>OX392463.1:64186872-65386872 GCA_947623515.1 Neoascia interrupta
TGGAACATAATATTGATAAATTCATTTTGTTAAAGGGTTTGCGAAATGTACTATTTTGAAATGCTTTATTTGTTTTTAACGGCCATAATTGCACTTAGAGAGTCACTGAAAATAGCTGTTTTGACAGCTAAATTCATAGCATACTCAAATGCTTTTACTATTTCCGTGCCGTTGCTTCTCCAGTATATACCTTAGTTTTAATTTAATTCGATTTAACCTTTAAAAACTTTATCAAAGTTTAAACTTTTTCCTACTAGAGAGGTCCTTTCAGCAGTAAGAAAGTTCAATATTTGCCATACAACAATTGGTACGTTTATATGCGCTTCAAGCCAGGTTCATCCTCAATTATACCTGCTTACAGGTTGACGCTGGCTTGAAGCTCACTTGAACTATGCATATAAGCGAACCTATAAGAAGCAAGGTTGCATGTTTGAACAGTCAAATTAGGCCCAAATTTAAAACCATTTTTGAGAGGTAAAGAGTGGACTTAGATACTGCAATAAACATTATTGTGGCAACTAAATGGTTTTTACAATATATCCGAAGAAAGAATTTTCTCAAAAGGAAATGGGTTAGAGAAGCCTCTACCCCAAAGGTGTTTCACATGGGACGTGACAGTATGATCATCAGTTGGGCATCTGTCACGTCTTGCCCAAAACACGAAATCCAGCCAATTCCACGCGACATTAGAAGAAAAATCGAGAGGTATTGCGTGTGAATTATATTTATCAACGAGCCTTCGGTTGAAGGCATCATGTCGATGGCTCAGATTAAACCGAAAAGATGTTAAAAAATAAAAATCCCGTGGCTAGGATAGAATTTTAGTTTCCAAAAAATAATAGCAATAATGTAACTTTTTTACTGGACAGAAAACACTGGAAGAATTTTCCTCTCGAAGCAGCCTAAAGTGTTTTGATCTGCCCTTGGCAGGGTCCATGTTTTTGCACCGTAAAGCAGGACTGGGATGATGAGGTCTTATACACGGACACTTTTAAAACTTGGGGTAGCATCGATTAATTGAAATTCAAAATTTAAGGAATTTGGATCTAACAATATAAACAAAATAAAAAATTAATTTAAAATAATTGCAAATATAAATTCATTGGTTTATAAATTTAATCATTAGAAGCTAACACCAAAAATACAGGAATGACTTGTGCTGTTGGTTAAGGTAGCAGATTATCCAAGTAATGATTCAAGGAAGTCATAGTTGAGTGTAAATAACCAGTCTTTTACGCGATTTAGGAATGAATTAAATCGTAAGGTTGACCTAACAGAAAAAGGTAAATTGTTAAACGTTGAAGGAGCTGTAACAGTGTAGAAGCGCGAAAAGTGGGTTGTGCAGGCAAATGGAACATTTACCAGGTGCATGATATTTGTACGAAGACTATAAAATTCATTTGTTCTACTAGGAAGATTTCCACTCTACTTAAAAAATTCTTTTAGTACTTTAAAAACGTAAAGATGTCTCATTGGTAAAATTCGCAGATTTATAAATAATGACCAGCTCGGAGTTAGACGATTTTTTTTACTATTAATTCTAATTTAATGTTTCTGAGCTATCAACAATGGTTTAAAAGAGTTGTTATAAGAGTCACCCCAACTTGTAATACCATACTGTAATTTAGAGTGGGCAAGGCCATAATAAATTGACTTTAGCACGTTTGCAGAGCAGTGTTGTCTGATGAGGTACATTTTGCGAGTTACAAGGAGCATATGATTCTTAATGGTATGAATATGATCTTTCCAATTCAGGTTCCGGTCAATTAGTACTCCAAGGTATTTAAAATTTTGCACAGATTCAATTTTAAAGCAACTGTTTGAGCAGGGGGAGTTACAAACAAAAGTACTCTTTCCACAGCTATGTACAGGCAAACAGAGTTTTTTGCAATTCGGCGAATGAAAACATAAATCAAAATTTACCAAATCATTGTTTGATAGGCTGAAAGACATTAGTTTTGTTTTCTCGCTTATAATCAGCTTATGTTCTGAAAACCAAATTCTCATTGTTTCAAGGTCTTCTGAGATCTTCGTAATGCTTTCGAATGTTGTATCACACTGATAAGTCAGGGCTATGTCATCTGCAAAAGCTGTTGTCGCCCCGTTAAGATTCAGAGCAAACAGAGAGTTAATATAAATTAAAAAAGGACAGGACCCATAGCTGAACCCTGTGGAACGCCATTTCTTAAAGTATGTGAATCACTCAAATACCCATTTACATTGACCTTTTGTTTTCTACCCTTGAGATACGAACAAAACCATTTGTGAATGACTCCTCTAAGCCCGGCATTGTATAATTTCATCAACAGAACGTCGTGGTCAACCAAGTCAAACGTTTTTGTCATGTCAACAAAAAGAGCCATGGTGGCTTTTTTGCAGTGCACACTTTTATATAATTGGCCACATAATCTTAGGATTGCGTCTTCCGTTGACATCCCTCTTCTAAAACCGAATTGAAGACTACTCAAAAACTCATTTCTGTCTAAGAATGACAATATTCGCGATTTTATAAGTTTTTCAAAAATTTTAGAAAATGTTGGAAGCAGGGAAATGGGTCTATAATTTGACATATTTTTTTTGTTGCCTTTTTTAAAAAGTGGTATTACTTCAGCGCCTGTTAGGTGCTGGGGAAAGCAACCACTTTCAACACTTAGATTAAACAAGTAACTCAAAACGTCTGCTACATTATAACACACTTTCTTAAGCAATACTCTTGATATGCCATCGCTAGTGCACGAGTTTTTATTTTTTAGTGCGAATATTGCCTTACAAATTTCATTTTAGGAAAATGGTTGGAAAACAAAACTGTTTGGTTGAGTGTCATCTGTTGTTCTTTTGAAGCAGTTGCAGTCTAAATTTAAGTCTACATAGAAGCTATCATACGCGACCTTAATTCGATGAAAATATGATGTGTATCGATTTGGAATTCCTGGGTTTATTCCAAGATCTGCCGCACTGTGAATATTTGATCTATGGTGGACTTTCCTGACCTTAAGCCACGGCTAAGGCGTTCACAGCAGAAAAGATCTTGTATGCGATGTTAAGAAGACTGATGACTCTGCAGTTGGCACAATTTAGAGGGTCTTCTTTCTTCAGGGTCGGGTAAACAATGCTGAGGTTCCATTCGTCAGTCATGCTCCGACCATATCTTGCAGATGACCTGGTGCATGCTCCTAACCAACTCATCGCCAGTGGATTTAACAAGTTCGGCAGCTAAGTCATCTGCTTTGGCACCTGTTTTCTGCTGCTACATTAATCTTTTGCTATGGTTGCTTTTTCTGCCAGTCAATGTATCGCAAACGCTCTCGTCAAGGTGTCCTTTGGTATGACAGAAGTCAATTTTTTTGGCTCCTTCGCTGACAGCATTGCCTTTTGAGATTTCCATTGCTCAGTTAGATGACGACGCATATACTCTTCAATTAGTTTTGTCCGCACAAAACTTAATTTCAAATCCGGTTATGGTCTTGATTACACAGTTACCAACGTATTGAGACTTTGAGGTAAACTGCTCGGAAGCATTGCAAAGTTCCAGTATTCGGTGAAAGACTTCTCTCCTGTTCCTTGCAATTGCAAACAAGTAAATGTTGTTTACTACCTTGCAATAGTAAACTAGCCCCGCATAGTCTCTACATGACTCTCCACATTTGCATCTTCCTTCAAACGAAAACTACAAATGTCCTGCAATATGCTCACCTTACTGCTGAGCGTGCTCCGCTCGTCCTTCGTTGTCTAAGCTCTTGAATCATTGACTGGTTTTTCTTCCGTCTTGATTCTCCATAATCTCTCTCTCATTACAAGCGTTTCCATATAACATAATTGGATAATACTTAACTAAGCAATCGACAATTTCATATCAGCCATTTTTTTATATAATTTACTTAAATCTTATTTTGTTTTGATAATAACGAACGGGTTTGGTGTCTGGGGCCCATAACTTATTGCAATTTCTTTATGAAAACATCTTTTATTTATGAAGTTCATAATTATAAAAGATCTCTATTTGTGAACGATAAAATGAGGAATGAAAATAATAAAATGATTTTTTCATCAGGTCTTGACAGGTTGATATAATAGTACAAACAATTATAATAAGCAAAATGATGAACTTGAAAGTATACTGATACTTAATAAATGTATGTATATAGAATGTTTTGAACAAGCTTTTCTATAGATGTAGGTAACATCTATCGAGACACTCATTGAAAACTGTTTTTGGTGAATTTTAACCCCCTATAAAGTTTTGAGTGGCGCTCGAAACAATCGGAACTTTTGAAAGTTTGTTAAGGAAGACATTACGATGCTAAATGGCAAAATTCAACTTTCAAGCAAATTTTCCCAAGCTTGACCTTTTTTTGTCCAATTTAACTGGGCTGTAGCATTCGAATGCGAAGCTGTCGCCCGCCGCTGAAATAATTGTAGAAACGTATGTGTCCATTGAATTCCAGTTTTCCAGTTTCGCAACTGTTAATTGTCTTCGGCGTGCCCGATCTTTATCTTCAAAAGTTGATTCTTATTTTACCCAGATTTCCTTTGGTGCAGAAGTCTGAAGTCTGGGAATGGACATAATTGCTTCAACGCTTAAAATAATTGCTGCCCTTGCTTTTGTTTATTTGCTTGCAACCTCTTCGGTTGCTAGAACAGCTTTCCAGATGACGATGTCCCTATTCCAAATACGTTTGCATTGCAAACTTCCATGTTGTGTATCTAGTTCTCGCGACGCTTTAGTCGAAGCCATAAAAATTGAATTCTTCTCTTTTCGCATTATGCACGCAAAAACAATTATTTTCAACACCACCTAAAACACAAAAATTGAAAATTGTCCAAACATATATTAATTTTAAGCTGACCTCAAAACTATGATCAGATTCTACAATGGACATTCTATTTGGCAGATATTTGCGTCCAAAGTTCTGGAAAGAGTGACATCTTTGGAAATTTTTATTTAAAATTATACAGGCAATGTGATATCCCCGATATCCCAATAAAAGCACAATGACATAAATATTTTCTTTTATTAATTTACCTTTAAGACAAAAAGTCTAATTTATTGATCAAATCAAGCTGTAAGTATCATTCCGATTTTTTCTGTACCTTTACCTTATTTAAAAATTGCGAATATGTGATTCAATAATACGGAGAGGATACCAATTTTGGATATCGTTCAATCGCTATCGACAAGTCGACAATATTTTTGGCAAATTTTCGGCTTCAGTGAAGCAAAAATTAAATCATCAGAATAATCTTGATTAAACGATATAGAAGTTTTATGCTTATGTGAAGCAAATTTATTGCCAACAATATCAAGAACGATATCGTCGTTTAATTGCCCATTTACGCGATAAGGCTGCAGAGTTGTCCATGATTTCATTTATTGCGTGAAGTCAAAAAGTCTTAATATAGAAAAAAGCACCTTTTAGGGGTACTTTTCAACCCCTTAATTTAACCCAAATCAATTATCCCTCAAAGCGTGAATATAGCAAAATACACCTTTTTAAGGGGTAGTTTTTGTTTTTTCATAGAAATCTTAAAAGCGCACGTTATATCCATGAATAAAAGAATACATTATGACATTTTTTTGACAGACTTAACTGTAAATCCAGCGTCATGGGATGGAACTATCACTTTGTACGTGTGGAAAAAAATTCCCTTGTTTACACAACAATCTGTACAAGCCAATCAAAAAATCAGCAAACTGTTTTGCTTCGAATCCAAAGACCAGACCTGACTTGTGAATGAGACATATTTTTTCCGAAGTGTCGTAATCTTATGTTCCGTGATTTGTGCAATATATATCGGCATCGGGTAGTCGTTATATAATGAACGTCCACCGTTACTCTACTAATTGTAGCGATGCTCTTCCAGGTGCATCTGAAATTTTATGCTCAATGCTTCATCGAGGAATGTCCTTGAAAATAACCAGTTCCAGAAATTTGGGCACCCGGAGTCTTTTTTTTTAAGGATCACCCAACCCAAACACTGTTTGATGTCTGATATTTTCAATTCCGGGCGATGTATGATTCAAAGACATACCCGAGTAACGGAGTCTCTTTTCTATACAGCGACCCAAGCAATGTATGATTTTCGATCTCAAAATACCGGAAATGCTTAAGGAAAGCATCTTTTTGTTGTTTTTTGGCTCGCAAAAGGGAATGAAGATGACATTTCCCAGAAGCGCAAAAACAACTTGTTTTTAAAACTCTCAATAGAGAAGGTATTTGCGACAGAGATGTTATACGTGGACAGTTTCAGTCTCCTATTTTGAGTCTGAAACGGCTATAATAGCGTGCAATGAGAGCTTGAAGTATCATTAAGGAAGGATAAATGCCTGGTGAAGACATCGGGTATTATAAACCGGACCAATTGACAGCTAGAAGCTTTCTTATATTCATCAGTGGGTGCTTGTGCAACCTACTGTGTAGACAGAGTATCTTGTGGTGTGGGGTATGCCCATATTCCTTGAAACGGAATATATGAAATTTAATTAAAATTTAGCTTCAAAACTAAAGAGCTTTTTGAGAAATCCCACAAAAGGAATTTTTCTCCAGGCGCATTAAAACTGTCAAGCGTACATAAATGAGAACAATAAAAAAATGCATGAAAATTGTAAAACCTGTTACATTTTTTAAATGCCAGCGTGTTTTTAGCACATAATTAGCTCTTGTACTTTTTTTTAAGATTCACTTTTTTACCATTGCGTATACACTCCAAGGAGAGAAAAGTTTTCAACCAAAAGTTCAGTGCCTTGCATAATGTAAAATTAATTCGATCATATATACTATCGAGGGAAAAAATTAACAAACGAAAATTTTATGAATGTATCGTTCGTGTTCAATGTTCATACTTGCTATCGAGTGAAAAAGGTAGTTGAACAAAAAAAATCAGTAATGAGTGAATTCGTTCATACTATCGAGGGAGAAAAATATTCAAATGAAAATTTGATGAATGCATCGTTCGTGTTCAATGGTTTATTTCATACTTAGATCTAATGAAAAAAGTAGTTAGTTGACTATTTTTCTCTGTCGATTTCTACTTTTCTCAGCAGGTCTGAACGAATTCATTTAAAAGAGGTATTGAACTTTTGGTTGTATTATTTTGCTCGTCCAAAACCGAAAGCAGGTATGGTGTATGGAACGACAGTTTTTTTTTATTTGGTAGTGTGTGGATTTATTTCATTTTAAATGAGTATTAATTTATTTCGGGTGTTGGAGCGAATGTTCAAACAATTGAATGAATAAATGAATGAATTCGTTCGATAGCTGAAATCATTCAGTAAATAACTATCGATAGTTGAATTCATTGATAGTTTCCAACACTGATCCGTTGGATGCTTTGTCAGTTAGGTTGAAGAACACAGTTGACAACTCAGTTAAATACACACCGTCGGTCGAGAATAACAAGGTCGTAATCTCAGAAATTATGAACTTGAGATACAGCATAAAATCGATGAAAAAGCTTTTTAAAACTTTCATTTGATGGCTTTATCCCGCTTTTTATTATGGTCCGCTCTTTTGCATAGATTTAGAATTTTTCATAATAGGGAACTCCACCCGTTTTGTATCAAAATTTAAAATTAATTGTTTGTCGACATACGACCTTGTTATTTCCGACTGACTACACGTTCCTATGGGAAGCGACGCACGTAGGTCACGCAATTCCTCTATGGGCAGCTTTCCATAAGAACGTGTGTATTTAACCTAGTTGTCAGGTGACGGATGCATTGGGATGAAGGCTTTATGCAGCTTTAAGCCGCGGTGTCACAAGGAACAGAAACAGAATTTCATACATTAGCAACGCAAAAAGCGTTCAGCGAATTTAGGTTTCAGTTGCTAATGTATGGGATTCTGTTTCTGTTCCTGTTTTACGTTGCTTGTGACAACGCGGCTTTACACGTGAGATTGTGTTTGATTACTGAAACAAACCTATCATCTCTTCCGTTTAAGCAAAACGTAAGCGCAAAGCATTAAGCGATTCGCTCTTTTACTTGGAAGGAACATAAATCATAGTTGCCAATCCGAAAAATTTTTGCTACCAAAATGTTTTGAAAAAGCTACTTAAACCAGCAAAAAACTACCAAAATAATAAAAATGTAAAGAAAATTTGTTTGAAAATTGTTACTAATTGTGACTAAATAAGTAATCAAAACCACGTTTTTTATAACAAAATAAAAGTGTGTGCTATCTATTTTGAAAAACCTTTCCAGAGTTCTTATCTGACACATTGACTTGAGTTAATTTTATAGTAATTGTCAAAATAATAACACATTTTCGACGAATATTTTCGACTTAGAAAAACTAGTTCTTTATTATTTCTTGTTTTGATCAAAAATTAGTAAATTTTACATAAGCTTTGAAGCTAAATAAAACGAAAAAAACTAAATATCTTTAAGACAATTTTTTTGTATGTCTTGTATTTTTAACAACCTTACAATAATTATATTTCAAAACTCTATTTCCTCGTTCGGACTTTAAAGAAAAAAAATGAAGATGTTTCCTCCACAAGCAGAATTATATTTTAAGGTAATAAAATTGAATACAAAATTAGAGAGATTATAAAACAAAATTCATTCAATTGTTTGCTTGAAACTTATTTTCCTACCAAATTTAATTGATATCAATTTTATTGCCTCTGTGCATTCAACTAGAAAAAATATTTTACAAAGTTTCTAATCTTTTTTTACTAATGTTTAATAAACCTACACATATCGTTCGGATAACGAAAAACTACCAAATTCTGGAAAAAGCAACCAAGCTACCAAAGCGGAAAAAAACTAACAGTTTTGGTAGGAAGCTACCAAGTCTGGCAACCGTCCGTGCACAATATACGACAGATTTTTCCACAGTTTCGATTTCATGTCTCTTTTTTAAAGTGTACTCTTCACCTGAATCTGAAGGCACACTATATTATCACAAATTACTTAATAACTAGATATTCAACTAGAGCGTCCCTTTCCCCCAAAAACCCATTTGTTTATTTGTTGTTGTTGTTTTGAGTTCCGTGTCGGTGAATACGTGTGAGAAAAGTAAACAAAAATTTGAGAGCCCGCCAAAATAGCGAGGTGAATTTCACACTGACATTTGAAAAATTTAAATACATATCTTAAAAAAGTCATAAAAGATAACACACAAGTCATTAAAGTCAAAATGACAATTCTGTTTTAATTTTGCCCACACTTGGGGTGAGCCTACATTGAGACTACAAAATCGTAAAATTTAGTTCATTTGAATGTGCCTGGAAATACTGGAATGTTTATGACGTAATTGGATATTTTTACGAATTTGGTCTTTTTTCAATATAGTTCGGGTCACAAATTACTTAATAACTAAATATTCAACTTGTAAGTCCCCTTTCCCCCAAAACCTATTTGTTTATTTGTTGTTTATGCTTTTCGGTTTTGTGACGGTGAATGCGTGTGAGACGCTTATTATTATTATTATTACGCAGTTGGGCTTTTCTTTTCTCCAGAATCGTTCATGTGTTATTGATGTTTAGTTTTTAATTATGTAGGAATGCAGAAAATATTAGTTATTCAGCAAAACAAGAGCAACAGTTAGGAAACAGTCGAGAAAACTTCCATCTTAGGAAAAGGCTTTCGATTTTTACTTGCGTGAAATATTAAGCGTTCCCAAATTTAAGAAAAATTAAGAAGTTTAGAAGCATTAAATATAGCTTTCATTGGATTGCATCACTGAAACTTTTTTTACTTGTGATTAAATTTGTTTGTTTAATGAATGCTTCTTTTGGTGTCAATCTCTATTGTTACCTACAAAAATATACATAAAAATTTTTCTTTCGACTACTTTGCTATTTCACTGACAGAAATCAATTTCAATGTGCTACTGATTTTTTTACGAAATGGGTTCACTCAAAAGTGCATTATTCTTCTGTTCTCTGTTGCCAATTTGACTTTTAATGTTCAACTCTAATCTCAAATGCATGCAATAATATCGACTTGGAAGGATAAGGATGACAATTATATCATAATATTGATTTGTTCGAATAATGAATTCAAATTATAGCTATAGTAAAAATAATAAAAGTGCCTTTGAACCTTTCTAATGACTTTTACTTTTTAATATACTAACGATTGATTTCGTCAAAACATGTAGAAAACATTTTATTGGTACTCAACCGTAAATTTTGCTTTTTAAAGCTTTAATCCGGTAACATAAAACACAAGCTTATCAGAGGCACAGGCATTTAGGCAGTAAAAAAATTAGTTTCATTTGCGCTTTTTGTGTTTTGTTTTAACCTATATAAGAAAAAATTTAGAAGGCATTTGAAGTACATAATATATATATCGAACCCAATTTAGATAAAAATAATTTTAAGGTTTCTAGCAAAACATAATTAATGTAGCACGACCCATTATGTGGCGACTTCCAGATATTGGAATTCGTTACCATTTTTGTCCGGTAGACGGAGCAAAAACCTGATTCCGCCATGTTTTCGGGGTGAATCACTTGAACTTCGTGGTGAATCTCTTCAAGTACGGAATACATTGACAAAATGTGAGAGTATGCGTAGTTTTCCAGGTATATCCATGGCAACAGCTTGTAGGCCCCTCGGCTTTCCAGTCTAGTTGAATATCTAATTCATTAAGTAATTTGTGATATTATATAGACCAGCTTCCAGCTTTCTTCTGAAGCTGAAGCCGTTCATTCATGGAATCTCTTCCAAATTTCCAATCGGGACAAATTTGACATTTGGAAGGCTTCTATTTTTCTTCTGTCAGGTGTCAAAGTAATTTATGTGCAAGTTGTATTTTCACACTGTTTTGCTTTTTCACACAATTTTAGACGAAAAACTATAATAAAATCGATTAATATATTTATTTGGTAGGTATACAGCAAAAGAAAAATGAACAACACACGTTAAGAATATTTAGTAACAATTAAAAAGGGAGTAACGTATTGCAATACAGTTCTAAAAAATTGTTGATCTTACATTAGTGAAGGATTGTTTACATTGAATTTCGTACAACTTGAGAGCTGTAAACTTGTACATGCTTAAATTATTGTTGTTAAGAATTCACAACTTGCCTCTTTAATTTGATTATAGGTACAATGGCTCAACCACCCGAGACCCCGGCACAGAAACTAACCAACGATGACTTCCGTAAACTCCTTGCCACTCCACGGCCCAACGCACAAGCAAATCTTGCAGTTGGATCTGTCCGAGATGCGGGCTTGAAACCAATAAAAAAGCCTTCCGCACCGATCTCCTCTGACCGCATCGAAGCAAGAAGAAAGAAAAAGCATTTCTACGCAGCGCTGAAAAAGCAGGAGGACAACAAGCTAGCTGAACTCTCGGAAAAATATCGCGATCGAGCTCGCGAGCGTCGCGATGGGGCTAACCCTGACTATCAGAATGCCGAAACTCCGGGACATGGTAATAATGCGTACAGAGCTGTTGCTCCCGATGTCAAGTCAGGGATTGATGCCGCCGAAAGAAGACGTAGGATAATTCAAGAATCCAAGTTCTTGGGTGGTGACATGGAGCACACCCATTTGGTAAAAGGCCTGGATTACGCTCTTCTACAGAAGGTTCGCTCTGAACTACAACACAAGGAAGAAGAACAAGAAAAGGAGTTGGAGAAAGTTTTCGAGGAAAAAGAAATAACCATTAGTTTGGAAGAGAAGGAATTCTCAAATGAGCCCACCTTCAGTACAGTAATGGGTAAGAACATTTACAATTTCATACTGGCCTCTAAGTCAAAGGAAATAATCAGGCACGAGCACTTCATGCCAGGTCGCATGGCCTACATCATCGACTTGGATGATGATAATGCCGAAAGCGATATACCCACTACACTGGTTAGATCCAAGTACGATGTTCCAGTGAACTTGGATGACACCCAGACACTGACGACTAATGATATTGTTATAAATAAACTCTCGCAAATTCTGTCCTACCTTCGGTCAGGTGGGCGTAACAAAAAGAACAGAAAACGTGACAAAGACAAGCCGCTATTCAATGAAACCAACGAAAAGAGTTTTACTAATGATAACATCTACGACGACATAGGAGAGTACAATCCACCCGTCAGGAGCAGTAATCGCGGTCAGGGATCAAGGTCTCCATTGAACGAAGAGCAGAATATCGATAAGGCTTTCCTCACGAGCGGCATGTCTCGCGAGCAGAAAAAGTATTTCCAGGAGGAAGTACTTGGGACAGAAGCTTCTCCCCCCAAAAACATCTTTATTCCCCAAAGAATATCCAAAGCCTTTGTTTCGAAGTTCTCAAACGAACCTCAGGGCTATGCCGAATGCTATCCGGGTCTAGAAGAAATGAACGATGCGATTGATGATTCCGACGATGAGGTTGACTACACCAAAATGGATTTGGGTAATAAAAAGGGTCCTATTGGACGATGGGACTTTGACACCCAAGAAGAGTACTCAGATTATATGAGCACAAAGGAAGCACTGCCGAAGGCTGCGTTCCAATACGGTGTCAAGATGCAAGACGGAAGAAAAACGCGCAAAAATAAGACCGACAAAAACGAGCGAGCCGAATTGGATAGGGAGTGGCAGAAAATTCAAGTAAGTCTAATTTGGAAATCAAACAATACCCACAGCTTTTCTATCCATTACTGTTTTCCAAGTTATAACGAAATGCACTAGGTTTGAGTAAGTGGTTGAATTGTAGCGAACTACCTTGTGCCATACTATTTTACTTTAGGCTCTGTTCAAACTTTGGCTAAAGCCAAGACTTTTGATACACGATTAATCTCAAAGCATTTTCACGCCCACACTAGAATAACCTTGAAAAGCGATCATTTATTGGTGCTTCGACACGCGCACCGCAATCTGTAAAGACTGCCTTGCACACGCTGGCTGGCAGTGTTTTCTTGTACTAAAAAATTCAATTACAATTTAAATACGGAACGTTTTTGCTGAGTTATTTTTAGTTTCCCAATTCTGACCATGCATTTATCTTTTTTTTTATATCAACACAATTTAACAAAAGTTTATATTTTTCTTTTAGACAATCATACAAAAACGGAAAACAAAGAAGTCATCCGATGAACCGGAATATAAAATAAGTAAATTTTAAACGCTTTCTAATAATAAATAGAGATACCATAATTCCGAAAAATATTCTTTTGGAATACGGATAATCTTAAAATAATACTTGTAAGAACTATTTATCTCGCAAATAAATAAAAGATTGTAGTTCAAATAAGAAGAATAAACGCAGACAGAAATCTAAACTAGCATTATATTTTTTACAATTCACTCCCCCATGTATGATCATCCAGAGCTCAATTATCTAAGTGTTTGTTTTAGTTCTGTAGTTCTTGTGATGCCAAACGAAGTGTAGTATGTTACTTTAAATTGCATGTACCACAGAATTGAGAATGTAATATCTTGAATATTTGTTATATAATTTTTTTTTCAATTTGGAGTAAACTTTCCGAGAAATCGGGTTTTTAAAGACCTAACATGGTAAAAGTGGGTATGGTCAATATTGTGGGCGGTCCGATTTTCGCCCTCTTAGAGGTTTTGGGCCATTATTGCTCCATGCCGAAATTTGAACTCCTACGCCTTGTCCAACTTGACCAAAAAGCATTTTGAAAGAAAATTTGAAATAGAGGTGGTCTTACATTCAGCCAGTAGTGGGCGTGGCCGTCTGCAGATTTAGCTAATTTTTACACTTTGTCTGTACAAAATAAGAACCAAGATATACTTCAAGTTTGAGCGTCCTAGCTCAATTTTGAAGGACTAAAAACTTCACACATACGGACAGACGGACATGGCTTAATCGACTCACCTGTCGCTCTCGATCATATCTCTAAAAGGTCTTAGGGGTCTACGGTAATTATTTCACCGTGTTACAAACTATGCATTAAAATTAATATACCCTCGGTCGGGTATAAAAAGCGAAAGAATTTTTTGTCTAAACGAAAGCTACATATTCCTTCGACTTGTTGTTTTGTTGGACAAGCTTCTTCGAAGAGTTTGAGTTTTATACGCAAACTGAAACGTTTTACTTTAAAAAAAAAAATGTACAATATAACTTAAATAAAGTTGTGTCAAAAAATAGTTTTAACATGTTTCACTGTTTATTGTAGAAACACGTTCGGTTCAGGCGTTTTGATTTGAGTCCTCTCTTTTTATACCCCATCCCATGGGAGTATATTAAGTTTGTCACGTTGTTGGAAACACTGTTAAATAATAGTGCTAGACCCCAAAGACCTTAAGGTCATATGATCGAGACCAAATTGAGGCTCGAATAAGCTATGTCCGTCCGTCTATCTGTTTGTCTCATGTTTTTAGGGCTTCTTTTTGAGCAGGAGTTCAAATTTTGTCCAATATACTGGACTGTAATTTTTTTTACCCACTTATTTAAGAAGAAGATTAAAGGTGTTTAATGCTAGAGGCAGATGTATCTGTAAATAGAGGAATAAGCCTTAACTACATTCGGCAAAAAGTAAAGTGTGTGCACGAAAATGCTTTTTCTCTTTTTGCACCATTACAAATCTGTAGTTTTCTCAACTTTTCAAAAAGTAACTTACTTGAAAGTTAGAGGTATAGCTAGAGACCAGAACTAGAATACCGCCAGTTTTCAATCAAGATTCGCAGAACGATAAAATATGATTCGTTCTCTCGTGAAAAGTTCGCAAAGGAATTTAATTTTTGATTCGTTCGCGAACTTTATTTTTTGGTTCGTTTAGAAATAAAATTCGTTTTCACGAACGAATCAAATCTATTGTGATCTGTAAAATTTGGTTCGTTCCCGAATATATCACGTGCGAACTATTGGAGATTCGTTCGCGAATCGTTCGAATAAGAAAAAAATGTCATTTTGCATGAATGTTATTGTATTATTTTAATATTGAAAAAACATAGAACACAGTATCAAATAATGATGTGCTTCACCTTTTTAAGGGAGTGAACTATATTCTACCTGAATTTCTTTTTTCCGATCTCTCACGAAAGAACGATACAGAAAAAAAAAGAATATAGTTCGTTCGAGAGCGAACTATACATTTTCAAAGATCGAATATTTTATCGTTTTTATATTTTTTATTTTTATATTTTACTTTATTTTTTATGGTTCGTGAGAAGATCGATAAAGAACAATAAAGATCCATATTTTTATGGTTCGCGAGCGATATTTTACGAACCCTGCTTTCAGTCATCCAGCTTTGATTTACTTGTCAACTAGCTGAAAAGCTCACACGGTTTTTACCGACATGAAAATTTAAGGCGATATAAAAGCTTTGAAGGCTTTATCAAAACCATAAATTACTAAATAACTAGATATTCAACTTGGGACATGTAAAAGCTTTGCCCACAAGCTGAAATTGAGGAATTTACCCATCCGTCGACATTTGTTTACAAATGTGAGTAAATTCCTCAATCCCTGATTTCCATGCAATTTCGTTTTGGAGAAATTTACATCAAATTTATTTTTACATCAGCTGATCACGTAAGGTAAATTGTTGTTGTATCTTCCTACACGAATTCACCGACACTGAATACATGTAAGAAGGTAAGCGATTCAAAGTTTTATAAAAGATTTAAAGGCTTTATAAAAAACGTAAAAAATGATCGTTGGAGGGTAAGAGGGACGCAAGTTGAATATCTAATTATTCAGTAATTTATGCTAGTGTACGAGTGCCGTATTCTTTCCTTAATGAGCGAACACACCCGAGATGTCGGTTATAAAAAAATTAAACAAACGGGTTTTGTATGAAAGCTTATAAAAAATTTCATTGGAAAGCCACTGGAATGTTCAGTTTTTCTGACACCCATAACATAACATCAAAATCAGCTGATGAATTTGTGAAAGCGGTAAATGTTAAGTTAAAAAAAATAACAATGTTAACACAAATCTGATCGAAATATTATGTAAGAGTTAATTAATATTTGCAATAAATATTTGTTATGTTTCGCAAAATAATTGTTGGTGTTTCTGGGGGAGTAGATAGTGCTGTCACTGCCTATTTGCTTAAGGAGCGAGGTGAGTCAAATTTGAAAAATGTCTGATATAGCTCTGCCTTATAACGCATAGGACCAAAGAACTCATATTCCTTGCAAAATATAACTATGCCTGCTTTTCTCGTAAGGTCGCTTCACTTAAGTAATGGTGTCGAACATCTAAACTCTTCATTACTGAAGCTTTTACCAAACTAAAGCAAGGTGTCTGCATGGTAGTACAATGGACCAGGACCGTCAAGTGCTCCATCGGATAGTAGCAACCTTAAGCAAAATATGGTAATGGACTCTTCACAATTTATATACCAAGGTTAAGAGCTCAACTCTGCGGCGAATTTAAGGTTCTGTATGCAAGGAGTGCGAATGAATGGGAAGATAAAACTGCGAACGCTATGTGCTCCACCAAGATGTGGATGTAGTTCAAAAAGCCAAAACGCGAAGACTACATTAATTCGTCCACATCGAACGGATGGACAATAACGCTCCCGCCAATAGGGTCTTTGAATCTAAGCCTTCAGGCTCGACATGACTAGGAAGACCGAACATCCGTTTAAGGACAAAATCTAGACAATTGGAGCGTGCCCATGATCGCAGAGGATTGAAGACTACTGTGAGCCAGGAAGAGACCCTTCATGGGTCGATAAGTTAGTAAGGGCTCAAGCACGATCCCTAAAACTTGTTGCATCCGGTGTGACGAATTATTAAGTTTTTGCTATTAATCTTTTTAAACAGTCGACAGGCCAAGCCCCAGGCTCCCCAATGAAAATTCGTGAGAAGAGGACCGCCCAAATCAAGTTCTTTGATTAATCCATCATAAATGGGAATATAATTGTAATGTCTGAGCACATGAGACTTTCTTGCACTCATAGTAGGATCCATAAACGTGCATTAAACTGTTTGGTGGCGGAAGCATTAGTGGCACATTTGACTTCTTAGATTTACCGTCGCAATGTTGATTAATTGCCTTATCGCTACAGCTACTTTCATATAGGGTGTTCCTTTAAAAAAATTAGAAATAAAAAAATAAATTAAAACCAACTCAAACTATAATCATTTAAATATTGTTTTTAAGGTTACTCCGTTTTGGGGGTATTTATGCGAAATTGGGATGAATTAGACGAAACGGGCCAATGTTCAGGCGAAAAGGAGTTAGCTGATGCCCAATATGTTTGTAATAAGATCGGAATCGATTTACTGGAAGTGAATTTTGTCAAGGAATACTGGAACAATGTTTTCTCGTAAGCATGATGATCTCTAACTTATTTCCTTTGACAGCAAATTACCTAATTTTAGGAACTTCCTCGACGACTATCAGACTGGTCTCACTCCCAATCCAGACATTTTATGCAATAGGCACATAAAGTTTGATCATTTCTACAAATATGCCACAGAGAAAACTAATTTCGATGCAATCGCCATGGGTCACTATGCAAGAACATCATTCGGTTCGTACTTAGAGGGTTACAGAGATAATGAAGGTAAAAAAATCTAAAAAAAAATGAGACAGTATAACTTTTTTATTTAAAATTTTAGATGTACGCTTACTCCAGGCAAAGGATACTTTCAAGGATCAAACGTTCTTCTTATCGGGTATTGGACAAAAGGCTCTGAGAAGAACCATGTTTCCTCTAGGTGGTTACTTGAAGGCAGAAGTCAAAGAAATTGCGCGAAAGATCGGATTGCAGCGAGTAGCTTCGAAGAAGGAAAGCACTGGAATATGCTTTATCGGGCACAGAAATTTTAAGAATTTTATAAAAGAGGTATTTTATACGAAGTTCAGAATTAACTTTGCGCTCAAAATAAAATTGGTATTTATTTTGTTATTAAACACTCAGGCTCTAAGAACATGCTGAAGAACAAGAGCCAAGCCAGCTAGCCTATTCAAAGATTATCCCATTATTGATATACGTACATAAAATGATTATCTAAATTGGTCTGAACTTACAGTTTTGTTTTCCTTCTTCATAGTACGTCTACCCCAAACCGGGCAACTTCGTTGACATTGATACTGGGAAAGTGGTTGGGCAGCATGAAGGCATTCACCAATGGACGGTCGGTCAGCGGTGTCGATTGCATTCATTTCTCAAACCGTACTTTGTGGCATGCAAAGACGCAAACACAAGCACAATTCTCGTCGCCGCAGGAACTGATCATCCGGCCTTGCACTCTAACGTTGTGTACACACAACAACCCTCCTGGATATGTGGTGATCCACTGAGAAATAAAACTCATCTGCGATGTCAATTTCGGTTTCAACATACCAAACCATTAGTCGATTGCGTTTTGGAAAATACCAAGTCAGGGTTAGTTGTCACTTTTGATAAAGCTTTACGTGCAATAACGCCCGGCCAGTACGCCGTGTTTTACACCCACAATGAATGCCTAGGATGCGCACGAATCGTAACTTCAGAACGAATGCAAGTAAACTTTCAACATTTGGCCGAGGCGACGGCGTGACAAGAACACAAGTTTTTGTTTAAACGTCTCTCAAAAGGTACACATTGTTTAATTTATTAATTTTGAGTCTTAACAACACTAAAGCTTAGAATTAATATTTTTTTGTAAACAACCTAAAAGCTAAGATTTATTTTCATTATCAAAGTGACTATTTTGTTATTGTATTTTTTATATAAAACTATATTCCAGAAACTCTCTACTCTCTGAAATGTGTAAGTAAAAAAAAGTAATGCAATATGTCAAATAAATACTACTTAATAAATAAATGCAAAATTATGGTCAATTTCATCTTAGAAGGTCAGTAAGCGTGTCTAAAAACCTTTTAAGGTCACTCTGTCGTATTTGTATCAACGATGGCTCAAAGAAATCCTGCCGTATAACAGAATTGCTTTTCTGAGCTGCTTGTTCAAATGCTTTGCCAAAAAAGCTCTTGGGCGAATTTTCACGCACTGGCGGAATGCCAACCAAGAGACACAGGCCGAGTTCGCCATCAACTGGACAGCTGGCTATGAGTGGCAAGTCAGGGGCCCGCCGATTTCGAGAACCCGACACATAACCATTCAAAACAAATTTGGCTAACATGGTCAATCCGTACGGACACGAAAAGAAACTGCTGGCATCGTCCAAGATGTAGTAAAAACAGGGCCCAGCGAATTGTACTTGACGTGCCTCTAGACTGCTTTGCACTTGCCGGAACACAGCAGACAGCAGAAGCTTGGCGTTTTCAATGCCCGCTGTGAGAATTTCCTTGTGACTTCTCGACAAGCTATCTAGTGCCTCAAGAAAACAATCTTCTGGAGTTTTGTCGTTTTTCACCGATTCCAATATGGCGAGCATAGCATAAACGTAGTCTGCAGCAGAAAAGCGATTTCGGTATCCATAATTGAGGGTGAACGAGCCGTATACAATATCGGGAATTCCATACTTTTCAGCCAGTTTTTCGACCATTTGATGAAATTCTTGCCTTAAGGTGAGATCCATAGAGTTGAACATTTGCTTGGCGTGTATAAGTGGCAGACCCATTTCGACAAGTAGCTCGTGCAGTTTCTTCTCCCCGCGAAGAGTCCACAGTTTCAATTTGCAGGCGCAGTACATTGAGTATCTGGAAAATAGAAACAAAAATGAGAATAAACAAACAAAACTCTCATGCGAAAAAAAAATTACTACTTTAAGAAACGTGATCTACGTTACTAAATTGATCTGTATTCTAAGAATAATAGAAAAGCCAGAAAAGAGCTTTTAAAGGGATTAAAGATATGGGAGCTGACGTAGTTTACGAAACTAGAATTCCTGATAGAAGTGCTTGAGAATCTGTAAAATGAATCTGCGATAAACATTGAATTGACCAGGACGGATTCAAAGCAGAGTTTGGAAAGCCGCTGGGCCATTACGAAGTTTTTTTTTACAACAGAAGTCAGAGCAGCTCGAAATAGACAGGGAAAGCGACAAAATAATGGTAAAGCCATATAGCGCTTCTCAAAGGAGAGTTTGAAGCCAAAGTTACAAAGCCGATTGTAAGCCAAAGTGCGATGAGAGACGGACCAGAGAGAAAACTGTGCATAACATCCCTGATGCGGCACAGGGCGCACTTGGTGCAGGCGCCTATTAGATTGATAACATTTTTACTAGATCTACCAATATTAACAGCACTTTAAAACCGAACTTTAGGACTCGATACGGAGTCAATTGTGATGGGATATCCCACGTTTTGCCTAAGCGGATGGTATCCAACCGACTGGTTAAAGTACTACATGGATGTGAAATTATTAGGCAGTTTATTTCTCGGTCCTCAAAGGTTTTAAGGGGGGGTCTATGGTACTTATTTTACTCCATCATAAAAATTTATCACTTATAAAATAATACTTAGCTATATTAGTACCAAATGTAGCTGAGTAAGGTATAAGGTTTGTTTAAGGCTAATCTTAGCGTAATTTATTTCGAAACACTTACCTCATAGATTCCGTAACAGACCAATGCCGATACAGCGCCAAGTGTAAATCGTTTTCAAAATTTATTTTTATTGAAACGTGTGTAGGCTGATCACTGGCCTTGTTTGTCAATCGCGAAACATGACTTTGTATATTGTCAATTTCCAATGTGTATGTTGAGCTTTCAATTTTGCCGAGAATCAGTTGCTCCGTTGTGCCAACAATGGCCCACCATAAAAGATCCGGAGTATCTTTAGACAATTTCCAGGCCAACTCAAAAAATGTTATGGCTGAACTTCGCCCATAAAAACTATATTGTGAATACTCAAACATAATGCGGTCTCTTTCTTTTTCCCAATTACGACGCTCGCGTTGCTTCATGACGCGGCTTTCATGTTTTTGCATGCGTGTTTGACCGTTTTCATTGTCCTCGTCGTCAGAGTATCCATCGTCGTCACTGTCTTCTCCATCAGATTCACGAAATATCGCCTCGAATGTAGGAATCGCTTCCTCAGTACCAGGATCAGCAAGTAGGCAGACCTTAAAGAATATATTCATTTGGTATATTTATTAATGCGTAAATAAAATGCAGTATCAAATAAGAAATGCTGTGAATGCTTATGGAGTAATTCTAATGACGTATTCTTTTCAACATCGAATCGTGAAACTGGTATGGAATACAGAAAAAAATTGTTCTTTTCTCGTACGCTATGTTACGTTTTTGTTGGAGGTTGCTGCAATCCGATGGAGCACTCAGACACAACTACTGATCCATTGTACTACCATGCAGACACCTTACATTAATGTTTTTAGTTTTTCCGTCTTTCGAGGGAAGATGAGAAGGAGCTACAGTGATGAAGAGCTTAGGTGTTCGGCACTCACCACGTCAGCCCCAAAGATCCGCCACCTGATGCGAGCGAAGGCAGAGCAACACAAAGGAAGTGTTCCGCTGTATCGTCATCCTCTCCACAGGCAGGACAGGTGGTGGTTTCGCTTAAGCCTAACACATTCAAGTGTCTAGCAAAAGCTTGGTGGCCGGTAGGGACGCCTACAAGAAGTCTGCAATCGATTCTCCTGGGAGATAGAAGGAAAGGCGCTGACCTCTCACAGATGTCCGGGCGTAGTCTTTTAGTCTGTCTGCACCCATCGCAGTTGAGTTACCGCTCTGCACTCGTCTCGGCTGCACGCGCTCCGCTATCGGTCCTTGTTTTTTTACAAATACTAATTACATAATCGAAAGTGCAGTGCAAAATCAAAATAGTTTATTCTCTGTTTACCATTCACCAGTGAAAACCATAGTGCTCCGCCCAAATTATAAAAATCACGCACGGTTCTAAAATTAAAAAAAAAAAATCCATTCAGTGCTTGTGCAGTGCTAAAAATTAACCACCGCATCGAATTAGCGAAAAAAAAAAAAACAAAAATCATTCAATCACCCATCAAGTGTCACACTCGCGCCGCTGAGCTACAATCTTCATCTCGCGTGCATCACCCCTCCCCCCATCCTCTATATACAACACATAGCCCAGTCCACATTATCAATTTTCTTGCCTTCTACTGTTTCCCTTTGCCTGTCGCTGCTGGTATCAACACTCCAATGCACGGTTGGAGTGCCTGCCAGCAGTGGCAATGAGCGTATAGCGGATTGTTGATGATTTTTTTTTGCTTGAATTTACCACACAATGCTATGTACAGGCATAGTACTTGCAAAGTATTGTTGTGGTGTTTCTTTGCGAGGATTTTCACGCAACAATCCAGCTTAGTGTTTGTCGTTTATTTATTGTTTCCGAGCAGTTGTATTGTCTTGCGCAGATGAGTGACTTCCGTGTCGACATTTGCAACATTCGTGGGCTGCGGAAAAACCTAATTGCAGCGTACGTCCACGTCTGTACTTACAGCCCAGCTGTTTTGGCGCTAAGTGAAACTCAGGTATTAGGCATAGATCCTGTAACAGGTCAACCCGATCCGGGTTTTAAACTCCCTGGTTATCGCTTAGAGCCATTATTCTTTCCACATCGTGGCCTCGCCATTTATATTCGTGATGATATTGTCTACCATATTCCTCCACAACTCAACACCTGTTCCAACCCGGAATTCAATTTCATGTGGATAAATTTCACCGTCCGTAGACAAACAATTCATTACTGTTTCGTGTACAGAAGCCCTAACTTGGGCAGTGCATTAACTTGTAATGAGTTTGATGCTCTGTCCGACTCCATCTTAAGAATTGTTTCCTTGAATCCTAATAATGAAATCGTGATTACGGGCGATTTCAATATTCACAATTCTAAGTGGCTTCGACATTCTGGTCAGACAACACCCGAAGGAAGGTATGTTGAGATCTTTGCCGCGTTAAATAACCTAACGCAACTTGTAAACGAGCCTACACGGATACCCGACATTAACAATCATCCCGCCAACACTCTGGATTTGTTTCTTACCTCCCATCCCGATAAGTACACAGTGAATGTACTGTCTCCTCTAGGCTCGTCAGACCACTGCGTCATATCAGCCACGTTCCTATTGGGTAGTCAACCTAATAAGGAAATTACTCCAAGAAGAACAGTGTGGCGGTACGAGTAAGCCAACTGGGACGGCCTTAATAACTTCTTCAGTCGTTTTAACTGGTCTTTGTGCTTTCTCGATGACAACGTAGATGCTGCTGCTGATATGATAACTAACACCATTCTCCTTGGTATGAGATCCTTTATCCCTTACAGGATTAAGAGTATCAAACCAAAGGAGAACTCGTGGTTTGACTCGAGCTGTAAAGAGGCGATTAGGTTAAAGGAGTTATGTTTTCGGTCCTACAAGACCAACCCATCACAGGTAAACCGAAAAAAGTTTAAACAAGCCAGAAATGATTGTAATGCTCATATTCGCCGTGTCAAATTCCAATACGACCAAAAGCTGAGGCAGAAAATACTACATTGTCCCAAGGGTAGTAAAAACTTTTGGTCTTTCGTCAAAAATGTCAAAAACTGTGCCTCATCTTCCATCCCAACACTCGTTTACAATGACATTCCAGCTGTCACCTCTCTAGACAAAGCGAATCTACTTGCAGCGCATTTCGCTGCTAGCTCCATGCTCCCTGATTCTGCAATGTCCCCGCCTACACTTGAGCGCGTCGAATATACCATGGGACAAATTCACTTTCGCGCTCGTGCAGTCAAAAGAGTACTTCGAGATCTAAACATTCACAAATCCGCTGGTCCAGATGGAATATCCCCCATTGTTCTGAAGAGGTGTTCTTCCGCGCTGGCAAAACCATTGTGTAAGCTTTTTCATCGGTCCTACTCCTCAGGTCTCTTTCCGAGTAGATGGAAAACAGCATTTGTCCAGCCCGTCCCTAAAAAAGGCGATTCTTCTTCTCCCTCTAGCTATCGTCCAATTGCACTTACCTCCCTTCTTTCTAAGGTCATGGAAACGCTGATTAATTATCAGCTTATGAAATATCTTGAAACACGAAAACTTCTTAATGACCGGCAATACGGTTTTCGTAGCAAACGGTCCACTGGTGATTTGATGGCATATCTCACTGAAAAGTGGAATCATTCCTTGCATCTTCTAGGTGAAAGCAAGATTGTTGCGCTTGATATTTCAAAAGCATTTGACAGAGTTTGGCACCAAGCTCTCTTGTCGAAAATGCGTGCATTTGGAATCGACGAATCTCTTATTCAGTGGATTAGTAATTACCTTTCGAACCGTTCAATTCAAGTTGTTTTGGATGGCTTCAAGTCCGCAGTTCATAAAATTAACGCTGGGGTTCCCCAGGGCTCTGTTTTGTCTCCGACACTCTTTCTCATTTTCATTAATGATCTCCTGTCTGCTACAACTAATCCAATCCACTCCTTTGCTGATGACAGTAACCTCAGTTTTTCATATTCGTTCTCGGTTCCGCGCCCCTGCTCTTCGGACGTTGAATTGGAACGGCAGCGTATGTCAAACTCATTAAACTCTGACCTTAACAGCATTGTATCATGGGGATCTCAAAATAGAGTAGAGTTTAATGCTTCTAAAACTCAATGCTGTCTTCTGTCATTGAAGCAAAACCGAAACACCCAGCCATTGTCCATGAATGGCACTTGCATCGACGAAACCGAAACGCTTTCCATTCTCGGTATGTGTGTCAATAACAACCTTAGTTGGAATGACCACATATTCGACGTCGCCAAGAACGCTGCGAAATGCCTAGGCTTCCTTAAAAGATGCAAGAAGTATTTCACCCCCTCTGATTTGGCTATTTTATATAAGGCATATATTCGCCCCAAGTTGGAATATAATTCCCATGTCTGGGCTGGTGCTCCAAAAACAGCACTGCTTTTGCTAGATAGGATACAAAAACGCGCGTTAAAACTTGTTGGAGACAAAAACATTGCGAAGTCTTTTGACTCATTAGAACATCGACGTAATGTATCTTGTCTTTCACTGTTTTATCGCTTTTTTCACAAACAATGTTCCATCGAAATAGCCAATTGCATTCCGCCCCTAAAGACGTTCCACCGTAATACTCGCCAAAGATCGAATGCACATCAGTTTACCCTCGAGCCCACCTTCGGACGCACAGTAAAGTTTAGAGGTTCTTTCATAAGCCGTACAACGCGTATGTGGAATGTTCTCCCACGGTCAATCTTTCCTGCGCAATACAACTTGCAACTGTTCAAAACAAGAGTGCATCGGTACCTCTCCTCCTTTTCCTCTTCTTCTAATCCTTTCCGCTCGTGAGATGTGTAACATTAAAAAGGGTATCCAATCCCTTATATTCGCGAGTGCATTATAAAAAAAAAAAAAAAAAAAAAACCCATCGCAGTCACGTACACGAGCACTGTGCTCACGAGAAACCCAAGTAACAATGGCAGACATGACAACAGATACAGGCAGGCCTTAAGCAGGTTTGGGTCTTGAGAAAACCTCTTCTGAGCCTAGTCTGGCAAGCTCATCAAAGATCTCATTTCCCTGGATACCAGTGTGACCTTGGACCAAAACAAGATTCACTGCACTTAGCCGGCCGACTAAATTTAACGAATGCTTGAGTTCGAGCACTATCTTGGACGACGTAAGAGGGTTGAGCAACGCATTTAGAGCGGCTTGTATTCACTGCAAACGCATATGCTTCTTGCCCTCCACCTGTTAGTCACAATATAGCGCATAGCCATTAGAATAGAGTAATCTCCGCTTGGGAGACAGACGCATATTTACCTAAGGGGTAGTGGAGTCTAATGTTCTCACTTTCCACAGACTCCAGCACCAGACCCCTGTCCGGTTTTGTAGCCGAAAAATACGATGGTATTCTTTCCCTGGCTCAGAGTCTGGCCGAAGCCATTTCATTACTTACATTGAAAAAAGTTGCCTTGGTAGTATTGTCGCAAAAAGACTTCCGGGATTATTGTGACAGAGGGCATATCCATAAGACAGGAGTCGAATGACAATTCTCGCACAAGTTCGCGAAAGCCTGTTCCACCAAACAACCGATGCGTATGAGAGGAGTGGTCTAGTCATGGCCGTATAGATCTAGAGGACTCTTTTCGCAGATAAACCCCATGCCTTGCTAAATCGCCTCTACACTGCCAGAAAGTGAACAAACTTTTTCGGTTTTGGTTGCGACATGCTTGGACCATAGAAGTTTTCTATGAGGGATTACTCCCAGTTATTTATTTGACTTCATCGGATATCTGGATAGTGACACCTTTAAGCATTTGTTGAGTCAGAATAGTGACCTTCCTCCTTCTCATAAAGAGAACAACCGTAGTTTTAAGAGTATTCACTGAAAGCCTAGTGCACCAATCATCGATCAAGTCCAGGGATCTCTGAGCCTGGAAGCACACAGTCCCTAGTTTTGAGCCGACATAAAGAATGGCGACATCATCCGCGTAGGCTTGTATGTAGGTTCCAGGAAGGTTGAGAGCCGATAGCAGAGTCTACAACCATGCACCATAGAAGGGGAGACAGCACACCACTTTGCGGGCAGCCCTTTCTCGTACACCTGAACGGAATCACACTCATGTAAATGCTCTTATGAACTATGAAACAGTTGGGTGTAGACACCGAGCTCGGAGGCTGGATGTAGCTTTGATTGTGTATGTGTAGTAACGTTTCGACTCAATTTTAGTTCGTTATATTTTTACAATGCTACTGAAATAGTATGAAATTGATAAAAAGTTACCAAACACCGATGCAGCATTTGTCGTTCTGTACAAAATGAAACTGGGTGTGCACCACGCTGGAATTCGCGCGAACATCGAGTATTATTTGACAGCTCGATGTTCAAAAGGACACGCCATAAGTTTAACTCAATAGTGCAACAGAGTAACCATAAAGATATTTGCCTGTTATTTAACTTTTTTTATTGCTTTCATTATCTGTTAATTTATTAAAGCGAAGTCCATTTCAAATTTTTAAAAGGAACTTTTGAAAGCGTGGTTTAACAAACTTTAAAATCAATAAAAAATCCCTTGTAGATTTAAAGATTTTTTAATTTGCACTTTACACAGAATAACAACCAAAAACCCCATTTTTTGTGCATAAATAAAATTATTTTCTTGGACTACGTTAACTCAAAACTAATTCTTTCACAATTTCTGGGTAATTTTTTATCTGGTTTCGGCAAGCAAATGTCTGGAAACAGGTGTAGGTTCTCTTTTCTATGGATCATCGGCCAATCAATAAACGATTTTAAAATCAATGACAATGAATTTGAATGAATTTGAATTTGTAGTATTTACTGCGTTTCGTATGCATGAAACCAAGTATTTACTTGTAAGCATAAACTAGCAGAAAAAATTAATTTTCTGAAGTAAAGGGTACGAATTCATTGTAAATCGATAGTATTTACTACAGAAAAAAGTTTTTATTTGTATTGAATTGAATTTTTCTTTAAGGTTCTTCGTCGTACACATAAACAAAAGTTTGTTTCCAGCTTCGCTAGAGTTAAGGGCCAAGCCAATGCACTTTACAAGATACGGTTGTAGTTTCAAAAACAAAATGAAGAAAAGTAACATAAACAAAATTTTAGGGGCAAGGAGCAAATAAAGTCTTAAACCTAAATTAAAATCCTAACACTAAATTAAATCCCTTAAAGGTTTGTGAAGGCCTGTTCGTGCCATTAAGTGCCAAAAAATCTCTGCACCTCCAAGGGGTTAAAACTTAAAAGATATATATACTGTGGATTTTTAAAAGCTTTAATCATAGCAGAAGCTTTATTGCCGGAAATTTTTATGATGCATTTAAATGTGCTGTTATTAGCCATTTTTTTATACAAGTGGGCTTAAATCAGTGCGTAATAGCATCGGCTTGCTAAACAGTTATGAAGCTGTTGTCTCCTTGAATTCTCATTTATCTATTTAAGATGGTAACCATGTTCTTATAACACAAGCAACACATTTCTATACTTGGTGTTTTGGATTAATATATTCAAAATATCAATACAAATATTCTATACCTGATAAAGGGCGCTTAAGACAAAAGCTTTTTTCTTAATCAAATCAAGTGGTAAAAAAGCTTTTGTTTTTGAAATAGTAATTTGTGCGTATTTGTAACTATTCTTTTGTTTTTAGCATAAAAAAACACTTCTTTGCTACTCCGTAGTGAAAATAGCACTAGGCCCAATACTGCAAAAAGCCTTTAATACAAACTAAACTCTATTCCTCAATTGACTCCTGATTAAAAATTCTGAAACCGAAAAAGCTACCCAGCTATTGCCTATTTTCAGAAACTAGCCATTGCATATAAATGCAAACAATGAACTTTGAAAATTGGCTCCTGATCCTGGCATTCAATATAAAAAGTAAATTCTAGTAAATTTTCAAGTCTGGGAACTTTCATTCCATAAATACCAGATAAAAATAGTATTTACAAGGTTGTTATGCATAGCATTATAAGTTTTTACTAGCTAAATTCATCCGGAACTAGTAAATACTATTTCTCGTAGTAAATACTTTTTTTCTCAGCAACAACTTCAACTTTATGCATATGAAAACAAGTAAATACTTAAAATTTTGCTAGTAAAAGCATTTACTACAGTTTATGCATTGTTTCCCTTTGTTTTAGAATATAATAAACTAATACCTATCTTTCAGAAAGGAAAAATGCCATCTTAAAAAATAAAATAAGTAAGTAAACCCGAGTAGGAAAACCGAGTCAATCTAGTTTGTAAAGGAGTTTGTGTCAACGCGATCGAAAGCTTTACTGAAGTCAGTATAAATGGCATCAACTTGATTGCCTTTACCGATTTTGGTGATACAAAAGTTTGAAAACAAAAGGAGATTAGTAATAGTGGAACGCTTCCTTACAAAGCCGTGTTGATTTCTGCAAATTAAAGATTTACAATGAAAATACAGTCGTTCCACTAGATTGTTTACAAATGCCCCTAAAAGGATTTTTTCCGGACAAAAGGAGTAGCTACAAAGGAGTAGCACACTTTTTGAGAAAGGTGGTGGTGGAAATCCATCGGGACCAGGACTAAAGCTTGATTTTAAGTCTTGCCAGCAATTCAAAACATCCTCTTCTAAAATTTCCATTGAGCTGAAGAGAGACAATGCGAAGCGCCCAGAAAGTCTTAAAACTGTTCATCAATCGTTGATTCATGCTTTGAGTATACAGATAGGACCATCGGTAAACATTAGTTTTGCTTTTGGACATTATGAAGTTCCAGAGCTTCTCTGGTCTAGACTTAAGATTTTCCTGAATGACGCTTTGGTTCTCCTTATACGCGATACAAAGAGAAGATTTAAATTGAAATTTACTTCTGTATATCATTCTAATGCTCCGCCAGCAGCCAAACTAGACCGCCACCTTCTATAGGCTCTGTTTTTCAAACCCTTTAGGTGACATGCTTTTGCATGGTTTTTTTTTTGGTGACGAGTAATTGCCCCATGGACAGGAGATCCTAACGCTAACTTTAGCACGAACTACAGGGACATAAGAAAAATTACGTTATTAACCTGGTAAAAAGCATTAAATTGGTCATTAATTTTAAGTGAGTGATACGGGCTCCAATGAAAATTGTTAAGCTCTTCACAGATACCATCTTAATGAGCATTTTTAAACTATTTAAAAAGAAATCATCTCACCTGTTTATCACTGTAAATATTGCAAACATCCAAAGGCCTATGGGAATCACAAACAAAGAACACAACGTCTTCTTCTGGTTGCAACAGATCAACAATGTCAACACAGCCCCCACAGTTTATCAGTATCACGTATTTAACATCTTCACGATTCTCAGTGTATGCCCGTTGCATTCCGGCCATTCCCATGATCGGGACAATAGAATACAGCATATGATCATGCTTGAAAAGGGACTGCAAGATTTTGCTTGAGCATATCGCATCAATGTCATAATTTACAATCATTAAAATCCTTTTGCCTACGAGGACATTATAGAATTCCCGTCGGAGGTCTTGCACAAACATGATAACGAATAAATAAACTGTTTTGCGTGTGATTTTATTTAACAAACTCGTAATTAAAATCTCTTGCAAACGACCAACGGACCCGCGTTGGTGAACATAACGAGGAAGGTTATAGGTGGAGTTTAGGCTCGTATTGATAAAAACACTTGGCTACTTGTTATAGAATCCGATGGGGAACATAAAAAACAAAGTATTACTTATTAAAAAAGGTTGCAAAATAACAAAAAAACGTGAATTTAAAACCTATCTCCGCATTTTCGTCCCTAAATTACAAATTTCTATCGACAAATGTCAAATAGTTGGCGGGAAATATTTGTGCTAAAGTCACAATTGCGATTGCAGGGTGGTCAAAAACACGCTGGCTGGGTTCAAGAAATTTGAAGAAAAGCGAATTATTTGATTGCAACGCTAAGGAATCGTTGCGCGAAACTCTTGAGAGTTGCTTTTTGCTTATGTGAGCGCTGCTTGCGTGGTGTGGATCGTGCGTGAGCAAACTATTGATGCTTCAAAAATTGTGATTAGCGCTAAACGACACAACGTTTTCGCTTAGACGAAAAGTTTGATTCACATAACTCAAAAAACGAAAGAAATTTTCGTCTGTGCGAAAGAAAATAATCGAAAGCTATTTCTTTGACGTTTTTTTTTTTACTGGACGCGCTTCTTTGAAGAGGTTGAGTTTCATACGCAAATTGCAACGTTTGACTGTTAAAAAAATGTACAATATAACTTAAATAAAGTGTCAAAGAAGAGTTTTACCATATTTCACTGTTTATTGTAGAAACACGTTCTGTTCAAGCGCTTTGATTTGAGTCCTCTCATCTTATACCCCATCCCGTGGGAGTGTATTAAGTTTGTCACGTAGTTTTTAACCCTGTAAAATAATAGTGGTAGGCCCCCAAGACCTTAAGGGCATATGATCGAGACCGAATTGTGGGTCGAATAAGCTATATCCGTCCGTCCGTCCATGTTTTACATATTTTCAAGGGTTAAATTTTGAGCTAGAGAGTTTAAATTTTGTCCGATCTATGGAACGTAATTTCTGCTTACACACTGCACTTACCCAGTAGCTCAAGAAGAAGATTAATGGTGTTTAATGTAGGGCAGATATATCGGTAAATAGAGGAATATGTGGAGACCTGCAACAAAGCCAGCTTTCAATCATCCGGCTTTGATTTACTTGTCAACTGGCTGACAACATTTCCAACTGGGTGAAAAAGTAAACAAAAACTGACCAATAAAACTAGGTCAAACTGACGAAACTTGAATTTTGAAACATAACTGACAATGGCTTGGGAAGTTTTAGGGTTTTGGAGCTTCTCAAACATTTGCGAAACGATAAAAGAAAACGAAATCAGTTACATGATTCGAATAATCGATTTGGCTTATTTTCTTTCGTTTTTGAAAGACGAACGAGCATTTTACAGAATCTGCCCCCAGTTTTAGTTGTGTGAGTGTGGACTACTTATGTGTTCAACCAGGCATGTCATGAGGGACGGCCCGAGGTGCATACGTTTCTGGGAGATGGCTCTACTTTTGTTAAACATTCCTGAGTTAAGGTGACATTTGTACCCAGATTCGTGATACATTCGATACCTTCACTCACAAGTCGATACCCGATATCAGGCGACTAATGTCAAAATAAGTGCTTCACTCACACTCACTGTATATGTGAAAAAGAGCTATTCCTTGTCTCTCTATTCAATGGTCAATTCTCAACAAGAAAGATGCGCTTTTCCGATTTCGAGAGATTTTAACTGGACTCACTTACCCATGCAAACATTTCTACTGTTAAACACCAAATACAAGCATTTTTTTTATCTTATGTGCGGGACATGTTTGTTGGTTGACAGCCCGTGTGTGTGATTTATTATGTTGCTAAACGAGGAAACAAGTTTTGTTGAATTCTTTCAAATTCTTTCAAATATCAATGAAAATCGTTATAGGGGGAAAAAGCCGCGATGCAAAATCACAGACAATGAAAAGAATTTCGGACACTGAAAAAAAAGTTGACAAAGGGAAATTATGGACGAGGTTTCTTGCTCTGAGGCCGAAAGTAAAACTAACTCATGAATTAACCAAATATTTTGTCAATTTGTATTAGTTTTGAACAAAACAACGACATGCAAAAGCTTTGCCAACAGTCTCAAATTCACGAACTTACGCATGCATCACGAACTTACATTGTTTCGAATGTGAGTAAATCCGTCAATTTAATCGTTCCATTTAATTCTGTTTTGGAGGTTTTTCATCAGCTGATCGTGTAAGGCAAATCGTTGTTGCGTTTTCTGACACGTATTCACCGAATCAAACTAATCGGTGTTGAAGGGCAAGGACACAAGTTGAATATTTAGTTATTCAGTAATTTCAGCTCGAACTGTTCTCCACAATTTGACTTACCAAGTTTAGCGAATAATAAAGGCCTAATGGCCACTGGAGGCCTCATCCATAACTTGGCATCAATTTTATCCTTTAATCTTATGAGGTAAGTAACTGCATAAGCATCGGCAGTGGGAAATTTCTGGACGTCTAGACAGGTTGGTGCCAGTCAACGTTGTACCAAAATGCTTACCGACACATGAAAATCTTATGATCGTTGAAAATCTCATAATCATACCGCAAACTATCATAAAAATCTCTGAACATGCAAAAGCTTCAGAGATTTTCATGATAGTTTGCCTTATCGTTAAGGTCAGAGTGTAGTGTCGGTACAGCAGGGAATATGTAAAGCTGCGGTTAATATATAAATAGAGTAGCGCAACAGCTCGAGGTGATCCAGGGCCAACTTCTAAGCCATGATGTAGGCTCTGTGTGTTTCATTCTTCACATACAAAGGCAGCGCAGGGACAAAGCCCCCAGGGACATAAGCCCCAAATTTATTTTTTGGGCCCTATGTCCCACCGATGTGAGACATTAGCCCCAAATATCATTTGGGGCACATGTCTCACACGTGTGGGACACAAGCCCCACATTTTTTCGTCGAAAATGGGACATAAGTCCCAAATTTTCGAAGAGAGTTCAAAACTGTAATATCCGGTTTAATTAGGAATCCGATTTCTTCCCATCATACTTTATGGGAAATCGATTTAACAATTTTATTCATCAGGTTAGTTTTTCAATAGTGTGACATTAAGTTTGAAGCTTTTGGATAAACAGTGTTTGGGTGGCCTGCTTCGCGGGTTTAAAGGATTTAAACTCCCTTTTTCGCAGGGTTTAGCCGCTAACGCGACTTCGTCGTTCCGCTAAGGGTAGATGCTAGTTGTCTGGAAGGCGTCTGTGGCCAGTTTGGGTATGTTAAAGTTGAAGTTTCTTAGTTTTTTCCAGTTACTTTTAAAAAATTGAGTCCGACATTTTTCCGAAACATATTCGGAATTAGGACGCTGAATTTTGGCATTTGGTGGAACAGGACACAATCCAAATTGGCATACTATAGAGCTTTTCGCGAAAATGTCACTTTTCGTCACTTGGTATGAAAACAAACTTGTTTATCTCGTTCGCGCACAGGCCTACCCTTTGCAACCATTTCATTGTTTTCATACCAAGTGAACGGATTTCACCAAGGGTTAGAACGAGAGGTGCGAGCGAGATAGTTACGCGAAAAATTCTATCGGCTGTCTTATCATTTGACATATTATATCTTACCATTTGCGAAGAGGGACAAGATCCGTTTTTGGCTAAATGGTCCCTCATGCTTTGGGCATTTCTATATTGTGTTAGATGGGACATAAGCCCCAATTATTTCTTGGGGTTTATGTCCCACCGATGTGGACATAATCCCCACTGTCTGTTTGGGGCATAAATTACTGAATAACTAGATATTCAACTTTGGATATGTAACAGCTTTGCCCACAAGCTAAAATTGATGAATTTACCCATTTTCCGACATTTGTTTACAAATGTGAATAAATTCATGAATTCGTCATTTTCATGAAATTTCGTTTTGCAGCTTTTACATCAGCTGATCGCGTAAGGTAAATTGTTGTTGCATCTTCTTACACGTATTCACCGACAAGGAAATTTAAAGCTTTAAAAAAGCTTTTAAGGCTTTATAAAAACGTAAACAAATGGGTGTTGGAGGGTAAGAGGGACGCAAGTTGAATATTTTTATATTTTCGGCCTGGGGTTCGTCGAATAAAACTCAATTTCACTTTTATGATTTCACAATGAAACACTTTATTTATCAAACAAAACTTCTTTAAATTCAAATCACACTGTTATTCAACTTTACTACTTAGAATTCAACACTTTATTTCAATTTGCTTACACTTTTCACTCTATAGCCGACTTTCACAAGTCAACGTTTAAAATATAACTGTCCCGTACGAGCCTGCCACCCGTGTATTTATACAAAATTAAGCACCTTCTAGTACGTTCCATACTTCCCCTTTGGTAATTTTTCATTGGTACTCCTCCGCTGAATTCCAAGAAGGAGAAATCGAAATTCGAACTTCGAATATGACAGCTGCTGTCAGATGACTGGAATGACAGTTGGGTATGTTGGTTTAGTGAATCGAGCGGGTGCGTTTGTAGAGTGAATCGATGGGTGCATTCAGCGACTCCTGCGTGTTGTTTTATTTCTTGTCGCCACATAACATTGCCCCCCCCCCCCCCCCCCCCCCCCTTAGTTTTGTTCTTCCCGAACAAGAACGTCATCATTGCTTTCGTGGTAGCGATGAAGGCGATCAACATGGACAACTTTCATCTTCGCTCTTGGTCCTTTTTGGATTCGAAATACGACATCATTGATTCGCGTTACAACTTGGTAGGGACCTTCCCAGTCGTTCTGAAGCTTTGGCGATCTTCCCTTTTTACGATGTGGGTTGTAGAGCCCTAAAAGATCTCCCCCGTTGAACTCGAGTGCATCGCATCGTATCTCGTCTTCATGCGGTCGCTTGCAACTTTTATATTGCTTCTGGTTCTCTGGTGGATGTTATTAATCCTTTCTCTAAGGTCAGCCACGTAGTCCTCCTCGCATGTTGGGTCTTTAGTGGGAAATCCGAATTTAAGCTCACTGGGTACCCTGGCAGTTCGTCCAAATAAAACTTCAGATGGAGTGTACCCAGTTGTACTGTGAATAGCGTTTCGGTAGGCCATGAGGAATAAAGGTATTCGCCGATCCCAATCCCGTTGATTCTCGTCCACTACTTTGGACAGATGTTCCTTTAGTGTCTTGTTGAAGCGTTCCACCATTCCATCTGATTATGGATGGAGGGGTGTGGTCCGTGTCTTCTGTAGTATTATTGCCGCGCATACTTCCTGGAATATCTTCGACTCGAAGTTTCTTCCTTGGTCGGAATGTAATTCCATTGGCACTCCGAACCTGCACACCCAGTGGTCCACTATCTGGTCGACAACGGTTTTTGCTTCTTGATTTGGGATCGCAAATGCCTCGGGCCACTTGCTGAAGTAATCGGCAATAACCAGGATATAACGATTACCGCTTTCAGTTTCCGAAACGGTCCTGCGATGTCGACGGCGATCCTTTCAAAGGGAGCACCCACATTGTACTGGTGCATTTTACCCCTGGTTTTGACTTTGGGTCCCTTACTAGCAGCACAAGTAATACACTTTCAACACCAGCTCTCTTTCGACACCATAAAAACGTTCCCGTACCTTTTCCAGGGTTTTGTTGATGCCCAAGTGCCCACCAGATACTCCATCGTGCATTTCCCGCAAAATTTCCTGCACTTTGGACCGTGGAACCACAAGCTGCATTTTAAAGGATTTTCCATCCGGCATTTCCCATTTTCTTCGCAGAACGCCATCTTGTACATGGAAAGAGTCCCACTGCGCCCAATATGCCTTTAACGTGTGACTTCTGTCGGATATATCCCTTGCGCTCGGTTTTTCCATAGATTCCTTCCATGCAAGGATTGGCTCAATGTCAGGGTCTTCTTGTTGTGCGTTGCGAAGTTCCTCAGTACTCCAGCCTTCTGCAGGTTCGGCTCTTATTCTCTGGATAGAAACACCTTCGTCGTTTTCCTCTTGTCGCAGACAATGCTTACAATTGGGCTCACATGGTCTCCGGGATAATGCGTCCGCGTTGCAGTGCAGTCTTCCTTTGCGATGTTGTATCTCGAAGTCAAAAGCCTGCAATCGCTTGATCCATCTTGCGACTTGTCCCTCAGGATTTTTAAACTGAAGTAACCATTTGAGAGCGGCGTGGTCTGTACGCAAGATGAACTTTTGTCCACTCAGGTACTTCTGGAAATGTTTCGTTGCCAATATTAGAGCAAGGAGTTCTCGCCTGGTAACGCAGTAATTTCTCTCTGGTCGGGTTTAAACTTTGCTGAAGTATGCAACCACTTTCTCATGCCCATCGTGCAATTGCGACAATACTGCACCAACACCCACATTGCTAGCGTCTGCGTCCACAATAAATGTCTTGCCAGGAATGGGGTAAGCTAGTATCGGTGCTTCGCAAAGTCGCTGCTTCAGATGTTGAAAGCTTCTTTCGCACTCACCTAACCATTTAAATTGTCTTCCTTTCTCAGTGAGCTGGTGCAGACACTTTGCGATGCCGGCGAAATCCTTGACGAGCCTCCTGTAGTTCGTAGCAGGACCGAGAAAGCTCCTTAGCTGGTGTTTGTCTTTGGGAACTGGCCAACTTCTCACAGCTTCGATTTTCTCTGGATCCGTCTTCACGCCACCCGTCGATATCACATGCCCCAGATACTCTACTTCTGCGCTGAAGAGCGCACACTTCTTTGGATTGAGCTTTAAGTGTGCTGCTCGAAGTCGTGAGAAGACCTCCCTCAAGTTGTCGCGATGTTCTGCAAACGTCTTTTCCAAAACGATGACGTCATCCAAATATACCAGGCAAGTTTTCCACGTCAGACCATGTAAGAAACGTTCTATAAGACGCTCAAAGGTGGCCGGAGCGTTACACAGACCAAATGGCATTACTGTAAACTGCCAAAGCCCATTGCCAGTTGTGATAGCGGTCTTCTTTTTGTCTTCTGGATGGATCTGTACCTGCCAGTAGCCACTTTTCAGGTAGAGAGTGGAGAACCATTTTGCTCCAGAGAGTGTGTCCAATGTGTCATCTTTTCGAGGTAAAGGGTAGCTGTCCTTCTTTGTGACATCGTTAAGCCTCCGATAATCCACGCAGAATCGAGTGCTGCCTTCCTTCTTTTTCACCAGTTCAACAGGCGACGCCCACGGACTTTTCGAGCTTTCGATCAAACCTTCTTTTTCCATGGCGGACTCCTCCTGTTTAGCCAATGGAAGTCATCTGGCAGGTTGGCTAATTGGTCTAGCATCTCCGGTGTCTATGCGGTGTTGTACTAAGTGTGTTCGACCATAGTCTCCATCCTGTGAGGCAAATATATCAGCAAACTCGCCAATGAGATTTTCCGCTATGGTTTGCTGCTCCTGATTTAGCTCACAGTCTCCGAGTATAGTCTTACATACCTCGGATGGAGAGACAGGACTTGCAGGCACACTCTCAGCTATTGTCGAAATGGCTGCAACGGGCACACATCTTCCGATTACCTCTCCTTGTCTGAGCTTAACGGTGCGCTTATTTGGGTTCATCAGTCTTACCGGCACCATGTTGTTCTTGGGCTCTGCAAGAATTTTTCCCACGACGTAACTTTTAAACTCACTTTCGTTATCTGGCTCGATGAGATAGAATCGGTGGTTCCCAGGATCACCCTTCAAACGTGTCCAAAGAACTGTCTCTGAAGAGGGCCGCAGAACTTCATCGCTTCCCAGTATTGCTCGGAGTTTCACCGCGTTGTCGTTTCCGCATACCATAGGGATCTCGACGGTTCGATACCTTAGCACCTGCATTCGAAGGTCAAGAATTACCTCGTGTGCCTTCATAAAGTCCACTCCAATGACGCATTCGTCGCATATGTCGGCTACCAATAATGCATGTAAGAAGATCAATCCCTCTAGTTGTATCGGTAGCTGCACCTCCCCGTATACTTTGGCCGCTTCTCCTGTAGCTGTCTTCAGACTGTAGCAGCTGATGTTATGTAGCCACGACGTCTGAACAAGGTTTCTTCGGATGATGGAGGCCGTGGCACCTGTATCGATAGTGGTCACACATTTCCTGTTGGCGATGATTGCCTCCACTGTCAGACTCTTGTTGCAGCGTTTTGTTTGCGAAACTTGGATGATGGTCCTGAGGTCGTCGATTCCATCAACCGACTTCTGCCCCGCGAAGTTGGTTCTTAGGCGTTTCCCGACTACTCTTGCTCCGAAGCTTGTCCAGCAGGTTGAACGTTGTCCCTGCCAGATGCTTCTACATTTTGCCCTCTGTTAGCGCAATGTCGGCAGCTTGCTTGTCTAGGTGGAGCTCTGCACTGTCGCTGTAGGTGTCCCAACTTGTTGCACCTTATTTGTCCTCGACCGTTGTTCGTGTTTTGTCTCTCCATCTCCACGCGCTGACATGAGCATTCTAGCGTAGCCATTTCCCTAATGCGATGGCTACCTTGCGAAGCTTGGTTTGCAGCTTCCATTGTCAGGGCAAATGCTAGTGCTTCAGCGAGAGTCTTCTTACCTGCCATTCTTACAGCCATTTGTAGCTTTCCATCCGCAATGGCATTAGTAAACGCATCGGTTGCCAACTCTTTTATTATCTCCCTGCTGGTGTTGGGATAGGACAAATTCGCTAATCGCTCGATGTCGGCTTGCAACTGTTGAAGCGTCTCACCCCTTGTCTGAACTCTTCGGCGCAACTGGACCCGGTAAACTTCCTGCATGTGGTCGTCGCCAAACCTCATCTCGATGGCCTTCACCATGGCATCATAATCCTTCTGTTTTTCTTCAGGAATAGTTTGCAGCAATTCGGCAGCTGTTCCTCTGACAGCAAGCGTGAGAGCAATCGACTTCTCTTCGTTGTCCCAATTGTTCGTCATTGCGGCAGCTTCAAATTGCCTCTTATAAATCGGCCATGACGTTTGACCATCAAAAACAGAAGGCTGCATTTCTTTACGCCGTGGACTGTCGGGCAAACATTCTCGCACTTTCTGTTTCTTAGCCAACTCCAGCTCCTTAGTCAGCTGTTCTACTTCCGATTTGACTTTAGTGAACTGTTCCTCCACGCTTTAAATTTTTCGATCCATCGTTTGGAACTTTTTCTCAAAAAGTGAATTCTGGGAATCGTGTTTGCTTTCTAGAACTTTTTTCTGCTCATCGAACTTAGCTTGTCGAACTTTTCTTCGAGAGCATTCTTTTGTTCTTTCTGGCCTTCCTCAAAAGCAATCTTTTGTTCTTTCTGGCCGCTCTCCAGCTTCTCGAATTTTTCCAAAAGCAACTTCATAAAAGCGGGCATTTCATCGGCAGTACTTACTGTGCTTTGTTGCTGTCCTTCTTGAACTTCAAACAGCATCGTGTCTGGGTGTCCACCTTCCTCGGTAATAGCGTCCTGAAGTCGGAGCAACAATTCCCTTTTGAGCCCCGAAGTCTGGACTCAATTCTGCTTTTAGTCTTTTACCCAATTCTGCTTTTAACTCAGCTGTTGTCAATTGTTCAATTTTTCGACCCATTTTAATTGTCTTCACACAATTTTCACAACACAATCAGTTTATGTTTTATATCTGTTCCAGAAAATTCACTCGCGAATAAACAAATCATTGACACCGTTTTTTAACGGTGTCAGTGATTTGTATTAATTAATAACCTAGTTAATTATGGCTTTATCGCACAATCAATTTCAATATATCCAGAATATTCCACCATCAAATTTGTATGAGTCACCGACACTGTTTACACACACGATATCTCTGGAAAATTCCACTGCAAAAATAAATCGTTTTAGTCACCGACGCTATTTACGCGCACTTTCTCTAGAAATCTCCACTTAAAACTGTTTGACACACTAAAGCCACGTAATCACAAGGAACAGAAACAGGAACAGAAAGAAACAGAATTTCATACATTAGCAACGCAAATAGCATTCAGCGAAAATAGGTTTCAGTTGCTTATGTATGAGATTCTGATTCTGTTCCTGTTTTACGTTGCTTGTGACAACGCGGCTTAACACTGTTCCGGAAAATTCCACTGTAGAATTTAACCGCACAATTATGAGTTTTATCCCCAATTTCTGACACCAATGTTATATTTTCGGCCTCGGGTTCGTCGAATAAAACTCAATTTCACTTTTATGATTTCACAATGAAACACTTTATTTATCAAACAAAACTTATTTAAATTCAAATCACACTGTTATTCAACTATACTACTTAGAATTCAACACTTTATTTCAATTCAATCACTTTTCACTTTAAGAACCGATTTTTGCAAGTCAACGTTTAAAATATAACTGTCCCGTACGAGCGTGCCACCCGTGCATTTATACATAATTAAGCACCTTCTAGTACGTTCCATACTTCCCCTTTGGTAATTTTCCATTGGTACTCCTCCGCTGAATTCCAAGGAGGGGAAATAGAAATTCGAACTTCGAATATTACAGCTGCTGTCAGATGACTGGAATGACAGTTGGGCATGTTCGTTTAATGAATCGAGCGGGTGCATTTGTAGAGTGAATCGATGGGTGCATTCAGCGACTCCTGCGTATTGTTTTATTTCTTGTCGCCACATAGCAATATCTAGTTATTCAGTAATTTGTGGTTTGGGGCTTATGTCCCAGCCAGTTGAGACATTAGCCCCAAAAAATAAATTTGGGGCTTATGTTCCTGCGCCTACAAAGGCACCTTACATCTTTTGCAGAATCCGAACTGCACCCTGAGATATTTTTCTTGACAAAAATGTTGCTCTCGGTGGGATTGTCAGACCCTCGCGGAGAGGGCGCCGTGAAAAAGAACGAGTCTTTTTCCAGATGACGACAGTAGGATTGGAACCCAAACCATCTAATAAGTACACAGGCTAACCACTAGGCCACGGCACCCCAACGAAAGGCTGCGGTCACTGTCGTCAACAAAAAATTGAATTGGATAGCAGCAAACAAGATAATTTATGAGTCGCACACAAAACAGAGTTCTGGAGAACCAGAAGTGTGTATTTTGTGGATTGCTGGCTATCAGAGTTGTAGAGTACCTAAATACATTAATACTGCAGTACAACGTAAGTACCCAGTACCTTGTGCTTGAACTTGAGTACATTTTTTTAATAACAATAATAGAGTGGGGCAACAGTTTGAGGTTATTGATTTCTTCATATACTAACAATCTTTTAATGAATCCGAACGGTACTTTGAGAAGTTTTGAGGATGCTTACTACTCCGGGCACCAGACGAACACCACGGCACCCCACATTAACTGCGTATTTTAAAACTTACCAGTACATTTCCAAGTACTTTTTCAAGCACAAGTACATTTATGTTCTCTATTAATTAAGGCTTTAAATGCACTCAAAAATTTATTTTAATTTTTTGGTTCAAATTCTTTTTTTTTTATATTGATCCCCAATGGACCCTTAAAGCACTTTTGAAAATAAATGTGGACTTAAATCTTAAATTATGACTATTGATGTACTAATGACGGACAAAAACAAAACCTTGTTCCCAGTCAGAAGTGTGAATGGTTAAACGATTTTGTGTAAAAATTTTTCCAAAAACTCGGTTTATGATTCAATGCGAATAGCGTATTGTTAATTTTTTGCCTCTTTGTCCTCTTAACAAACAGTACGGCATCGACCTACCGGCTGTGCTGCAAACACTCGAAGGCTCAGCTCTTCAGCTATCTAACAGTGCCAAATATCTGGGTATCACCCTAGACAGTAAGCTAAGCTGGAATCCAAACACAGAAGAAAGAGTTAAGAAAGCATACACAGCCCTAAATACGTGCAACCGAATATGCGGGATGTTACTGGAGCAGGTATATGCTCTGATATACTCGGTATCTTCAAAGCCGAAATTCTAGCAATACTTATAGCCGCCGATAAGGCCAGTGTATTGGAACTATTAGAACAGTAGGGTATTTCCATTTACGTAGACCCAGACAGCCATTAAGGCCCTGGCAACACCATCGGTATAATCACATGTAGTAGGGCTATGTCACTCAGAATTGAGTGCCCTTGGTCGTCCTTGCTGGATTCGGCTCAAGCTTTGTACCGTTGATCTGCATTAATAAAACTTTTAAATCTCTTTTCTCCTTTTAGGATATGCTTGCAAATCTTGCATCTTCTTGTAAGCTTGCCGATAGTCGACGTCCAATCTGAGTTTTACTGTTGTTGGCGTGCGAAACATAGGTCGGTACAGACGGCATTTTTTAATGGCATTTAATCACTGCTCTAAAAAAGCACATGACACTAAAAAAAATCTTGGGAGGTTGTCTATCAGAGACCATTAAGAAATATCTTCGTTGCTAGAGAAAAATAAATAATTTTTATTAACTTAATTTGAAAAATACAAAAGATTTTATAAATCAAAAGCACTCTTATGTACATTTTGTTAAGCCATTTTAATGAAGAGAATCAGACAATCGATTGTCATCTAAATTGACCCAGTCGGGTACTCTGCCACATTTTACATAAGCTTCCTTTGACAAAGAACGAGATGCAACCAAGTCGGTTGCACCACAAATCGAACCTCCCAACCAAGCGGAAAAATTTGGCCTCCCAATGGCTTTATGGAACATAACTTTTCTGAAGAACAGCTTGTCTTTGTAAATGTTATTGGACAAAAGCAGATTCAGCTCGGTTTTTAAACGCGATAATAGACCCATCATAATGGATGAGCCGCCAATTAGGAATATGTTCTCGCCAAGAATAGTTCTCACATCGACTGGACACTGCATTATTGAATCCAGAATCAAATACGGTAAACTAGACCGTTCATTGTCCTCGGTAAACATAATTTCGAAAGCAGTTTCACGAACAGTGCCAGGAATTGTTATAATCTCCTTTTCTTTAATGGAATACTCCACATCAGGAGGAGGAGGTGGTGGCTGTCCATCTCTGTAAGCCTTTGCTCTTTCGAGTGTTGTTACAAAGCACGTGCGAACCTTGATATCCTCCAAAGTGGACTCGTTGAGATGACTTGGACTAATGCCGGCGTCGATCAACTGTCGTTTGATTTCCTCGTGAATCGACTTGGCTCCAAATGCTTGGTCTTTGAAGGCTTGAAGAATTTGCACGCCACTAAATATTGGAATAATTGTAGCTTCATTGTAGCCCATGTCGATAACAACTCCAGAAGGCACTGCGAGAGTTGACAAAGCCACCAAATGTGTCGGCACGAAAAGAGTCGACGACACTTCGAAATGCTTAAATAGAACTTTCGCTATAGTTTCGCGAATTATTGTTTGACCAAAAACATTTTCGACTATTATTATCTTCCTGTCTTTGGGACTGACTAGGACGTGCCTACAAACAAAGAGTTTCCAGTTAAGAATGAGAGACATGCACTGAAGGAGCTATACTACTTCATACTTGAAAAATATGGTCTGCAGGAAATCCACCATATAGTCGTAAAGTTCTGAACTAGATGCATAATCAAAGAGTTTTCTTATTTTACCAGTTGCTGAAATGTATGCTTCCGAAGGCAATATAAATCTGGGATGAGCCTCACCAGCGAAGCCAACTCTGCAATGAGATGAAAAAAAAAAATCGCTAAACGATGACATCATTTGGAAAAAAAACACGAACTTTGTGTATGCAGTTCCAATATCGAGGACGACAGGAGGTTTTTCCTGCATTACAGTATCGTAAATACCCATAATTATTTACTTCCGTAAATAAAACAAGCAAATAACAAAGCACTGCAGAAATTCACTAAAACTTTTGTTCTAAAACAAATTTACGATGACAGCGACAGACCAGAGGCCAAAACATGCAGGAAAGCTTGGACATTTTTAACACAAAAGGTAAACAAACAAAATCACTCACTTTCCAGTCAAAGATTCCACGATTGTGTCAAACACAAACACCTAAACTATGAAGGTTTTCTTTGGGATTTCCAAAAACCAACGAAATGCAAAGATTGACCAAATTTCAATTTTTCATTGACCAAAAAAAAACTACAGAAAAGTTCCGGAGCCAACGACTCCTTCAGGGCATTAATTACTGAACTTATGGCCTTTTCAGTTGTTCGTCTCGCCCGGGAGCATTCTGGACTCTCCTGAAACCATAAATTACTGAACAACTAGATATTCAACTTCGGTCACATAAAAGCTTTACCCAAAAGCTGAAATTGATGAATTTGCCCATCCGCCGACATTTGTTTACAAATGTGAGTAAATTCGTCAATTCCATGCAATTTCGTTTTGGAGCTTTTACATCAGCTGATCGCGTGATGTAAATTGTTGTTGTATCTTCTTACACGTATTCACCGACACAGAAATTTTAAACTTTATAAAAGCTTTAAAGACTATAAAAAACGTAAGCAAATGGGTGTTGGAGGATAAAAGGGACGCAAGTTGGATATCTAGTTATGCAGTAATTTATGCCTGAAACTGTTTTCTAGGGCTCGTTTGACAGTTCTTCTCCTCTTCTGGATAGAATAGAAATTTTCTTCTGGTTTTGAATCCAGAATCAAGACCAGAAGCACTCATAATCATCCAACGCATGTGTCTAGTCGGATAAATGTCATCTGTCCCCTGTAGAATAACTTTTGCTTCACAAAAACGACGCCAGGCATACTTCAAAATTAAGAAAAACGTGTTTGGCTGTTCAAATGTACAGCACCAATCTGAAAGACGAACGCCCTGATCCGGGATCGCCAACCGAAAAGGCCATTAAGTATCGATTCTGACATTTGATGAATAAGTCACCAACATTGGCCGAAGTTGAATATCTAGTCATTCAGTGCATTATGGTCCAGGTGCTTCCGAGAACTTTTTAGACTCTCCTTAAACCGCGTGCTTGGTGCTTGTTTGAAAGTTCCCCTTCTGAAAAAAGCGGGAAAATCCAGTATCAAAACCACAACGCATAAATTACTGAATAACTAGATATTCAACTTCGGACATGTAAAAGCTTTGCCCACAAGCTGAAATTTATGAATTTACCCATTCTCCGACATTTGTTTACAAATGTGAATAAATTCATAAATTCGTCATTTCAATGCAATTTCGTTTTGCAGCTTTTACATCAGCTGATCGCGTAAGATAAATTTTTGTTGTATCTTCTTACACGTATTCACCGACGCGGAAATTTAAAGCTTTAAAAAAGCTTTAAGGGCTTTATAAAAAACGTAAACAAATGGGTGTTCGAGGGTAAGAGGGACGCAAGTTGAATATCTAGTTATTCAGTAATTAATGCCACAACCATGCAGTACACACAACCATACAGCAAATTGTGTCAAGTTGAAGAAATGTATTTTGCCCTAATAGCCCAACAAACAGTTTTGGCTCATACCCTTCCTAATCGATTCCATTCCCTTTTCACCATTCTAATTTTTTTTCTGATATAGTGTGTGTACAGCATTTTTGCGAGGGAGTACGGTAATGCGAGTGAGCGTGGAAGTATTTGGGAACGTGTCTCTGTCCACTGATCGCGTAACTTCGGCTAATCGCACACTTGCAATTTTATGAACCATCAGCCTTGGAACACGCCGACAGAAAAACACGTGAGAAAAAAGAGCGCGATTTTTTTTATAGCAGGCATACTCAACACACGAACAATATTCTTCCGTGTAATTCCTGTCAGTTTTGGAATAATAATTATTTTTATCGATGGAAAAAAGAGTTTGCAAGGTCTTTGCGGTAAACACAGCCCACAAACTTTAGTTTGTTGTGCGATTCCAGTGAATGGTGGTGAAAACCTTAATTTTTATCGACAATGCAATTCGGAAATTCGTGGCACGAATTCGTCACGACGAATTGTCGTAGCCGCAATTGTGTGGCGTCTATAGTTTACTTGAGATCCACGAGAGCAGTGCTCACATGGGCAACTTTTAAGTTGTACACACAAATACAAATGAAAAATTTTACGCTTTGCTCTCTAAAATGTCGGCGGCTTGGGAGAAGTTAAAGTGTTTCACATCAACGCTCGAATATAGAGCTGTAAGAATTTATTTAAGGCTTATCGCACACATGACACTTTTAGTCAAGGAACGGTTTGATTGCCATTTTGAGTTCTATGGGCTCATATGGAAGTGCGCTCACATGCGCAACCGACACAAGAGCAATTTCCGGAAACTTAAAAATCTGAGTGTTGACACAGACTTTTAGATTGCTCACTCTCCCGAATTTCGCTTGTAACATAGGCATTTCTATGACACAGCACCGACATGGAACAAAATTATCTGAAAACCATCGCACTACTCCCTTGAAGTGTGAAAGAACAGGCGATATGCATAAAAACGTGTTCTTTCGTCGAACATTTAAAAGTGCGAGACCTTCCATGAATTTTTATATCATCCCCTCTCACTTCATTTCATTGAAAGAGATTATTGACGAGCGCACACACTGATGTACGTGGTTTGTGACCCACGCTTTCAAATGTAGCTGCGCGCACTGTCATCTCAGCAGTTGAATCTACTTTTGCATGTATGTGTACCATCCACCTAAACTTACCTTAGTGCAACGAGCTACGCTCGGCACGTTTATTATGGCACGTTGCTCTTCAATTATTGGTGTCACATTGCCTTCGTCTATTTTCACTGGACTGCGAAAAGAAAAGCTAAACTATTTTTTTTAGTATTTAAGCAGTATGAAGTACAAAAGAGAAATCACGTGTTGTCCATTGTTTGTTTACATTATAAGCCAACTAGTTGGACATCCGAAACCCGCAAATAAATAATTTTGGAAAAATGGAAATTGAAGGTACCTAAGTTAATTTACATTGGGCAACTTGTACCATAACCAAAATTTTCTTTTATTTTTTAATTTTTTAAGTCTTTTGAATTCAAAAGCACACACGGATGCAATATCTATGAAGTCCATGTTGCCAATAAGCCCAGAAATTATTTTGAAAGTTTTACCTTTTAAAGATGTGCAATGAGGATAGAAGGAAATTCCTTTCTTACTCAATTTATCAACGCACCCTCTAAGCACGCGGTGTTAAAATTGACTCAAAAATGAAGTCTCCACTCCATACATCATGTCAAATCAGTGTCAATTTTTAGTCAATATGAAGTTAAGTGCTATTCCTAGATTGAAAAGTTGTTAACACCGTTTTTTGGTGTCTATTTGGTTTCAAAAATCTGACTCCATTTTCACACCATTTTTCGGTGTTTGTATTGTTTCATTAATTTGCTTCATTTTTGACATCGTTTTTTAGTGTTAGCTTGGTTTGAAAATTCTTACTCAGTTTTGACTTTGTTTTGTGAAATATGAACTCGCATTTTTTGTAGGCTTTTCTCAAATCTCCAATGCCACTGCATGTAAAAAACCATTGTACAGAAAATTCTGTGGTACATGCATTTAAAGTAAAACACTACACTTTATTTTAAATTAAGAACTTAATTAAACTCTGCGTTGACCATACAACGTTTGAAAAAGGCTGCAAAACGACCGATGATGTAAATAGAGTGGCGCAACAGCTCGAGGTGAACCAGGGCCAACTTCTCAACAATGTATGCTGGTGTGCTAATTTCTTTTCATACAAGGGGACCTACAATTTTTTGCCGAATCCGAACGGCACTTTGAAAAGTTTTTCAAGGCAATTGATACTCTTGGAGGGCTTGTCAGACCCTCGCGGAGGTGGGGGCCGTGAAAAAGAACAAGTTTTTTTTTTTCAGGTGACGATGGCAGGATTCGAACCCAGACCTCCGGCGTAGTAAGCACACACACTAACCACTACGCCACGGCACCCCACGGCACCGATGATGTAATTCGAGGTAAAAAATAATGCGTAGATGTACGACGACCGATCAGTATTCGTGTGAGTGTGAACATAATGAACATGAAACAAAAAGATTTTTTGAGAGGGTAGAGTTAGAAATAAGTCAAATCGGTTTCAGATAAATGGACTCAGAATTTTGTTAAGAGAGAACGTGTGTAGATGCACGATGAATGATGAGTATTCGTGGTTGCGTATATGTGTGAGCATGTGGAACGCGACAAAAAAAGTGTGGAGGGTTATTTGAGTTAGAAACAAGTATGATCGGTTTCAGAAAAATTGATTCGGAAATTTGCTTAGAGGCCATCTTGCCTTTTCTTTCAAGAGGACAAAATCACTTGCTATTTCGCCAGCATTTGGGAAAAGACAAAAACGTGTTAATATTACATCTGTTTTTGTGTATTTCGTGAGAGAGTGGAAAAGTTGCCCATGTGAGCGCTGCTTGCATAGATCGTGTGCAAACTGTTTGGTTTTCCTAGTGGGTTTGGTTGCTAGTGGGCGATAAGCCTAAAAGTTGGCCAAAATTGGTTTCATGTCGGTTGCTCGTGTGCACATTCCCATACAATTCCATGGGACTCAAAAAGGCAATCATACTGTTGCGTGACTAAAAGAAGTGCCATGTGTGCGATTAGCCTAATTAGATTTTCGCTTTCGATGCTTACGGAAGTCATTGGAGCGCAAAAATTCATTACAAGTATTTATTTTTACTACCGAGCACATATTTACATAACAAAATAAAATTTCGAACAAAATACATTTTCGAAACACTTCAAAAAAGGGTTATCAGCTGTCAGTTCTAACAAGGACTTGCGCTTTGCTCATCCAATGGCCGCGTTAGGTGCTGACTGTCACTACACTGCTGTCATTCGTTTAGTACACTTTCTCTCTATGAATTTTGTTTATTGTTTTCCAAAATAAAAAATATTTTTCCATTAATTTATTTTCAATTGTATAAAAAGCTAAGAATTCCGGTAAGCTCCAAACACGTAGGTCTTTTGTCAATTACTTCTTATTAGCTGTAAAGAATATTCGTCAGATATGGATTTAATGGATATACAAGCTGTGGAATCGAAGCTCAGCGATGTAACCGTGACACCAATTCCTCGGTCGCAGGTGCAAAATTTTTACAACTACCAACAACAACGAGAGCAGCGCGACCAAACACCACAAATACAAATCTCGGCGATACATCATGTTCCACAGATTCCTCCGCCGCAGCCGATATCGCCCGCTATAATAACAACACAAACTTCGGCCAACATCACGACTCCAATGACTTCAGCAGCAAACATTCCATCGAATTTAACCAATTTGCATGGACTGACCAAATATGCTCAGCTGCTTGCCGTCATTGAGGAAATGGGTCGAGATATCAGACCAACGTACACCGGATCCCGTAGCTCCACGGAGCGCCTTAAACGTGGCATAGTACATGCCCGGATACTGGTGCGAGAATGCCTCATGGAAACTGAACGCTCTGCGCGGCAGTAAGATAAAGTTTCACTATTTCTTTACGCAGGGAACCTATTTTGCGTAAAACATTTTGTTTTTTACTATTAAAAGAGCTCGTAGTGCAAAGAAAACTTTACATTCATTGAAAAATTATTTTGCTTTCGAAAAAAATAGTTTGTTACATAAACGACAAAGTACCTTTGTTTTAAACCTCTTCACGAAATGACATTTGTATACCAAAAAAAACAAACTGCAACATAAATAAGGAGCAAAATAAATAATAAAAAAACTAGCTCAGGATTTTATAGAAAAAAAAATTCAAAATATTATAATTAATAGTCACATAGATTGTAGAGTGTAATAATATTATAATAATGTTTGTAAAAAATATAAACAAAATGTTACTAAACTTTCGCGAATTTGATTTCATACTTGACAAATTTAACGATTCAAATATAATCGCGGAATATTTTATGAATAAAACTTGTAATTTTTTGTAAATATTGTCGTTTGTTCATATTTACAAATTACTGATTCACAGATCACAGATTAGTGCCTATCGATACCATACAATTAATCAATAAAGTTTATTTTTTCAGGCAAGGCTAGGACCCTTATTAAGCAGAAAGTGGGACACGTGTTTATTATTGATGATATGGGACATTAGGAATTAGGTTCGAAAATTTTACCAGACGTTCAAAAGGTCCTGCAATGGTATCAAGTTCGAACTGAAGGCTGTAAGGACCATCAAGGGAATATTGAAGTGCAGTCGGTGCTGAGAGTTTTTTTCAAACAATTTCTTTAGATTGTATAACGGCGAAGACAAAGCGAATCCCTTTTTAAAGCAGAATGAACCATTCAACCCGGTCGAAGACGTTAGCGACGAAGCATACAAACGATACCAACCGAGGGGGGATTAAGTGAAAGTAGCTGAGTCTAAGCTTAAGTCCAACAAAGCAGCCGGACATGACGGCCTAGCTGCCACTCTGTGACCACTGGCTACGATGTGGTTATGTATGTGCATGCACCAGCTCTTCTGCTAGATATGGTTGGAGGCAAGCATGGACCTACGGAACCTCAGCATTGTTTTCCCGTTTTCTGAAGAAAGCAGACCCACTAAATTGTGGCCTCGTCATCCCAGTCCTGCCTTATGGTGCGGAAAAAGGTTACGGGGTCCTGTCGAAGGCGAGCAATTTATTGTCCCGTCTGCATAGACGGAGAGTGGAGGAGGAGATAAAACTGTGCGGGCTCTACAGCGACACCGACCTTGCAATCAGAAGGGTCAAAATACAACGGCTGCGATGGCTCGGTTTTTTAGAACGGATGGACACCAACGCTTCGGCCCGGAAAATCTCCGATTCAACCCCGCAGGGATAACGCGGTACGGTGATTATTTCTCTTTGTTACAAACTATGAGTTAATACGCCATGCCTCCTTTAATTGCCCTTCACTGGATCTTCTTTTCGTAATTTTAAGAAAAAGACTATTCGTAGAAAAATCTGACGTGAAAAGTATTCCGGACCCCTTTTACGAACTCTGAATTTCAAACACATTTTTTCCTACGACAGAATATAATAACCTTAAATATTTTTTCGGGGTTCACCTTATGGATCTACAACTACGCGCCATGTGATAAACCCCCATTAATTTCAATGGGAGCTATCACGACGTCGCTTTGACCTTCCTTCGTTACTTTTCTTACGTTATACCATGTTTCCACAGGGCACTAATCCGCGATTAATACAAAGTTTCACTAAATCTTTTAGAAACTGCGCAATTAACTATACAAATTAAGATCCTCTCGACAAGCGATTAAAATCAAATCCCCACATAAATCTCATGCACTCTTTTCACAAATCACTTTCAGTTTCAACACTTTTTACATTCGAACACCTTTTAAATGGTTTGAGAATCGAAAAAGGGACACTGAAACTGTCCACGTATGACAGATCTATCAGAATTACGTTTTCTATTGGGATTTTTACAACGGAAATCCTTTTTCGCTCCATAATAATGACATCGCCACTTTCTTTTGAGAGCCAAAAGGACGGAAAAAAGTGCTCATGTCAACTCAATCCTATATTTGTTTGGTGGAACCTTTTTGGGATTTATTATTAATGGCCTTCCGCTAATCCTCGTATTATTATTATTATTATTATTATTATTATTATTATTATTAATTTTATTATTATTATTATTATTTATTAAAACAGTAAATAAATTTGAATTTTAACTTAAGCTTAATCTACCGCACTAGCTACGAGGGCCTTTGGCTGTCCTCGTATTAATACCGGTGGAAGCTAAGAAATGAAAAAAATCTCAACAGTCTTCAGTTGCGCTGACGTCACAGACGCAGCACGCAACCTATTCACTGGGTAGGGCCTTTACGGTTGCTTATGTCTGTTTTTGACACATCCGAATCCGTATTGCAAAACATTTGTAAGCCACTGTAATCAACAAAAACAAAATGTTTTTGATTTGATCTTGTGCACATTTTATACAAATTACATTACATTTTAATTTTAATTGAATATAAGAATACAAAACAAATGTACATAATTTCAAAATGCTAAGCTGTGAGGAAATTATCAGCCGGCTACTGGCAACGGAAACCGGTTTCAAAGACCCTTCCCATGATTGCTTTAAAGAAGATACCAAGTATTTCCCAAAATACGTTCGAAAAGGCGTAATTACTGTGGAGGATGAAGAGGAATACCATTGCAGGTTTGCTCCAAGCTAAATAACCAAATGCGAGTATTACTTTATGTCGATTCATTGTAGAAATCAAATTTATTGCAATGTACCGGGCTGCGAAAAATTCTTTCAATCGGTTTTTGCATACCAGAGCCACTACAACAGCCTGCACCGGTACATCTGTAGCCAGTGTAAAAAAAGCCTTCCGACGCCTCACTTGCTGGATCTGCATTTGTCGGAAAATCATGATTCCTATTTTGCGGTTCTGAGCCAAAGTAAACCAATGTTTGTTTGCTTCCTTGAACAGTGCCACTACAGAAGCAGCACAGCCGAAGAGCGAAAGGACCACTGTATTAGCGCGCACAAGTTTCCACTCAATTTTCGGTTTGAAAATCTTTGTTTGGTAGGCAAAAAGGTACCCGCCGAAATCAATGCAATGGAAGTCGAGCCCATCATGGGCGGAGAAAAGAACCCGTCGAAGAAAACAACAACCACCTTCGCATTTGGTCACACAAAGAGCAAAACCTTCAAAAAGAGTAGCTATGCCAAAGTTCTTAGTAAGTCTGAAGCTGAATACAAAAACTCGTTGGAAGACTCTAAAACTGTTGTGGATTTGCTAAACAGTTTGCCAGAGTGATAAATAAGAATCGAATATAGCTTTGTAGTTGGGCGTTGCATGCTAAAACGCTGTTAGTACAAATGAATAACATTTTTTTAAACAAATCACTTTGGTCATTTCAATTTTTATTAGGTTTCTTTTCCTGTTATTTCTTGAAAAAAAAAATTAGATATCAAACAAAGAAGAAAATGGCTTTAGCCCTTGTTGTTTGATCGATTATTGTTGAGCGAAACACATCGGTCAAATAACAAGTGGTAAGACCATTTTGTTATTCGTTTGATTTTGTCAACACAACCTCCTTTTAAACGCAATGTGCACAAACCTAAATTATTTTATGCTGGTCAGAGCAGTAAAAAATTTATTCGCGAACAAAAGTTCAAATTGAACATTCAGGCTATGGTGCTTATGCTTACACTGTCTAAGTGCAGCGTAATTAAGGGAGGGGGGGGGGGGGGGGTTTGGGGTGGGTGCTACAAATGTTCAATATAATAGCAGAGATGTTTCCATGTTAGGTTTGAATTCACGCAAAAATGTAAAATTTTGGTTAATTTTTTTTTTTAAATGCATTAAATGTAATTCAGTACAAAAATGCATGAAGAATCGAGTCCCCCCTAACCTTTTATTTACTTGTCACTTGGGTGGAAAATAAACAAAAACTGATCAATCAAACTAATGCGGGAAGTTTTTGTCAGTCAACAAACAGTCAACTCGTCAACAGTCAACAAACAGCACTCGACTTTTCCAATCGTCTAGGCCTCTAAAAATCCAAGAGTGTATCTCGGTATGTGCGGCTTCTTGGTCGGCGTCTGTTGTCCATGATAGGATCGGCCGAATAAAAACCTGGCAGCTAGGAATAAAATGCAATGAAGAGAAGAAAGAAGAAGTCTCGGATATGTGTTGATCCTGGTAACCCAGGGCATCCTTTGGAGCTAGGCTTGAAGGGTGTCAGTATGCGAGCGCTTTGTGGTCGGAATGTCCGGCACGGCTTCCGACAGGGTTCAAACCGAAGAAGTTACGAGAAGCCCGGCAATGGTAACGCTGTCCATTACGGGAGGCGGGGCAGCGCTAAGCCAAAATGAGGACTTAAATGGGAAGTCTTTAAATCGATAACGGCACCAACTGGCACATGGTATGTGTCATCGCTAACGGAAAATTAACTTGAACTGGTTGAGGAGGCTAAAAAGTATCGCCTGATGCTACTTGTATCCCCTCAACTAAGTGGAAACGTTCCAGAACCAGAGACTTTTTTGGTCTGGCGTCCCACCTAACATGACTACACAGGCGGGTGTGGAGATACTCACAAGCCCCCGGCTGTCGGACAACGTATTTGACTTTATTTCATTGGGAGGGAGGGCGTTGATTTTAAAGCTTAAGCTTGAGCGATCCAATCTGGCTCTAGTGCAGGTGTTTGCACCTAATCGAGAGTCAGAGTATGCTGGATAGAGTGGCAGAAATGGACTTCTTTATTCTGATGGGTGACTTCAATGCTCATGTGGGTACTGACAACAGCACTTGGAGAAGTGTGATTGGGAGGCACGGTGCCCCGAACAAAACAGCAACAGGCTTGTCCATCATGAACACCTTTTTCCCACACAGGGACGCACGGCACGTTTCCGAGAAGCTTGATCAAATTCCAACTAACCTTTTAAATGCAGGGGAAGAATAGCAGCTGTTTTCATCGACTTCATAGACGGTCATTGCCTCTGCAAGAAATGTTTGTGATGGTACAAGGGGACAAGGGGTTAAATCCGAAGACGGTACACTTCTTTCACATGAGAACGACGTCTTACGCAGATGGAGCGAGCACTTTTCGGAGCAGCTCAATCCCCAACAGGGCACTGAAGATGGCAATACCACTGCTGACGAGATTGGGGCGGAGAATAGTCCTACAGTAGATGAAGTCACTGTCGCGATTAAATTGCTAAAATTGGGTAACATGCTGTTGGTTTATGTGCATTATCTATGCAGAGAGATCATGCAGGCTATTTGGACACCCGATATGGAAGTGGGCTGTGGTGCAGTTGGCAGCACCTATGGCTGACAATTGGGAGGCCCTGTTGGGGTTCGAATCCAGATCCAACGAATCATCTTTTTATTTTTTTATTTTTTGCCAACATGTCTTGTTAAGTATGACACCAGCGCTGACAATGACACCAGCGCTGAAATCAAACGAAGGATAACTCTTGCCAATCGCTGTTTCTTTGGGCTAAGAAGGCAATTGAGTAGCAAAGCCCTCTCTCGAGCAACTAAAGTGTCCATGTAAAAGACCCTCATCATCCCAGTCCTGCTTTACGGTGCAGAAGCATGGACCCTGTCAAAGGCGGATGAAAACACTTTAGGCTGCTTCGAGAGGAAAATTCTTCGGACGATTTACGGTCCCGTCTGCATAGACGGAGAGTGGAGGAGGAGATATAACATTGAACTGTACGGGCTGTACAGCGATACCGACCTAGCCAAAAGAGTCAAAACTCAACGTCTACGATGGCTGGGTCATCTAGAGCGGATGGACACCAACGCCCCGGCCCGAAAAATCTTCGAATCCACACCGCAGGGACGGCGCGGTAGAGGAGCACCGAGACTCAGGTGGCGCACGCAAGTGGAAGGGGACCTCAGCCAACTTCGCGTGCGAAACTGGAGACGGCTAGCTAGAGACAGAGCTGGCTGGCGAAGCTTGTTGGTGGAGGCCCAGGCCCACCCCGGACTGTAGCGCCACCTTAAGTAAGTAAGTGAGTCTTGTTAAGTAAATTATAACAATTATGATGACAACTAAGTCGTACAGGCCCCTCTATTTTTACGTTTAGTCGTATAGTAGAGTTGAAATGTTAGCGGACAGAAATGTCGAAAGAAAATAGCGTGTGTGGCTCACCGGCAGGGTACGATCCTGCAACACTTACTTTTCGCGAGTAATGCTCTACCATTTGAGCTACAGTGAACACGTTTGATTCTTTGTCCAAATCCGACCAACTAGTGAGGTGGCCAAGCTGGAGTAATAGTAAAGGAACTGCGCCGGCTGGTCATCAGGAAAGCTGAGTTTGCAGGATAGCAAAGATCTGTTTTTCATTCAGTGTTCGTTCCAACCCATAGATGAAATCATGAAATTTGTGTAATGAAATGAGATTCCTGAGGTGCGTCGCTGAAGTTACTCTTAGCGATAGAGTGAGAAACGTAGTATTCGTAGGACTCTTAATGTTAAGCAGCAGTTCCGAGTGAATCAAATCTTCGATACTTTGGATACGTTGTTCGTATGGCCCCAACAGACTTCCTAGACAGGTCTGTTAGCCGAGATACGAGTGCATCGCACCCCTGGTAGGCCAAGAAACAGGTGGTGGGATCAGGTAAAGAACATCTCCGAGACCCGTCTGGGACCATTAAGCCGCCCTCGATCCGCGACCCTTTAGGACAAGCGGTCACAGAAAATTATTGATTAATTAATTGATATATAACTAAAAAAAATGCATTGAAAGTCGAAAATTGTCATTTAGAGAAAAGGAAAACAAAAAGTCGCAAATATGCTTATGAACATTTCATATTCAAATTAAGCAAAAATTGCAAATTATTGCTGCAAATTAAAATTTATACTTGACTTGACGGTCTGTTTTTAATAATTTGAATTGCAATACAAAAGCAGATGGTGGAAGACAAGAAAAATATCATAAAATGCTTGTAAATAATAAAAAGAAAACCATCACAAATCTATTTAGAAAGACGTTATAAATACTATAAACTTTATTCTACTTCGCAATAACAATATTACATTATTAGAAAATATATAATTCTTTTTCTTTTTGGTAATTCAATCGCTTCACAACATTTTGAGCAAACTTTGCGCATAAATAAATAACCATCTCCTTTTATTCCTCACTCCTAGCAGTCCTTCTTTTGAAATTTATTGCTTTGGCATCTTATTCCGTTTGTGTAAGATTCGCATCAACTGTTTGGACATGAAATAGGGTTTCTCTTCAGAACCGTCGTTTCTTTCACAATCTTCAACTGAAAAAATAAAATTTAAATGGATTTTTAAGGCTGATCCAACTCTATTCTGTGCTTTATCTTACGGAAGCATAAGAACAGTGTATCAACAGCCATAGAATAAACTCCGAAGAAAACACTTGTGATGAGGAAAGTTGCAATCACTACGATTGTTATGGGGACCGCTGTGTAATTCAGATGGTGTGCATCTGGATTTGATGTCAAATAATAATACGTGCCGACACCAGCAGCACCCGTTAGCAATAACTTTGAGAGAAAGAACAAAAAGTCTGTCACTTTGTCGACAGCAATTACCCGAAGAAAGTTTCTCATCAATAGATTGAAAGAGTCCTTGGCACTGACGCAAAAATTTTGACCATGTATCGCACACATAATGTACGCATTTCGATTAATGAAGCGCAGGAAGTTCTCTAGGCACCAAAAGAAGCATTTCATGCAGCACATAATTGCCCTCGTAACGCTGTTGTCGAATTTCTTGAGCTTCTGATCGATGTACTCCAGAATGATACGTATTATGCGGCATATGGTCAAAATGAAGGCACCAAGCGCAAGGGTGCCTAGGTGGTAGCGAATCGTTCGGGCAAAGGCTCTCGTTAGGACAAAGTATGGAACGTCTGACTTATTGAATGTCCAGTACCAAGTTGCAAATGTTGCCGCGAGCACCATGTCACCTAAGGCTGATATAAAGAACGAAAGCCATAAGAAGCCAACCACGTTGTAGGCCTGTAAAATAAGAGAAACAAAAAACTCAAATAAATTTTGGAAGTAGGACAAACATTTTATTTACCTGGAAATATGAAACAATAGTGGGGTTCCCGATTCCTTCGAAGTAACATCCTGTGTCGACACATGGCACCTTCTCTTTGAAGAAGTTAACCAGCGTCGGATTGGCCGACTGGATGAAACAACTGCTTTGGAATATTGTGGGATCACAGTGTGCACCGAGAGTGTAATTTATCGCCGGTCCTTCACACTGGCATATCTCTGAAGTTGGGTTTGGTTTTATGACTTTGAAAGAGGGATCTCCGACCGATGCTAAATACAAGCCGATTCCGACTGCCAAAGTTATGGTGATCATGTACAAGACCCATGGAAATATTGGGAAGAATACAGTAGCTACAACACACGACACCGCTCTGTAAGTCGAGAGTTAGAACAAATAAAAAATTTGATTTTTGCATTACACTTACTTGCTGCCTTCCTTGACAAGAGCTATCGCTATTCGAATTCTGCTTCGAAGGACGATTACCAAAAGAAATATGATCAGAAGCGCTACACTTAGCCCAATCGATATGTAAAGCCAAGTTGTGTGCTGTTGGAAAATATTCTTCACCGTCGACGATATATTTAACGAGTGGTATGGAACTGTTGGAGTGGCTTTCCAGTGATTATACCGCTCTATGCTGTAGTACACGCCTGCAATATCATATTCCATAAACAAATAGCTTATGACTAAAAAACTATGTTCTTACCGAATCCCAGACCGAATAGAACCCCAAGTATAGAAACCCAAACAATCGGTGTTGCAACCCAACGCATTAGGGATATAAAAATTAGCGACACGACCATCGTGATGACCAGGGCCAAAAATATTACAAGCCAAGAGCTGATGATGTCTTCAACAATTTTCTCGCCGACCTGCGGAAGGAGTAGGTGTGACAAATTTTAAATTTTAGCGTGTCATAAGTTATAACAAAAAGAAAGACAATTCAAAGTAGTGTGTGGGTTTCAAGCCAGGAGGAATCGCAAACTCATATGAGCTACTCATGATGTCATTAAAAAACACTTACATAGCGATCAGATTAAAAAATTAATGCCCTAAATGGAATGACAAATCATTCGATATAGACATATTCGAAGAGACGCTAAGCATCGACCTCTGCGATGCTCTTCTTGCTGCAACTGCGGAAGACCCTACTCTACACCTCATAGAAATTATCACAAGAGCGTGTGATACATTAAGCAACAAGCAATACTTATAGTGGTCTTTTATGTTTATACTTTTAATACATTAATACTCAAAAGAATAAACTATTCAGGCAAACATCCTGCTATTGGTAAAGCGATGAAATTAAGAAACATAGAGCAGGACGCAAGGCGCAAATCCCAACGAACAAGAAGTGGAGCAGACCAACCACGCACGCCTGAATACAAGGAAAATTCGGACTTACCACTTTACTATTTGTTTATTTGCCGACGTTTCGATGCTGAATTGCTTCGATGAGCTTTATTGCGCTTTGTTTGCTTTTAGCGATACGTCCAAAAATACAATAAGGACCTCTTATGGTATAAGTGTCACTACGTTGTCCGTACGTCCGTCCAATCACGTTATAACTTCTTAACGGTGAGTCGTAGAAAGACAAAATTGTTTACTTTTACACTGCCGAAATTGTCGGACAACCCAAAGAGGGCAATTATTTTTAATACAAATAACGGTATAGTTACAGTTTGAAGTTTCATGGGGAAAAAAATTAAATGCTTTTTAATATTTTTTTTTTTAAAGAAGTTTAGCAGGCAAGAACTATAAAAACGAGTAAATACTGAAATTTAACGAAAAATCCAATTTTTTGAAAATATTAAAAGGTTGTCGAGATGTGAAGAGTTTTCAATGGATGACGTATTTCAAAGTGTTTGAGGCCATAACTTTTGAACCGCTTAGTGCACAAGCGGTGCTTAAGACCGCTGGTGCGGCCAAAAATTCTCAAAAATTCTATGACAAAAACCGGTTGTCATAGAATTTCAGAGAAACATCCAACGCTAGCGCAGATAGTGGTGTTATTGGTTAAAAGTCTAACGGGAACTGGGAAAAAACTCAATATCTAGTTGTGTTATGGATTTGAAATTTAAAAAATTATAAAAAAGTTCAAAAGAACGTACGTCTCCTCCTCTAACTCCCAAACGGTATAAAGTATACTTTGGAAAGAAATAAAGGGCAGTCTCTCTTCTGAAATTTTATACAAAGCTATAGCAAACTGCGAATATTCAAAAACTTTCAAAAACGTAAAAACATTTTAAAAAACAATTTTTTAAAGATTTCTAGTCCCTTAACGGTGAGGGCGATCTTGATTAAATTTGGTTGAAGTATGTAACGTGTAAAAGCCAAGCTACCTGCATTAAAAGCGTTTCAAAATTGCCGTCTCCAACCTTAATTTTTTAAGCCAATTTAAACAAACGAATTAAAAACAAAATGTTTTACCGTTTTCTGAAAAACTCGTGTCCGCAGAATTTCATTTTAAAAAAAGACTAATGGTAATTGGAAAAAAAAAAATTTAAATTGGATTTGAAATTTCAAAAAAGGCCATGGAAATGTATCTTCTTCCCCCTATTTTCGAAACGGTAATAGAAAATTGCAGACGACAGGAAAAACCATTGGAAAAATGAGTAAGAAAGCGAGAAGTTCCTATAAAGCAACTGTTTACCTTAAATATCCTATTTTTATACTCTTTTGATCGAGACAGAATTGTGAGTAGAACAAAATATGCAGGTCCGTGCGTAAGTCACTACTTTTCCCCCTTAAAATTTCAAACTTTTGGGCTTTCTGTGTCTAGCAGTGGAATGTACAATTGTACAACAAAATTATTTTTTAAGTCCGTTCACTGTCATGGTCTTAGCTTAGGTGGCTGCCCTGGCAGGGAAATACTTAAACCAAAGGATTTGCGTTTTTATACCACTTTTGACAAGACTTTTGATTACACCCATACAGGCATTTGCCTCGGAGAAGGGAGAGGTGGGTCGGTATGAATTAGAGGGAATAACTTAACTTGACGGAGGAGATACTTTAAAGGTGTGGAGAACTATTCGCTGCGTTATCCAACGCCAACAAATTTTTGTTGTGACCAGTGAGAAGAATTCTTGGCCAGACGCTGATGCAGGGTAACCGTTTTTGGGTAAAATCCCTACTCTATGCGATACCGATGCGGTATGAACAGACGATCTTAGTTTAAAGTTTTTGATTCCAGAAAACTTGCAGCATAAGGGGTTAAAATTGAGGAAAAGCCTGCCTGATTTGTTTAAAATCACAACTTTCTTTAAGATACATTGAAAAAAGGAAGAGATGAGTATCTTACAAAACATTTAAAAATTTCATGTATAATTTGAATAGTGCTTGTTTAATGCCCAACTTTTCACTTTATTTGTTGAAAAAATTTGTACTTATTTTACATTTTATCTCCTTAAAAAATATATGCCAAAGCATAAATATGTGTGTTCAGGTCAACAGTGGCTGGCGTAGTTTAAGTGCTTTAAAAAAGGGTTGTTGGTATAAATCAAAAGGCATTCTTCGAAAAAAAAAATTCTAACTCAAGTTAAAACCAAAATTTGCAACTAAAATTTGCATAAAAATGTGCCAATTTCCTCTACATTTGATACGAAAATTGTCGTGCGTTAGTTTCCTTTTTTTCTTTTCCTATTTGATAGATAATTTTTTTTTAATTGAATAAAAAGTTGTAATGCCATTATAACATAAATAGAGAATTTTTTAGGTAAGTAAAAAAAAAATAGTAAAAGATACACTACCGGTCACTCGGACGAGGCCACAATTTTTGCGACTGATTTTCGTGTTATATATCTTGGAAATTTTTAACCCGGTAAAAATTTATTACCTAGGATTAATAGGTACATATTTTCCCAATAGAAAAAAAATACATTTTCGGGGCTAATAAAATAAGTTTATTGAAATTTCCTAAAGTCCATGGCACAAATTGTGGCCTTATTTTAGGGAACGGCAGTGTATAGTCCGAATTGCCTGTATTGGAATCCTGCTCCAGTAAAAAAAAAACAAGGCAATACATACTTTAAAAGTCTGCTTTTTAAAAGTGTTTTCAAAAATGTGTCTGGAAGACCAACCTTTAGTGCAGTGTATTGTTGTATGTGACGTGTCTTAATTTTTAAGCGAAATACCTGCACCAGTTCGAGTTTGGTTCCATTTTTCACATCGACACAGTGAGCAAATAAAGTCTTACCTCATTAAGATCTGCACCCAGCATTTTTTCTGTGAGATTGGTGATTTCCGGTGGAAGTTTTATATCTTGGACTAACCGATTTATACCTTCGATATCAGATGGTACACAACGTTTGGATACTAATAAATTAAAAAAGAATGCTTTAGGACAGTTGTGCAAGGGTTAAAACATTCTGGACAAACTTTGGTGTAAGCTGTTAAGCGGGACAAGGGACAAACCACAAAACAATCACAAAATAGGGACACCACAATAGAGCTAATATAGATATATACGTAGTTTTTTTTTTTAATGTTAGTGTTAGTAAAAAATAACGATTTATTAAAAAGGTTTAATAAAATTCACCTGTTGAGCTTCAGCTCCGCTGTCAAAGTGTGCCACTATGTTACCAACCAATCGGGCTAAATAGGAGTTTGTCTTTCTCATTTTTTCTTTGATTATGGACTCGCCCAGCTTTTGCCGAGTGCTACACTCCAGGATGGGTTCATCTGCTTCCTTTAATTGTTGGTTTGTCAACGATATGCCGGTCCGTTTTTCGACTGATGCATCACTGCTTTTGGAACGTTCACTTGGAAATGAAACAAAACTGGAAGTCTCTGGTGACATTTGTAGGGCATGAGTTGTTATGTCCCTCTTTTTAAGTGACCGCAAAAATGATGGAATGTATTCACAACGATCAGGTGCGAATGTCCAAACGCATCGATTTAAAACTGTTTTTTCAATGTTTTATTATCTTATTAGATTAGATAAGATTAATTTAGTGATGAAAGTTAAAAGAAAATAGCAAGCAATAAAACATAACCCCCATTAAAAATGTTAAAATAAAATATTGTACCCACCTATGGGCTCTGTGCAACATGTCGACAAAAGCTATAAAAAAAATCTACGTCCAGAAAACCTACGATTCCCTAGTGTCTAGTCCTCTTGAATGAAGAGTTATAAGTTTCTTTTAAATTCAAGAAATTGTGTAGGCCTGCTGGAAATGGAAAGAAAAATTCTCCACGACTATTTAAGGACCCCAGACAGAGCCGTAGCTAGAGCTGGTATGTTGCAGCAAAGTTAAATTGGTGTTAGCCTGGCCTTCCACGAGCGACGAAAACAATTTTGACTACATTGAGTCTTATCAGAGACCTTCCACAAGCAAACGCTGTCGTTCACATAAGATTCACATCCAATGTTATCTCAACTGTCAACGGAGGCTATTTTGTCGCTGGTGGTCACCGGCTTTGAAATGATGTGCATGTTTTTTTTTTGTCAAAATTTTAATTTATTCTTTAAAGTTCTTCTACAAGTTTTGCTCCTACAAATAGTATACGCTTTCGTCCACCAGTATAAACGCGACAGCCACCTTGTCGATGATGTTTTCATGCCGAAATATTCATGCAGATCTCAAATATACTTTCCTCCAATTTTTATGAAAATCCGACAATATTTCCTCGATTCATCGCGATTTTAAAAAATCCTTAGTATTAAGATATTAAGAAATTTTAAGGTTAGGATTAATTTTTAAAGTATCCATGTCAATCAGGCTTGTAGCTCCTGTTATCCCATAGATAGTTTTTTTTTTTTTAAACTAGCGCTATTATAACCCGAGATATTAAGAAAAGAGTGTTTTAAGGCTCCGAAAAATTGGTGAAAAGCCACATTTTCTAGCTTTTGATACTAGATAGTCGACCCTTTTTAAGAAACGCCTTAAAACGGGTACTAGATAGTATACTGCGAAAAATAATAAGGCTATCTGAAGATCGGTGTGGGTTTGTAGCGGACAAATCAACCACTGATGCAGTCCAAAGTATAAGGATCAGAATGGAATAAATAACGTGATGCCCATAAAGGACTGCATATGGTACTGGTTTGATTTTAAAAAAGCTTTCGATTGACTACCATGAGATCTGATATGGGTGGTGTTAAGAAAGAAAGAAGTTCCAGAAGCCTACGTTTGGATGATCATGTACATCATCTCGACCGAAAAATGCAACCTAAACTGTGAGGAAGCTTTACACAGTCACTATTAAGCGACCGGCGCTCACATATGGTTCACAATGTTGGACAGCGTATAAGAAGTATGAGAGCGAATTCATGGCAGCTGAGATGCAGGAGAAACAATTAACAAAGCCAGATAGAATAAGAAGTACGAAGATCCGAGAAAGCCTCCTAAAAGAACCTGTCTCGAAGAAAATGGAGCACGACCGCTGCAGTTGGTATTGTTATGTTCAAAGGAGAGATCCTATGAACCCTGTAAAATATGCAATATCAATCAACAATCCAACACGGTTGCGAAAGAGAGGAAGGCCTAAACATTCATGGATCGCACAAATGTAAGGAAAATAGCGTTGAATTGGACTCAGTAATGAGGTGATGACCAAAACCAAGTGGCCTCCTGGTGAATTCTGAGGTCCAATCGATCAACCCATTAGAAATGCATTATGAGTGGGAGGCTTTTGATCCCTCAATTCTGATCATACCTTCGCGTCTTAATGAAAGAAATGATGCTTGCCAACAGTAAAATTTATCGATATGACACAATGGAATGGCGAAACTAATGGATGTAAAACATCAACGGCGTATTTTCAGGATAGGAGATAGTTTCTTATAGCTAAACTTCTTGTTTGGCGCATATTACCTACAGCTCTTTTGAGTTGAGGTGATCCAGAAATAAAATTTTGTTTTGGTTGCCACAGTTTTATTAAAGATTAAAACTTGTTTTTTATCAGAGTAGGTACCTCTTCAAGCACCACAGGCTTTTAAGCAGTAAAAATTAAAGTTAGTAAAAGTTAAGTCTTCTTTGAGTTTTCTAGTAAAATGTTCCTCTGTCGTGCAGTTATAGGGGCCTCATTTTCGTTAAGTGTCCAACGCCCCTAATAGGTTAAGGGTGCCCAACTAACATTTTCTCTCTTATAACACTCTACGAGAGTCTTATGAGAGTATTCTCCAAGAGCTTGCCTCTTGCAATTTGTCTCTCATAGAGTACTACGACAGCGCTTAAGAGAGTCTTACGGGAGTTAAATGGCCCCACTTATGGGAGTTATTTAATCTGATAAAAGGTCTTAAACTCTCCTTGCAAGAGTTATTCGGTCTCATAATAAGACAATAAGTTCTTCTTATGGGATGTGAAGACCTAGTCTTGTTTGACAGAGAGAGAAACATATAACAAACAATCTTCGTGTCATCTTTATGATGTTGTGTGCCAAAAATGCTTTAATTTTTCATAAGGATATAAAGTAAAAAAGAGAACAATATATACTTCTAAAAGAAAGTGTTATTTTCAATGCACTGTTTGATGGTACACCAACATTATTGACTTTAAAAATATTTTTTCTGAGGTTATATATGCAAGAACTTTGTGCAACTGAAAATTTATCTGCTAAAGTTAACATTTTACTTCGATAAAAACAAAGCGCCACGAAAACAATCAGTTTTAAAAAAAAAACTATAAATGATAGCTCATCGCTCAACATCATTGCCGCGTGCACATGAATGAAGGAATATAAAGATTACAGCATACGCATGTTATGACATTTGCTCGCTAAAGTAAATGTTAATCTGACGTCATTGGAGTTGACTGTGAGTTTGTTTGCGTGTAGAAAATTTCAGTCAATCCATGCTGGCTAACCAGACCATGAATATGTTTTCGATGACGATTTGTGCTGCAGAGATACCTTCACTTTTTTCTCCATAAAGAAATGTAATAATTAAAAAACTACTGTCACCGCAAGCACACTACGTACTGGCAAAATTACTTTTGACGGATGGTGGAACGCCATTATTTTGAATTGACATGAATAGGCATTTTTATCAGCTATCCGGTCTCAAAACAAGAGTGTTAGGCTGAAAAGAGTATTTTTATGAGAACTTCGATACTTTGACTCTCATAAGGATGCTCCTTATAATACTTTTACTCTTTGAGAGTAAAACGAGAGTTGAACTCACATAACAAGAACCAAATATGCTCTCATAATGGAAGTTTACGTCTTTTTTACTCTGGTAGCTTTTTACCCTTCTAATGAGAGTACTATGAGAGTGAAATTCAATTTTATAAAAAAAAAAAATTATGTTCTGAGAGTACTCAAGAGTTTTACGAGAGCCTTATGAGAGGTTTTTCTAGATTTGTAGAGCACATCTCTCGAGAGTATGTTTGTTGGGTGGCCCTGCCTAAATGCGCCCCTTAGCTTCGGGATGACCCCGGTTGGCTTTGTGTATTTATTTAAGGTTATATTAGAATAAGATCTTACTGATGCTGTGTAATTTTTTTTTTTGGAATCCGTTAAAATACCAACGTGTCGAAATTCGAGAAAATGCCAGTATTTTTGACGAATAAAAATTACAGCTCAGGCATTCCTTCCGTGTCCGTGTTTTGCATGCCAAATTGAGTGCGACTTCAAGATGAAGAAAATAAACAAGTGAGTAAGTGCAACAGTTAATGAGATAAGATTTATGAACTTTTTACCTAATGCCCTCCCATATTCATCCTACCTAAAAATCATAAAATCACAAGCTTTCTTGACTTAAGCTCATAATTTGTATAGGTAGATTAGACTGCATGTCTAGAGGCATTTCTTCTGTCATTTTTAATGGCGTTTAGCATTATGCAGTGTGGACGTTATTGTAAAATGGCAACCTTCCAAAATGGCTGCATTTTCGACAGATCAAAATGCCAACTAAGGCAATTAATGTAATTGAGTACCTAATTTTACACTAGCACTATTTTCAAGCATCAATAGAGTTTACTCACGATGCAAGCACGTAGCAACTATTCTCTCAAGGCACCTGCACACAAACACAAATGAAATATTTAACTCTTGCTCCTAAATTTTCAGCGTCTTGGGAGAAATAAAAGAGTTCCACATCGGCGTTCAAACATAGAGACGCCTGTGACAAAAAAGTACTTTCTGACAACGAGAAACTTTTAAATCTTTGGCAAAAAAACAAATTTAAAAGTAGTCCGATACAATCCCATAGGACTCAAATAAGCAATTAAACCGTTGTGTGATCAAAGGTGTCATGTGTGCAATAAGCCTAAGCAAATCAAACACATTTTGACGTAAGGCCAACAAAAATGTCTGAATGCTATTCGCGAAAAATTTCCTTGGCATTTTTTGGCAAAATTTTGTGTTATGAAGAAAAATAATAAAACTAAAAGGTTAAAGAGGTGATAAGATTTTCACAGGCATTCAGTGTAATTTAAGAACAGCTTATACGTTCGTCAGCATATACTTTGCGACACATGCCAGCAAGAACGATATGCAGTCTAATACAAGTTGACATACGAGACTTCAATTGGAAGGCAAGGTGCATTTGCAGCAGGCTTGCGTCAAATATGCCATAATGACATGCAGCCTGATCTAAGCTTATGCCATGAGTGCATATGTACGCCTTGTCTAAATTAATAAAAAGGTCTTTTGAAAAAAATCAACATTTTAGGTTGCCATACATAAAAAGCCAATAGTGGGTGTGGCTGTGGATGGATATGAGAATTTAACATACTTTGTAGACCTAATTTCCTAAGAACTTGATATACATCCTGATGGACACAGCTTAATAATTTAACCTTTGGTCTCGAAATTCTTCGAATCCACCCCGCAGGGATGGCGCAGTAGAGGAGCACCGAGACTCAGGTGGCGCACGCAAGTGAAAGGGGACCTCAGCCAACTTCGCGTTCGAAACTGGAGACGGCTAGCTAGAGACAGAGCTGGCTGGCGAAGCTTGTTGGCTGAGGCCCAGGTACACCCCGAACTGTAGTGCCACCTTAGGTAAACAAGTAAGGTCTTGATTATATTCCTATATCTTTTAATTTTAGCCTAACATGAAAAAACACAGGAAAAGAAGTTCGAGTTATTCTCAGATGTCATTTTTCACAGAAACGCATAAAGCAACTGCCTTTTCATAGAGAAAAATCATTCAAAAAAGTTCATACTGCATTCCGGAGTTTGATCCTGGATTAACTCACAAAATTTGTCGAGTTCAGCCGACATTTCTACGGTTTATTTAAGTTTAACTGCGAAACTCAGATGATCTTGCAATGAAAAACTGGCCCTAAAATGTTTTACGGATCTATGTTTATGGCCACTATTTTACTTTGCATTGAAATGATAATACAAAGGGATACACAATTCCCATCCCGGGAAGGGTGTATCAAAGCAAAATCTGTGGGAATAATAAAACTAGAAACCCTTATGATTAAATAATATACTTTACAACAAGAGAAAGATAGACCAGCAAACTAATTGCTCTTGTTTAGGAAGCCAGGAGTTTATGAAAATGAACCATAAGCTCATTTCGATAAAAGATAGGAAAGGATCAGAAAAGACAGTCGTTTTCTGAGACCCGAAGATTTTTTCAGAATTCTCACTTTATATTCAAAAAGCTTACAATGAACACTTGCTAAGTTGATGATTTCTTATAAAATTAACAAAATATTTAAACACTTCTGACATATGAAAACGTTTTCTGATTTGCCAATCTAATCTGTTTGCTTTTTTAAAACAAAAATAAATGTATTAAAAAACAATCAATTAAGATTTTTCTTATCGTACTTTTAAAACAAACATTTGGAATTTAACGCACCTATATATGCATGTCTGAAAAATAATTATAACCCATTGCACAGAGCGCACTTGTCTTTTTTTAAAAATTAAAAAAGGGTAGGTACAAAAACTACATACGTAAAAAATATACCACATAAAAACAAAACTTGACAAAACACAATGCATGCGTAATTAACAAAAGAAAAACACTAATAAACCATAAGAAGCAAACAGTTTTAAAATACTTACATGGTGTACTTTGGACATACCAGCGAGCGCATCTGTTCTCATCGATGGCAAGCTGAGCGTCATTTTTTGAAGTTATCCTATTTTTATCTAGTTCTGTTTGGCAAATAAGCTTGCTCTTGAGTTGTTCAAAACTCAACGAGTTTTTCATAGTGTCCCAGACAAAAGTCTCGGTGGGGCAACTTGATACACAGACTTGTGGGGTTGGGCAACCCGTAATTGGCACAAATGGATCGATACATTTTTCCAGATTAAAGAAGAATAAATAATTTTTGTCTTTTACTGGGCCATCGACACCGCATTTTCTGTTGAACGAATCGGTCGGAACAAGCAACTTGTTTAGGTCACCATTACGAATGGCTGCAAGCACATATACAACAAAAAGGTCAAACACTGTTGCACTGTGAATATTATTAAAGCTCACCATAATTTGCTATAAAGCCCCAAGCTACCAAAAAAATTATGAAAACCAACAAGCAGAGGACATCAGTGCAGGATCGTTTCGCCAATGGTCCTTTGAAAGTCCGATCATACTTCAAACGCTCGCCTGTAAATAAAATAAATTGGTATAAGCTTTTGTAGATAGCGAAGCTTAATTTTGTTAGAGTCAAAGAAGACGCTTTTACCATATTGCAATAATTGTATTTGCTCTGAGTATTCACTAACTTCGGCAGATACTCTATCATCCGAAGAGTTTTCGCCGCAACATCCTCCCATTTCTATTCTAATATCATTTTATTTTGCATAAATAAAAAATCACAATAAACTATCCACATCCAGCTAGACTTGTGCACAGTTGACTTACTGAATTCTCTCTAGTTTAGTTTACGTAAAGAAATGTCAGCTGAGTCAGACGTGTAATCTAATAAAGAGCCTCACATAAGCTTTGTGTCTTAGAAAAGAACAACGCACATCGATACCAATGTGGTGTGGAGTGGAGAGGTTGACTTCTACAAGTTCCAGTGAGAGATAACAATAAATGTACTCATGCCGAAAAGTGAAAGCCGCATAGATATTCAGTTTTTTTTTAATTTGTATACGTGGGCTTGTCGCTACAACAGTAGAATATTCTCTTAAAACGCTACTTGACAATGGGCTAGGTATTCCCTTAAGAGTGATGCAATCCACAAATTGTTATTTATTATATATTTATGTGAGTATTAAGTCTTTTTTATAGGGTGCATTAGTCATTGTTCACTGTTTGTAACCCTCTGGCAATAACCTTAATTTCTTTTGCTATGAACTTCGCAAATTGTGCCAAAAAGTGACACTTTTTAAGGGCTCTTTAACAAAAAATTTCTTTTGTTATTATGTATTATGCTCGTAGATCAGTTCACATTTGTGACTTCAAATTAATTCTAAAGCCGCGTTGTCACAGGCAACGTAAAGCCGCATTATCACAAGGACCAGAAACAGGAACAGAAACAGAATTCCATACATTAGCAACGCAAAAAGCATTCAGCGAATTTAGGTTTCAATTGCTAATGTATGAGATTCTGCTTGTGACAACGCAGCTTAAAACAGAAACAGAATCTCATACATTAGCAACTGAAACCTAAATTCGCTGAATGCTTTTTGCGTTGCTAATGTAGGAAATTCTGTTTCTGTTCCTTGTGACAAACATGCCTGATTTTCCGCCGCAAGCATATGAAGCATACGAACAATAATTTTCTGTCAATTTTTATGAAAGCTGTAGTTTTCATCGTTGAACAAAGTTCTTATAAACTGTTTTGTGTCAAACACAGCAAACAACAGTAATTATCCGTAAAAAGACTAACACTGAATGCAGTTGTTCAAAATCTTGCATTTCAAGTTGTTAAAAAATGCATTTATATATTTTTTTTAAATAATAGGGTAATTTTTCAAATCATAAAAATTTAACGTAATTATGTCAGTTTTTTGTGTCTTTTGACCGGTTGGTAGAGTCGGAATTTAATTAAAAAAAAAAACAAACACGCACTTAAAAGTGATGTCAGAACACACGGCACAACAACTGAGGTCACATTAATTTTTTTTTAATTATGCTATACGTATATATTTTGTGTGTATAAACTTTTTGTCGTTGATGAATTTTATTGTTATATAATTAAAGGTTTTTTCTTACGGCTAGTATGCCTGTCTTAAGACTTGCATGCCTGATACTGATGTGCAGTGCATGCAAGGGATTACACATGAAATGGCACACGATCACAATAAAACTTAATAAACTTAATACTTTACCCAGGGTAAATTAAGTAAAATATATGGTTTGTAACCCAGTGAAATAATGATTGTAGGTAGCCCCTTAAAAACTTTTGGAGATAATCGAGACCAAACAAAGCATAAATAAAGCCATCTCGTCCGTCTAAGAGAACTGAAATTTTGGTAATTTACTTTGAAGTCCTGCTCTTTAGATCAGGTTTGAAAATTACTTAAATCCGCCCATCCGGACCCCTCAGTTAAATGGCTCAGTATCGAATCGCCCAAAACCAAATCACAGGGGACTTGTAACTTACAGTTGCAAGTGCAGCATGCCCCCCCCCCACATACACATTTCACTGTTTGAACACGACTGCAAAGTTACGCGTTTGGGTGATTTTACATTATTAATGAAATTTTTAACACAACGTCAAGCAACAAAAAATTGCTTGTTGTGCGTTTTTGTGGAGTACAAAAACAGAATTTTTGGTTTTTCAGGCGCAATTCTCTTCTTGGTGGTCGATGGTTACCGACTTATTAGAAGAGTTTCTTGTGAAAACAAAAAGCAAAATGTGAGATTTTACATTATGTCAAATCATTTTACATTATGTCAAAACATTTTAGTTGATTTAAGATAAACTACGTTTCATCACCGAAAAAGTTAAAATACTGAATCAGATTTTAACGGTATCTGACACGTGATCAGACACGGTATCAGCTTTTACAAAACATGCTGTATGGATACCTACTATATATTTCGACCCACTGTTTTGTGGTAGCTTTGAAAAATGTTATTTTTTGGGAAACAAAATTTAAATAAACATTTTAAAATAACTTTTTATCGTAAAGTGAAGTTGAAATGTTAGCGTACGAAAATGTCGAAAGAAAAAACCGTGTGTAGTTCACTGGCAAGGTACGATCTTGCTCTACCAGAGAGGAGTTCTCTTATGAGAACTGCGCTCTTATGAGAGAAGTGTCCAAGAGTTAGTCTCTTGGAAATTGTTTCTTGTAGAGTGCTACGAGAGCGCTTATGAGAGACTTACATGAGTTAAATGGCCCACTTATTATGGAGTTATTTTTATCCCATAGGCGTCCAGAATTTCTTCCTATGAGAGTAAATTCATTCTCATAGTAAGATAATAACAGTGACTATAGGAGTAGGTACACATACACAACTCGTGTTCTGTGAGAGAAGGAAACACATTTCGTGCTGTCTTTATCATAAAATGTGTCAAAAGTTTTTTTCATTTTTTATAAGGACATAAAGGCAAAAAGAGAACAAGATATATTTCTAGAAGGTTAAGTTGTTTTCAATGACGATGTATGATGACAAACCAGTATCATCACAATACATGTTATTCACATAAATAATGTTTTTCCTGAGCATATTCGTGTAAGAACTAAATACAATTGAAAATTTTGCTGCTAAAGTTGACATTTTAATTCGGAAAAAACAAAGCGCCTCATAAGCAATCCATATTTGATTGTTTTTATAAATGTTACATATGTTGCCATATACTTTCTCTGTCCAAAATGTGTTTATAACAACATTCAATGTAATAGAATAGGGGGTAATTGAGATAGGCTTATAGTTTTGTGTTTTTAAGAAATAATGACTTCAAGGCCGTCAAGACATTAAGGGCATATTATCAAGGCCAAATTGTGGTCCAATGAGCCATGTTTATCCGTCCATGTGTCGAAGGTTTTTAACCCTTAAATTTTGAGTCAGGAACCAAAGTAGTACAAGTGTAAACACTTTTTAATAGCCGTCTTCTGTCACGCCTACTTTACTTATTATCATGAAAAATTCAAAATGTCGAAGGACTCTTTTAAATTTGGTGAGCTGGACCTTGCTTATGTGTATTATGCGAAACGTTTGTCTCTATGTGGGAGTTGTCAAATTTCATTTGCTTTCTTATAGAGGGTATATATGAAACACATTTGCTTGGAACATTTTATCTGTGCTATCAACTTATTCGAAAATAAATAAGACAACACGACTCTTTTAAGGCATTGTGAGTAAAAGTAGAAATTTTAATAACAAATGGATGTTTATCGACTATATTCGTATATTTGGACTATTTGGCAACCTTGAAGTGGGAGAAAATCCAGATTTTTGCTGGAAATTAAATGGCAGAAAAAAATGTGTTCCAACAAGACATTGACACTTTTTGTGATCGAAAAGATTTTTTAAACAGAGTTTAGCTCTCCTTATGCAACCAAATTGGCTGCTTTCCAGAATTCTACTCTCTTAAATGAAGTAGATTTGCGGTTTTCTCTTCACATGGGAATGGTATGAGAGTAATTTAGCTATACCGCTTTTGACAGTTTGACGTCTACTGCTTTCTTGACTGCGGAATGCCAAACAAATTTCCTTTATATTTGAAAAGGAACAAATTACATAATGTATTAACATAAACTACGAATCAAAAAATTAAATTGTGTGTTTCGATTAAGGAAAAAGTTGTAGACTTATTAATCCTTTCTAAGATAGGCCACAAATAATTTGATTACAAAAAAAGGATAGGATAAGAAAAGTGTTGTTTGTGTTCTGATAAGCGCGAAAGGGTTGACTTGATGCAATCCATTTTTGAACGAATTTAAAGAACCGAATAAACACAACAACTTTTTTCTCATCTGCACAGTCTAGGTTGGGCAGTTAATTAATTATTCGCACTCCTACGGAAACTATAAATATTTTCATCTGAAAACACGATTTGTTTGACATTCGTGTTTCAAGACGTCAGATTTTGACAGCCGAGCTAGGAAACTCTCATAATGATTCTTCTTTTAATAGTTTCATTCTATGGGAGTAACTTGAGAGTTGAATTATTATAACAAGACTTTCATTATAAGTGTTTAGGTGTAATTAGCTCTGGTAGAGTTATAATCTTTTAATAAGAATATTTTGAGAGCGAACTTATTTTTTATGAAAAAAATTATGTTCTGAGAGTATCAAAAAGTCTTATGAAAGTCTTATAAGGGATTTTCTGGGGTTTTTAGAGCACAACTATCGGGAGTATGTTTGTTGGGAGGGTATTCCTTTTAATGTACAGTTTGTAACAGAGTGATATAATCACTGTAGAACCTAGAAAACTGAAATTTGTATGTGTTGCTTGTTTTTCATTTTTTTTTCAGACAAGGTATGCACAGCCACCCCCACAATTGACTTGAAGGTCGGACGAACTCAAATTTACATTTTATTTCAAAATGCCTTTGGGCAAGGCATATGAATTCAAATTTTGGTGCGGAGTAGTAGTTAATAGCAGCCAGCCATAAATAAGACAAAAATTGGACCGTCCAAAATATTGACCATGCCCACTTTTGACATGTTAAATCTTTAAAAGCCTGATTTCTTGGGAAATTCATTCTAAAGATATTCCTATTTTCTAAGTTTTTTACATGGTGCGTTTTATGGAAAAAACTGTTTTTTTTTTAGAATGTCGATTGCTAGAAGATTGCTCCCTGGAGAGGGAAGGCTTCATTGTAAGGTAAATTCTCATTAATCCTCAGTGACCGAAAAATCCGCATTGTTGAAAAATAGGTTGAGAGTCGAGGACTGGGAATAAACCCCTCTAAGACGGAAGTTGTGATGTTTACTTTGGTAATTGCACCCTTCAGCAACCCAAGAATGGGGGGAATGGAGTAACCGTTATCCAAATCGGTTAGATACCTGAACGTCATATTAGACTCCAAACTCAGCTTAATATAGAGGATCGTGTCAAGCGGGCATACGTGGCATTATACGCCTGCCGCAGAGCGTTCGGAGGCATGTGGGGACTGGAACCAAACATGGTACACTGGATGTATATAGCGATTGTAAGACTCATCTTAACTTACGGTGCAGTTGTATGGTGGAAGGCTACAGAAAGAAAGTGTCATCTCTCTAACCTCACCAAAGTTTAAAGGGCAGCCTGCATGGGTATAACAGGGTCCCTAAGTACCACATCCACCGCAGCACTGGAGGTACTACTCAGTCTCACCCCCTTGGACATATACTGAAGCAGCAAGGCAGCTTAAACAGCTGTTCGCCTAAGGGAATCCGAACTGTCCTCAAGATCTTATGGACACGCCTCTGTGGAAACTCAACGGGCTGCCTCCACAGATACCCCAGTCACGGATTGCCTCCCTATGACATTCGCTTTCAACAAAAGATTCGCTACCAGAATACCTGAAAGAGGTGAATGGGAAGAAAAGACCATTGCAGGAGATGACGAGATCGCCGTACATACTGACGGCTCTAAAATGGACGTCAGAACCGGCGCGGGCATCTTCTGTGTAGCTCTGGGGCTAAGTAAATCTTTTCGGATCAATGACGACCTGAGCATTTGTCAGGCGGAGGTGGCAGCCAAAATCCAAGCTGCCTCCAAGCTGAGCTGAAGAAACACATATATTCTGATATCCAAGCGGCAATTAAAGCCATGGAATCAGACGTATTGAAGTCAAGGGCTGTGAAACTATGCAGGGAAATTCTGGACGAGTTATCACTTGGCAACATTGTAAATGTGTGTTGGGTGCCAGGTCACACCGATAAACCGGGAAATGAAGAAGCGGGCAAGCTTGCGAGATATGGGTCTGGGATCTCTAGCCCTCAAATCTATAAGAATCCCGCTAAATTCGATAGCGCGTAGGATAGAAACTAAATCCTTGAATAGAATCAACCTACGTTGGACAGAACTTGATACGTACAGACACACAAGGGAGCTATGGCCAGCGGTAAGCAAAATGAATGAGATCATTATTTTTGATCGGACTAGCCCGCAGGAATATCCGAGTACTCAAGGTTCTACACGCTAAGCGGCTAGGCATACTGCATAACGATTACTGCAGAAGCTCAAGGGACGTTAAAGAAATTGAATCTGTTCGTCACCTGCTTTGCAAATGCCCATCCCTTAACAGCATCAGGGTAGTACCCTCGGCGGTTATTTCTTCAACGAGCTCGAAGATCTAAATAATGTAGATCTAAAGGACCTTCTAAGATTTGTACACAAATCCGGTTGGGTCCAAGAGGGCGGAACTCTGAGCTTCTAACAGCGGTTTATTTCTGTTTTCGTTCCAGGTATTAAGAAGGTTCCCAAAATGGATACAATGGACCCAAATGCTGGTTTAAATGAGCCGTGACTATTGTCAAAAGGGCATCCATCAGCCTAACTTTACCTAACCTAGAATATCTATTTCCTCTGATTCTACGCCATCAGCATTAATGCATGCTTTTTTGTTTCGATACAGCGACTCAATTATGCTGTAGTCTTTGTCATCGATTCCCACTGTTTTAACTATTTCGAACAATTTTTTATGTGGGACTTTATCAACCGCTTTTTTGAAATTACTTGGTTGATTTCGATGCATTTTTGCACTCAGGTGTTAAGTGCGAAAAGAGATTCTCGTGTTCGCTTCGAGTTTTTTGAATATTCTGTTGTGGATATTTTAAGGAAAAGTTTAAGCAACTGGCTCATCAAATGATTGTTTGATCTTATCATCTTATTGTTCTGTAATCTTCACTTTTTAAGCATTGTTCTTTTTTGGAAGGGTTATTGATGCAGATTTTAGCCATTCTCTTGAAATATCCCCGCTCCTGTATATTTTATTAAAAAGATGAGTTACAACCGAAACTTTGCTTTCGTCTATCAGCTTGATTATTTTATATGGGATTTTATTGCGGCCGACTGCTTTTTATATTCTATTTCACAGGAATGGAGTATATGTATAAGGTCTGATACAGGCGAATGTAACACAGAGAAATAAATAGACCCCCAAGACCCTAAGGGCATATGATCAAGACAGAATTTTGAGTCGAATGAGCGATGTCCGTCCGTCCGTATGTTACCAATTTTTAGGCCTTTAATTTTTAGCTGGAAGCTGAAAATCTTAACGTAACCTTTCTATCACGCCAAGCAACACCAAAAGCAAAAAATATTAGGTCCCCTTGTACCTATGCGAAAACAACTAAAGCTGTTTAATATTAATTATTGTTAGTACTAAGGTGTTTTCAATAAGAGTCTTCCGAAAACGCCGGCCAAGGAACAGCGTTTGCGGTGTAACAAGTACGAGCCAAGATGTTTTCATTACAATCTCGCAAAAAATTGTGTGTTCTAGATTTTATTCGAGATTTTTTAACTGCCTTCCCAGATTTTCCTCCATTGTAGATTTTTTCCGTTCTATCTACTGGGTGATCCCCGGGTAATGCGGCTTTCAACGACGCCGACGTATCACCACTTATATGTACCCGGGAAAATTTGCACACCACCAATAGCAAACAAATTCGGGCTGCTGCAACTTGTTAACCTACATTAATATAAAAACTTTATGACTAGAAAGATGCAGTCGTTCTTTGAAAATACTCCGTGGACCCTTATACAGTGTGCCTTCGTTATCGCGGCAAAGTTTGTATTTGAGATTCATATTGTTGAACATCTTTAACTTAAAGCCCATATATGAATGCTCCGCAGAGATCCACTTTTGTAATGTTTGCTCAGTACACATTCTGGCACTCTTGTGATAAATATTGGAACAACGAACGGTAATAGTACCTCATCATTATGGGAGTGGAACAGGTATAAGAGGTCAGTAGTTCTGCTCATTATGTGTAACGCTTTATATCCTTTGAAATATTTGAGAAAGAAAAATATAACTTTGGAGCACTTATAATAGGTCTTTGCTCGATCTTAGTCGTAGGATATCACTTAAACCGTTCTTGCGACCAGCTCTTTCCTCAGCACCCAGCAAGATCAGATATGAGTTGAAAGCCCCCATCAATATACTGACACCCGAAGATAAAAGCTGTTGCATTTTCACAAAAGTGTATTAGCTAAGGTATTGTCCCACTCTTTCGGTTTTTGCAGGCCCGATTTGTATAACAAATACAGTAGCCGAAATTGTCAATTTTTGTAATTTTTCAATTTTCAATATTAAGTTTAATTTTGTATGGCTTTGCCATGGGAGCCGCTTCCCAATATAAGCAACGATACGTTCGGTTAGCTTTTCAAGTAATGCACTTGAAATACCATCGTATGGGATATTTGATCTATTTAAGTATTCTCCTTTTTCTCACTGATTGGAAAAATACTGGCAAAATATTGGAAGAGAGAGTAACGGATTAAAGACCGAAAAACTGCAGCAGTATTACAACAGAATTTTTTCATAAAATGCATTCGTCATTGTCTTCCTTGTTTCTTAAGTTTGCAGTCGGTGGCTCGCAATATTGGTAGCCACACTTGTGTGTTTTGATACTGTTTGTTGCATTTATTTCTTTTTTCAAATATTTGTTCTCTTATGGGAAACCGTGGGAAGACTTTTCACTTAATGTCAGCATCATTATAATATAAAAGTTCCTGACCATGTTTGCCTGGTAGCATTTGAAATGATCATAGGACTAGCCATTGTTATAATGTTTGTAGAATTGTAAATTGTTGTAATTTTTGACTCTTCAACATACAAATTTTCTCCCCAATTATACATATATGTTTTTCACTCAGATCTGCTGGTGCTTTTTAGTTGCTTTCAATCAACAGCTTCTTAAGATACAAAGGACAACTTTGGTCTTCACTTTATTAACTACACACAAGACTTATGTAAGTCAGAGATAATTATTTACCTGAACAAAGATTCGGATGAATTTTATTCCAATTGCAGCACAGTTTCAATAAAAAGCACAACATTCCTGTATCCCACAGTGACTATAACTATGCAAAAGTGCAAGTGCAACAATCGATAACCGCTTCACTTTCTGTGGACACACAGGAGAACTAGGTTACATGCAATAGGAATTTTAGAGTGAAACTGAAAAGCGAAAACAGGAATAAAACTTTATCCCATATCTAGAAAAAAAAAAAACGAACTGACCCAGTGCGAGTATGCAGCCACTTTACGTAGTTAATTGACCATAAAGACTGTCTTCTGGTTTTGCATGTCACCATAAAGCGTGTCGTCGCGGTCCTGATGGCATATGTGTATTATTGTCCAAGGATAGTGCTGGGTATTTAATTAAGTGTTTTACTTCGCTAATTAAAGAACTTTTTCGCGTTGAAACACGTAAGCAATCATGACGGTAGACAACTTTCATTGTTTCACTTGGATACCGAAAGTGTTTTATCAATAGAAAGTCATCAAGACCATCTAATGCTATTGCTTTGTGGGGTAGGTGTAGTGTGTTCTTTTTTGTACAATACAATCGCGAATTAATTTTCCTGTATCGAGATTGCTGTTAAAAAATTGATATAGTTTCCATTTCAATCAGCGTAAGAATTATTGCGTTGGTATAGAGTTATATATTTATAGATTTTTTTTCTTCATTCAAAAAACATCGAATTCTAAATGTAATGCACCACCGAAACCTAGGTACAAACAATTTCGAAAGACCGTATAAGCGCTGATTTGCAATGAAAAACGAATTTTGTTTTTTTAATGCAGTTGCGTTGCGCAATGATTATAATCTCATTATCAAAAATGTTATTCTGATAAAAAACACATTCAAGGCGGAGTTCGATGTTTGCAGAAAAATTAATTTGATGTTGAATGGATGAAGGCCTGTGTCTTAGTTTAAGTGCCGGAGCAGACGTCCTAGCTGCCGAACTTTTTAATTTCGCTGGCGATGAGAAGGTTAGGAGCATGAACCAACTCATCTGCAAGATAGGTTCGGAGGAAAGAATGCCCTTGAATGGAGCCTCAGCCTTGTTTGCCCGATTCTCAAGAAAGGAGACCCTCTTAACTATGCTAATTAAAGAGAAATCGGTCTTCTTAATATCGCAAATAAGATCTTTTTTGCTGTACTGTGTGAACGCCTGAAGCCGTTTGTCAACAATCTGATAGGCACATATAAGTGTGGCTTTAGGCCAGGAAAATCCACCATCGATCGAATATTCATACTGCGGCGACTCTTTGAGAAAACCCAGGAATTCCAGATCATTACTCATCACCTCTTCATCGATTTCAAGGCCGCGTATGACAGCATCTATAGAGACGATCTACATAGTGCAATGTCTAGTTTTGCCATCCCTGCCAAACTCATCAGTCTGTGAAGGATCACGAAAGGAAAACTCACTCTGTTCCGTCAAGGTCGGTAAGGACCTCACCGAAACCTTTGATGTCAAATTCCTTAACACCATACTTCAAAGAATTGTGCAGAACTCCCGCGCTAACACCACAGGTACAATCTTTCAACAGTTCGTCTAACTACTCGCATGCGCAGAAGACATTGACATACTTGGAAGAACAAAGCTTGATGTTAGTGAAGTCTTAGTGAGTATTGGGACAAAAGCGGCGAATATGGGTTTGTCATCCAGAAAAGAGACCCAACACATCGGCAGCTATAACTGAGGTAGTAAGGAACTTTGTCTACCTGGGTTCGGCTATAAATTTAGAGAATGACAGCGCTGAAATCAAACGAAGGATCTTGCCAATCGCTATTTCTTTGGGCTAAGAAGGTAAATTGAGGAGCAAAGTACTTTCCCGAGCAACTAAAGTGAAGATTTATAAGACCCTCATCATCCCAGTCCTGCTTTACGTTGCAGAAGCATAGACCTTATCAAAGGCGAATGAAAACACTTTAGGCTGCTTCGAAAGGAAAATTCTTTGGCCGATTTATGGTCCCGTCTGCATAGGTGGTGAGTGGAGGAAAGGATATAACACCGAACTGTACGGGCTGTACAGCGAGACTGACCTAGCCAGAAGAGCAAACATACAACGGCTGCGATGGTTGGGTCATCTAGAGCTCCGGCCAGAAAATCGTCGAATCCACTCCGCAGAACGGTACCGATACTCAGGTGGTGCACGTTAGTGGAAGGGGACCGCAGCCAACTCCGCATGCGAAACTAGAGACGGCTAGCTGCAGGGAGACGACCAAGCTTGAAGGTAGTATAAATGTAGGCCAAGATCCTTTGGTAGCTAAGATTTGCTACTTAAACTGCAAAATTCGTAAAACAATAAATCCCTGGACGAACTAGCCAGCATAGTTGTAAAAGACTGCAATATTTTGATTTAAAAAATTAATTGATTTCATATTTTTGATTTTTCTATTCCTGATTTCACTTCCTGACTTCAATATACTACAATTCTTTTTCGGTCTTTGATTCAACCAATCCTTTGAAGCATTTTTAAGATTGCATTCATTTGAATGAAAGCCTTTAAAATTACCCTGCATCAATTTGAAGTCACTGACATTCACTCATAGTCACCTGCATTAAGTTGAAGTTTTTGGGGCTCCAAAGTTTTTGATAAAGTTTAAAGGCGCACGCAAGTGGAAGGGGACCTCAGCCAACAGCTAAAGACAGAGCTGGCTGGCAAAGCTGACTGTAGTGCCACCTTAAGTAAGTAAGTAAGTATCGCGATTGTTATTCGAAAATTGCTGATTACTTAAATAAACTTCAACTTCTGTGATGTATGGTGGAATGATGTCAAAAATTTGTGAGAAAAAATTCTTAACTCACACATGCTGCGTGTGTGGAAAAGAGACATTCCTTGTCTCTTTATTAATTGTCAAAAAAATGACCGCTATCAAATGTCAAAGCTCGGGTGCCACTATTTTATAATAATGACTTTTTCGGTTGACAATCCCGGAGAGCAACCAAAAACGCCCTGATTCGTTGAAAACGTTGTTCTTGATTTTGAAGTTTATCTGGCATTGTATTTGTGAACCAAAAGCTGCGTGATTGTGTGTACTTCTGGTTTTCCCTGGATTCACGGCCAGAAGCAAATTTCTCTTCTTTTCAGAAGAGGAACTGTCGAACGATTACCAAGCAAACGATTTAAGTTTAGAACTCCAGAAAGCATTGATTGATTGCTGGACTCGGGACGCTTTCGGGCGATTAACCGAATAGGCTATTCCTCACTATAACTCACTATTTTGCTTACTACTTAATTTTTAGTGTAAGACATGTGTATAAAATTGGCAATAAGTGGACCAGTATATTAATTCATCTAAGAGGAGAATGGAAAAATCTCAATCTAATTCCATCATCGTCGAGTAACATACGGGTCTTTAATGGAGACAGGGGCCAGATTAGAAATCCATGGAGAACTGCCTCACGCAAACTATTCAGTAACCTTATCTATGCTTATCCATTTAAATATTTCCAAACAGAAGTCCTTGCTGTCAATAATTCTGCTAGAATAAATCTATGTTTTAGCAAACGAGAAAAAACAACATTAATCTTCTTTGACGGCCAAGCTGCTCTCCAGGCGATTGACTAATCTGTCATAAGACGCAAGAGAAGAACTGGGAAGGAACATCCAATTAGACTGCACTATAGCAAACCAACCCATAGTGGTTTTGACGGTAACTAGTGGTTAAGCTAGTGGTTAAGCCGCTCAACGCGAATGTGGAATGTTCTCCCACGTTCAGTCTTTCCGTCACGTTACAACCCGCAACTGTTCAAAACAAGAGTGCATCGGTACCTCTCCTCCTTTTCCTCTATTTCTAATCCTTTCCGCTCGTGAGATGTGTAACATTAAAAGGGTAGCCAATCCCTTAATTCGCGAGTAAATTATAAAAAAGAAAAAAAAAAAACGCATTAGTAGACTCTCTAGTTAAAGTCTGCGTAATCTGCAACTAAACCCCTCATAGGTAAGGTTTGGTTGGGTGGGTGTCCTCGCTAGGCGGAGACACACTTAGACCATAGGAGGTCAATTGTGAAGACAAGAGTTACCAGCCCCAGGACCTAAATTATAAGTATCCTTTTTGGGTGAGGCAACCAGTGACGGTATAAGCCTATGCCGAAGGTCACCAATCATGGTTGATTTGTAAGAGACTTACCCGAAAAGGGTAATGAAGGCCAACCATTTCGGTGTGAACCACTGTCAGCAAGGTTGAGGGGGCCATTGAGAGACTTTATGAAGAAACGGGGTCTCGTGACTGTTGGACTCCAGATGGGTGTTTGCCTCGAGGATGGGAGTAAGCCTTGTGTATGGGAGGGGTGGGGCTCAATCCATTGTGGGATGAAACTGGAGGGCGAGGGTAACCGATTTCGGTGTAAGCCCCGTAAATAATGAGATGGGAGATCAGTGAGGAGTGGTTCCTTTATGAGAAGGCACGGCAAGAGCAAATGAAAATGAAATGATGAGAAGTTTGGCAATTACTACTGTTCTACCATTTCGTTCCCGGGTGGTATGAAGGGCTTTAGTGTTCATCCGTTAGGTGTTTAACCTAATTTAACCGCAGATAAGGTAATTATCCTCTTTACGTCGAGTCTTTCTAGATCTTTAGATCTTCTAGCTATCTATTTCTCCTCGCAAAGGAGAGTTAGCCAAAAGGATCGGAGAGTGCAGGGGGTAACCGATTTCGGTAAAGACACTTGCCGGAGGAGGATTCTTAGTTAAGACGCTGATAAAGGAAAACCGTTTCGGTAACACCCCTCATAGAGCTTTGTACTTTTTGCGGCCACATTAAAGACTAATCAAGATCGTTAAGTTTTCAAAACAACTGACTTCCATTGTGACATATAAAAGTAATTTTTTTATCACACTTACCATATATACTTTCGTTGTCATCGTTTCTAACCATTTTACATAGTGGCTATTCTGAAATCGTAAATCAAATTAAATAATTAGATATAAATTATATAAAATACATATAATATTAAAATAGTAACAAATGATTTTAATCTAGAATGTAACATATATTTAGGATTTTGTTCTACGATTATACTATTTTTGTAGGCGGTTTGGTACTATTTATATTTCTTCCATTACTTTAGTATTTTTTGACAGCCGAAAAATGTAGAAAATGTGTTAATTCAGGCTAAGAAGGTTTATTATTTATATCTTAAACTTGTACCGTTTTATTAATCCCTTGCGTAAGAATTTTACCCTAACCATTATGTCACACTTTTATCAAACAAAATTGTTAACCTTAAATCATCAACAGAATCTCTTTGCCTGCGTCTCTTGAATTAACTTAAGTGAGACACCAAAAACTCGCTATCGTTATGCCGCATAGAAGATTATTAAATTACTCTCGTCTTTATTCTTATTTGATTTGGAATATACGAGTATCTGTTTGTTTATTTATTTTCGTAACAATTAGTACCGGCTTCACACGACAACCACGAACGATTGCTTATTCAAATTTCCGGTGTATAAGCGCTATTGACTTAACAAAAGATGGGTTTTTTCAGATCAAAATATGAATCGTTTTGAATTCACATTTGCTTTTATAAGATTATTTCAACCTTAAGGATTTCATAAAAGAACACAATCTTGGGCCGCGATATAAAAAAATTCAAATGTTTTTGAATATTAGTAAAGCTTTGTATCAGGGGCCTTTGTGAGTAGTAATTTTTATGGCTTTTAAAATTTTACAACTAGTAGTAATATGTTACAAAGTCCATTTTCATTTCTGGACTTACGGAACGTTCCCTCATTGAAAACAAGAACCCATCAAGTCGGCCTTAAAAAATTATATGTAGGGTCGGGCAAAACAGATTAAATAAGAAGCAAAAGCTAAGTGAAAGAATCACGATGCACTGTTCTTAAGCTAGTGAATTCACTCCCACTGTGTTTGATTCGAGCTCCGCGTAGTTTTGGGGCATCGTTTTTTTTTTTTGGAAAAAAATGCTCTTTTAGCACTTTTGTCCGCTTTCACCGCATTTCATCATAATTCTTACGAAATTAAAATTAAAGGATTTTGTTCTTAGCTTGCGCTTATTTTGAACATAAAATTGGCATACAATTGAGCATTTTAGGCCATTTTAACATCACTTAAAGAATTTCAACTTATAAGAACAATCTTAAATATTTCTAGTTAAGTAATATTTTAAAACTGAATTAAATTCATGTCTTATCGCCACTACTCGGTTTTGCGGGTAAAACGTTATAAATTAAAAATTTTGTCCAAATAAAAAACACTTAAGTGAAAATAAAATCGCTGCAGTCACGGGATACTGTGGCGTATACTTAACTTTTTGTACAGTGACACTGTGTGCTTACCGTGCGTCAGTTAGAAGTTTCTCGATTGAAGTTTGATTTAATTTTTTGCCTCAAGAAATTTGTAGGTGGATATTTTTAGTGGTTCAAAATCTCCTTTTTTCGGTTCCTTCTCAAATCATAAATTATGGGTCAACTTATGACCCTTAACCGTAACAAATTGTATCAATATTGTCGGCAACAAAAAGCCAATCCACCCAATTACAGTGTAAGGTTAAACATATTGCCGGAGAATTAGGAGAGTAGAAACATCCAAGAGTCCGATGACTACTGAGCGTTGCTCTTTTAAACAAATTACCAGTGTGACCATTCACTTATCTCCAATGTATTGCGCAAGTGAACAAAATTAAAAAAAAAGAATATTTTCTTTACATCCTGTTTTTCTTTATGTAATTTGAAAAAAAAAACAAGTCAGTTAGTACAAAAGTTTATTTGAAACAAACTTCTAAATACCCAAGCTTATAACAAAACAATACCAAATCTGGGAGTTTTTTTTGGCCTGGATTTATTCAATAGAAGTCAATTATGTGTATGGTCTTTCAAAAATGGGCTTAGACTAAGAAGAAAATTTTTCAAATTTATTTTATTAAAACCGTGAAAAAATATTTAAAAAACGAAAACTAAAGCCAAAAAACAGCTCTCTCCTAAAACGCCCCTAAAAGTGGGCAGAGCTCATAACTTTGTATGGAACAAACAAGAGAATTAGAGAATGCTTATTCTTCTTCCACATATAATATCTTTTTGATTTAGAGTGAATTTACAGAGCAATTAAGTTTAAGATATAGCACTGAAAAAGTGGGCATGGTCGATGGTGTGGGCGGGCAAATTTTCATCGTTAAAGGTTTTTAGCCGGAGTTTATATAGACCAAAATATGAGTTTCTATGCCTTGTTCAACTTGGTCAGAAGGTTTTTTGAACTAAAATGTAAAAAGGAGGGTTGTCTCACATCGAAGCCAATAGTGGGCATGGCCATCGGCCGATTTAACCAAATTTAAAACTTTGTCTGTTTAAATTTCAGTTCTCTGGCTTGATTTTGAAGGCCTAAAAAATAGGGTAAGAGTATTGAACATTTCTCGCAGCGGAACTGTATGACTTTTTCAAATTGTTACGCTTATATTTTAAAGCGAGACATGCCCAGTATTGAAGTTCATATTTTCTTAGGGAATACTTAGTTATGGTAAATGAAGTATAAAATTACTTTCGACTGTTTTCTTTACAATTACTGCAATCGTACTAATTTCTTTGTGTACGTTTTGTCCCATGAGTTTCTTGCAATATGCAAAGACGTCAATACTAACTCAACAAACTAAACACTCGTGGGGTAACAGGCGTATTACCTTAGAAACACAGCTTATTCGGTTTGGCATAACATTAAAATTTACTCTACTTACTCCTTTTCACGGCAATCTTGCTTTCAGACTTTGAGTGCAGGAAGTGGAAAATAATTGAAGAAGTAAAAAAAACTGAAATTGTTTTTTAAATAAGCAGTTTACAAACGCTCAATATTAAGATTGTTCACTAGATTTCTTTTCATAACTTGCTGGAGCAACATTTTGAACTGATGTTTACGAATGTGGCTACGGAGAAAAGTACTTGAAGGGTTGTGATTGGGGTGACCCGAAACAACACAGGAACAGAGGGAGAACTTTTTGCTGTGCTCATGGTTTGCCCCATCATCAGGCAAGTAAATTCCCAAATACACGGGAACGGGACACGCTGATTCTGTTCGAATATCGTGTGCAAGAGTTCGTCTGTAACGAACTTCTAAATACCCGACTCTCTATACCGTGTAAAACCAAATTGAAAATTTTTTTTTTGCTTGATTCAATATGCCGTATGTCAATTATTTGTATTGGTCACGCCTCCAAATATTGGCGTGGGCTGAAATTTTAATCAATAATTCTTGATTCATGAAGAATGCATCATTCTCAGAGAATAAGAAAATACTGAAAAAAAATTTAATTCCACCCCCTTAAAGTAGGTGGAGCTCAATGCTTATTGTAGAATTTTTTTTTTCAATTTAGAATAAATTTTTTGAGAAATCAGGCTTCTAAAGATCTAACATTTTAAAAGTGGACATGGTCGATGGTGTGGGCGGTCCAATTTTTGTCTTATTAAAAGCTTTGGGCCACTATTGCTTTGCACCCAAATTTGAGTTCCTCTGCCTTGTCTAACTTGACCAAAAGCCATTTTTAAATAAGATGAAAATTTGAGCTTGTCTGATGTAGGGGAATTGTTTACTCAATTCGGACTATGACACCAGCACCAAGGCAATCGAACGATAACTCTGGCCCATCGCGATTTCTTTGGAAAATTGAGTAGCAAAGCCCTCTATAGAGCAGCTAAAGTGGCCTTCGATTTATAAGATCCTCATCATTACAGTCCTGTTACAAAAGCATGGACCCATTCAATGGCGAATCAAAACTCCAGTCGGCTTCGAGGACAATCCTTCGGACGATTTATGGTCCCGTCTGCATAGACAGAGAGTGGAGGAGGAGATTTAACATTAAACTGTACGGGTTGCGCAGTGACATCAACCTAGCCAGAAGATATACAATGACTGCGAGGGGTGGGTCATCTAAAGCGGATGGGCAAAAACGGTCCAGAAAATCTTCCGGTAAAGGAGCACTGAGATTTAGGCGGCGATCGCAAGTGGAAGGGGATTCAGCCAGCTTCACGCGCTTAACTAGAGATGGCAAGCTGGAGGCAGAGCTGGCTCGCGAAGCGTGTTGGCTATGGCCCACCCTGGACTGCTGTGCCACCTTAAAAAAGAGCTGTCAACTGATTATCCCCTAGTGTTGTGCAAATTGTGTTTTAGTGACAGTTTTAGCCTTGGCACCTAGCGAAAATCAAGACTGGTGAGGTTTCGGCGACTTTTGAATAGATTCAAACTGGCCTTTTTAATGCATAGAAAAAATGTAGCTGTTTTCATTGTTATTATTGCTTCTGCAAATTACATTTGTGTAGTGAAGCGGCTTGGGGTAGCAGCTGTTGAGAAAGAACTAAATAAATAAATAGAGTGGCGCAACAGCTTTACGCGAACCACGGATTCTTTTTCAACCATGTATGCTGTGTGTGTTGTATATTTTACATACAAGGGGACCTACCATTTCAAACCAAATCTAATTGGAACTTTTGAGAAAATTTTTGAGAAAAAAGTTACTCTCGGAGGGTTTTTCAGGCCCTCGCGGAGGTGGGTACCGTAAAAAAGAACGAATCTTTTTTTGCAGGTGACGTCGCGTCGGTAGAATTTGAAGCCAGACCTCCCGTGTAATAGGCCCACACACTGACCACTACGCCACGGCCTGCAACCCACAGCGAAAAAGAACTGCTTGGTTCAAAACACCTGGAGTTCAAGAAGCCATCAGAGAGAAAGAGAGAGCTTGCATTGTTGTGGAATCAATGTAATTCTCTGTGCCTATACAATGAGGCGAATTGGCAGTCACCGTCAGCCAAGAAATAATTTGGCGAGAGCGTTATATTGTAAAGAAGTTAAATATCGTTACAAGCGTAACGGTAAAATCTAAGAACAGTTCACTTCTTGCAAATGAGAGCGAGCATTTCCCGGAACTGCTCAATCCTCAACATGGCACTGAAGACGGTAATGCAACTGCTGACGAGATTAAGGATGAAAAGGAAGTGGCTGTCCCGAATTAATCGCTTAAAGTTAGCTAGTCTGCTGGAGTTGATGACAACCGTTCAAAAATGCTCAAGGCACTGCGTTAAGAAGACTTTAAATGGCTCACACGTATTGTTACAGTGGCTGGGAATAGCGGGAAAGTACTTAGCGGTTGGCAAATATGAGTCAATGATCAGGTCAAAGGCGTTCATTTTTTAAAAGGCGCTCTTGTCGCCCTTAGACTAATTACAGAGTCATATCTCTCTTAAAACTTCTGGGAAAGTATTTGGCGCACCCAAAATAAAAGAGCTGCGGAACGCATTGACAACAACTTGCAGAAACTTGCAAAAATGCGTTACAGAGCTGTAATCTAGACATTGTTAAGGAAAAAGCAGTGCGACCAGCTTTTTAGTCTTAAGGCTATTCTCAAGGAGGCCTGAGAATATGCTTTATTTATGGCAACGAAATTTGTTAATGACCAAAAGAATTAGGACGGGAACTAGGGAACTAGGGAACAACCTGTCGAAATGAGATTTCTGAGGTGCCGTTGCTAGTGTTTATCGTAGGGAAAGAAAGAGTCAAGTCAGTATTCGTAGCATACTGATCATCTTTCTCCGAGGGCCAAGATCGATGCTTCATCATCCCCCCGACATACTTTTTAAACGGGTCATGGTAGTTGTGATCCAGTAGGTTGCCCCCTTGATGGGCCCAAAAATAGGTGGAGAGACTAGTAGAGAACCTTTCCCGCCTGGGAATCGCATCTGAGCACCTGAAGTTGGTGCCGGAAGATCGGCACGGATAGAGCGACTCTCGAGCTGCTTTCGTTCCTCGGACATTTTAAAGGATTAGGATCCATTATAGGAAATGATGTTGAAGTGTTCGAATCAGTAAAACTTCCAGTCTTATTTCTTTTAAGCTTATAAAGTATTTTAATTTTTTTATTTTTGTGTGACTTTGTATGACACATCACAGACCTCGTGACCCAACCAACATTGTTTCGGGCTACCAATTTAAAGAGTTCTGTATGCGTATAGGTGCAACATCAATGGATCAGATTAGAATCCATTGATGTTGCACCTATGCAATATATATATTTCCTTTCAATGGAAGTTGAAAGGAAAGCTTCTAGGGGTTCTTTTAGTATGTTAGGTAGTTCTAGGGTTGGTTCTGTAGAACTTGACGCTACCACCGATTGATTCAAACGTTTTACTTTGCAGATGAAAACCTAGAGACCAACAGAACACTCAGAGCGCGTTTGGGGAATCCCAAAAGGCCTGTGAAGAGCCAGGAGACTTTAATGATTGGTTCTGCCTTCGGTGCCGTGGCGTAGTGGTTAGTGTGTGTGCTTACTATGCCGGAGGTCTGGTTCGAATCCTGCCATCGTCACCTGAAAAAAAGGCTTGTTCTTTTCCATGGTCCCCACCTCCGCGAGGGTCTGACAAGCCCTCCGAGAGTATCATTTGTCTTGAAAAACTTCTCAAAGTGCCGTTCGGATTCGGCAAAAAATAGTAGGTCCCTTTGTATGTAAAAGAAATTAACACACCAGCATACATTGTTGAGAAGTTGGCCCTGGTTTACCTCGAGCTGTTGTGCCACTATATTTATTTATTTATATGCCTTCGGTGAAAGTAGAAGATAGAGTTTGCGAACAATTCAGTCTTCAGTTCTACTCAAAGATAAGGCCGAAAATAATAATAAACAAGACCAAACACTCAGCCGGAAATTCAGATTTCTCACACTGGAGGTGTATAACATCGGTATCACGATATCGTAAGTTTCAAATTGCAAGATGTGTTTACCCAAAATGTGTTTTCTGTTTTCCAGAAGACGGCCAGTTTACAAGCCAGACGTGATGATAGTGCGATGATTCCTGACTAAGTTACCTCAGATAAGCTTAAGGTAGGGGAATTAGTATATCAAAAATTCAACTCTAATTTTTTTTGAAAAAAAATCTTTTTCAAAAGCTTACCTATCTAAAAACAAGAAAACTATCATTGTCTGACCCAAATATGACTTCAACATTAGTGTCATAAAGTAAGGTTACGCAATTAATTAATTAGTTCTTTTTTAATCACATGTCATCTGAATGAGTGCCTAGACGGATGTCTACTAGGTGATGATTAACAAGGTGAATAAGCCAAAATGCAGAAGTACACACAGGTGAGTAATTAAGGAAACGTGTTCATTAATGAGTAGGTATAGACGCTGCCTAAAAAAGTAATCCTATTACAATAAAGACTGTTTGAACCTGACCTTGACTACAGAAACAAGTTTGTGTAGTTTCTTCTGAACACGAATGCCCTTCCTCTTTAAGTGAAATCTTATTATGAATCTAATGTCCGTACCTGAATGAAAGTAGATTCAATGTACAGATACATACAGGTGCGTAAGGTTATTATCTACAAAACATGATTGAAAATCAATTAACTGTAATTGCTGTTTCTTTTTCTCTTACCTACTCATTCGGTTTTTAGTTTTGTTGACACTATAACTTTGGAAATAGCGAGGAATAATTTTTTTATATAGCCTACCCTACAGGTAAATAATATCGTTCCACAACTATGTAAGAACCTTTATCAGATTCTTTTTTTCTCAGGTTCAGGCTGATCCACTTTTTCCGCTTCAGTTCCCGCATATCAACATCCTCAGAGGGACACGGACAGAGATCTGCCTGTTAAAATGCAATTTTTTGAAAAATCGAACCCTAAAAGGGGACGTGGCTTAAAACTTTGTATGAACGAAATCTGGAATAAGTTGAAATAATAATGGTAGACTCCCAAGACCATCAGGGCATATGATCGAGACCGAATTCTAAATCGAACAAGCCATGTCCGTCTGTCCGCCTGTCTGTATGTCACACGTTTTTAGGCCTTAAATTTCAATTTTTGGTACATAGGTTCATTTTTATCCAAAGCAGTACAAGTGTAAAAAATTTTCAAATCCGCCCACAGACGCACCCACCATCGGTGCAATTGTGCAGCTACCTCCAGAACTTTTAAAGCTGTAAGACGTCTTAAAAGCCTGAAATTTAGTATTTATTATCTCCTGTTTATTGTAAGATACTCAAAATAAAAATTTGAGACTGTCATTCATTCCATAAATGCTGGTGTGCCCCAGGGGTCTATTCTGTCTCCAACACTTTTCAACCTTCATTAATGACCTTTTATCCGCCACGTCTAATCCGATCCACTCATTTGCAGATGACTCATTCTTAGTCTCGTTCCAAAATAAACGTCCGAGCCCCACGGATATTGAAACATCAAGATTGCGTATGCCTGACTCTTTAAATTCCGACACTGACATTATATCAAGATGGGGTTTCGTTAACAGGATGGAATCTAACGCTCCGAAAACTCAATGCTACCTTCTAAAAGAATTTTAAAACCTCTAAAAGAATTCAACCGCAACACACGTGCTAGAACATAAATGCCCATGAATTCACCCTTGAGCTTAAGTCGTTCTTCGTACTGTATTGTAGTGGAATTCCTCTTTAGTAGAACAGCACGGATCAAAGGCGGATGAAAACACTTTAGGCTGCTTCGAGAGGAAAGTGTCTCCTCCTCCACGCTCCCGTCTGCATAGACGGAGAGTGGAGGAGGAGGAGATATAACATCGAACTGTATGGGCTGTACAGTGATAACGATCTAGCCAAAAGAGTCAAAACAGAACGCCTACGATGGCTGGGCCATCTAGAGTGGATGGACACCAACGCCCCGGCCCGGAAAATCTTCGAATCCACACCGCAGAGACGGTGCGGTAGAGGAGCACCGAGACTCAGGTGGCGCACACAATTGAAAGGGGATCTCAGCCAACTTCGCGTGCCAAACTGCAGACGACTAGCTACAGACAGAGCTGGTTGGATAAGCTAATTGCTTGAGGCCCTGGTTTACCGAAAGTGAAGGTTTCTCTTTGAAAACTTCTTTTGAAAGTCTTATTGGCCTACAGTAAACAGAGAGTTTAAGTATACAATGGGCTTGAGCTGCAAAGTAAAATTTATATACACGCAGTTCTTTTAGATGACTAATATTTTAGCCAGTTGTTGCAAAATTTCTGTTATGGAGGCATCGCGACAGAATATGACCTTATTTAGAGTTCATATTTTAGCTAGCTATCGGGTTTACTGCAGACAAATATTGGATAAGCGTCCAGATTAAAGCTAAGAAGAAGAACCATATTGTGATACCAAGACCTGTTTTTCAAAATAAACATTAGCTTCTGTATTCTAATAAATCGACTGTTCCCGTTGTTTTTTTTGTTCAAATCTGGTCAGATATTCCTCGAAACTTGCAATTTATTGGTATTGCCTCTAAACTTCCAATTGAAACTTTTATATTCTACAGTGGATACGACGCGAATTGTATATTGATTCATATTTTGGAAATTGTTTTGTCCTACAACAAAACGATCCTTATCTTTTGTTCCTTATCGTAGTTCACGGAAAAAATTTCCTTCGAAGTTGTTTCACCCCCCGAGAACAGCAACGTAAATAACGGTTAACGTTGCTGTTCTCGGCCAATGATCTTAGCTGAGTCGCGATTGTATAATTTAAACTCAACTTAAATAATAAAGAAAAAAAAATCTTGACGAGTCTATTAAGCTAAAACAGCATTTACGATTTACAAAAAAAAAAAGTTCGTCAACAGGTGCCTACAAATTCATTTGCCCGATACTAAGAGCTGAAAACAACATCACCAATTACAGACAAAGTGGAAAATCCATTTGCTAAGCGGCCATGTGGTCTACCTATTTCTAGGCGAAGGTCCACAAGTTTCTTATCGACCGCAAAACCAAACATAAAAGGAAATGTTTCAGTGTCACATTTCAATACGAACATTAACCGCACGTTGCTTCTCAACCGCTGGATAAAAAAATATCACTTCGATACAATAGGAGAAAGCTTTATTACACTTTCAGTCATAAAGTGGAATATTAAGCTTATCGCCAAGCATGTACCTATATCGCCAATCAATAAATTTATTGAAATGGTTTAAGCAGACATGGAGATGTCGATAGGTATAAGACGAAACAGTGCAACTAATTATATTCTTTAGCATAGTTAAATGCAGTTTTAGATTGAGAAAATGTGGAATGTGTTCCAGTGCCCAAAGATTGGAAAATATGAGGGACACGCTTTTAAGATGAAATGCGTCTATTGGATTTGAAGTTGAACGCATCGCATGAACCTTAGTCCAACTAGGTTTACTAAGAACTCTCCTTAATATCTTAGCGCATATTTTGTGCCCATTCAATTTTATTTTCTTAAGCCTGTAACGTACGACATGTGGATCACGTTGCGTATTTAACCGTCACAACAGTTGCATCTAATTTACATATGTCGCGTTATACCCATCAATTGGCAGTCGCATGCGCATGTGAAATCCAATTCGTTTTCGAGCATATGCATCCATGCAGAGTCTTTTACGTTTACTCGCAAGCTATATGAAATTTTGGACATTTTGTGAATGTCCGTGAACATCGCATGTATTTTAAATGCTATGCGTAGCATGCGCACAGAGTAGATTTACAATATTTTTCATACTTTGTACGACTAAAGGACAGCTTAGCCTCAGCAGAAAGGTGCAAGGAGTAATTTTACCAGACCACTTCGAACTAATGTTTGTATAAAATTATCTTTCTCAAAGCTAATCTCTAGTCCTTTAAGAGTAGTGAGGTGGTCGAATTCGGACGAAGAATAAACTGGTCACCGATAGTAATAGTTGATGGCTAGAGCTGTACCAGGGATAGGTGAAAGAAGCAGGAACTTACCATAAAGTGAGCCAAAAACCGTCATTTGCATAGGCATTACAACGTTTATTAAATTGTATTAACGTGTTTTGTAAAGAGTATTATTTGCGTTAGGTATACCTAATCATATTTACCGAGGATACTAAGTATTTTGTTTCCATTCCCTTTTGTCGGTTTTTTAAATGCTTGGTCATCGCTCGTTCACATAATTCTCTTATGGGAAACCGTAGAGATCACTAGAAGTCACTTAATGTAAGCATCATTATAATATAAAGGCTCCTGACGAGTTTGAAATGATCATAGGACTAATTTTTCACTTTTCAATATTAAATTTAGTTTTGTATGACTTTGCCATAGGGGCCGCTCCCCAATATAAGCAACGATACTTTCGGTTAGCTTTCTAAATAATTTAGGTACTCATGTTTTATCGACCAATTTCAATCTATTCTTTTCAACCTATTCAATACATGCGCATTGTTATTACAAATAAAATTTTTGGTAATGCAGTAGAAGAGTTATCGCCTGACCTCTCGCAACCATGCATGCATTTACAGGTGTTCTTCACACAAACAGGGGGGACCTACAATTTCTTGCCGATCCCGAAAGACGAATAGAGAGAGGTCTCTCACGGACAAATATTACTCTCGGGAGAATACCGTGCGGAGATGAGACCGTGGAAAAAATTTATTGCCCCGGTCGGGACTCGAACCCGAACCTAGTGTACAGTCTCAAACACTTTCGCTTACCACTACACCCACAAAACGAGCAGTTATTTCCCGCACGTTTTCCTGTCTTCGTGTTTCCTATTCCCGGCCTTTGTTATTTTAATTCAAAAACAGAAAGCACGAATCGGATCACCCTTAACTGAAAGATAGCTTATTCTTTCCTTGATCAGATTTGAACGATTTATACCACGTCTTCACCGGGCCGGGCACTGATTCGTGATTTATATAAATTTTTATTAAACTCTCTGCAAATCACGCGATTCGCCATACAAATTTAAATCCTCTCGGCAAGTGATTATAAGTAAATCCTCTCATAAATTCCATTTAGCCTATTCACAAACCTATTTTCGACACCTTTGTAACAGTTTGAGAATTAAACCAGTGAGTAAGTGTGTACACAGTGTGTACGCAGAAGTTACAGCCCGTAAAACGGACCGTTGAATACCCCATCCTATTCCACATTGTAAAATGCTGATGACATAGTTATTTTTTGACATTTTATAAGTAATGCAAATTTCGAAAAGGGGCGTGGTCCAACCGCCCCTAATTACAAACTATTATTTATAAGATATTTCCACAGATATTTCCAAATTACACCTAATTGTACGTAAAAACGCAACTTTTTGGTTCAAATTCAATATTTTTGAAAAATCGACCTCTAAAAGGGGGCGTGGCTAAAAACTTTATGTAAACGAAATCTGGACGGAAGTATTGTTTACCTAACCTGCTACCTTTTTTGTTTCATGCTTTCCTAAATTAGGCTCAAGGGCAGTCGAAATTAAGTTTTTCTGGAAAATTTTAGGTTTTTCTTCAATTCTGCCTCCAAATGTGGGCAGGGCCCAAAGTCTTTTATGAACAAAATGTGGATCTAAGCGGTTTCTACATTTCCCGGGTTGCACTTTAAAGGATGGTAATGATTCTGGAAGGAACCCAACCAACTTTCCCTACAATAAAGGTAGAGGCTCTGCTATATATAAAAATATTACGTTTGATAAGGTTGAATGGGCGATCACGAGCTTTAAGCCATATAAGGCTCCCGGAATGGATGGTATCTTTCCAGCCCTTCTCCTTTATTCCCCCAACAGACTAAAGGCGTGTCTAGTTAAAATTATTAGATTATGCCTACTGCCAGGCTATATTCCCCAAAAATGGAGGGAAGTAAGGGTGATATATTCCGAAAGGAGGAAACAAACCACCCGACCTTCCCAAATCATACAGGCCAATAAGCTTATCGTCTGTACTTCTTAAAGTAACGGAAAAGCTTATTGAGCTAGAGATCAAAAGTGATGCTCTTCAAAAAGCGCCACTGCAAGGACTACAATTATCAGAAAGGGCTATCCCAAACCACTGCCCTCCACAAATTAACAGAAATGGTTGAGAAATCCCTTATGGCTAAAGAGGTCGCTGTAGGGGCCTTTATGGACATAGAAGGAGCACTCGATAATGCAAATCACAACTCCTTGACCAATGCTCTGAAGAGGAAAACCGTTAATCCTCTCATTATTAAATGGATTAGCAATATGCTCAAAGAAAGGCTCATAATAGCTAACTTAGGTAACGTGGAAGTAGTAATAAAAACCATCAAAGGGTGTCCTCAGGGAGGAGTTCTTTCCCCACTTTTATGGTCAATACTTGTGGACGAGCTACTCACTGTACTAAACAACAACGGCTTCTATGCCATTGGATATGCTGATGATCTAGCCATTCTTTTAAGAGGCAAACATGAGGATACAATTGGTAATCTTATGCAAAAAGCCTTGAAAATAACTTGGGAATGGTGTGAGGGTGAAGGACTCTCTATAAATCCCAACAAGACCAAAATTATTTGCTTTACAAGAAGGAGACAGAACAAGCTTCAAACCCTAAAAATTAAAGATATTCCTCTTACAAACAGTGAAGAGGTTAAGTTTCTAGGGATAACTCTAGACAACAAACTCACCTGGAATCCACATTTTAATTAAATATGCAAAAAAGCTACGAAAGCTTTATGGACCCTAAAACAGCTCGATGGTAAAACATGGGGACTCAATCCCAAAATGAGCCTGTGGGTCTATACTCAAATGATCAGGCCAATTATTTTCTACGGCGCTGCCATATGGTGGAAAAAGTGTGAGCAGCGGACAGTCATAGAAAAGCTAAACAAACTGCAAAGGCTAGCGTGCATCTGTACCACTGGAGCTATGCGAACCACTCCCACAGCTGGTATGGAAGTCCTCCTAAACCTTCCACTACTACATATAGCTGTTCAGGCAGAAGCAGCAAGACAGGCTATAAGTCTTCAACGCAAATATACATACAAAGAAGGTAATCTACAGGGGCATCTAGAGATACTGAAGAAAGTGGATCTGGTCAGGGAACTGACACTTTTCAGCGATATCATAGACCCTATTGTAAGCTTTAGCAAAAACTACAAAATCTTAATCCCAAAAAGAGAGGAATGGACTAGCAATCCACATTGGCTAAATGACGACGCCCAAAAGTGGTACACGGACGGGTCGAAGTCGAGCAGTGGAGTTGGGGCTGGTATAGTAGGACCGAGGTGTCATAAATACATATCTCTCTGTAAAGAATCCACAATTTTTCCAGCCGAACTCTTTGCGATTAACGAAGCAGCCTATTGCATTTATAATAGAAATCTCAAAAATGTGAAGATCTCACTATTCTCGGACAGCCAGGCAGTCCTAAAAGCTCTAAGGAGCGACAGATATGACTCCAAGGCTGTTTGGGAATGTCGCCAGATTCTAAACAAACTGGCTCCCAAAAACAGTGTGAAGCTGATTTGGTTGCCGGGACACGAAAACTATGAGGGTAATGAAAAAGCCGACATTCAAGCCAAATGGGGAGCTGAGATTCCTTTTATAGAGCCTTTTCCCCTCTTTGGTTTCACTAAGGCAGACATTTATCATCAAATTTAAAACTGGACTATCAGTATATGTCTAGAAAAGTGGAATAATCTGGAAGGCCTCAAACACTCCCAAAAATTCCTCAGGTACAACCCCAAAAGAGCTAAGGAAGCCCTAGAACTCAATAGATCCGATCTAAGATTGTTATGTGGAGCTCTCACTGGACATGCAGCATGTAACTATCACCTATCCAAATTAGGCCACAGCAGCACTGAAATCTGTAGACACTGTGGAGAAACAAAAGAAACTATGGAACACCTTTTGATAGATTTTGGCCAGAGTGTCCTGCTCTTGCTCTCCACAGATTTAAAATTACTGGGATACCCAATTTAACAGGGAAAGACTATGAAAACATCCCAACGAGAGAGGTTATCAGTTTTGTAAAGATAGCTCTAAAAACCTAGATCAAAGTAAAGGGGTACAATAGATCTATTAGGTCGCAGTACAAGTGGGTAATATACTCGCACCCTATACATTCAATTCAATTCAATTCAAAGCGTTTTCTACATAAAGTATTAAGTTTTTTTTTTTTTTTCAATTTCTAGCAAAAATATTGAATAAACTGCATTTGAAAATCTACCCTTAAAATAGATGTCACGCCCATTAGAGGAGGTTTACCAATTAAATTTGTCTTTTTTGTGTCTTACATTCACAAGGAGATGCTAAATGTCAAATTTTAGCCTTTTAGAACGTCTTACAGTTTTGAAAACTCTGGAGGTAGTTGCACATTTAGACCGATTGTGGGCGTGTCTTTGGGCGGATTTCAAAAATTTTTACACTTGTACTGCTTCTCATGACGTGGACCTTACGTAATTTCAAGGCCTAAAAACATGACATACAGACGGACGGACGGATGGACATGGCTCGTTCGATTCAGAATTCGATCTTGATCATATGCCCTTAAGGTCTTGGGGGTCTACTGTGTTACAAACTACGTGACAAACTTAGTATACCTCCTATCCTATGGGATGGGGTATAATTAAACTAAACAACAACAAACAATTCTATAGGTGAAAATTCAATCTTTAGATTTTCCAGCAACGGAAATCACCATATGTGTTGACAGTCAAGCAGCACTTAAAACCCTGGATTCCAGCCTCGTATACTCCAAGTGTGTCAAGGACTGGCTCATGGCATTAAGGGAAACTTCTCCACACAGTTCTACTCTGTTGGGCACATTGGCGTGGCCGGAAATAAAATGGCGGACGAACTGGCCAGGAAAGGTTCTGATATGGACAAAACGATGGCTTATGTGCCTTATTAAAGGGAGATAACCCGACGACCGACGGGTTTATCTCCTTTTCAACACAGCCAAAAGTCTTATAGGTTAATACTGGGTAAAACTAGCCGGTGAACGTTGGCAACAGTCTAAGGATTGTATCATAACTTTCTGCTTATGGCCAGTACTCGACCTAAAAAGAACTTCATAAGAACACTCGTTGGTGTAGTCCCAGGACACTGCACCATTGGTGTCATGGCTACACGAATGGGAATCTTTGCGAACGATTTCTTAAGAAGTTGAAGGGATGAAGAAGAAATAGAGTCTATAGAACACTTTCTCTGCCACTGTCCAGCTCTCCAAGGATGACGACTAACCTTTTTAGGAGTCGGGTTCTTTGATAGCCTGGACGACCTGGCATGGAATATCACTACTAGGACTAAAAAGATTTATTAAAAGATCAGGCTGGTTTAGTTAGCAAGACATATGTCCAACCGTGTTTGTCTACCTAACAAGGGTAATCATAATGGGCCAATCTGGCCACCACAGTAAACTTGCACTTAATTCAAACAACCCTTCCAGCCTAACCTAACCTAACCTAACCTAAACTTAACATATGAAATTTATGAGAAGAAACTGCGGAATTGCCTACTACATTAAGATCTGGCACATCGAAATTTAGATAGAGAACACAGAATTTTTAGGTCGATAATTCTAGGTGATTCGCGCTCAAGCCCCTTTTTTAAAAGGCTTGGTTGTCAATCCAGAGAAGCTGAGAAGCTTAAAGGCTTGCCATATCAATTCCAAAAAATCTTGCAGATATGCTAGAAAAAAGAGGGGATTCCATTCTTCATAACAGTTGCCATTTTTTTTACAAAAAAATCAGCCAAATTTTGAAAAACCATTAAAAGCTGAAGTAAAAAAAAACAAAGCTAGCTAAATGTTGCTAAATGTCTCAGTCAACTTTTGTGGACATGGCTTTAAAAAAAGTGATTTTTTTTGTTTAAAAGGCGGAGAGTCCGAAATGTATGCAACCACCGAAAAATAAAGCACTCAACAGTTATATTTTTATATCCCACCAATTTTTTGGAGGCGTGGCAGTTTAATTTTTAGGTAGGTTAGGAAGGTTTTAGAGACGCACTGGTGTTGCACTTTCCCGCTTGTCTTCTTTGTCATTAATGTGAAAAAATTTTTACTTGAAATTAAACAATTAACAAATTATGTGGGCAGTGTATTTTAACGTAACTTTACCTTTCGACTATTTAGGTTGGTAGCGTAAGTTAATCTGAATTCCAGGGTCATGACTGAAATCCTGCATACTGCCAATAATTATTATCCCTGAAGGGATTGTACCTATCAACATAACACTTCAACAATGCATTCCATACATTGAGATTCATTAGGTACTCGTACTTACTAGGTACCTACTAGGTACATTCACTTCGTTTCTGCTTGTACCTAAGGTTAATGTTGCTCTCCCTTTAATATCCTGTAAGGTGCCTTATCAAAGAGTGTACCTACATAAAATATCTATGTGCGCCGTACGTGTGAGTACATACCGCTATATCTTCCCTAATTCATTCCCTGTTCATGAACGATGGACTGTATTCTCTTACCCTAGTAATATTCAACAGGGCATAGAAGGGAACCGCATTAAATCAGGTAGCTCTACAAAATGAACAAAGAATATCCCACAGCACTTAGGTATTTCAAACAAAGTAACGTTCGAAAAAAGGAGATTTTTCAAGCAAACGAGGGTTGTTTTATTATTCGTCCATCTCCCCTATCCTTATTTCCTATCAACTTCCTTAAATTTACTTATGAAGCAAACTTTTGTTACACTGACAAAAGTCACAAAAACAAATTTATTGAAGAATCTTATGTGTCTATAATGGTTTTTAAGTTATAATCATGAAGGTCCATGCCTTTTCACATTACTTAAGATTGGGAACAAAGACGAGCACCAGACAATAAAGGCGACCGACACCGTTAAAATTTGAAACCAAATATTTTTATTTTTGACCCTTTAAATTGCAATGCACCACAATTCGTTGAATCATCATATTTTTGATGCATTTCGTCACTGTTGCCCCCAAAAAATTTGCGGTTTTTGTTTTCCAAAAAGAATTCACTTAGTCATTCATAGCTACGCGTGTAGCCTTTCATCTGGCCACAGTTTTAATTATACAATTATGAACTACACATGAATGGGTCTAGCCCCATAAAATTTATTTCAAATAACGCACATTAAATGTCTATATTTATCGCATGAAAATTACTCAATAATAAGCACTACTTACGCCAGTTCAGAAATGAATCGAATCAAATTAGAAATCCAAAAAATCTCGTAAATTTTTACACTTCCTCGCACTGTGAACACCAAAAAATAACTGCACTGTTGTCTGACTGAGTTGTTCTTTGTTTACAACCACCTTACAATCATATGGTAGGGACAACACAGGCCACTGACAGAGACAGTTTGCCTGATTTTGGATACACTCTCAATTCTTATCACAGCACAATGGAAACCGTAGATATTATGTACACAACGGTGTTGTGTAGATAGATGCCTTCCCGGGATTTATCCTCCTTTTTAGAGGAATTTTAAGTTCACTGCACTTCACGGCAATAAAAATCGTCAACAAGATTATAAACGTTTCACGATAGCGGCTGATGGAAATCTGTTTGGCTTTAACTTTCTTACGATGAGTGTAACTCCACAACGTAAGTTCCACTTGAACGAGTTTCTCTTGTTTCACTTTTCCAGGCCAGAATCCGACAACCGCGCGGTTATAGTAGCCCGTCCGTACGCTTCAAGTGTATTAACTTCGCTTTCAATAAAAACCTGTCTCGTTAGGCACAGGCATGCCATGTAATGCTATCGAAATGTGTGCTGTGCGCGGCCTGTATCGAAAAGTGCTCCAAACTTGCTGTACGTTAAGCTAACTACTAGCTGAGTATGACATTGAACGGGGAAGTTTTAGTAAGGACTGGCCATGTCAGTACTTTTTTGGTTAAATTAGTAACGATACTGAGAAAAAAGACAATCTCACTGTTATTCCAAAAGATACGAGTAGAGTACAAGACTTGTCATGTTTGCTCTTTGTTATCGGAACAGAATTCTGGGAGCATTTGTTTTTTCAGGCATGAGGTTGCTGTACGACCGACGCAGGGGGTGGCACTATTGTACATTCCTGCATATAGGTGTGTACCTATAGTTACAGTGCAGGAGCAATGAGCAAAACAAACACCGAACAAAGTGAACACAACAAAGAGAGTAAAATTGAAATTACCTCAACTGGAGCGACAATAAACGAAGTCACCGTTTAATTACAAACAACCCGAATTCACGGTTTTCTAAACGCGTGTATTTATAAATTTTATACAATGCGGGAAGAATTCTATTTTATGCATTTCGTCACACGACTATTATGTAAAAACCGAAAAAGCATCCGCCGAATAAAAATGTCGTGTGGAAACCTCACACTGAGATGACACATCGCGGCAAGTGGATTTGTTTTCTGCCGATGCCGAGAAAATATCGTAAAGATTCGTCTTTTGTCAATTATTTATCTCTGTTGGTCGGTGTTGATTCTTGTTCTTGGCAATCATATGGGTGGGGGCTTTTTTGATAGAAGGCAAAAGCTTAGGTGATTTTAATGTTGTTGTAATTATTGGTTGGTACTGGGTGCATAGTAGGTAGCTTTATTGCGTGGGTTGTTTGTATGGTTGACGGTGTTTGCGCACTTTAAGGAGTCTTTCTATGCAGTAGCTTGTTAGGGTGCATTTAGTGGTTTTGACGTTTGGTAACAAAGAAAAGTTTACATTGACCCCTGTGAAAAGCCATCACTGTGTAGGGAGGTGGTGGTACCTCCAGAGTTGGGCGTTATTCGGCTAAAAATTTATTCGATTAAAAAAAAACAACTTAAAAATTATTCAGATTTTCAAATCGGTGAAACAAATGAATTTTTAAAGACTTACATTTTATGTATTTGAAAACAGTAGCGTAGCTAGGGGGGAGAGTTTGGGGGGGGGGGGAGACCCCCAAGACCTTAAGGGCATATGATCGAGACCGAATTCTGAATCCATGAGCCATGTCGGTCCGTCCGTCCGTCCGTCTGTACGTCACATGTTTTTAGGCCTTAAATTTTGAGCTAGGGTGCTGAAACTTCATACTTAAGGTCCACGTTATGCGAAGCAGTACAAGTGTAAAAAGTTTTGAAATCCGCCCAAAGGCACGCCCACAATCTCTCTAAATGTGCAACTACCTTCAGAGTTTTCAAAACTGTAAGACATTTAGCATCTCTTAGTGAATGTAAGACACAAAAAAGACAAATTTAATTAGTAAATTCTTCTAGTGGGCGTGGCATTTATTTTAAGGTTAATTTTTCAAATGCAGTTTACTCAATATTTTTGCTCGAAATTGAAAAAAAATTTGCTTAATATTTTATGTAGAAAACGCTTAGATCCACATTTTGTTCATACAAGACTTGACATGAACTTGACATCACCGTAAAAACATTTTTAAAAACATTTTTTTTTTAAAGATTTCTAGTCCCTTAACGGTGAGGACGATCTTGATTAAATTTGGCTGAAGTATGTGACGTGTAAAAGTCAAGCTACCTGAATTAAAAGCGTTTCAAAATTGCCTTCTCCAACCTTAATTTTTTAAGCCAATTTAAACAAACGAATTAAAAACAGACCAGCCTAATTTATAAACAAATTTTAAATACTGTTTAAGTCTAAAATGTCTCTAAGTAGCATTTAAGTACAGTATCGGCATTTATAATCAATTTTCATGTTTAAGCAACGTTGCTTAGAGATCGTTTAAAATAAACGCCAAAAACAGCGTTTAAATTTTACTTAAATTCATTTTAAAATGTTCAATTGTCAGAAAATTTCGGTTTTATCATAGTAACGTTGCTTTGCAAATCAAAACAATAATTAATTTTAGATTATAAATTTCGACGATGTTTATGTTGTATAAATGTTTTCGGAAATGATCGTTGGAAAAGGACTTATTTGACGTGCTTTTCTCTGAATGTGCTAGTGTGTTAATGCCGTGTGTCCTAGTCATATTCTGATCTCACTTGTTTTTATATTCTGAAAGGTGAAAGAGGCGATGTTGGGGGCAGTCAAAGTCACTAGATTCGTGATTATATTCATAACTGTCAGGAAACCCAAATAAAAGTCTTTAATTAAAGGCCCCAATTTGTAAAATGTTGGCAATTTCCCGAAATTTAGAGATACAATTGGATGCGCAGATTTGTAGGTTTATTAGCAAAATTTAATTGTTAAAACAGCAATTTTGGGCACAGTTATGTATTTATGTATTTAAAAACAGCAGCGTAGTTAGGGAGGGCGTGGGGGCGGCCCGCCCGGGTGTCACCCATTCGGGGCTGACACCCAACATGTAGCAATGGACATGTATCAATGAAATATGTATCATGTAACAATGAATAAACCAATCGGTAGCAATAATGAAACAATTTGCAACAATAAAACACAATTTGCAATAGTAAAACAATGAACTTAAACTTTTATAATTGAACTTGAAAGGTGGTCTCAAAAAATGGCAATATGGCGAAAAATTTTCGGCTAGCTTTTACTTTTTCGGTAATGTCTATCTCCGCGTCACCCTTAACAATTGAGGTACTCATTTTTTATGGCTCTGTTTGGTAGGCTCATATGCAGTGTTAATCGAAAAATAAGTACTTTGGATACTTCTATTTTTTTCACAAACTTTGTACCTACTGGGGCTGTGAACACATACTCTCTTCTACTCTATCAATGAAGAGGATGAGGATCAATGAAAATGATGTGTTTCGCTGCCGCAATAGGCAGTCGTTTTGTTCGTCAAGAGCAATCGCTATTTTCGTATTTTAATTATGTAATTTTTTTTTACGTGGAGGTGACCCCATAATTGCCGCACTGAGTGCCACCATGCTACGCTACTGTTTAAAAAAAAGACAAAAAAAATCGGATAAAATTTAGGTTTCATGCATGCCACTTATACCTTAATTTCAATCGGCTAAAAACTTAGTCATATAAAAATTTAGTCAAATAAATATTTAACCGCAAAAAAACGATTTTTCTTCTCTGAACGCAAGATTGCTTATCGATAAACTTACAGCCGAAACCCACGAATGTCGACAATTCTTCTCCTTTAATTATATAGTCTGGACATATTCCCCTTTAAGGGGTCATAGTTGAGATCAAAAGAAAAAGATTTTGTTAAATAACATCTGTTTTTGAGGTATTCGAAATTAAATGGTTTCGCCATTTAAAAATAAACGTACGAAAAATGCTGATCGGATCCTGTTTATTTGTTTCTTTTTTCTGATAAAAAAACATTGTCACTATTCGTAATAAGTAACAACATTATAGAAAATTATTAGAGTTTTTTTTTAAAGAAGCTTAGGTAAAAACAAAGCCAGTTTTCTTTGAAATAGTTCGTATTACTACATGTGCAAATCATTTAGAAATCTACATTTCTTAAGCTTTCATTTCAGTTAAAAAGCTTAGTTATAACTTGGAAAGAAAAGCTATAACTAAGGAATGAATAAACCAGTTTTTTAATAAATTTTTACATGTAAGTGTTCATGTGCAGGCACGGTGACCCTAATCAAAACAGGAACGGAGGGAACTCGTTGGACTTTTGCTGTGGTTATGGCTTGTCCATCATGAACACCTTTTTCCCACACAAAGATATTCACAAATACACTTGGTATTGGCTGGCACAGTTTAAATCAGAGATCTTTGGTTGATTTCTTTGTGTGTTTCATCGTGTGTCCAAAAAATGATTTGTGATGTTCGCGTTTTGGGAGGAGCTGAGCTGTCAACTGATCACCACCTAGAGTTGGGCAAATTGCGCTTTAGCGACAGTATTTCTTTACCACCCAGGCGAAATCCAAGCCCGGTGACCCGCATACGATGGAAAAGGTTACAGGATGCTCAATCTGATTAGAGCGTTTTTCACGGCACGCTACGGAGAATTTTAAACAAATTCCAACTGACCTTTTAAATGTAGGGGAAGAATGGCAGCCGTTTTCATCGTGAAATGTTTGTGGAGTGAAGCGGCTTGATGGGCGGCTGGTGGTGAGAAAAGAACTGCGTGGTTCAAGACTCGTGGAGTTCAAGAAGCCATCAGAGAGAAGAAGAAAGCCTTTATTGTGTGGCATCAATGTAGAAATTTTATTTCACGAGCCCGGTACATTGAGGCGCGAAGAACTTCCAGAGCAGCCTTGGAAAAATTTCTTGGAAAAAAGTACTGATCACACAGTACAGCAGTACAGACTCATATCCGATGTTAAGAAGACTGATTGCTCTGTAGTTGGCACAGTTCAGTGGATCTCCTTCCTGCAGTATCAGACAAGCAATGCTGAGACTTCACTCATCAAGCATGCTTTCCTCCGACCATATCTTGTACATGAGCTGGTGCATGCTCATAACCAGCACATCGCCAGAGGTATTTGGTGCGTTTTCACCGTTTTACAGTCTGCAGAAATGGTTTTTATTATTAACAAAAAGATGGCTTAATGAACCAGTACATGTGCAAGGAAATACTCAAAAACAATTTGGCTACATGCTGAGAAGTAATTGCCTCTAAAATGTCTAAAATGGACATTTAAGCATGATAATAACCCAAAGATTACTTCAAACATATGTAGTTTAAAAGTTATTTGATGCTAAAAAAATATAAGAGATGTAATTGCAGGCGCAAGCCTCCGATCTAAGTCCCGCGGTAAGTTTAAGGATCGGAAAAAAAACTCGGGTCATATGGGTCGAATTTTTCCTCAGTGAAAGAGTTTTGGAATAATGTACCAAGCTCCATTAATTCAAAAAAATTTTATTTAAATGTTGGACCCACACCGTTAAATTAAAAAAAAGCACAATAATTTAAACGGAGTTTCTATAGTTTTGGCCAGATAAAACTCGCAAATTTTCCGTCATTATTTAATTATATTTAAAAAAATATATATTTTTTTTATGTTTAGTTTTTTAGAAACTTTAATGATAATTATAAAGAAAATATTAGTGACATTTATTTTATTTTAAGTAGTTTTAGACCTTTAGGTTTGCGTTTGCTGTAAAGTTTTGTTTTTTAGTTTTGACGAACATTTTATGTATGGCTACTGTATATTAGTATACTGTATATTAGTAGCTATACATAAAATATACTATATTTTATGTATAGCTACTGTGCATCAAAAAATTTTCCACACAGCACTCAAATTAATTATTATTCTAAGAGTTCAGAGGGCTACTCAGACCCTCAAGATAGGTGAGGACTATGAAAAAGAACTAGTCTTTTTCTGGTGGTCCGTTGAAAAATGCAAGCAGTAAGTAAGTGCTACACTGCGTAGGTATATGTGATCTATCTGCCAAGGAACGTGGTATACCCTATTCCTGCTCCCTTTTCCATTCCTATTTTCCCGTTGCCATTCATGAGTTTTTAATTAAAAAAAAAAAATGATTTTGTTCCTTAATATTTTTTATTTTTTTGAAATATATTTTCTGCCAGCCTCCATAACTAAAAATCAATATTAACATAAAAAATCCAAGAGAACGGCTTAAATCTACGCAAAAATATAATTGTTTTGGCTTAAATTCAAAAATAGGCGTGGCCAAAAGTTTTGTATAAACGAAAACTAGATCGGAGCCTCGCGTGTGTAAAGGTACTCCTTATGTGCCCAGTTTTAGATATTTTTCTGGCAAATAAGAAGCTTTTTTGGTAATTCTGGCTCTAAATGTGGGCGTAGCTCAAAACTTTGTATAAAAAAATGCAGAAATAAGCGTTTTCTACATAATATATTTTGTAAAAATTTTCCGATTTGGAACAATAAAATTGAGTAAATTGTATTTGAATGATTACTCTTTAAATCAATGCCCCGCCCACTAGGGTTGGTCTGACGACTCCATTTTTATTTTTTGTGTCTAGAACTCATTAGGAGAAGCTAAATGTTCAATTACAGCTTTTCACGACGTCTTACAGTTTTGAAAGCACTGGAGGTAGTTGCACACTTAATCCCATTGTGGGCTTGTCTGTTAGGGGTATTGTAAAAATTTTAGTTCTTGTATTGCTTCGGATGACGAAGACCTTACGTACAATATTCTAGCCTTCTAGCTCAAAATTTAAGACCTAAAAATTGGTGTCATACGAATTAACGGACATGGCTCATTCGCCTCAGATTCGGTCTCGATCACATGCCCTTAAGTTCTTCGTGATCTATTATTTCTCATGTTACATTTTCGCCTGTATCAAACTTAATGTACCTACTCAATTCCTGTGGAATAGGGTATAAAAACGTCAGAATATAGAGGCCTCTGTACGTACCTACGGCTTCATATTTTCATTATAATTGTTGGATATAAAAATATTAATTGGATATGGATTGGATATAAAAATATAACTGTTAAATGCTTCATACTCGGTGGTAGCATACAATTCGGCCTAAAACTGCGTCTTTTCAACTAAAAAAATCACTTTTTTTAACGCCACGCCCATAAAAGTGGGCGGAGGCACATACAATATATACATAAAAGTTAGAAAATGCTAATATCTACAACTTTTTTCATTAATTTTTAGTCAAATTTCATATATATATTTATTGAAAAACAGTCATTTTAAGCGAAAATCTCTTAAGACAGTGGCCGTGGTCAATGAAAAGGCCGAAAATTTTTTAGTTACTTGAAACACAATTACAAGGCAATATTACATACCAAAAATGAATGCGCTAGCGCCATTGTAAGATAGCTAAAATTTGGAAAAAGTATTTTTTTAATTAAGAGATGGTCGCACATACAGGCCTGTAGTGAACGTGTCTGTGGGCGGATTCAGCTTATTTTCAAACTTAATCTGGTCCAATGGACTTCCAGCCAACCCACCAAATTTCAGCTTTCTACCTTCCGATTGTCTCTCCCATGTGCTACCATGTGCACCACAAGCACAACCCCACTTCCATCTCGCGTGCTTGAACAGCCTACATATTTTGTCTGTACTAACTGGGAAAAGTATACATAATGGACACAAAATAATCCTTCCCTACCTTCCCTGTGTGGAAATGCTCAGAGCTGGGTTTTCCAAAATGTGATCTGCACTTTCCTTAAAAATAGGTTTAACCAAAATGGAAATACATATGGAAAAAAGAGTCATCAATTGAAAAATTTAGCTTGGTTTTTTGTTATAGTTAATTCTGTTAATTTAATTTATATCGCAAGTGTGTTCCGTAAAGGATTGCGCCCACGAGCCACTGTTAGAGGTTTGTATAGGTCTAACTGTGGACGGAAATTCCAACAATACCTTGGCTTGGTGTATATAACTCTCAGTCCTCTACACACGAAAACAAACCCGTAAACACTTTATCCCCTGTCTTTCTTGTTTTTTGAATGAATACAAACGCCCATTTAAAAAAGCTTTGTTTTAAAAAGGTGCAGGTCTCCTGTATCTTTTCAATCCTTTTAAACTGAGAGGTTAGTTTAAGGGTTTAAGGTTAAATACAATTTTTTGTGAGCGTAAAAGAAGAGTGCTGTTGAAATACCTCAGTTGTAGAAGGCACTTACTAGTTATCAATTTAAGGTCTAACCCTCCTCCTTAATCGCGTTTTGGAAGGTGTAATAACCTACCTGTGTTTACCCAGCTAGGATGGTGCTAAATGAGAATTTAGTTAAAGATTCAGATGTTTATCATCATTTGCAATTCTATGTCGTCCTCCGAGTAGTATAGGCTGCGGTAAAAATAAGCTCTGGACTTTATTGCCCAGAGACATTAGATGAGAATGTCGAGAAAGGTTTTTAATTATCTTCTATATAATGATATCTGATCCTGAGATTCCCCTTTAGTGACGTAAAGTAAGGTCTTACTTCTGCAGAGGCCGTCTTTATAAAATAAATAAATAGAGTGGCGCAACAGCATGCTGGTGTGTTGATTTCTTTACATACAAGGGGACCTACAATTTTTTTTGCCGAATCCGAACGGCATTTTAAGAAGTTTTTCAAGACAATTAATACTCTCGGAGGGCTTGTCAAACCCTCGCGGAGGTGGGGACCGTGAAAAAGAACAAGTCTTTTTTTTTCAGGTGACGATGGCAGGATTCGAACCCAGACCTCCGGCGTAGTAAGCACACACGCTAACCACTATGCCACGGCACTCCACCGTCTGTGCCGTCTTTGCCTTTTCAATTATAGGTTGAAGGTATGCGGTTTGATTAAAAAAAAACAAAGACGAAACAGCTCGATGTGAGCCAGGGTCAGCCTTTTATTGGGACGAAACGTACCTGACTGAATAGAACTATTTCACTTCCTTCTCAGGGCGGAATAAAAAATAATAGTTGTTTTGTTTGTATACTTTAACTAAATTTTTTGGAAAGAGGCTCCCACATAATAAAGTCCAGGACATTTGGAGCTTAGCGATTGTTTCATAATTTTTCGTTAATATTTTAATTTATTTGTAAACGAACAATTTTTCTTATACTGTGAAACTTGTTTAAGGCGCTCGTACATTGATGGTGCATGATGAGTGCTATTTTTATAATAAGTGAATTAGCAAGTTAATATGACAAAGTGTCATTTTTATTGAACTTTGATTTCACAGGTGGTGCTTGTGTAGAGTTGTTAATTATTGAAAGCTTTGATATGAAGATAATAGATATGTACGTCTTTAATGTTGACTTCGAAACGAATATTTTCCCGAACCACAGAATTTGCTTTCGGTGTTGGGTGTCTTTTCTTGATGACAGCATATACTTGGTTTTGCCCTCATTGACTGCTAAACCCATATTCGCCGCTTCCGTCCCAATACTCACGAAGGCTTCACTGACATCACGCTTTGTTCTACCGATTATGTCAATGTCGTCTGCGTATGCAAGTAGTTGAACGGACTTTTGAAAGATTGTACCTCTGGTGTTGGCGCGAGAGTTCTGCACAATTCTCTCAAGTATGATGTTAAAGAAGTCGCATGACAGCGCGTCGCCTTGTCTAAATCCTTTTTTGACATCAAAGGGGTCGGTGAGGTCTTTGCCGACCTTGACGGAACAGCGTGAGTTTTCCATCGTCATCCTGCACAGACTGACGAGTTTGGCAGGGATGCCAAAACTAGACATTGCGCTATATAGCTCGTCTCTATAGATGCTGTCATACGCGGCCTTGAAATCGATGAAGAGGTGGTGTGTATCGATTTGGAATTCCTGGGTTTTCTCCAAGATCTGCCGCAGTGTGAATATTTGATCGATGGTGGACTTTCCTGGCCTAAAGCCACACTGATATGTGCCTATCAGATTGTTGACAAACGGCTTCAGGCGTTCACACAGTACAGCAGAAAAGATCTTGTATGCGATGTTAAGAAGACTTATGCCTCTGTAGTTGGCACAACTCAGAGGGTCTCCTTTCTTCAGGATCGGTTCCATTCGTCGGGCATGCTTTCTTCCGACCATATCTTGCAGATGAGCTGGTGCATGCTCCTAACCAGCTCATCGCCAGCGGATTTAAAAAGTTCGGCAGCTAGGCCGTCTGCTCCGGCTGCTTTGTTGCACTTGAGCTTAGACACAGCTACTTTCACCTCCTCCAGGTCGGGTGGGCGGTATCGTTCGTATGCTTCGTCGGTAACGTCTTCGCCCGGGTTGAATGGTTCGTTCTGCCTGACAGCGGTATTTGGTTCTTCCTCGCCGTTATACAGTCTTCAGAAGTGGTCTTTCCAAATCCTCAGCACCGACTGCGATTCTACAACGATGTTCCCTTGATGGTCCTTACAGGCTTCAGTTCGAAGTTTATACCCTTGGCAGGACCTTTTGATCCTTTGGTAAAACTTTCTAACCTCATTCCTGTTGTAACATCTCTCTATCTCTTCAACCGCGCGCTTCTCGTGCTCTCTCTTTTTCCTTCGGAGAAGCCGGTGCTCCTCTCTCCTCCTCTGCTCGTAGAGCTCGCGAGCAGCTCTAGTCCTTCTGTGCAGCGCCGCTTTGTATGCTTCCTGTTTAGCTGCATGTGCTTGCCGGCATTCATCGTCAAACCAGGGGTTTCGTTGTGGTCGCCGTGTGAAACCCAGCACTTCAGAGGCGGCGTCTCTGATGGCATTTTGGCAATGTTGCCACTGGCTATCAATACTTGATGCTGGTTGCATAGGACTTCGTAGAAGGTTTTGAGAGACTCGGTTGGAGAAGGACCTGGCGATCACTTGCGATTGTAGTCGGCCGACGTCAAACTTCCTCACAGTATTTCCATTACTTGGCGCTGGTCGGGATATCCGCAGCCGTACCTTGGCTACAACAAGGTAGTGATCCGAGTCAATGTTGGCCCCTCGGAAAGTTCGGACATCCATGATACTGGAGGAGTGCCTTGCGTCGATCGCAATATGGTCAATCTGGTTGACGGTTGATTGATCGGGAGATCTCCATGTCCCTTTGTGGATATTGAGATGCGGGAACTGTGTACTAGCTACCACAACTTGTCGCCCCGCAGCAAAGTCGATCAGCCTGAATCCGTTATCGGAGGTCGTGTCGTGCAGGCTATACTTTCCGACAGTACGACCAAAGATGCCGTCCCTTCCTAGCTTGGCATTAAAATCGCCTAGGACAATTTTAATGTCGTAGCTAGGGCACTGCTCATAAGTTTTGTCCAGGAGCTCGTAGAACATATCTTTGGTCTCGTCATCTTTCTCCTCTGTGGGGGCATGTGCGCATATCAGGCTAATGTTGGCGAATTTAGCCTTGATGCGGATCGTCGCGAGGCGCTCGCTTACAGGGTTGAAGCTCAAGACTTTTTGCCTAAGTCTGCCTCCAACAACGAAACCACATCCAAATAGGCGCTGTCTTTGATGCCGATAGCAGTCGCCGTAGTAGATGTCGCAGTTTTTCATCCTTCTTTTGCCCGGCCCGTCCCACCGCATTTCTTGGATGGCAGTAATGTCTGCCTTGCAGTCGTTAAGGGCCTCCGCTAGTTGCTCGGCTGCACGTGGTCTGTTAAGGGACCTAACATTCCACGTGCAGATCCGGAGCTCGTTGTCCTTTTCTCGTTTGCATTGGTCGTCAACAGTAAATCCGTCCGAATCCGAGGCTTGTTTCTGCTTCGTGACTGGTGTTTCTTTACGTGGCCGGGAAGTCACCCCGACGGCACGACCCCCAACCTGGAGGACCAGATCCTTCGCTTAGCTCTAAGGACGGAGAGCCGGATAGCCCGCTCCTTATAGGCCTGAGCTCCGAATACGTCGTAGTAGCCCATATAAGGTGTTCACTAAGTAGTTCGGCCTGACTGGAACTATGGACGCCACCGTTGATTCCATCTGGGGAATTTCTCCGCTGCCATCCGGATGCAAGGAGAAGTGCCTTAGTGGGAACAATCCTCCCCCCCTATCTCGTCTGCTACCCCCAACAACCTTCCAAAGGGGTTGGAACCCAATCTCCAGTTGAGGTACTAGGCACCCGGTGTTCACCACGGGGAGGTGAGAGTAGGAGTTGATAGACAGAGGTGGGTTTAGAAAACCTGTGGATGCTTGTATCCTCTTGAGTGCACATGTCTATCCTTTGACCACCAGAAGGTAGAGAATGCCGACCATAAAATGGAAGCAGCGCGCGATGAACATTTCGAACCGAGCACGAATTTTGATAGTAAAATTCAATAATTTGCAAGCGTTGTTCATTTGTAAGACGATCCATGGTTAAATTGCAAACCAAACTGAAGCTGTTTGACAGTGACACAAGGTACTAAACACACGTGAGCTGTCAAAACCAGTGTTGCCAAAACCAAACCAGCTAAAAAATCACCATTAAGAGGTCGAGGGGTAGCATATTGAGAATTGCCTACAGCCCTGAGGTTGGTGTCGTTCTTATAGCTGATGTCGTACCAATACATGCAGCTCTCTGTATTATTGTCATGTAGCGTAGGTTCGTGTTTTTTCCTGCTGCTTGCCACCAGACTAAACACCCATACGTCAAAATAGGTCTAACAATTGCAGTGTACATCCAAAGGACAATTTTGGGTCTGGGACCTAAATTTTTCCCGAAAATGCGACTGCAAGTATAGAATGCGGTTGAGGCTTTCCTTACTCTTTCCTCAACATTGAGTTTCCAGCTTAGTTTCCTGTCAAGAATCACCCCTAAGTAGCATGCTCTATCGAAGAGTTGAAGACAGGTACCCTCAGTCGTCGGTAGAGGGAATTGCGGTATATTTCTTTTGTTTGTGAACAGCACGAGGACGGTTTTTTGTGGGTTAACACCCAAACCGCACTGCTTTGCCCACGAGCTAAGTTTCTCTAGAGCCTTCTCTAATAGTTCGCTGATGGTGGGTAGGAATTTTCCTTTGACCATTAAAACAAGGTCATTGGCATAAGCCACCACGTGAATCCCTCCCACGCCCAGTCTTATAAGTATCTCATTGACTACCAGAACCCATAGAAGTGGTGAGATGACTCCTCCTAATCACAGACTTAGCTTTTTCGGTATCCTTTTCAAACGAAAAGTATCCCTGCCCTGATGGTCAACTGAGGCATTTTTTTACTTTAAAATTTTAATAATTTTTTTCATCCAAGGAGCAATTTTTTTCGCTACTTTATACTAAACCAACGAGAAAGTGCGACCAGTGCCTATGTAATAGCTGTATGTATATGTATAGCTGTATACCCTATTCCTATTTTCCTTTCGATTTCTATTTTCCTTCCCATTGATATCTTTTTTTACATCCTTTTCCCGTTGTGATTCATGAATAATAAATCAACTAACAAAAAATGTTTTATTCCTTATAAAATTTTTTTAATTTATTTTTTTAAAGGGACGTGGCAAGTTCAGTCCCTATAACTAAATATCAATGTGTATTAGCATAGAAATGTCCAAGTTTGCGGCTAAAATGTACGCAAAAAAGTCATTCTTTAGCTAAGAACCTAGTGCAATAATTTTGCAAAATCGACTATATAACGGGTGATTTTTTAAGAGGTTGAGAACTTTTTAAAAAAAAAAACACAAAAAATTCGAAAAAATTAATGAAATATTTATTTGAATCGATAGTTTGAACCTTGCAATTTAATGTTTAAAGATAATTTCATGCAAATGTTGACCGCGGCTGCGTCTCAGGTAGCCCATCCGCTGAGTCCAATTTTGGCATACTCTTTCACACATATCGGCCGGTATCTCACGAATGAATGCATGGATGTTGGCTTCCAGTGCGTCAATCGAAGCGGGCTTGTCCCTATAGACATTAGCCTTGACATACCCCCACAAAAAATAATCAAATGGTGTCAAATCGCACGATCTAGGCGGCCAATTGACCGGCCCGAAACGTAGACTGCTCAGAAGGTCGAGAATGCCGACCATAAAATGGAAGCAGCGCGCGATGAACATTTCGAACCGAGCACGAATTTTGTTAGTAAAATTCAATAATTTGCAAGGGTTGTTCATTTGTAAGACTATCCATGGTTAAATTGCAAACCAAACTGAAGCTGTTTGACAGTGACACAAGGTACTTAACACACGTCAGCTGTCAAAACCAGTGTTGCAAAAACCAAACCAGCTAAAAAATCACTCTTTATTAACAAAATCTAGGATCGCGTCTTGTATACCGTATGCGCTTAATTTAATTTCTTGGTCTTCTCTTATTACGGTTTAGAAAACACTTGAGGAAGTTGCACATTAAGACCGATTGTGTGCATTTCTGTTGGCGGATTTAAAAAAATTTAACACGGGTTACAAAGAGCTTACGTACAAAAGTTCAGCTTTCTAGCTTGAAGGCATTAAAAAAATTCAAAATTAAGAACGGACATTGGTCTATCGACTCAGAATTCGATCAGTATAATCGGGTATGAAAAAAGTTCTTATCAAATCTTTGCATTCAATACAATCCTGCGTTCAGCAGACCGGAATGCATAAAAATATTTAGAATAAGGGTTGGCAAGACTCTGTTCAATAACAGACACCTTTTTATCCAGTATGCTCAAGAAGAAAAGTGTAATCACTGATACCTCTTACAATTAGGCATGTTCAAGTCGATTGTCTCCACTTCAGAACTGTCGAAGATATTTCAACGGATATAAGCCAAAAACTATCCCAAGCTCTCAACCCGACAGAACTGTGAACGCTAAAAAATATTAAAAGAGCCACTTTAACAAACAATAAATTTAAAGATATATAAGTCCATTGCATAAACAATGCAAATAAAAAAATTTAGTGCTACTTTATTTTTTTACATACTTAAACCTAAGGAGTTTATAAATTCATTTTGTAAAGGGCTTTGCCGGAAATGTTTAGGCAACTGGTGCCTTTTTGGCTTTTTTGATGGCACACTAACGCGACCTAGTTGGATGTGTAGAGCCCTTCTATACAAAAAATAATTACTATGGCAGCTCCGCTCTAAAGTACATCCGTCTCGAGATAAACGCCCATAATGGGACCTGGCTGGCCACCCTGGAACCCTTGGCTTAGGCGCGCTTTTGGAATTCGTATGGGTGGGAGGTTTGGTTGTATGAAAATTTTGAATAATGCATGCGCCCACACGGTTAAAAATTTTGGCATATTTTTGTAATACACCTTGTGTATTATAGCTCTTTCCAACCTAAAAAAAAATAATTATTGTATATAAAAGCTTTTCTTCAATTATATTATATTACATTCTAATATATTTTTAATATCCTATTTCAGAAAACTTGGTAGGCTAAATGATTTGAATATAATCCTTACACTTATTCTAATCTTTGCGATTGAAAACGAATGTTTAAATAATTAGTCTCTTTTTATTGCAATACTATGCTTTAAGATTGAGTTAGTATTTTCCAACGTCTTAGTATTAAAATTTATTCTAGGGTGGGACTAAAGGAAAGATACCCCCAGCTTGATTTTTCTTTTACCTTTCTCTTATATTTCACAACAATAAGGCCTTATTTTATTTTGACATAAGGGGATATATTACATTATGCCCCCCACTTATGGTGAATTATTTGATTTTTATTTTGTGGCTTAATTTCCTGGGGTCCTTACGCTGCCTCTTCACTGTCAATGTCTAATGCAATGGAAATGAAGATGGCAATAACAATTAAAAAATAACCGGCGATTAGATTGTTAATCATTTTCGATGTGGGCATTTCATTGCCTACGAATACAAATTTAAAATGAAAAAGAAAATCTTAAAAGTTTTTGTCTACGTTGTTTTCGGGTTTGAAATTTATATTTTTATTTGTATAGAAGCCGTTGAAGCCGAAAATATTAAATTTAAGCTTCAAGTGTCATTTTCAAACTTGCCACGTAGATTTATGGCAATGATTGCTCTTCAAATGGAAATCAATCATTGATGGCCATTTACAAATCAATATCGCAAAGCTAATTTCCAAAGCGTCGGCACTAGCAATGAAACAGTCAATGGAAATATTTCAATCAATTGATTGCTTTTCCCATTGCAAGTGGAGCTCCTGGGTAAGTTCCTACACCCTGCACACTCTTTTAGTATTTTTTTAAATACTATTCCCAGGAAAAGCGAACACATAACACTGAGCCAGTACGTCGAGAAGTAAATAGATATTGAGTAAATTCTAAAATAAAAAAAATAAAGACTAAAAAAATAAAGACATACGCGGAGCGGTCCGTCGGCTTTTGCTGCAGGTGAGCCTAACCTTTATTGTTCAGCTTGTGTAAAATTCTATTTTTTAACTTTTTATTTCTGGAAATATTTTACATTCTGCTGTATACTTTTTCGTAGAGGAGTTTACTGCTCTTATTTGGGGGATTTTTTTAATTTATCACTAAAAAAAGTGGCATAAAACTTTTCTTTTAATTTTTTATTAAATATGAACTGTTATATGTTTGCTGTTTTTGTTTTTGTGTTGGTAAACGTTCATGTGGTTGTGCCTGCGTCAAATTTGGTTGATGTAAAAGAAATGGCCCAGAAGTTTCGATGGATATACATACTTGCTAGTAGCATCATTTTAGTCAGTCAACTAAAGTGGTTTCAAGCACATTAATAAAACCATAAACTATTTCAAAACTGCTTCAGTTTTTTTTGCCTCTTACCGTTTCGAAAATAGAGGACATATATTTATGTCTTTTTCTTGACTTTTTTGTCATTTTTAAAATTTATAATCCAGCACTCATGAAACAGTAATTAAGATTTTTTTTCAATTAACGTTAGGCTTTTTTTTCAATTTTATAAGTTTTCTTAAGTTCTGCGGACATGTATTTCTGAGAAAACATATTGTTTTCTATTTTGTTTGTTTAAATAGGTTTAAAAATTTGAGGTTGGAAACGGCAATTTTGAAACTTTTCAAATGCAGTAAACTTGCATTGCAAACGCTTCATACTTCAGCCAAATATAAATAAACTCGTGGTAACCGTTAGAACCCAAGCAACCTTTATAAAATAGTTATCTTGATTTTTTGCTTAAAAAATGATTTTTTTTATTCTATGGCCAACGGCTTTTGCGAAAACGGCAAAACAATATCCTTTTTTATTTCGTTTTTCAAATAAGCTTTTTTGTATCGCAGCTTACTTTCCTTTTGTACGCTTTGTACTTGAACAAGACCGCTTTTTCCGTCAAGAAACTAGAAGATTTAAAAAAATAGATGTTGAAAATGCTTTTCTGTTTTCGAGTTAAATCTCAGAAGGTTTTGAAACTTAAAAATTCGCTATAATTTTCCTTAAAATTTTGAACGTGTGATTTTTTTCATATTTGTCCAAACAAGACCGGTGATAAGAAGGGGGGGCACGATTTTTCATGAATTAATGCGACTTTTTTTTCGAAAATGCGTCAAAACAGCAGTATTAAAACTCTTCCGGAAAAATTTGACTTAAACACTTGGGTAATTTTGAGTTTTTTTATACGCGTCTTCAATATTGTCTTTGTGCACTAAGCGGTTTAAAAGATATGGCCTCAAACATTTTGAAAAACTTTTCAATATTTTGAAAAAAATTAATTTTTTCATTAAAGTTTAGTATCTACTTAACTCAAGTTTCGCGTTTCTTGTTCTTGTCTGCTTATCTTCTTAAAAAAAAAGTTTTGAAAAACATTTAGTCAATTTTCCCATGAAATTTCAAACTGTAATTAAACCGTTATTACGGCTTTAAAAAAATGCCCGCGTTGGATTCTCTGACTATTTCCGCTGTTTAAAAGCACACCAAATTATGTCTTTCTATGACTTTCCGTTCAGAAGTTATGACGCGATTGGACGGACGGACAACATAGCGATATAATAAGAGGTGTCCTTTTTCCACGGAACGCTAAAAAGTAAAAATTTCTCCAAACACAATATTTTTGTTTATTTCTCGACCACCCGATTTTACCCGTTTTTTTACATTTTAAAAAAAATTAAGAATGTTCAATTTAAAAATAGTAAGAAACGTTATGCTTTTATCAGATCAAGTAGAAGTGGTGTAAAGTATGTAATAATGCAATCAGCTCCCGCTCGTCTAAAGCATTTCATTGCCTCCAGGAGAACAGTTTCTAAATTAAAAGCTCCGCTTTTCGCAGCGTGATACAACATCGCATATTCACCAGACACCTGTAAAAGACAGATAGAGAGAAAGATTATTTTTATTGAAATAAATGAAACTATTTTATAATTTTATCTTTTAAATTGTTTTCGCGATTTAAGATCATAATAATAACAAGAAATTTTCGGAACTTACCGCAAAAACGTTTTCCCGTGACCACGAAAGATGCAACCCATTCGAAACGTTGGGTAATTGTTCATAATTAATATCGCGGTAAGTTCCGAAAAGTTCTTGTTAATTTTATAATTGTAAGCAAATCAGCAAAGCAATAAACATGGTATACATATAAATTCGAGCTTTGAGCTAAAATGGCTTCAATTTTAGCCATGGACAGGGACACAACTGCACAGAAGAAGCAGGCAATCGTTGACGCAACCGACAACGACAAGTTTTACGATCTTGCAAAAAATAAGACATTCTTTTAAGAGACGCCCGTTATTAAGTGATCCAATTTTTAGCCGCCGTTATATAGTAAGAACAATTTTACCGTACGTCCAAGTGGAATTTCTTTGCTATTTTTATGCTAACGTATGTACTTGAGTGTCGTTTTTTATAATTAACTAGTAATCAAGGGGTTATGATTACCCTTAAGATTCGTAGCACATCGCGGCCGGAAATATTTTGAGGATAGAAACGGAAGCAGAGGAAAGTAATTCTCGATCCGACACGCAAATGCTTATGAGCCAGTACGGAACATGAAAACTGCACAGAAACACCAAAGCTTGCCCCCGCAAGTGTTATGCCTTTACAGAGAAAAGTGTTATGCATATACGAATATGCTATGAACAATTCTCGGTCAAATTTAGTTTAAAAGTTTCCCATACAAAGTACTCAGTAGAAATTTGACATCTTTCTCTGTAAAAAAAAATGGTTTTGGAGACAACAGTGTTTGGTTATGTGGTCGGGTTTAAAGGATTTCAACTCTCTTTTTCGCAGGGCTTATCCATTCACGCTACTTCGTCGCTTCGCTAAAGGTACGTTCCAGTTGTCTGGCTGGCGCCTGTGGCACTCTTTTTTGGATTTTTTTTTTGTCTATAACTTGTAAATTAATCGATACTGACAATTTTTTTAATAGCAAATTCGGAATCAGGACACCCAAATCCATATATTAAGATAAAAATCCAACAAATTCCACCTGGACCTAGGGTATACTTATCCCATAAAGTGCTCCAATTTCTGCTGGTTCGTTGGACGTTCTGATGTCAAACCGACACGGCCATAAGGGGCACTTTAAGAACGCGGCAAAATTGTTAGCTTTATGCTTCATCAATTCAAATTACAACTTCGCATATTTCATTGAAGACGAAAGCTCCTAATAATTATAGAAGGGCTAACTCACTTACTTACTTAAGGTGGCGCTACAGTCTGGGCCGAACCTGGGCCTCAGCCAACTCGCCATCCAGCTAGCCATCCTAAGTTTTGTACGTGAAGGAGGCCTAACCGCCTGAATGAAAAAAAAAATAGATCGTGGTCAGAAAGCTGCCGAAAAAAGAGATTTCTGAGGTATATTGCTGTAAATAGTGCCAGTATTGAGGAGACTCTCAACGCCGAGCTACTACTTCTCCGAGCTTCGGAAGTTTGATGGTTTGGACACGTGGCTCGGATGTCCCATGCAAACTTCCTAGAATATGTCATAGTTTCTGAGCTGTCAGGGATGAGGTGACTAGAATAATACCCTAGATTGGTAACTTCGAAGGATCACTTACACATCCTCTATCCACGTCCCTCTTGATAAACTGCCGGTTTGATTTTAGACGTAAAATGTTGAATTATTTTCAAAATAGAATAGCAACACTGGTGTAGTGTAAAGAAGAATCATTCTGTTGTAGTAGACCTTATGAGCACTTTTGCATAAACAATTGGCTTCAGTTCGGAACCTAAGCAATGCATACTTTATTCAAGTATTTTAGCTTTTGCTTTGCATTCATTATTCAAGCTTTTGCTTGTGAGTAACGAATAATAGTCGGTGGCAGCAAATCCTAATTTTTAGGATGCAACTTGAACAATAGTAGCTTACACTATCATCATCTGGACGCAAAAAAGTTATTTATTTATATATTTTATTATTATGAAAAAATATTAAAAAGAGCATACACCAAATGAAAACCAGAGTTTCGTGATCCTTTACTTGATGGATGGAGTTTCAGAATCATTAAACCGATATATAATTGTAACGAAAATAATTGTAAAATGCAGTAATGCCAGTCAGTTCCTTTAGAGCATTTCGATGTTACAACCAATTGATTAACAAGGCGCTAGAAGCCTATCGCTAGACTGTAGGTTTATCACACTAATAAGAACTTGGGTTTTCGTCTTTTACTTGCGTATCTAGATACACAACCGACGGGTGTTCTAATGTGCCATTGCGCTATAGGCAAATGAATACGCCTTCAAGTATGGAGCAACCCTTAGGGTTGAGCACGCCCCCATTAACCTCACTTTACTTAACCGCATTGAATCTAAATCTCAAAATTGATACTTCCGATGCCATCACCAAAAATAACCCAAATTGATAAGCTGTACAAAATAGCCGAAAGAATTTAGAAATCGCACACACGTGCTGATATAGAACGTTCAAGGTTACCTGATAAACATACAGCGGCATATTCGGGAATGCATCTTTTGTTTGCCTCAAAATATCTAAGTAGGGCATTCCTGGTTTGACCATAAGCATATCGGCGCCTTCCTCAACATCTCGTTGCTGAAATTCACAGAGAAAAAACCAATTAAGTTCGATAATAAATCAACATGCAAGACACTTTACATACAACAGCTCGCAAAGCCAAACCCTTGGAACCAGAGGGCAATTGATAGCACCGTCGGTCGCCGAATGCCGGCGCACTTTTAGCTGCGTCCCTGAAGGGTCCATAGAAATTAGAGGCAAACTTAGCCGAGTACGACAGTAATGACACTGAGTTCTCCAAGCCATTTGCTATTAATGCACTTTTGATTGCTTTAATGCGATTGTCCATCATGTCTGATGGCGCTATGATATGAGCCCCTGCTCGGGCATAGGCCAATGATACTTCTGCTATTCTTTTGGTGCTCGCTTTGTTGTCTAAGTACTCGCCATTAAGTATGCCACAGTGACCATGATCCGTATAGGGACAGAGACAGACGTCACAGGCGAGCAGTAGTTCCGGAAACCATTTTCGAAGCTTAGGAAGGGCCAGCACCACTGGGTTTTGTTCATGATCAGCATACGTCGCTAAGCTGTCCTAGTAATCACTGGATTAGTTTAGGTAATATAGCACCACACAAGGCTTATGCAGACGACTTATTACCTTTAGATTACAGTTGACAACACCGAAAAGTAGCACAGAGGTCAGTCCCTTTGCCACCAGGGGCTCCAAATGCTCTTTCAGTCTATTTATTCCCATCCGCGAAACCCCAGGCATACTCGTAATTTCTTCTACAGCGTCCGGTTGTGGTCTGCAAAGAGCAATATGGCAATACGTGACAAAATCGTGTAATTGGGTAAAGTAAACAGATTGACCAGCTTACATAACAAAAACAGGATACATGAGGTTATATGCGTTTATTTGACAATTCGGCTCCTGAAGGATCCTCAAAGTCGGATGAAATATCCCTGAGTGCAATTTCTTTTCCATCGTTTTTACTAGAGTTGGGTCGGTGATTTGGAAAGGTGACAGCGGCGAAGTACAAGCAACACCTGCGAGAGAGAGAATGACAGTGCAGACTTGAAGTGGTTTCACCAAAGAACGTGACCACCAGCTGACTTACCACACACACTACCACGACTATAATGGGGTTCGTTCGGAAAGGGGAAGTTGGGGGAAAGTTAAAAAATCAATTATGTACATAATATACACATTCATTGTACCTACATACATTTTGCATTTAACTCCGTGTGTGAACCCAACCTGAACCGTTTTGTTCTGTAAGAAATTAATATATTTTGTGGACGAGGGATTCCAAAAATAATCACGAAGCATCAGAAACAGCTAGGAAAGTTTCAAAACAGAAACCGCATTTTAAAACCCATCTGTTTAAGGTGAATCAACTTGTAGAGTGTGCGTTGTGCCCCAAAATAATCATTTTCAACATTTTGTTAAAACAAAGCAATATGTACTAAAACGACGTTTGACATCCGTTCAAATTAACCCACAAATTGTAAACGCAGGGATTGTTTACGGGATGATTACGCACTGCCGCTACTACCAGATAGATGTCGCTGATTTGCAGCCTAAGGGGGCGTGTTGATAAATAAAGAAAAACACACTAGATGTCGCTTTAAGAGTACGAAATTTGCTCAACCGGAAAACGGAAACAAACATTCGCTGTTGCGCCAAGCACGTAACTCATTTCTTCTTAACGGATAGGGTCCGCCTTTTCCAATTAAATGTACCTACCTCGTTGTCTTTTCTTGTTAATTGTAGCAAGATAAATGTAATGCAGATGAATGTCATGGTTCTTTCTGAGTGAAAACAATACGATCTTTGAAGGTTCCTTAAAAATGAAACTTTACACGGAAAACACACCGCATTTCAATTATTGATAGATCGGGTGCTGTTTTCCCATTTTGGCCAAAATACTTTCGAAATAATCTTATACACTGTCTCCATCACTCAATATTTTACAGAATACTATTTTTCTTTTTCATAAAAAGAGAGAAATATTATTTATTTCATATTTAATATTTATTTAATATTTATTAAATATTATTTTTATGGCATTCTATTTCATTATATTAAGACACATGTATTTTTCAACAACTTATTCTTCTTTGAACTTTTTGTTAATTTTGACAAATTCTCAATATTTGGAAAACGTCATGCTTGTAGTTGAATAACTTCAACTAAAACTGTCGGCTTCAGCTTTACATTGTGTTCGCTCTTATGAGAATACGTTTATTTAACTTTTTACTCAGCTTCAACTACAGCGTCAGTGTTAGCTTAAGCTACACGTTCTGATCAGGCCTTAATGCTTACTATATGAACTGGAAATATGTTGTTGTTAGAATTAATAAATTGCTCGATACTGCGACTAAACAGGGAAATTACCGTGAGACTACAGTGGTGTAGCTGCTGCTGTAGGAATTGTAGTACGACCTGTCGAAAGTTAAAATACATGCATTTAGTGAAATCCGCACACAATGTGTGGCTGTAGAGAATAAGAGTTAGTCAATTTTCCGTAGCGCTAAGCGGTTTACAGCTGTGCAAAAACTAAATTGGAATGAGGATTTGCGTGTTTTTTTTTTAGATTTTTATGTGTGTCGGTTAGTTTTTCACGTTATTTACATGACTGGATCTTGCTTGTTTAGAAAAACGAACTAAATTTGTTAAAAAAAAACCGGGATGACCTGGTGTAAAGGGTGAACACATCATCCCCGAGGAAATACATCTGGATAAGACCAAAATAAATTTACATACATATTTCATACTAGACACCGTTGCCTATTTGGGTATGGATTCATTTTGTTTTATTTACAGAAAATAACTTTGTTAGGCAGAAGTGTGCTACCCTATTTTTTGGTGTAGCGCCACAGCGCTTCGCGGCTTTTACTTCTACTACTGCTAGCAGTAGCAGCCTTATCGGTATTCACACAGTATACTGCAGATCTACAAAAATCTTATGCACTGGTACTTCATTAAGATGTACCTGAGGCGATTCCTCCAAATGCCAAATTGTCAAAGTCAATGGATATGCCAGCACTTTTGACCGATAAAAATGTCAAGTTGGTCATCCAAAGTAATCTAGGTTCCAAGCAAATAATAGCATTTTTGACATAAGACCAACAAGCGCTTGAATGTCCCTTGCGTACGTTTCTGGACATTCCGCTGAAAATGCTGCTTGAATCGGATTATGAAAAGACTGCCCTTTTGCATAAAAAATTGATTGAAGCTTTAAAATCGAATTAAAAGATAACAAAAAGGTGATTTGCTGTTGCACAGAACAGCAGACTCGCTTGTCAGCGTTAAAAAGTGTGGCGAAAAAAGTGGAGCCAAAAATGTGCAGACTCAAAAGGGGACAATTTTCGGAACGTTTTTTCAATGTGGAGCTTTAATTTCCATTCTGCACTTGGGTGGGGCTTCTCGATGCTCTTCATAGAATCTGGTGCATGGAGTTTCAAGCTATTCTATGTTATGCACTGAAGGACTATGCAATAAACATGCCATGGAAAATCGTACAACTAATGAAGTACTGAAATAAAAGTGGGATTCATGCTCGTTAAACACATTTTCATGTAATTTTATTACTCGTTAATAAGTAATAATAATAATGAAAGTGGGATAATTTAGATTTTTTCACTGACACATCATATGTACATCAATTGAAAACAATTCTAACATAGGTATTGTTAAAACGATTATTTTCTACGGCTATCCTTAAATATTTCGCACATGTATTTTAAAAACAAATTGTTATAATTTTCGTACGAGAGTAACTATCAAATGCTACCACAGAATGAAAGTACTTACAATACCTTATAAGCTGTCAATGTCGTCAAAGCTCCTTGTTTTGGGAAGTAAACGAACAGACCTATTGGTTTGTTGTTGTTGAAAATTGTATTTTAATGTTTTTAGATGAGTAAGAAATCAATACTATTCTTATTTTGGGGGTAAATTTGTTTGGTCATGATTTTTCCGATTCACAGGGTGACAACTAACCTTTACTTGCAAATTAAAAAAAAAATGCCTAACGTATTTTCTTGTTATTTGAAATTTCAACAGAGCTTGGCATGACATTCAAAAAACACATGTGTAAAATGTAGTTGATAAAGTATCAATGCATCAAAAGTTGTAGGCATTTTACTGGGTCTACCATTTCAGTAAACCAATTTAAATTATTTTAAGCGTATCTCGATCACTGTTTAATATTTCAGATCCGCTATTATTTTCCTTTTAAACTTAGCAAATGTACTATGCCTGAAACTTTTTTTGAAATTTAAATAGTACCGTTTTTGTGATGGGTAAGTTTTTGGCTTTTTGGAAAATTTTTCAGATTAATATTAATTTTTCAGATTATGTGATTTGCAAGTATTTTGAGCTAGCAATTACAATTTTTTTGCAAACATTCAAAAAAATCAAACATACAAAAAAAAAACCCCAAACATTCTAAGCCTCTAGGAAATAATGAGTCAAGCTCAAAAATCAAATAGGCCTAAAAGAGAAAAGCATCAAATTCAAAAATTTGTCATTTTTCAATTGGCGCCGAAATTGATTTTTTTGGGGTCTTATTTCATTTGTGTATTCCATACTCATCTTGTATGTAAAGAAATTAACACACCAGCATACATTGTTGAGAAGTTGGCCCTGGTTCACCTCGAGCTGTTGCGCCACTCTATTTATTTTATTTTTATTCTATACTCATCTCATATGAAAACTCTTGATTGCACTCTTCACTAAAAATGGGGGAACGGCCGCCGGCCTGCAACCCACCTTCGGCCCAGTTTTCGAATTCGGAGGGATGCAAGGTTCCGAGGTCATGTGTATGCAAATTTTGTATATATACTATGAATGGACGGGATGTTGCCCCTGACTGCTTTATCTTTACGGCTTTCTTATATTAGGCAATGTTGGGGCCTTGTATCATTTTCTTTTTGTGGTCGTATTTCATAATTACTCTTCTGGGGTTGCTGGTCCCCTATCGGGCGCCTCCCCAGGTGGCGGATAGAAGTACGCTCACGATATATGATGGTTACCGGCATGGAAAATATGCGGGGCGGAACAAAACCAGCAACAAAAAAAAATCAGGAGCGTCTGTCTCAAAATAACCGGCGGTCGGTCAAAGCGGTTCAGCGGTTTGGCCAAAAAGAATAAGCACCTAGATGTATGTCAGATGTTTTTATTCAATGCTGGTTGAACTTATTTTCTCCGTAAAGGCATAACACTTGCGGGGGTTATCTTTGGTGTTTTGGTGCACATATTCCGTGCTGGCACATTATCGTTTGTGTGTGTTAAATCGAGAACTTCTTTTCTCTTCTATCCTCATCCTCAAATCCTTTCGACTCGCAATTTGTAGCCATAATCCCTTGATCGCAAGCTTATCATTAAGAAAAATAATGAAACAAAGTCACACTTATTTCAGTTTGAATTTGGGCGTTGGGGCTCTATATCATAAGGCCTTATTTCGAAGAGCCATTCTGACCACCAAATTTTAAGATAACGGTAATTAGGTAAGGTTTTTTACTTTGCTTTTTAAAAAAGTTTTTTTTTTTTAATATTTAAGCATGCTCTATATACCTTTTATACATAAACCAAATTTGATCTCATTCACTATTAGCGTTATACCTTGTCTCCACCGGGTGCTAGTCCACGATTAATATAAATCTTCATCAAATCCTCTACACATCACGTGATTCATCATACAAATTCAAATGTTAAATCCTCTAGGCAAGCGATTAAAAATAAATCCCCTCATAAATCCCTTTTACCCTATTCAAAAAAATATTTAATGCCCCTTTGCTACAGTTTGAGAATCATAAAAGGAGACTGAAATTGTCCCTGCACGACAGATCTATCACATCAAAAATATGTTTTCTATTTTGATTTTTACTCCAGGAAATGACATCGCCACTCTCTTTTGAGAGCCACAATTACAGAAACAGAGCGTTCGGGCCAAATCAATCCTATATTTGTCCGGTGGAGCCACTTTGGGATTTATTTCTAATCGTCTTTCGCTAATCCTGTTTTCTTTGCCGGTGGAGGCATTGTATAAAGATATAAGAATATTTCAACATTGAAATGATTGCCAAGTTACCGATCCGAATCTGAGAATTTCCTTTTTATTTAAAGTTCGCTATACTTTTTCTGACAACTTTGAATACATCTTGATACATGTAATATTTTTCTACTAATTTGCCATAATAGCATCGGAGATAGCGGGGAAGAATTTTTTCATGATTTTTCACCATTATTTTCCACGAAGTAATAAAACATCAAGTATACTCTAATAATTTATGCAACGTATTTTTGATATTGTGATACAGTGACAAGACATAAAACGAAATGCAGAAGTCGCTAATTGCACCCCTCGATTCACTTTACCAACACACTTAACTGTCATTCCAGTCAGCTGACAGCAAACTGCCGTTCGACGTCCGATATCGAAGTCCCCTACAATGAAAAAGTTCCAATGGAAAATTACCAAAGGGGATATACAGAAAGTACTAGAAGGTTCCTAATTTGTATAAATACAGGATCGTACGGGACAGTTATATTTGAAACGGTGACTTGTGAAAGTTGAGAGTAAAGTAAAAAGTGATTGAATTGACATAAAGTGATGATTTATAAGTAGTTAAGTTGAATTAAGTGTGATTTGCACTTAAATAAGTTTTGTTTGATAGATAAAGTATTTCACTGTATAATTATAAAAGTGAAATTGAGTTTTGTTCGACGAACCTCAGACAAAAGCATTACAATAAGTTAAACAACATTGAACTAATCTATTATCATTTGCGACGACCAGTATCTAGAAAAACTAACGTTTATTGCACACAAAAAAATGTACGTGTTTCAAATGATCGCTTTGCAGTTTGCTCCCCTCATTAGCGTCGCTATATGCTGGCTGCCTTTTATCACGTTATGAAATGAGAACAATAAAAAAAAATTGTTATCAAATAATTGAATACATACAGTCGTTTTAACTTTATGAGACATTCTTTAATAAATACAATAAAAAAAAACATTATAAACGTATAACTCTAATTATAAATCAACAATAATAAAAACACACTTTATTTAAAAATAGAAAACAATCTTGGTAAAAAAAAAATACAACCATCAAAATGGCATACACGGCCAAAAAAATTTCAAAAATATAACACAATCTTATTTTACATTAAAAAAAAGTGTTTTTAAAACAATATTACTCACAATTTGGCATAGAGGGCAAAATAATTAACAACATTACAACATATGGCTATGAATACGCTTTTCCTCATTGGTTATTTAACATTACATCCTGTAGAAGGTACTATTCAGATTTTTTTTTATTTCTTAGATTACATTTTTGCATAAATTGTGCATTAATTGCTATTTTACTAATTCAGATCATTTCCGACACTGTGTCGTTGGCGGAATGTAATTTCGGCGTTTTCATATAAATTTTTGATTGTAACAAACAAACTTGTGCGACGGATACAGGTCATAAATACAAAAGAAATATTGTCACCTTTATATGAATGGGAATCATAAAGATCTATTACAACCGACAAGTGTGCAGGTTCTCTGTATCATGTGCGTCGATACATGGATGAACATCCGCCTGTGACTGCATGTTGGAAACTGGTTCAGCATTTATGCTCTGGTTATGGGAAGATGGGTTGCCCCGAAATTCAACTTCGTTTTCTTCGTTAGCCCTTGACGTGGACGCTATTCCTACACGAAAGGGAGCTCAATTATTTTTACAGGTCACATCAAAACTGCTTACCTTCGCGTTGATTCCTTGAACACATTGCGTTTGTTGTTCTTGCCCGAATGTTTTCCATGTTGGTTTTCATTGATATGTGGCCGAATAGGAAATAGCCGAGTCCCATTCCCAGGACTACGGCTAAAAAGACGTAAATATTGTAAACCATAACAGCCAGCATAAGCATGTAGCTTACGATATTTTGGAACAAAAATATCGCAGCTTGGCCAAGCATGCTGATGAACTTCTTCGAATCCGACGCATTCCCCCTGATTGATCGTCGCTCGGCGATGAGTAGATTTGTTGTCTCAGTAGCGGAAGACGAAGCAGAACGTAGGCGTTCACGCGCTGTTCGAGCTTTAAAACTTGTTTGGAATACCTGTAAGGGAAATGAATAATTATTATTTATTATAAAGTTACAAAATAAATTAAAAACATAAATAGATAAAACTATTAATATTCTTAAGTTATGGGTGGTTAACCTCATAAGTGGGTGGCTTTTTAGCACGTGGAAATCGGGCATAACGAATATAGGCTACTTTGGTACTATATACCTGCTATAGCTGGCTTATTGGTACTTTTGAAAGATTTGGAGTTTTAGCCTCCGTCCACCTTAGTATTAAAAAAAAAGTTTTTAAGTAATAAAGAAGAACCAAAGCAAAAAAATAGCTTACGATAGCAGAAGAAGAATAAGAAGTTGGGGCTGCTGTTTTTGCCGCCACTACAATGACCTTTATCCACTTTCCTATGGATAAGTGTATCTCAGTTTTTCAAGTAGATTTTTATTTAATAGAAATATTTACCAGAGAAAATATCAACAAATCTTTAAAAAAAAGAGTTGCGACGGTGCTTCCCATAAGAACATGTTTATGTTACTGAGTTGTCAGTTGTGAACTTCGACGTAACGGATTCATTGGGCTGAAGGCTTAAGTCTGCGCGATATATGTACCTACCTCAGAGATTAAAACGAGCCTGATCGATCATGATCGAATAATTTTTTTTTACATTTTAATTTTAATTTTTTAATTTAATTTTTTTAATATTTATTTTGAATAAAAACTGTTAGAAGTTTAATGTTTTTTTTCAAATCTACTGTTTTGGGTAATGTTCATGTGGTTGAGAAAGCCTCAAATTTGGTTGATGTAAAATAAGTGGTTCGAAAGTTACACTATACATATTTGCTAGCAGTATTATTTGAACTAGTCAACTTAAGTGTTTTCCAGTCCAAAAAGATGACAGGGACAGGGATTTCCCAAAACCCTCTAAAACATGTTTTTTTTTATTTCGTTTGTTTAAATGGGCTTAAAAACTTGAGGTTGAACACGGCAATTTTGAAACGCAGTAAGCTTGCCTTTTAAACGTTACATATGCACCCAATTTAATCAAGACTGTCTGACCGTTAATGTCAAAAAACATTTTCGTTTTCGAAAATGTTTTTACGTTTTTGAGTCAAATCTTCAAAGCTTTCGAATATTCGCAGTCTGCTACTTTACAGTTTTGTATGAAATTTCAAAAGATAAACTTTGCCCATTGTTTATTTCAAAATTATACCTAATACAGTATAAAGGGGGAAAGAGGGGGAGATAATAGTTCTTTTGACCTCTATTATTATCTTTTAAAATTTCAAATGCATTAAACAAATACATATTTTGATTCTTTCCCGATACCCGTTAGACTTTTTCATGGACATAGCGGAACCATTGCGCTAGCATTGGATGTTTTTTTAATTCTTTGGCCAACTGTTTTTGCGTAGAGGGTAAAAACAAGCTCCTTTTTTAGTTAGATTTTTAAATCTTCGAAAAACTTGGTCAAGAAATGGCAATTTAAAAATTTTTTTACACGTTTTTTTATGAATTTTTGAGATTTTTTTTTTCAAAAATGCGCCAAAACGGCAGTGCTAAAACATTTTCTGAAAAATATGACTTAAGCACTTCGCTGACTTTGAGTTGCTTTATACGTGTGTTTAATACAATATTGGCTTTGTACACTAAGCAGTTCAAAAGTTATGCCCTCAAACCTGTTGTATTGAGACTTTGAATGCAACCATCCAGAAATCCTTGTAAAACACCACGTAAACATATTGCGGAAATTCACATGTGTCACTGTTTGGTGCAGATTTTAGTCCAGAGGCATAATTGGGCCTTCTTCGAAAATGAGGAAGGAGTGGCCGTTAGAGTCAATGGCGATCGTTATAGGGCCGTGTTGAACGAATTTTTGTTCACAAAAATTGAAGAGGAGGATATTGGCAACAATCGATAATGTGCTTAAGAGTTGGACCGATCGTGTAGGCTACTGCATGGCCAGCCGCGGCAGCCATTTGAATGAAATTATTTTCCATTATTAACCGGAAGGATTGTACTTTCAAATAAAAAAAGAAATTTGAGAAAATATTCAGTAGTTTTTTTATAGCATTTTCAAAAAAAAAAGTTATTTGGCGGACCCTTTATTTAATTTATTTAATTTTTAGTTTAATTAACATTTATTTTATCTATTAACAAACTTTAATTGTTAATTCATAAAAACAACAAAATCCTTTGAAAAACGTCATCATTTTTCAACTCTTCATTTCGCAAAAACCTTTCAACATTTTCAGAAAATTGGATTTTTTCGTTTAAGTTGAGTATTTACTTAACTTTAATTTTGTTTTTCAAGTTTTTGTTTGCTAAGCTTTTTAAAAAAAGTATTAAAAAACATTTCATCCATTTCCCCATGAAACTTCAAACTGTAATTAAACCGTTATTTGTGCTTTCAAAAAACTACCCTCGTTGGGTTCTCTGACTATTTCCGCAGTTTAAAAACACACCAAATTTTGTTTTTCTACGACCTACCGTTCAGAATTTATAATGAGATTGGGCGGACGGACGGGCAACGTAGTGATACCATAAGAGGTCCTTTTTCCATTTTTGGACGGACAGCTGAAAAGAAAACATTTTTTTCTTCTTAAAAATGCACCCTAAAAGTAGGTGGAGTTCAATGCTTTCTATTTTATCCAAAGAAAGCTTATTTCTGTAGATAAAATATCTGTGTTTATAGATCCAACATATCAAAACTGGACATGGTCGAAAAAACTTTTCACATATTTTACGTTTTTGGTACATTTAAGGCAATTATAGGCGTAACCTTAGGAAGATCTTTAAAAAATTTTAACTTTGTTTTTTTTTTTTAACATGAAAGCCAAGCTACACTTTAGGTTCCACATCTCCTTTATCCTGTTAGATAAGTAACACTATGTCACCACCGACAATTATAAGAAGATAAACTTGAGACGATTAAAAATAAATCCTAAAGTGGCTCCATCGGTCATTTCGGCACTCAGAAGAGAGTGGCGATGTCATTTCCCAGGAGCGAAAATCGATTTCCTCAGTAAAAGTCAAATCGAAAACGTACTTGTGTCAGATCTGTCGCACAGGGACAGTTTCAATTTCCATTTTTGATTCTCAAACAAAGGTGCAGGAAATAGGTTTGTGAATAGGGTGAATGTGATTTATGAGGGGATTTATTTTTAATCGCTTGCCGAGAGGATTTAAATTTGTATGGTAAATCGCGTGATTTGTAGAGGATTTAATAAAGATTTATATTAATTAAGGATTAGTGCTCGGTGGAGACATGGTTAACTCTAAGCCTTAGGCCAGAGACACACGGCGACAGAAAAACGCGCTACCAATTGCAGTCCGACTAGAAGCTTAAGCGTTTGTATTGTGGAAAACACACGACTGCGGCTGCGGTAATTAGTCGCGAGACTCGATTTGCGACAATTTTCTGGTTTGCGACACTTTCAAACCGCACGACAAAAAATTTAATTTTTTTTTTTTCAACGATGAAAATTACAATTTTCACCACAATTCACAAGAACCGCACAAAAAATTTCTGTTTGTGTACTTTATTTAACACAAAAAGCTTTCAAACTCTTTTTTTTCAACTATGAAAATTAAATTTTCATCAAAACTGACCTGACTGAATTATTATTCGTGTGTTGAGTGTGCTTGCTGCAGAAAATCGCACTGTTTTTTTTTATCGCGCGTTTTTTTGTCGCCGTGTGTCCCTAGCCTTAGGAACATAAACCATTTGTAGCTTCAGGGTGTAGGAATAGGGTAAGTAGGGCGCCCTCTACCTGTGACATACAGTTAGGTGGTTTATTATTCTAGCTCAAAATAACTATCGTAAAAACTATTTTATTATTTATTTTAGAAGTATGTAAAAATTTGTTCTTTTAATTTTTTAATCTGACTTCAAGTTGTATTATACTTTTTATACCAATGAATTGTCATTTCCGGCAGACGGCAATTTTGCCTGTCCGTATTCTCAATCACCGAATTTGAAATTTATTCTTATTCAATAAAGATGCAATCTATCTATCTATCTACAGTTAGGTGTTGCAGCCTCTATATTTTTCGGTGTCGCTGTACAGTGCGTACAGTCCGATGCTATATCTCCTCCTCCACTCTCTGGCTATGCATACGGGACGATAAATCGTCCGAAGAATATTCCCCTCGAAGCAGACTTAAGCGTTTTCATCTGCCTTTGACAGGGTCCATGCTTCAGCACCGTAAAGCAGGACTGGGATGATGAGGGTCTTAAATGCAAACTTTAATTGCTCGAGAGAGGACTTTGCTACTCAATTGTCTTCTTAAGCAAATGAAAGAGCGATTGGCAAGATCCTTCGCTTGATTTCAGCGCTAGTGCAATTGTCTGAATTTATGTACCCATAGCACATACCATAATATTGGCTGACAAAAGTCAGTTACGGAGTCTGTATCTAACTTTAACACTAGATACACTTGTATTGGTTATTGGCCAATGTGCGCTATCTTAGCCAATGTATGTAAACAACAAAAGGCAAAAGCACACAAAAACCGATTTCATAATTAAAAAGTGAACCAATGTCGAAATGTTGCGAAGGCCTGTGCATGGGTCATCGTACTTTATCTATTCACGCCGACTGGTTTTGTTTACTTTTGAATAGTTTTAAAACCGTATCTGACAAGCAAAGTCAGACACATGTGCATTTAAATACGTATTTATATTGAAATTAATTTGTTCAGCTAAATGTTTTCGATATGCCCTATTTACCTTTATGGCCTCGTATATTAGTGATAGTACTAATAAAATTATACATAACACAGTCAGCGCGGGGGTTCCATTAATTTTCACTCCAGGGAACAAGAATTCGCCAATGTTCGAGTTCCAATGAAATGATGTGAGGTGATGATGCATTCTAATTATCCAATTATTCAAAACCACACAATGCAGTCAGGAAATTCGCTTTTTACTTATTTACAAATTAAACTTTAAAACCGATTCCTTTCACTTTTAAAAAACAAGTACTTAAGATGAACTTGTAAAAGGAGCACAAACACACACGGATCAGCATATATTTCTATGCTATAAACATGTTTTCAAATTACGCAAGACTTGTTATAGAACCGAAAAAAAAAAAATATAGCCAAGGTGTTGTAGCAGACATAAGCCCACGAAACACACTGACTATCTGCTACCTAATAAAAGTCGAAACCACAGAGGCCCCCCACTAAATTAACGATCAAGTTTGTACTTTGATTTGAACGCGAGCTTTCAAGCTTAGATTATCGTAGCTACAGGTACATATACATTGTAATTTCGATCAATTTAGTACGCTTAATTAAGTGTGTTTGGATAAAAGCGTTTCTTACGTAGTATGTTTTAAGAGAAAGCTTATAGGCGGAAAGAGACTGCAAAAAAATGCTTTAAAACGCACCCTGCATATTAGGGCATGAAAATTTCGGGAATGGTAGTAGGGTGGTTCTACCTATTCCCGAACGGCTCCAGTTTTCGAACACTTTTAATAAGATTCATTATATTTATGTTTTTTTTTAGCTTTTTCCTTCATTCCAAGGCAGATAAATGCAAACATGTTTCCTCTTCATCTCCACACTGTGTTCTTATAACACAGGTGTATCTAATATTTTATAAAATTCAAAGTTTGCGGCAGGCTTTTGGTGAGAACCATTTTCGTGTTTTGTAAAAAAAAAAATCCAAAAAAGAGCCTCTGGAAAAGACCGTTTTGTACAAATATCATACATAATAGTACAAGCAAATTAAATATTTATAATTTTGAAGCATTTGTTGATAATATTTAGCAAAAACTTGTGGGAAGGTTACAATCCGCTTAGGCGAATCGTTGGATAACCCATTCCCATTGAAGTCATAAATCTTGGTTGTTAAAATTCAGTTTCATTTAACATCTATTGTATTTAAAATTTCTCAGTTAAGAATCTTCTCCCTAAGAAAGGGGCGTGGCATCCACCCCTTCTCAATAACATGGTATTTTTATTGAGAAGGGGTGGATGCCACGTGGTAAACGATATAACATCGTGGTATACACGTGTTGATTGCATTTTCATATTTAAAATTTGGTTTATACTTAAAAACGCCCCCAAAATGTTTGTTTGTTTGTTTATTCATATAGACTTATACAATAAGATACAATATCTTCTTAGACAATGGGCGTAGCGAAAATTTATTCATTTGAGTTGATAGCTTATGCACATATCTGAACATTTTAAAGTGCAAGTTTTTTAGATTTAAAGCAAATATATCAAATAAAAACCGTTTATTAGAATGCATATTAAGTATGACCACGCCTACAAGGGGCGGTCTTCGTTTTTTTTTTTTTAAATGCCAATCACAGCACACTTAAGCGAGGATATCGCATACCAAATTTCAGCTTCCTGCGACAACTTTGATTTTTCATGCTAATAAGTAAATTGGGCGTGTCAGTGGGCGGATTTCAAAAAATTTTAAACTTGTACTGCTTCGGGATCTAGAAAGAACAGATATCAAGTTTCTAGTTCCTAGCTTAAACTTTAAGGCCTAAAAACCACCGACAGACTGACGGACGGACGGACATGGCTCATTCGACTTACAATTCGGTCTCGATCATATGCTCTTAAGGTCTTGGGAGTCTACGGTGATTATTTCTCTATGTTACAAACTATGAATCAAACTTAATATACTTCCTATCCTGTGGGATGGGGTAATAAAAGCCAAAAATAATAATGAGGCAGCGCGTATTAGGTTGTTTGAGAACAGGAAACTTATTTTATCAAGTCTCCTAACTCGAACACACCTGTTCGAGAACAGGCAAATCATCCAAAATCCATTTTTGCAATTTTATTCAATAAACTTATGAAAATATAATTTATTTTTTATTTGTCCTTTCAAAAATCGTGACAAAGACCTGTGCTCCAGTTTTCGAACAGCATTTTCCATAGTATTCCGTGGAATGTGCATTGGTATATTCTGAGCTGTTCGAAAATATTAAACATGTTTTTCCATAAGAAACGTATGAAACCATAAATTGCTTTCTATTTTCGAGCACGCTCTTTTTCTACGATTACAGCTGGTCTTACGATCTCTTCCCTATTACGTTATTTTGTTTTAGGCGCTATATTTTAGAACTTAGCATTATACTAAAACTTAAACGCTCCATTAAAAGTAATAAGCATAAAATTGTAGGTCACTTCCATCTGTCTAAGAACACCTGTAAGGCACACAGCGTGCATGGTTGTGAGCGGCCAGGGGGTTGCTCTTCTGAGCTGCAAGGGCTAATTATGTGTAAGGCAGAAAAACTACCGACAAAAATATGCCCCTAGGGTTCCCGAAGGTATTGAGTAAGTAGGTTGCTTGTATTCCACAACTCTTTCTATTGTGTTAAGTGTAGAGCTACTCACAATATTAAAGAACTATGCCCTACGCCCGCTGCCCTAACTTATGCTGCAGATGGCTTTTCGAGTCCATCCAAGCTCTGCACGAAAAAAAAAATCTTTTTATTTACGACCCAGGGTAAATTAAGTTTAATGCATAGTTTGCTATACAGTTTTTTTCTTTCTTTTTGTTTTTCTGTTGAACAGACAAAGTGTAAAAATTGTCTGTTCAACAACCTCTATTTCACATTTTTGTTTCAAAATGCCTTTTGGTCAAGGTAGATAAGACACAGAAACTTAAATTTTGGTACTGAGCAATCTTGGCCTAAGACCTTTAGCCAGGCAAAAATTGGACCGCCCACAATATCGACAATGCCCACTTTTATCATGTTAAATCTTTAAAAACCCCATTTCTCGGAAAGTTGACTCTAAATTGAAAAAAAAATTTATGACAAAGATATTACTTAAAGATATTACCATTTGCTTAGTTTGCTACATATAAAGTTTTGAGCTCCACCCACTTTTAAGGGGCGTTTTTAGGAAAAAAATCTTTTTTTTTTCTGAAATAATTTTCGCTTTTACCGTATTTTCTGATGATACTAACGAAATTACAATTAATTGATTTTAATTTTAAGCCCATGCCTACCTTTGGGGGCGTCGCCTATACAAATAATATATGAATTCGGACCAAGAAGCTTTAAGATTTGGTGATACATGGTATATAAGGTCGGGTATATAGAAGTTTGTCACAGACGAACTATTAAGGCGGAATACTTTGCAATCCCTTCGCAGAATATAATATAATATAATAATATAATCTAATATAATCCCACAGGAAAACAAGGATCTCCTGTGGAGGGATATCAGCTAAGTTTGCCGAAGCCATAGTTTCTTCGCTGAAGATATTTTTCTTGCCCTAGACGCAAGAGGGCCGGGCATTCCATGATTATGCGTACAGAGGAACCATCGCTCTTTAGACAAAGTCTGCATGTGGCGTAAGGTGAAAGGTGGATGGAGATGTTTTGTTGAGTTTGTAAAAGCCACTGATAGTTCCAGTGAGGAATTTTAAATTTGACATGTCCTGTCCAGGTTGGTTAGGTTATAAGACCTCCTGGAGGAGAATCTGGGAAAGAATTTTTTGGAACAATATGCTGTCCAGGTGTGTTAAGCCAGACCTCAATGGAATCAGTTCTAGATAAGTGTTTGAAGAATTTTTACTGACTATACAGAATTATACAGGCCCTTTAAGTGGTAAAGTTGCCCCGACTTTAGCGAGCGAACCTGCTAATTTGTGAAGAATAATTAAGTTGTTTTTGGTTCTAGATAAGTTTTTAAAGAATTTTTTACTGACTCCACAGAATGATACAGGCCCTTTAAGTGGTAAAGTTGCCCCGACTTCAGCGAGCGAATCTGCTAATTTGTGAAGAATAATTAAGTAGTTTTTGGTTCTAGATAAGTTTTTAAAGAATTTTACACTGACTCCACAGAATGATAGGCCCTTTAATTGGTAAAGTTGCCCCGACTTTAGCGAGCGAATCTACTTATTTGTGAAGGATAATTAAGTTGTTTTTGGCCAGTTATACCCGACCCAGGGTATATTAGTTTTAATGCATAGTTTGTAACACAGTGAAATAATCACCGTAGACCCCTAGAACCTTTTAGAGTTATGATCGAGACCGACAATTGAATCGATTGAGCTATGTCCGTCCGTCTGTCCATATGTGCAAAGTTTTGAGGTCTTTAAAATCGAGCTAGGATGCTCAAACTTGGAGCGTATCTTGGTTCTCATTTTGTACAGACAAAGTGTGAAAATTGCCACGCCCAATACTGGCTTCACTGTTAGACAACCTCTATTTCATTTTTACTTTCAAAATGCCTTTTGGTCAAGTTAGACAAGGCGTAGAAACTCAAATTTTGGTATAGAGCAATAATGGCCCAACACCTCTAAGAAGGTAAAAATTGTACCTCGCACATTATAGACCATGCCCACTTTTAACATGTTAAATGTTAAAACCCGATTTAAATGAGATTTTTTTGTAGATGTTAAAACCCCTTTTAAAAGCCGATTTCTCGGAAAGTTTACTCCAAATCGAAAAAAATTCTATGACAAATATTCAAGACATTACTATTTGCTAAGTTTTCTCCATACAAAGATTTGAGCTCCGCCCACTTCACAAAACAAAAACGGTTTTTTTCCGAAATAATTTTCGGTTCTAAGGCATTTTGCCACGATTTTAACGAAATTACAATTAACTGTTTTTAATTTTTAGCCCCGGCCCACTTTTGGGGGCGTGGCCTATACCAATAATATATATGAATTCGGAACAAAAAAATTTAAGATTTGGTGTTTCACGGAATAAAGGGTCGGGTTTATAGATATATCGTTATTGTCACAGACGATTTCTTGCACTCACTGACTTGTTTTTGACTAGATATTACTGTTTCTAAAACAAGGTTCGATTTGATAACGTGTGGGTCAAGAGCCTTGAGAGCTGCTTGGCTATCCGAGAAGATGAATATTGTTCTTCCTCTGGTATGGCAAGGATTTTCGCCTGAAAAAAGAATACGCTTTCACCAAGGATTACTGAGTAGTCCGCCTGGGGCTTTCTCCATGAATACCAGACCCGGTCCCTGTCTCCATTTTAGAGCCGTCTGTATACCAGACAAGCTCATACCGAGGAGAAGTTGATTTGAATTTTTTCCATTCATCCCTTGGAGGGATTACTGCGAGGAACTTTTTCTGAAAGCTATATTCTGCAAGCATATCGAGAGGCATGCTGAATGTGCTTTCATATTCGATGTCATTGAGCAAAGCTAAAAGGCCGCCTTTGTAAGAGTGGAAATCTATGTTATTCGAGTGGAGCTGACGATGGATACTCAGTCTTGCATCCGTTCGGATATGTGTTTAAATAGGTGTAAGACACAGGATGACGTTAATAGCCATGGTCGAAGTAGATTAAACCGTTTTTAGTGCTTGAAAAAAAAAATGCCTTCGTTGGGTTCTATGACTATTCGCAAAGTTTAAAAGCACACCAAATTTTTGCCTCTCTACGACTTACCGTTCAGAAGTTACAACGCGATTGGACGGATGGACGAAAGGTCGGACAAAGAATTGATACCATAAGAGGTCCTTTTTCCATTTTTGAACGGACGCTGAAAAGACGGACGCTTGGCTCATCGCTAAAAACGATACCAATAACTGCCAGATCTTACGTATTTATTTTTCATCGTTTACGCTAACAAATTAAGAAAAAAAGACGGGGCAAACTGGCTTTTGGTGTGTTGCAGGTTCATGGTGCTTGAAAAAAAAAATGCCTTCGTTGGGTTCTATGACTATTCGCAAAGTTTAAAAGCACACTAAATTTTTGCCTCTCTACGACTTACCGTTCAGAAGTTACAACGCGATTGGACGGATGGACGAAAGGTCGGACAAAGAATTGATACCATAAGAGGTCCTTTTTCCATTTTTGAACGGACGCTGAAAAGACGGACGCTTGGCTCATCGCTAAAAACGATACCAATAACTGCCAGATCTTACGTATTTATTTTTCATCGTTTACGCTAACAAATTAAAAAAAAAAGACGGGGCAAACTGGCTTTTGGTGTGTTGCAGGTTCATTGACAACTCTCCGGTGCACACAGTGCTTGTTTTTGTGCGAGATTGTAGGTTCGAAAAGATAGAACACCAACCTCATATTCCATTCCTTATCCGAGGTGATTATTTTTCTTCACAGACCTTAAAAAAAACTTTCATGAATCGCTATTTTCCGCAATATTTTTTCAAGGGAAGAATAAAAACTACTTTTTTTAAGGTGTAGAAAAATTTACCTCAAGATATAATAAGTGCATAAGTCTAACAGAAGCTAATATTACTTACTAAATGTGGCGCTACAGTCCGGGGAGCTAATATTGAAAAACAAAAATACCTAACTAGTTTTAGTCGTATGGTGGAGTTGAAACATTAGCGGACTAAATGTCGAAAAAAAAACGGGATTTACCAGCAGGGTACTGCAACCTTAACCTGTCGCGGGTAATGCTCTACCAATTGAGCTACGGTGACCACGATTGATTCTTTGTCCTTAAAGCACATTAACCAACAACAATAAAAAGTTTTAATTTATTTCGCATTTTCCTTCACGTCGATACCCAGATTATTTTCCTGGGTGTCGGGTATTTTTTTTTTCATAACTCCCTTCGAATGTAGTTATGAAAGATTTTATTTAAGTAAAATCTACATCTGAAAAATAATTAAATTTTACGACCTTGGAATTCGTCGCACTGTTAACGTTTATTGCTCTGATGCTTTTGTGCTTTTTAAACGTGATTCTGATCTATACCTACACTTCCATGCCCATAAATCGTGCCTTTGTGATTCATGAAAAGGCCCACAACCTTTTTTTCCCAATATTTCCCACAGGCATTACGTTTTTTCGACAATCTCATTAGTTTCCTTCCTTTTTTGACTGCCTTTTAATCTAACTGTGTTGAAATATTAATTCATAAGACTGGAAAACGTTAAAGATTTGAATCTGGTCACAATTCTCAACAGCATTATATCAATTACAACTACCTAGAAGCTACCTCGCTCCGGAGCACTATATTCAAATGAGATTCAAATTTAATCAAAGATATTATGAGTCGACTATTGATATTATATGGAAATAAAAATTATATAACTCGCTACGGCTTAAGTCAATAAAGAAAAGGTGCCATGAGTTGACTGTGCTAAATGCTAAATCCACAAACCCTAAATATGGGAGTTCTGATTTGTAAATATGGGAACAACGGAGAGGTTTTATCCTGATTACCTACCTTAGCGCCTTCGTAGACTAGCGATACTACCAACAGAACCAGGCACAGTGCTATCAGGGCAAGCGTTCCATTGACCTTCAGTCCAGGAAACAGAAACACACCAACATCTGTGTCCCAATTGAACGACATCATATGATGATACATTGTTGTGCTCTTATCTAATTGCAAACACAAACTGAAGTAAAATAGTTTATTCACTTGTTTACCCAACTCCGTCGAAGGTACTTGTCACAAAGGAATATGTACCTCCTTTCACTTGCCCGTCCCCCTTTGTAGAGGTACCTAATGTATGTCAGTTCGGTATGACGATTTATGGATTTTTATTCATGAGATTATATTTCTTGTGCATGCTAATTTTTTTTAAGTTATTCAATTACAAACACATTAAACAAATAATCAATCGCCACCGGAATGAAGTTTCAATTTACTAAAAATAAACCCGATTCGCGTCTGAGTATCTAATAACAAGTTTCGAGTCAAATGCTAGAAAAGCTTTGTCCCGATTACTTTTACTGACTCTTGAAGCTTATATTCATACACTGTTTTTTTTTTTTTTATTAATAACAAATTCTGATTTATCTGTGCACTAGGAATTTAACAAACAATTTTTAACTTTTTTGTCGATAACGCACGCAATCCTTGTCTCAACTCAGATGTCGCGTAATCATACTCATTGTAATATGAAATTTTTAGAGTTCACTTATAGTCACACCACGCACAGAGCATCATTATTTTAATGATTTTCTTTTCTAAAAATTGCTAAAATTTTACTGTGTTAAACGTGGTATTTTTGCAACCCATCATCACCCACATTTTGTTGTTTTCTTGTCCATGTCCACTCCAGCTGCTGATAACAAAACGTCGTCTGGTGGTAAGGTGTGTTTGCTTTGTGAATTCTCTCATTCGACAAGAAAGCTTCGGCTACATCGGCCACATTTAGGAAAATATTTGTACACAATAATTATTTGGTTTTGTTTTGTTTATTTATAATAAAGTTTACCGAACGTATCTTTATTTATGTGTACGAAACTCAATACAAAATACAATTAAATATCAATAAATAAAAAAAACACTAATACAATTTACTACATACATACATACATACTAAAACACTGCACAATTTAACAAACATTATTTATAACAGAAGCAGTTATATGATCTATTCGAACCAAAAATTACTGAATATCTAGAATTCGATTCATAAACTGAAATTTATGAATCGAACAACGTCAAATGTTCAACCTCAGGCCTTTTTTGAAAATATTAAAAATTTATTTGGTAATAAATCTGTTTCACGTTAATCCCAAAGTGTTTCCACAAGAAGCGCGGAGATTAACTTGACGAATGCTTTCATTTTCGACATTTCTCAATGACTTTCCGTTGTATGTAATGGCAATGTATTGTCGACTCTCCTTGAAAACGTGAGCTTTTTTGTGGCTCCCAATTCATTTATATATCATTGCCACCGATTTTTTTAATCTACAAAACAAAGAAAAATAACAAATAAAGAAAAACGTCAAATATGTTCAGTACCAACATGTACATCTAACATTCTGTCGCAGTGGATACTCCTCAGTGCATTTAACCGTTTCGACAGGTCCAACATCTTCCATATCAACAGCAACATCAACAATTCTGCAACACAATACAGCTAACATTATTGGCCTTTTCGATTGCTCGTCCGGAAGCGTCCAGCCGGGAGCATTCTGGACTTTCCTGAAACTGTTTTCTTGGCACTCGTTTGACAGTTCTTCTCCTGAAAAGAAGATAAATTTGCTTCTGGGTAAGAATCCAGAATCAAAACCAGAAGCACGCACACAGTCATACAACGCATGTGTCAAGCATAAAATACTGAATAACTAGATATTCAACATGCCCCCTCTTGGCCTCCAACACGCATTTTTTTACGTTTTTTATAAGGCATTCAAACCTTTTTTGGAGCTTTAAATTTCCGTGTCAGTGAATACGTGTGAGAAGATCATAAATTACTGAATAAATGCTGAAATTGATGAATTTACCCATACTCTGACATATGTTTACAAATGTAAGCAAATTCCTCAATCCATCAGTTCCATGCAATTCTGTTTGGGCTTTTTTACATCAGTTGAATCGAGTAAGGTAAATAAGTTGTTGCATCTTCTCACACGTATTCACCGACACGAAAATTTAAAGCTTTATAAAAGGCTTGAGGCCTCTATAGAAAAACGTTAGGAAATGGGTTTTGGAAGGCAAGAAGGACACAAGTTGAATATCTAGTTATTCAGTAATTTATGGAGAAAATGCAACAACAATTTGTCTTACGCGATCAGCTGATTTTAAAAAGCCAAAACGGGATATCATGGAACTGATGAATTGACAAATTTACTCAAATTCGTAAACAAATATCAGAGTATTTGTAAATTTGTCAATTTCAGCTTGTGCGAAAAGCTTTTACATCGCCGAAGTTGAATATTTAATTATTCAGGAATTTATGTAGTCAAGTTGAATAAATGTCATTTGTCCCCTGTAGAAAGTAGAATAGGTTTTGTTTCACAAATACAAAGCTAGACAAACTTCAAAATCAAGATCAACGTGTTTGGCTTTCGGATGTACATCTTCAATCCGGGATTTGAACGCCCTAATCCGAGATCGCCAACCGAAAAGGCCATATTAAAGTTGATGATAAAAGGCCCATACCGGGTTCCAAGGGGTAAACTATGGAGAGTTTTGCAGGACTATGCACTAAGTGGGCTTCAGTCTTTGTATGGGAACTGCAAAAGTTGTGTTCGAATAAATGGCGTAAGATCCAATCGTTTTGATGTGTGCGTTGGACTTCGAAAGGGCGGAATCTATATATCGTCTGGAAGGTGAAACGCAGTCTTGGTGAGGAATCTTTCGAAATGGCTGAAGCATAAATTACTGAATAACTAGATTTTCAACTTCGGACATGTAAAAGCTTTGCCCACAAGCTGAAATTAATAAATTTACCAATTCTCCGACATTTGTTTACAAATGTGAGTAAATTCATGAATTCGTCATTTCCATGCAATTTCGTTTTGCAGCTTTTACATCAGCTGATCGCGTAAGGTAAATTGTTGTTCTATCTTCTTACACGTATTCACCGACACGGAAATTTAAAGCTTTAAAAAAGCTTTAAAGGCTTTATAAAACAATTGGGTGTTGGAGGGTAAGAGGGATGCAAGTTGAACATCTAGTTATTCAGTAATTTGGGGCTGAAGTCAGGATAAGCCATCTGCTTTTCGCAAATGATTTAGCTGTCCTGGATTTGTGGTGAGGCTGGGATGAAGGTAATCTGCAGTGTAGCCTGCTCATAAAAGGAGTCCCATTGGACAGGTAGAGAAGTTTAAGTATCTCGGGGTCTTTTTCACGAAGCATGGGAGTGATACTGAGTTATCCTGTAGGATTGGCCAAGCTGGAGCAACAGTAAAGGAATTGTGCCAGTAGCCGGTCATCAGGAAAGATGAGCATGGAGCGAAAACAAAGATCTCAGTTTTAAATTCAGTGCCCCTTATCTTTGGTCATGAATTTTGGGTAATGACTGAAAGAATAAGATCGCGTGGACAAGCGAATTGAAATTTCTGAGGTGCGCTGCTGATGATACTTTTAGGGATAGAGTGAGAAACGTCAGTATTAGCAGTAGGAATCTTAATGTTGAGCAGCTAATTCTTCGAGTGGAATGATCAATTCTTCGACGGTTTGGACACGTTGTTCGCATGCCCCCCGACAGGTTTCCTAGAGCGCGTCGCCCCTTTGGTAGACCAAGGAACAAGTGGTGGGATCAGGTACAGAACATCTACGAGACCCGTCGCGGAATCGCGCCTGTGTCTCTTGAGTAGGTGGCGGAGAATCGTTACCAACTAAATCATGGAAGGACCAATAAGCCGCCCTCGATCCGCGAACCTTCTAAGGATAAGCGGCCGCCGAAAATGATGATGATGATGATAAAAGCTTTGAAGGCTTCATAAAAAACGTTAACAAATGGGTGTAGTAGGTCAAGAGTTGTAGTAGGGACGCAATTTTAATATATCGAGTTATTCTGTAGCTTATGACCTTGTCTCCATGGGTTTTCTTTTCAATTTCAAAAGATGAACTACGTTCTTTATTTATTTCAAATTTTTGCCTCCTACCGTTTCAAAAATAAAAAATTTTTACCAGTTTTAAAATTTCAAATCCATAAAACAGCAATTTAGATTTTTTTTAATTACCGATAGGCTTTTTTTCAATTTTACAACCATCTGCGTTTCATTGGCCACTTTTCTTAAACTCTGCGGACATCGATTTCTGAGAAAACCGTAAAACATGTTGATCTCTATTTCGTTTATTTAAATAGGTTTTAAAACTTGTGGTTGGAAACGGTCATTTTGAAACTTTTAAAATACAGAAAGCTTGCGACGTTAACGCTTCATACTTCAGATCGTCACTACCATTAACGGACTAATGACCTTTAAAAAGTCGTTTTTGAAAATGTTTTTACGTTTTTGATTTAAATCTTTGAAGTTTTTGAACATCAAAAGTTCACTAAGCTTTGCATAAAATCTCAGAAGATGGACTATGCCCGTTTTTTATTTCAAAGTTATAGTTTATACCGTTAAGGAGGTAGAGAGGGAGATATACCTCCTTTTGAAGTTTTTTTGTAATTTTTGAAATTTGAAATCCATAAAACTATTTTGAATTTTTTTAGTTCCCTGTAGACTTTTTTCAATAGCGTAATAACTACCTGCGCTAGCATAGGATGTTTTTCTTAAATTCTATGACAACCGATTCTCGCGGAAACGTTAAAATAATCTCCGTTTTTATTTCATTTTTTAAATTGGATTGGAAAAACTTAGGTTGAAGACGCCAGCTCACACTTTTTTTTTAACGCAGATTGCTTTATTTTTGAACGCTTTGTACTTTAGCCAAATCTGAACAAGATCGCTTTTACCGTTAAGATACTAGGAGATTTCAAAAAAAATTGTTTTTAAAAATACTTTGCTGTTTTTTTCTTAAATTTAAAAAGTTTTGATGCTTTAAAGTTCGCTATAATTTGCCCAAAAATTTTAGACAATTTCGTAGCTACGTGTGATTGTTTTTCATATGATTTTTATAACGCCGGAGGTAAGGGGGAGCGGGACAAACGTTTTTTATGCATTTATACGATTTTTTTCGAAAATGCAAACGGCAGTATTAAAACTTTTTCTGAAAAATATGTCTTAAGCACTTGGTTATAACTTTGAGTTGCTTCATAAGTGTTTTCAATATTGGCCTTGTGCGCAAAGCGGTTCAAATTTATATCCTCAAACACTTTGAAAAACGTCATCCATTTTCAAATCTTTATTTCTCAAAAATATTTTAATATTTAAAAAAAATTGGATTTATCCCGCATACGGTGGGAAACGTTGCCGGATGATGACTCTGATTTCAGAGAGCGCTTGCACAACATATTTCGGAGAAGTTTGAAAAAATTTCAACTGACCTTTTGAATGTAGAGGAGGAATGGCAGCTGTTTGTATCAGCAGTCATTGCCTCTGCAGGAAATGTTTGTGGAGTGAAGCGGCTGGTGGTGAGAAAAGAACTGCTTGGTTTTAAACGCCTGTAGTTCAAGAAGCCATCAGAGAGAAGAAGAGAGCCATTGCGTGGATCCAATGTAGAAACTCAACTTCTCGAGCCCGGTACAATGGGCGCGAAGGTCTTCCAATCTGGCAGTCAGAACAGCCAAGAAACAGTCATGGAAAAAAGTTCGGCGAGGAGTTGGAGCACGATAACAGATCTGCAAACAAGATATTTTGGCAGACCATTCGCCGGCTCAGAGGAAGGAAGTTGAATATCAGTCAAGGGGTTAAATCGAAGGTTAAATCGAACACATCTTTCAAATGAGAGCGATGTCTTGCGCAGATGGAGAGAGCGCTTTTCGAAGTTGCTCAACCCCCAACAGGGCACTGAAGATGGCATTTCCACTGCTGACGAGATAAGGGCGGAGAATAGTCCCACGTAGTAGACGAAGTCACTAAAGCGATTAAATCGCTAAAAGTTGGCAAGTCTGCTGGAGTTGATGAAATCCGGCCAGAAATGCTCAAGGCAGTGGGTGAAGAGGGTGTTATATTGCTAACACGTGTCATTAAGGTGGCCTGGGATAGCGGGTAGTCCCATTTTCAAAAAAGGGAACAGGAGAGATTGCGCCAACTATAGGGGCATATCTCTCTTGAGTCTTCCGGGAAAAGTGTTCGCGAAGGTGTTTGAAACGCGTTCCAGAGCTGTAATCCAGCCTTTGTTACGGGAAGAACAGTACGGCTTTCGGCGTATCCCGTCCTTTTGACGTGCGCGTTGGACTTCGCCAGGGCTGTGTTCTGTCGCCGCTCCTTTTTATTGCATATATGGACTGGATGGTGAAGCGCAGTCTTGGCGAGCAATGTTTCGAATTGGCTGGCATCAGGATGAGTCATCTGCTTTTCGCAGATGATTTGGCCATCCTTGCATCATCCAAAGAGGAACTTCAACGAGCACTGGATAGGTTTACAGCCGTCTGTGGTGATGCTGGGATGAAAGTAAACGTGATGGTTGTTTCCCGAACTCCTGTGCAGTGTACCCGGCACATAAATGGAGTTCCATTAAAACAGGTGGAGAAGTTTAAGTAAGTATCTCGGGGTATTTTTTTACGAAAGATGGGAGGAGTGATACTGAGTTGTCTTGTAGAATTGGCCAAGCTGGAGCAATAGTAAAGGAACTGCGCCGGCCGGTCATCAGAAAAGCTGAGCTTGGAGTGAAAGCAAAGATCTCAGTTTTTAATTCAGTGTTCGTTCCGACCCTCATCTATGGTCATGAAATTTGGGTAATGACCGAAAGGATTAGATCGCGGGTACAAGCTGCCGAAATAAGATTCCTGAGGTGCGTTGCTGGTGTTACTCTAAGAGAAAGAGTGAGAAACGTCAGTATTCGTGGGAATCTTAATGTTGATGAGCTACTTCTCCGAGTGGAGCGATAGATTCTTCGATGGTTTGGACACGTTGTTCTCATGCCCCCTGACATACTTCCAGGTCATGCTAGCCAAGATGCGAGCGCTTAAAAATTTGTGCTTAAAAAAAATCGCCCTCACTAGATTTCGAAATACAACGAAAATCCCACTCAAGTTCTGCCAAAAGATTGTGGTGTCCATAATAGACTTAAGCACACAATTTAAAAATCATGAGATTTTACTGTGAACGTCTCGAGTATCACGTTGCCTCGAGAATTTTAAATTAATCAAAAATATAAACATTCAAGACCACTATAAGTATTGCTTGATGTTTATTAATGGTGTTTGGTGTTATATGAAGAAAAAAATTAAAAATTTAAAAAAACATTAATTTTTGGCAGTCTTTACCCCATACAAAGCGTACGGTGCACAAATGTGCAGAAAACCAAAAATTGGCATTTCATCTATGCAATTGCGGTCGAATCACCGGCGGACTCCGCAATTGCACTATCCGTATGCGAATGTTCCTCAGTCGTTACCGAGGTCCTATAATTTTTTCTCTATCGAGAAAACTCAAATTATAAAATTAAAAACATCTTAACAATGCTTTTTTTTTTGTTGCCCAGGACTAAGCGCAAAAACAAAACTTAAAGCCAACACAAGTTAACGAAATCGAGCAAAAAGCTATTATGGTCGTGACATACGAATCGCGTGTAATGGGACCTTTCGGAAAGCCGACTTAAGCTCATCAAAGTACATAATGGTTGGGCCTTTATAACGCGATTGGACCTACGGTGATGGAGAGACAACGTAGTGATACCAAAAGAGGCCCTATTTCCATTATGACTAATATAAAATACATTACTATTTGCTAAGTTTTTTTATACCAAGTTTTGTGCTCCGCCTTCCGAAATATTTTTTGCTTTTCATGCGTTTTCTCGTAATTCTAAAAACGTAACAATCAATCATTTTTATTTTCAGCTCACGCCCTTTTTTTGGGGGCGTGGCCAATACAAATAATTGACATACGGTAGATGAATACGGGCCAAAAAAAACTTTTAGATTTTATGTTACACGGAAAATAGGGTCGGGTATAGAGAAGTTCGTTACTGACGAGCACTTTCACTTACTCACTTGTTCCGGTTGATTTAAGTCAGCTCTTATAGTACGAGCACCTTACCTTACCTTACCCCAATGCCTTTCTATTGCTTACCTTGCTGGTGGTCAGAAATGATTATTAATCTTCTCAGCTTGAATGTTTCAGAAATTTGCTTTATTAGACTTTTTTGCACTCTTTTGTTTATTTTGAAAGATTTTTACCTTCATCGAGTGTGCTGAACCGTCATCCCCACCATACAAACGAAGAAGAGTCTCAAGGGGCTTAAATGCCCAAAAAACTCTGGAGCTTAACAGATCCATTCTCAACCAAACAGCATGCAACTTTCAGCTCTTTTCATCAGGTCACAGCTACACTGCATCATAAAGACGAAGCGTTAAAAGGTAGATCAAAGAATGGAGTACAAAAACTCTTTTCATTTCGCAATACAACATACAAGTGCGGTTTAGTACTCAAACTCCATACATTCATTTCAAATTCAATAGGCAGTAATTAAAGTTCTATTATCAGCAAGAGTAAACTCGATCTATCGTTTAGAGCTGCAGATTCAGGTCAGTGTACCTAATAAAATTCAGAAAGCTAGTGCAGCATCTCATTCTCATACCTTAATAAAAGCTTTTCCGCTACTTATGGCCATTAAAAGGCCCAAAAGGTCTACTTACATTTAGAAAACGAATCGCCATCAACACTGGGTACCCACTGTGAGAAAAGAAAGGAATTTGCATTATCTCCGCCAAAGTATCATCCATGATATTGAGTCCGAAAAGGGATTTTCCCTCGAGGTCTTAAAATTGCCAGTTGACCTACTTATCCAGTCCGATGGTTTTTCCAGATGACTCCCCTATTGATTGAAATTTTAAACTTGATCGAATTCAGCAAACCTGTTCTGGGGGTCAGAAGCCTCTGGTGGCCTCAGAAAAAATGATTTCTTTAACCTAAAATCTTTCAATGCTAAATATTTTGCAGTTTCCACAGGCATTAGATAACGCATTTGCAAAATGTGATCGATGGCAAGAACTACTGACGCTGATGCACCCGTTAATAACCAGAAGCAATTACCCAGTTTTTCAATCAATCATTACGATTTAATGACATTGTTTACCCAAAATATGCGATGAAAAAGACACACACTTTGCTCTTTGGACTCACTTTTTCGTGATGTTAACACATCGATTCTTTATTCTTTGAATCAAACTAAAAATACTCAACACAACAGATATATATGGCACGCTAGTTTTTAAGTACTTCGCCCTTCTCGTTTACAACGATTTTCCGGATGAGCTCACCCTTTTCTGCGAGAACTTGGTTAACACTTTTACCCTTGGAGTTGGCAAACCATCCGAGCTTGTCGGCGATCAAGTGAGTTGTGGAGCATCCATCGCACTGAAGTATAACAACACCCTTGTTGTAGGCCAGCTCCGAGACTGTTTTGGTGTTCCTTGTGTTGCAGATTTTGCAACGGTAAACAATCTCTAGTTTTCGGTCCAAATGCTTGTACTGGCTGACAAAGGATTCATTTGCTGCTAGTCCATATTTGGTGCTCTTCAGCAACGAGGAGCTGAGAAGCTCCTTGGGAAGGAAGAGGTTGTTGTTATTGGCTGTTGTTGTGTTGGGGCGACTTGGAGGGGTTGAATCCACTGGTATGGTGTTGACCAGTGTATTTTGCCTCAAGGCAGCTAGCGTCCGAACGCTAAAAAATTGGCGAAGTGTGTTCATTGTTATAGCTCATGCTATAGGTCTAGGTTATTGTTTTGGAGCACAATTAAAATTTGTAAACTTTTATTTAGGTTAAATCTATTTTCTTACGAACTAGGCTATTTTAACCAGCGATTTTATATACAAGTTGTCAATGTTCACTCTCGTAGGTCTGTTTGATTCGTTGTGAATTGTGACAGTTTGAAAGTTAGACCCGTTTGGTGAATCAGAGCAGACCAGCTGTTTGAAATTAGAAAAGAAAAATTGTTTGGCTCATATACCATGTCCCAAGCAGATCAACTTTTCGTGACCTATTCCATCCCAATAATCGACCATCTTGAATATCTTCTGTAAGAGTGTGTACAGACCATAAATTACTGAATAACTAGATATTCAACTTGCGCCCCTCTTGCCATCCAACACCCATTTGTTTACGTTTTTTATAAAGCCTTTAAAGCTATTATTAAACTTTAAATCTCCGTATCGGTTAATACGATACAACAGCAGTTTACCTTACGCAATCAGCTGATGCAAAAGCTCCATAACGAAAGTGCGTGGAAATGGCTAATTGATGAATTTACTCACATTTGTAAACAGATGTCAGAGTATGGGTAAATAAATCAATTTCACCTTGTGGGCACAGCTTATTTAGTTGAATATCTAGTTATTCAATGGGCACAAATTACTTAATAACCAGATATTCAACTTAAGCGTCCCCTTCCCCCCAAAACCCATTTGTTTATTTGTTGTTATTGTTTTGAGTTCCGTGTCGGTGAATACGTGTGAGAAAAGTAAACAAAAATTTGAGAGCCCGCCAAAATAGCGAGGTGAATTTCACACTGACATTTGAAAAAGTCATAAAAGATAACACACAAGTCATTAAAGTCAAAATGACAATTCTGTTTTAATTTTGCCCACACTTGGGGTGAGCCTACATTGAGACTACAAAATCGTAAAATTTAGTTCATTTGAATGTGCCTGGAAATACTGGAATGTTTATGACGTAATTGGATATTTTTACGAATTTGGTCTTTTTTTCAATATAGTTCGGGTCACAAATTACTTAATAACTAAATATTCAACTTGTGCGTCCCCTTTCCCCCAAAACCTATTTGTTTATTTGTTGTTTATGCTTTTCGGTTTTGTGACGGTGAATGCGTGTGAGACGCTTATTATTATTATTACGCAGTTGGGCTTTTCTTTTCTCCAGAATCGTTCATGTGTTATTGATGTTCAGTTTTTAATTATGTAGGAATGCAGAAATTATTAGTTATTCAGCAAAACAAGAGCAACAGTTAGGAAACAATCGAGAAAACTCCCATTTTAGGAAAAGGCTTTTGATTTTTACTTGCGTAAAATATTAAGCGTTCCCAAAGTTAAGAAAAATAAAGAAGTTTAGAAGCATTAAATATAGCTTCCATTGGATTGCATCACTGAAACCTTACTTGTGATTAAATTTGTTAGTTTAATGAATGCTTCTTTTGGTGTCAATCTCTATTGTTACCTACAAAAATATACATAAACATTTTTCTTTCGACTACTTTGCTATTTCACTGACAGAAATCAATTTCAATGTGGTACTGATTTTTTTTACGAAATGGGTGCACTCAAAAGTGCATTATTCTTCTGTTCTCAGTTGCCAATTTGACTTTTAATCTTCAACTCTAATCTCAAATGCATGCAATAATATCGACTTGGAAGGATAAAGATGACAATTACATCATAATATTGATTTGTTCGAATAATGAATTCAAATTATAGCTATAATAAAAATAATAAAAGTGCCTTTGAACCTTTCTAATGACTTTTACTTTTTAATATACTAACGATTGATTTCGTCAAAACATGTAGAAAACATTTTATTGGTACTTAACCGTAAATTTTGCTTTTTAAAGCTTTAATCCGGTAACATAAAACACAAACTTATCAGAGGCACAGGCATTTAGGCAGTAAAGAATTAGTTTCATTTGCGCCTTTTGTGTTTTGTGTTTAACTATATATAAAAATATTTAGAAGGCATTTGAAATACATAATGTATAACTGGAATACAATTAAGATAAAAATGATTTTAAGGTCTCTAGCAAAACAACATTAATGTAACACGACCCATTATGTAGCGACTTCCAGATATTGGAATTCGTTACAATTTTTGTCCGGTAGACGGAGCAAAAAGCTGATTCCGCCATGTTTTCGTGGTGAATCACTTGAACTTCGTGGTGAATCTCTTCAAGTATGGAATACATTAACAAAATGTGAGAGTATGCGTGGATTTCCAGGTATTACCATGGCAACAGCTTGTAGGCCCCCCGGCTTTCCAGTCTAGTTGAATATCTTGTGGTCTGGAAAAACCAACTATAAAGATTGATTTATTTCAAGGCGGGGGTATTTTCAATTTTTTATAATGAAAAATTGTCCCAAACTTTTAAATCAATTTTAAGATAAAAAATATCCAAAAATATTCAAAATAAGCCCGATTTGCATTTTTTTTGTTGCTGCCTTCCTTGTAAACTTTGGCGCCATTCTTCATTTTCGATTAAAACCTATCGCGACAAATTATTATCTCTGCAACATGCCCGAATTTTTGGTGCGAATTTTCATAAAGTTTGGGGCTATTTTTTGTTTCAAATTTCATAATAGGTCACAAATTACTTAATGAATTATATATTGAACTAGACTGGAAAGCCGGGGGGCCTACAAGCTGTTGCCTTGGTAATGCCTGGAAATCCATGCATACTCTCACATTTTTTCAATGTGTTCCATACTTGAAGAGATTCACCACGAAGTTCAAGTGATTCACCACGAAATCATGGCGGAATCAGCTTTTTGCTCCGTCTACCGGAGAAAAATTGTAACGAATTCCAATATCTGGAAGTCGCAGTTTGGGGTCGTGTTACATGAATGTTGCTTTCCGTGAGAACTTCGTAAAAGTGGGTGTGGCAAAAATTTATTTATTTGAGTTGATAGCTTACGCACATACCTGAATATTTTATAGTGCAAGTTTTTTGGATTTAAAGCAAATATATCAAATAAAAGCTGTTTATTAGAATGCATATTAAATATGACCACGCTCACAAGAGGGCGGTTTTCGCTTTTTTTTTAAATGCCAATCACAATACACTTAAGTGAGGATATTGCATACCAAATTTCAGCTTGCTACAACAATTTTGATTTTTCATGCTATTAAGTAAAGTGGGCGGAAGTCAAAAAATTTTACACTTGTACTGCTTCGGGACCTAAAAAGAACAGATATCAAGTCTCACGTTCTTAGCTCAAAATTTAAGGCCTAAAACTACCGACAGACGGACGGACGGACGGACGGACGGACAGACGGACATGGCTCATTCGACTTACAATTCGGTCTCGATCATATGCCCTTAAGGTCTTGGGGGTCTACGGTGATTATTTTTCTATGTTACAAACTATGAATCAAACTTAATATACCTCCTATCCTATGGGATGGGGTATAAAAACAAAAAAAATCATATGGCCAATTGTTGTTTAAGCACTTTCTTAAGAAAATTCTTACAAACACATTGATACAAGAAAAAGATCAGAACCGTTTTCGGACAAAATAATTTAAATAAATAAATAAAAATCGAAAGCCTTTTCCTAAGATGTAATTTTTCTCGATTGTTTCCTAACTGTTGCTCTTGTTTTGCTGAATAACTAATATTTTCTGCATTCCTACATAATTAAAAACTGAACATCAATAACACATGAACGATTCTGGAGAAAAGAAAAGCCCAACTGCGTAATAATAATAATAAGCGTCTCACACGCATTCACCGTCGTAAGACCGAAAAGCATAAACAACAAATAAACAAATAGGTTTTGGGGGAAAGGGGACGCACAAGTTGAATATTTAGTTATTAAGTATTTTGTGACCCGAACTATATTGAAAAAAAGACCAAATTCGTAAAAATATCCAATTACGTCATAAACATTCCAGTATTTCCAGGCACATTCAAATGAACTAAATTTTACGATTTTGTAGTCTCAATGTAGGCTCACCCCAAGTGTGGGCAAAATTAAAACAGAATTGTCATTTTGACTTTAATGACTTGTGTGTTATCTTTTATGACTTTTTTAAGATATGTATTTAAATTTTTCAAATGTCAGTGTGAAATTCACCTCGCTATTTTGGCGGGCTCTCAAATTTTTGTTTACTTTTCTCACACGTATTCACTGACACGGAACTCAAAACAACAACAACAAATAAACAAATGGGTTTTGGGGGGAAAGGGACGCTTTAGTTGAATATCTAGTTATTAAGTAATTTGTGTAATAGGTAGTTTAAATTGGGGCATAATATCAAGCACTCAATGGAATTATCTAGTTATTCTGTAATTTTATCTCGTAACTAGACTCAGCCTTATAAATTACTGAATAACTAGATATTCAACTTCGGACATATAAAAGCTTTTCCCACAAGCTGAAATTGATGCATTTGCCCTTTCTCCGACATATGTTTACAAATGTGAGTAAATTCATGAATTCGTCATTTCCATGCAATTTCGTTTTGCAGCTTTTACATCAGCTGATCGCGTAAGGTAAATTGTTATTGTATATTCTTACACGTATTCACCGACACGGAAATTTGAAGCTTTAAAAAGGCTTTAAAGGCTTTATAAAAAAAGAGAGGATGCAAGTTGAATATCTAGTTATTCGGCAATTGTGCTCAGTCTCCTTTGGCCACCCTTGTGTATAAACTAGGCAAGTGTCCCAAAATAAAATGTCACTTAATTTTGCGTAGCCTGGCAGCACTGGTTTTCGGACATCTCTTCTCTAACAACTGCCATTTTTTATTTGTTATCGTGTAGAATGGTTTATTGTTTTCTCATTTTATTTTTGTAAAATTCACATAAAATATAACATAAAATTGTAAATATGTTGCGATCAAAAGAAAATATAGTGTTGGTGCCGAACGCATATAAATAAAGTGTAGATCAGAATAGCGAGCAAAACTCATAAAATGTGTTTAAAAATATGTTTATGCGGGACTCCTTAGCTGCGTAACCATAAAACATGAACGAAGAAATTTTATTTATCTTGAAGTTCTCTATTAGTAAAATATAAGCGATGCAATGAAGTGTCTATTAGTGCTAATTAGAATACTTTGCGTAGTGATTTTATTTTTCCAAACGCAAGCTCTGTGCCCGGAAAAGTGTAGCTGTAAGAAAATAAACGAGAACTCAAGCAATTTGAAGGTGAAATGTGGGGGCACGACCGCAACAAAGGTTCTCAGCTTGAAGGAACTGAACTTTGAGGAGGATACTGAAAACATTGAGCAGCTGTAAGATCTTGAGTTTGTTATATTGAATTTTAATAAATTAAGTTATTTCTATTAATTTTTAGTGATTTAAGCAAGAATCAAGTTGCGCAAATTGTTAAAGATGATTTCGCCAACTTTACCAACCTGAAAAAATTGGATTTGTCGAATAACTCATTGAAACTGGTGGACGAAACAATGTTTGGAGATCTTCCGAATCTTGCGAAACTGAAGCTCTCGTCCAATTTTATTGTTCACATATTTCAGGGATCATTCGAAAAGCTAAAAATGCTCAAAACTCTGTAAGTTTCTTTATTTTAAGATGCGCTGTATGTATTTACGAAATATTTCCCATATATTATTTTTTGTCTCAGCCTATTTTGTCGTTGAAGAACCGTTTTTATTGAACTAACCAGCTTACACTTTATTATGTTTTATTACTACTAATATTTGGGTATCGAAACACTACTTTGAAGTCTAGTAGTACTGTTAGTAGTATAGTTTTTTTTACTAACTTTCAAGGGAAAAAAATAAAAGGCTGCTGCATAGAAAGAAGAGGGCCTACGCAATCTCTCAACTCAAGAAATCGAAGATTTTAGCGATCAAAATCACCCCAGTAGGAAAGGGCAACTGGCGGCTGGCTTATGAACTGCAACGCAGGCTTAAGCCGAGCTGTTCACAGGCAATAGTCGAAAAGTTTAAGCAGAAATTCCAGCGACTGCTCGCATCAGATAGAGGGAGGGGAAAAGTACAAGACAGTGAAGACACTGCACAAGAAGGGGACGAAAGTGCAGTCGACTAAGAGAAAGTCGCGCCTAGTATTGATTTAAGTAGTTAGCTTAGCTATAAAAAGGCTTAAGAACAACAAGGCCAGCTCCGAAGGTGTGGCTGGTATACGACCTATGCCTATAGATTACTTAGTCCTCGCGCTAAGCCAAATCCAGGGTGATTTATGTGGATATCCATAATAAAGGATCAAGTGGCCCTTTTAATGTTAGTCATTTCACGAGCGCAAAGGATTAGAAGTAGAGGAGAAGGAGGAGAGGCAACGGTGCACTTTTGTTTTGTGTACAGTTTTAAGTTGTAATAAGTGGGAAAGACTGATTGTGGTAGCATATTTTACATTCGCGTTGCACGGCTTACGAAAGAACCTCTGAACTCCAATATGCGTCTGAAAGTGGGCTCGAGGAAGAACTGATGCGCATTCGATCTTTGACGATCTATTACGGTTGACACATACCGAGGATGGAACGCCTTTTTCCTTAAATGATGCAAGCGCCCTTCATTGATAATGGCTGGGTGATACTTACTTACTTAAGGTGGCGCTACAGTCCGGGGTGGACCTGGGCCTCAGCCAACAAGCTTCTAGATGACCCAGCCATCGTAGACATTGTGTTTTGACTCTTTTGGCTAGGTCGGTATAGTTGTACAGCCCGTACAGTTCGATGTTATATCTCCTCCTCCACTCTCCGTCTGTGCAGACGGGACCGTAAATCGTCCGAAGAATTTTCCTTTCAAAGTGCTTTCATCCGCCTTTGACAGGGTCCATGCTTCTGCACCGTAAAGCAGAACTGGCATAATGAGGGTCTTATACATGGACACTTAAGTTGCTCGAGAGAGGGCTTTGCTACTCAATTGCCTTCTTAGCCCAAAGAAACAGCGATTCGCAAGAGTTACCCTTCGTTTGATTTCAGCGCTGGTGTCATTGTATGAATTTATAGCGGAACCCAGGTAAGACAAAGTCCTTAACTTCCTCAAAGTTATAGCTGTCGATGGTGATGTTTTGTCCAAGACGTCGGTGTTGGGTGTCTTCTTGATGACAGCATATACTTGGTTTTGTCCTCATTGACTGCTAAACCCATATTCGTTGCTTCCGTCCCAATACTCACGAAGGCTTCACTGACATCGCGCTTTGTTCTACCGATTATGTCAATGTCGTCTGCGTATGCGACTAGTTGAACGGACTTTTGAAAGATTGTCCCTCTGGTGTTGGCGCGAGAGTTCTAAACAATTCTCTCAAGTATGATGCTAAAGAAGTCGCATGACAGCGCGTCGCCTTGTCTAAATCCTTTTTTGACATCAAAGGGAGGTCTTTGCCGACCTTGACGGAACAGCGTGAGTCTTCCATCGTCATCCTGCTTAGACTGACGAGTTTGGCAGGGATGTAAAAACTAGACATTGCGCTATATAGCTCGTCTCTATAGATGCTGTCATACGCGGCCTTGAAATCGATGAAGAGGTGGTGTGTATCGATTTGGAATTCCTGGGTTTTCTCCAAGATCTGCCGCAGTGTGAATATTTGATCGATGGTGGACTTTCCTGGCCTAAAGCCACACTGATATGTGCCTATCAGATTGTTGACAAACGGCTTCAGGCGTTCACACAGTACAGCAGAAAAGATCTTGTATGCGATGTTAAGAAGACTCATGCCTCAGTAGTTGGCACAACTCAGAGGGTCTCCTTTCTTCAGGATCGGGCAAACAATGCTGAGGTTCCATTCGTCGGGCATGCTTTCTTCCGACCATATCTTGCAGATGAGCTGGTGCATGCTCCTAACCAGCTCATCGCCAGCGGATTTAAAAAGTTCGGCAGCTAGGCCGTCTGTTCCGGCTGCTTTGTTGCACTTGAGCTTAGACACAGCTACTTTCACCTCCTCCAGGTCGGGTGGGCGGTATCGTTTGTATGCTTCGTCGGTAACGTCTTCGCCCGGGTTGAATGGTTCGTTCTGCCTGACAGCGGTATTTGGTTCGTCCTCGCCGTTATACAGTCTGCAGAAGTGGTCTTTCCAAATCCTCAGCACCGACTGCGATTCTACAACGATGTTCCCTTGATGGTCCTTACAGGCTTCAATTCGAAGTTTATACCCTTTGCAGGACCTTTTGATCCTTTGGTAAAACTTTCTAACCTCATTCCTGTTGTAACATCTCTCTATCTCTTCAACCGTGCGCTTCTCGTGCTCTCTCTTTTTCCTTCGGAGAAGCCGGTGCTCCTCTCTCCTCCTCTGCTCGTAGAGCTCGCGAGCAGCTCTAGTCCTTCTGTGCAGCGCCGCTTTGTATGCTTCCTGTTTAGCTGCATGTGCTTGCCGGCATTCATCGTCAAACCAGGGGTTTCGTTGTGGTCGCCGTGTGAAACCCAGCACTTCAGAGGCGGCATCTCTGGTGGCATTTTGGCTATGTTGCTACTGGCTATCAATACTTGATGCTGGTTGCATAGGACTTCGTAGAAGGTTTTGAGAGACTCGGTTGGAGAAGGACCTGGCGATCTTTTGCGATTGTAGTCGGCCGACGTCAAACTTCCCCACAGTATTTCCATTACTTGGCGCTGGTCGGGATATCCGCAGCCGTACCTTGGCTACAACAAGGTAGTGATCCGAGTCAATGTTGGCCCTCGGAAAGTTCGGACGTCCATGATACTGGAGGATTGCCTTGTGTCGATCGCAATATGGTCAATCTGGTTGACGGTTGATTGATCGGGAGATCTCCATGTCCCTTTGTGGATGCATTGTGGATGCATTGTCCCTTTGTGGTCAATTGAGATGCGGGAACTGTGTACTAGCTACCACAACGTGTCGCCCCGCAGCAAAGTCGATCAGCCTGAATCCGTTATCGGAGGTCGTGTCGTGCAGGCTATACTTTCCGACAGTACGACCAAAGATGCCCTCCCTTCCTAGCTTGGCATTAAAATCGCCTAGGACAATCTTAAAGTCGTAGCTAGGGCACTGCTCATAAGTTTTGTCCAGGAGCTCGTAGAACATATCTATGGTCTCGTCATCTTTCTCCTCTGTGGGGGCATGTGCGCATATCAGTCTAATGTTGGCGAATTTAGCCTTGATGCGGATCGTCGCGAGGCGCTCGCTTACAGGGTTGAAGCTCAAGACTTTTTGCCTAAGTCTGCCTCCAACAACGAAACCACATCCAAATAGGCGCTGTCTTTGATGCCGATAGGAGTCGCCGTAGTAGATGTCGCAGTTTTTCATCCTTCTTTTGCCCGGCCCGTCCCACCGCATTTCTTGGATGGCAGTAATGTCTGCCTTGCAGTCGTTAAGGGCCTCCGCTAGTTGCTCGGCTGCACGTGGTCTGTTAAGGGACCTAACATTCCACGTGCAGATCCGGAGCTCGTTGTCCTTTTGTCGTTTGCATGCCAACAGTAAATCCGTCCGAATCCGAGGCTTGTTTCTGCTTCGTGACTGGTGTTTCTTTACGTGGCCGGGATGTCACCCCGACGGCACGACCCCAACCTGGAGGACCAGATCCTTTGCTTAGCTCTAAGGACGGAGAGCCGGATAGCCCGCTCCTTATAGGCCTGAGCTCCGAATTCGTCGTAGTAGCCCCTATAAGGTGTTCACTAAGTAGTTCGGCCTGACTGGAACTATGGACGCCACCGTTGATTCCATCTGGGGAATTCCTCCGCTGCCGTCCGGATGCAAGGAGAAGTGCCTTAGTGGGAACACTCCTCCCCCCTCTCTCGTCTGCTACCCCTAACAACCCTCCAAGGGGGTTGGAACCCAATCTCCAGTTGAGGTACTAGGCACCCGGTGTTCACCACGGGGAGGTGAGAGTAGGAGTTGATAGACAGAGGTGGATTTAGAAAACCTGTGGATGCTTGTATCCTCTTGAGTGCACATGTCTATCCTTTGACCACCTGAAAACTCAGCAGATTTTGAGATTTAGCTCGAAAACTTCAAAAATTATTTTCCAAAATATTCGATTATGATTTAATTTGGTTTGTATATAAAACGTTTGAAGAGAGTTCTAAAATTTTTAAGGTCTTTCAAAAATGGTGTTTCTAATTTAAAATTTTCTGTTTCTAATAATTTCTTTTAAGAAGTTTATTATATTTTATTTTATTTTACACTGGTACGTAAACACATAAATTTGTGTCGCACGGAGAAGCAGGGGAAATAGCCCTATAGGCCCATTATATGTAATTTACCAATTTGCCGCCCAGGGCCTGGGTCTCACGAGCCCCTATGGCTTATCTATCATTTGAGAGATTAGCCATAGGGGTTATTGTATTATATTAAACAGCGACATTGAAAATCACCAATTTTATCAGAATGAATTAGTTAAAACGCTCAAAAATCAAAAAGATGAAAACCATCTTTAGCGTAAATCAATTTTTTTTGTCCAAATTGGACTTGATGGCTTGATGATAAAAAAATCTTTTATGACAGTAGCTTATGTCATTAGTACCCATTCCCTCAATTAGAGTTAATTTTTTACATTAAACATACAGACTAATTTGATAAATGATACATCTCACTAGAATTAAACATAATTCTAAAAAAAACATCAATATTAAAAGTTCTTATTGAATTCTTGATTTCAATTCACAAAAACTTATTTGACTAAGAAAAATATCGGAAAATGATTAAAATCTTTTATTTAAAATAAAAAAATACAATAAAAAACCCAAAATTCTTTTCAGTGATATATCGAGTAATCCACTGGCCTGTGACTGTGACCTGATATGGCTGGTTGCCTGGTCTAATGTTATGAGAGTTAAGCTCTTACCCCCACCGAATTGTGAAACTCCGATAGACTTTAAGGGTTCGCCATTGAAGAAACTAAGAGTTGGCTCCGATTTACACTGTGAGTCACCTCTTCAGCCCCTGCTAGAGCTTAAGCCGGATGCAGATCAGGTAAATAGAACAAAATCAAAAGGAGACTTGCAAAATTAATATAAAAAAAACTTCACTCTTCTTAGCTTGTGTTTGAAGGCGATAAGATCGTTCTACGGTGCAGGGCGCCCAGAGTTGCTGTCGGTGCGGCTCGGGACTCGGAAGATCTTCCAGCTAGGGCGCATGTTTTCTGGGGATGGTCTGACAAAATTATCGAACCAAACTCCACCGACGATGTCGTGTACAAAGACCCAACCAAATTTTTTCCATCGATTCAAATTGATGCCAAACACCTATCGGACAGTGGCCTCCTGGACTCGATATTAACCATTCCATCGGTCACACGTAACCACACTGGGCTATGGGACTGTCGCTTGCGATCGCAACAGGCCAATTTGTCGCGAACCATAGCTGTTATGGTGATATCAGAGAAAACAAAATACTGCCCCGCACTTGAGGTACACAACAACAAGGGAAAATACTTCTGGCCCCGAACAATTCGAGGCAAATTGGTACGTCAATCATGTGTAGCCCCAATCGAGATGTCTGCCACGTACCTATGCAACGACGATGGCGAATGGGTTGATCTCAATACGTCACCGTGTCTCTTCATAAGTGAAACAACCAAGATTATGGAGCAGTTTGCCAAAGTAAACCTTTCCATAGCGAAAGGTAGTGTCCTAGAAAGTGCCAAACGGTTGCGCAACTACACGCAATTCGATCAGAACTTGCGTAAATTCCGGGATCCCATAGATATTGTGTTCATAACAAAAACTCTCAGGAACTATTTGGACTTTGTGCGGCAGGAGAAGGACTTGGGTTCGATGCTGCTGGACATTGTGTCACAGCTTTTAATTTTGCCAGAACGTCTGCTGCATGAGGCACAGGTGCTGGACAACTGTGGTGTTAAGCTAATCAGTGCCGTGGAAATGGCCGCTCAATACATTCCGTATATTCAGCACTCGGCACTGGTCCAGGGCACCGATGTCCATCAAAGTACACACAAGCCACATTTGTCAATTGACTTTTTCAACATACGATCAGACTCGTTTACGGGAATGCTATGCACCTGGATTCGCTCAGATGTGGACGCAGGCCATCGAACCTTCCAGTGTAACGCAGTTAACCAAACCGTGGATATCTTTGGCCAACAAATTGATGCTTCCATACAGATACCACCCAACTTTTTGCATCCGAACTACGCGCAACAGTTTATGTCGCAAAAACTGATGGTGGCGGTCTACGAAAATGGCAATTTTCTACCTCATCAGAACAATCAATCCAACATGCTTGTCACATCGGTTGTGATCGGTGCTAAGATAATTTCGGAATCGGATGCGGTTCGTAACGTAAGCGAGCCTATATCCTTGATGCTACGAGTACGAGCTCATCATAACAAGGTTAGTGCGCCTGTTCCGGCTTGGTGGGATCCAGATTCCAATTCGTGGATAAGTGAAGTTTGTCAAAACTCGTACTTTTACCGCGGCCTTCTTGTGTTCACTTGCACCAAACTCGGTTACTACAGTCTCCTTCAAAACCGGAAGTACTTGAACGATTTTATTGACGAAAATGCTGGTGCTCGGTTTCGGTTCTCGCCTTTGGGCTTCTACATCGGGTGCTCGGTGCTGTTCGTGTGTGTTTGGATTAACATAGTTACTTACATCACCTTCGGTCGATCGATTCAAATGGCTCGTAGACACCGCCATTCCCTGGTGAATACTTGGTTGGCGATTGCTGCTTTGAGCTTCATATTCGCTGTTGGGATTTACCAAACCGAGGACTACAAGAAATGCCAAATTATCGGGATAAGCATTCACTACTTGAGCTTGTGCGTCATTCTGTGGGTGTGCGTGAGTGTAAGCAACATGTATAAACGATTGTCGAAGCGCAATCGCATCCCCATGGACGACTTGCCGAAAGAGAACGTTGGAAGCAAGCCGATTCTGGGTATTTACTTAGTTGGCTGGGGAATCGGAATGATCATCTGCGGCATAAGTGGAGCTGTAAACATGCGGGAGTATGCATCATACTCTCACTGTTTCTTGGACAACGGTCCATCGTTGAGCGCAATCTTTGTGCCATCCGTAATTTTGTTGCTGTTTCTCGCGATTCTGTTTATATGCGTGCGCTGCCATATTCGGGCTTCAGTCGACCATAACGGGCACCTGTCGGAAAACACGCAGGGTACTGAAAACGTCGACCTTGAGCTCTTAGAGTCGACCCATAATGCGCACCACTACAATCCATCGGATAGATATCGAAGTTTAACGATTAGCAACCCATCTACCAGCATGCTGGAGGACGTCGAGCACACAAACTTGGCTCAGCTACGGGCGCATTTTGTTTTTCTGTTCCTGTACATCGCTACTTGGATCAGCGCGGCGTCTAGTGTGGCCACGCCCTTCAAAGACACGCTTGCCTACGAGGAAGAGGCATTTAGCATAATTTTCGCGATTACATCCTCCATATTGGGCATATTTCTCTTAGTCTTCTATTCTATTTCGCGTAGTGACGTCCGATTTCAATGGAGTCAGCTGAGTTGTCGTAATTTTTGCTGCTGTCGCACGCGTAACATAAGCGATAATACGAAAGAAGTCAATACAACGGTCACCTACCATCAGACGTGCGAAACTCTGCACTCAGCCTCTCGCTCAAACAGTCAGTGCTCAAAAAACCGCCCGCCGAGCTCGAGAAGCAACCATCTCAAAGGAGAGATGAATTCAGGCGTAGCTAGAATGGACAGTCCGAGCAAGCTTTTGACTCCATCGGGCTCGGCGAGCATTGTCCAGCTAAACCGTCAACAGTATGTGCACAATCCAGTGATTCTAAGCCAGGAAATTCCCAGTGCGGACATATTTTACAATCCCAACCAGATAAACGTGGCGCGAAAATTTTTTAAGAAACAAAAACGCCTCGCCAAGCGCAACAACTTCGAGTTGCAGCGTCAGATGGAGCGCTGCGATTATGGGGATGGCATGAGTGATATTTCGTCGACGGTGGGAATAGGACCGTACCATCCGAATCGTCAAAGAAACATGTCGATTTTTAGCACAGGGAGTAAGGTGAACAACACCAATATACACGTACGAGGCGACGTCTGTAACTTTTCCAAGGAGGTGCGTCATCAGAGCTTGAATCCGAATATTTTGTCGGACAGCTGCAATGAGAGTGATATGATCGTCGACGCTGAACGTTTGGTGTTGGGCGCCGAAGGTATGCGAGCTCTCTCGAACCGCAACAAAATGAACAACAACGAAATGATCGCCAATATCTATACAAATGTTCCGGAAACAGCTCAGCCGCAGCACGAAATCGTTACGATGCGTGCGGATGACAAGTTCAGAAAGTCGCTGAATGTCGAGAAGTTCCTGGAACAGGACGAGATCGACATGGAGCGGAACGATTTGAACTCGCAAAATGAGCGGACCAGCACCCCGCTCTACGTGAATGGAAACATTAGAAATATTGTGGCGAGCCCGGCGGCCGAGTCCAGCGGTGTGAGCAGCGTGAATACGAGCTGCAGCCCCGACAACAAGATGCTTGACTCGAAGACCAACGAACAAGTAAGCCTTACTCCCTTAGATGCAATGAACACAATCGGATTACCTACAGTTCAGGCGGTGGTTCCTCCTGTAGAAGGTAGTGTTGATACTCTTAACACCAGCAGCGAGGAAAACACTCTGGACTTGGACAGAAATGAAGCCTATGTGTCAGAGTCACTGCAAATAAGTGATAGAGTATATCAGACCGGGGACGATGCCCCTATTCGGATAACCTGTCAGCAAAAGTCCAAGTCCATGTTGAGCCTAAACGCAGAAATCGGTCAGCACAAAGGCGGCAGCGGGAGAAAACGTTTTGTCAATTATGTAGAAAGTCATGTGCGGTCGATTTCCTGCAGCAACCTGTCACAGACAGGCGACGAGTTCCTCGGCGCGATTGCAAATCCATCGCGACAAATTGCAGACAACAGGCCAGGGCTTAGCAGCCCGATTCTGTTCTCACCAAGTCTTTGCGAAATCAACGATCTCCCATCACCTCAAGACCGCCGAAAACCTCTTGTCCTTGCCGACGATGAATCGATGTCATTCGAGGAAGCGCTCAGCGAGGCAGCCGCCTATAGTCGAGGCAGCAACGTAAATTCCGACTCGTTGAACATGTTTACTCAGAGCATTCGCCGAACTTTCGCATCGAGTCCGGCCTGCGAAAGCGATCTCAACTATCAAAACTCAGAGCTAAGCATACGCAGTCATGGACTGTATGCGCCTCAGCCCGACAACGATCTTAATCTCACCCTTACGGGCGACATGTATTATCCTTACCAGTCGTCGGAGGTCAGCGAAATGGACGAAGCCGATAACGACTTTGACGATGAAAACGATTTTGACGACTTCAACAACTGCTCGAATGACTGCCTTCTTCCATCGGACGCTGCCGACCAAGACCGAAACGGTAGCCATGCCTCCTTAGATGAACTATACGAACGGATAACTCGACGGTCCACGTCCAACACTTCCGACTTGGAAGGCAACGCCGAGTGCAGCTCGTTCATAAACAATCGGCAATGCAACGACAGCGACATGGGCGAGGACCACGCCAGCAGCAAGACAGGCGATAGTTACCTTAAAGACACCACAGTGGACACTCTCGAAGATGACAGTAGTCAAGGTAGCATAATTTCCTACATCGATCCCAACGGCCGAATATCATCCAGTTCCCTCATGCAAAAGTAATGCTCGATTTATTTAATTTTACATTTAAACAATTTTTTGTTTGTTTTATCAATAACTGATTATTTGTACAACCTAGTGTAAGCAGCGTATTTATTTATAGTAATTTTAATTATTAGTCGATAATTCTCAACTGTATTTTAAATTCACATTATTTTGCACCCACACTTGAATGAATGTATATAGATTTATATATATATACCTCCATACATGCATTACATTTTACTTGATTTAAAATAATTAAATAAAAACAAAACACGTTTGTTTCTTTAACATAGACTGAAATATTTTCTTGGCAGTGTAAACGACGAGATTATAAATAAGCTCTTGCCTGATTAACTAAGTTTTGTTACATAATATACGAAGAAATATTGTATAGAGATATTTGTAAGTTTTTTTTTATTGTATATTCTGTAAACAGTTTTGTTTTTAAATTAATAAAGCAAAGTTATACAGTTTGATTGTAATTGGGACTAGTTGATTTTTGAATAAGAGGAATCGGTTTAAATTTCTTGGCAAGCGCCCTTCCACGTTCTAGGGGGGTGAACAGCAAACGAAGATTTGTCCAGGTTCACCCGCTCAGGTAACCCAGCCATCGAAGGCGTTGCATTCTGTCTCTTCTGGCTTACTCGATGTTTCTGTTTGATGTTAAACATATCTGCTCTCCACTCTCGATCTGTGCGCAGACGTGACAATACATCGCCCGAAGGATTATCTTCTCGAAGGAGCCTTAAGCATTTTCATTCGCCTTAACACGATCTATGCTTCTGCACGGTAGGTACTGGGATGACGAGTGTCTTACAAATGGACCCTTTAGTTGCTCGAAACTGTTTTGCTACTCATTTGTCGTCTTAGGGTGTTTCCACCACACATAAAACATAAGGTTGACGTAGGATTAATGTATTAACCGGTCAAAGAAGGTTAAATTTACGTTCGATTTCATTTTTGATATTTCTCAATGACATTATGTGGTATAAATGACAATGTCTGGTTTGTTTTGGCTCCCGGATAAACTGTCAGATTAGCTTCAATCTATGCTTCTGCACGGTACTGCGATGACGAGTGTCTTACAAATGGACCCTTTAGTTGCTCGAGACAGTTTTGCTACTCATTTGTCGTCTTAGGGTGTTTCCACTACACATAAAACATAAGATTGACGTAGGATTAATGTTTTAACCGGTAAAAGGAGGTTAAATTGATGTTCTATTCCATTTTTGTTATTTCTCAATGACATTTTGTGGTATAAATGACAATATCTGGTTTGTTTTGGCGGTCGGATTAGGATATAATTAAATTTATTATTATTATTATTATTATAATTTATTGGCAAGTAATAAAATTACATGACAATATTCTATACTATCGAGCATAGTTGCGAGGACTTTTAGCTCTGCTATAACAAATCAAAATTTTACATTTTGATACATATTTAAATAATTTAATAAATGATTTACTTTCGTAATGTTTTCATAAGTTGGGTTTTTAAGAAGTTCGGGAAACGATACATTTTTAAAATAATTTTTTACTTTTATACAATTTACTAGTAAGTGAGGAATATCTAAAATAACGTTGCAGGATTGGCACAGCGGAGGGGAAAAAAAAAATAGAAAAACAAAACTTCAAATTTGTCGATGGAATCTCAGTCCACAAAGTCGATCGATAGTAGTCCAACATGATCAACATCAACCAGCAGTGTCAACATTACCATACGCCATTCTATTGCAGTGTGCACACCTCAGTGCAGTTAATGTTTTGGACAGGTCCAACTACATCAACAGCAATATCAACCGTTTTGCACATATCTTTACACAACACAACAAACACAGCTGAGTGATGATATCTAGCCACAAATCACAGAACATACGATAACACCATTTTGAGAAAAAAGTTCATATACAACATATATACAAATTGACAGTGAACTCCCATGACGTCAGATGTTTCGTCAGAAAACAAACAAAACAGGTAGAACTTTGTACGGTTTGATTTGGGAATTCATGCGTGGCAGAGATTTATTATTACTTAAGCTTAGATTAGACTGCATGCCATTTTGGCCTATTTAACGTACCTAATGCCCTTTTCACACCGCATCGAGAACTGAGTTTTCGGAAACCGTTAACGAAAACTCATTGAGTCAGTCACACTGAACACGACCAGGTTTGGTTGACATTTCAGTCACTTTGACACTAATCGCAAAATTGTTAACTGGCGTTTATAAACAAAGAAAAACAATAAACTCGAATGTTTTAATAACAATGGCCCATATTCATAGTCGTTCTCACAAATTACTGAATAACTAGATATTCAACTTGCGACCCTCTTAACCTCCAACACCCATTTGTTTACGTTTTTTATTAAGCCTTTAAAGCTTTAAATTTTTGTGTCGGTAAATAAGTGTAAGAAGATACAACAACGATTTACCTTACGCGATCAGCTGATGTAACATTAATAAGGTGAATTCATCAATTTCAACTTGTGGGCAAAGCTTTTACATGTCCGAAGTTTAATATCTAGTTATTCAGTAATTTATGAGTCGTTCTTTAAACCCGAGTCTTAATAAACTTAGGTCTAAATTTATCATACAGCTTAAGGCCGCGTTGTCACAAGGAACAGGAACAGAAATAGAAACAGAATTTCATACATTAGCAACGCAAAAAGCATTCAGCGAATTTAAGCCGCGTTGTCACAAGCAACGTAAAACAGGAACAGAAACAGAATCTCATACATTAGCAACTGAAACCTAAATTCGGTGAATGATTTTTGCGTTATTAGTGTATGAAATTCTGTTTCTGTTTCTGTTCCTTGTGACAACGCTTTAGACACAGCTCATATTCATAGACAATTTTCTTGCTGTGTTAATTTAGACCAGAGTCTAAAGCCGCTGTGTCACAAGGAACAGGAACAGAAATAGAAACAGAAACAGAATTTCATACATTAGCAACGCAAAAAGCATTCAACAAATTTAGGTTTCAGTTGCTAATATATGGGATTCTGTTTCTGTTCCTGTCTTACGTTGCTTGTGACAACGCGGCTTAAGCATAGTTTTGAAAGCTCTGTAGAAATAGAAATACTCTTAAATTAGCGTCTATGAGAATTGTGTCAGAAAATGACTAACTTACTTACTTAAGGTGGCGCTACAGTCCGGGGTGGACCTGGGCCTCAGCCAACAAGCTTCGCAAGCCAGCTCTGGCTCTAGCTAGCCGTCTCCAGTTTTGCCGCTCAAGTCTATTATGTCTGGGCCTTTATCCTTGCAGGACCTAGATATTGAAACATAAAAAATGCAACTAAAACTTCTGGCAACGTCCTGAAGTTAATGTTTCACCTTGTCGCCTGAACGTGACAGCTGACAGACGACCTTGACTGACGCTTGATGTTTTCATTTCAATATCTTTTCTAAACAGGCTCCATATAAGAAAGAGAACTGATCTAGTTGTGAAGATATTTTCTACGGGAATTAGATTTTTTTAGTAGATACGCCTAAATAAAGTAAAAATTCTAAATAAAAATGGACTCACAACTTGATGCTGAAAGCTACTGGAATAGGTCAACGAGCAAAGCTTTCAGCTTCGACGACGATGATGAAGAACAAGAGGATAGTGTGAGACTGCATGGAACCAAGGCCGAAGATAATATTCTGTGTGATGATAATGTGTCTGAAGCAAGTTTTGATAACACCGCTAATGTCCTAAATCTCACCATTCGCTCCGTCCTGTCAGAAGCTGATTTGGAGCTCATTTTGAATGAACAATCCCTTGAAAGTAACATCATTCCAAAGGTAGATACTTTTCAGCTTTAATTACATTCAACTTTACAAAATTTTCTTGCTTACTTGCAGGGGATAACAGCAGACGAAGAACTAAAATTATTGCGGCGAAAACTGCAGTACTCCAGTACTCCCTCGCTCAAGGTAACTGCAAGTGAGTTGTTGCTGGGAAAGTTCTGTCCCTTGGAAGTGTTCAAATCACTAAGTGACAAAGAAGAGCTGCTAGATGAAGTACTGCGCAACGGGGATGGCAGCTCAGTCACTGGGGTTATTCTGTTTCTTCACAAAACCCTAAACAAGAAGCAATTTTATCGTATCTTGCGTAACCGCCCAAAAGCCTCTGACCATTACATCAACTATTTAATTCAAACAAAAAACAAGGAAGCTATAGAAGTTCTTACAATGCTTGGTAGACACCAAGAGTCGGCAATTCTGCAGTTCAAGGCTGCAATCCACAGTCACACTGACATTCACACGAAGAAGCAGAGATTAAAACAGTTTCTCGGGTCATATTTAGCAGATCCCGGCATGGTGCCGGTGTTCAACCAAATCTTTACAAACTCCCTGAATCTTATTCAACTTATTGAGAGTGAAGAAGATAGCCTCATGCACGGCATAACTGCGGATTCGTCCGCACTCGAAGTATTGTACTCGTGTTGTGCCAAGCACAAGTGGAAGGACAGCGACACAACAAATCCCTTGAGTCCATTTAAAATTTCTACGGATCACCAAATCTCGGCCGCACAATTCGAATGGACCGCGCTTAACGAACGAGCCAAGTCGCAGTCGTACCTAGATTTAGGAGGAATCTTCGAAAAATCCTCATGGCACTCGATTACAAAACAAAAACAATTTCACATCAGTTTCTCCTTGGAGACAGCCATACAGCGCTTGGCGGATTTGCAGGCACCTTCCCCTGTACTGCACCTGTTTCTCTCAAAGTTGAATAATCCGAGTCAGAAATTGGCGCTTTCAAAGAAAGTTAAGTGTGCAAAGGCAACAATTGATGCACTGGCTGCACTTAAGGATGCCCAGGAGCTGGAGCTCTTTAGGGAAACTCTGACCGACAGCAGCGAGGAAAGATTTTATTGTGAACAGGCGTTAAAAACAATGAACAAAAAGTGGTCCGCAGATGGACTCAAAATAATTCGATGAATTTTGTAAATTGTTTTTTGTACTTCTGCATAAAAGAGAATAAACAGAGATATGCCTATGGTAAAAGGGTGTTCGAAAGATTTATCTTTAGAGTGAGAATTGTAGAACCGATGTGTCTTTTATTCATTGGATAAAAAATTTCATTTCGAACCGATCAATTCAAATGGTTTTGGACGGTTACAGGTTTCATGTCCATCATTTTAGTGCTTGTGTTCCCCAGGGTTCAGTTTTATCTCCAACACTCTTTCTGATCTTTTTAAATAATCCCTTGTCTGCTACATCTAATCCAATTCATTCTTTTGCTGATTTTGTTTGTCACACTCGTTTCCTTGCAAACGCCTCTGTCCTTTGCGTTTGAAAAGGAGCGGTTAAGTATGCTTAATGTCTGTTTCATGCGTGTTCACATCAAGAGCGAGAGTCTCGGGCGAGCTGTCAAATGGATTTCAATTAATGACAGTGTATGGTGTGGTTCACAATACCGCTGCTTACCTTTTCGAAAAGTTGAAACGACGACTATTCTGACACGCTGTTGAATAGAACTTTTTTTTCTCGAAGCTACAACTTGTTGTGAAGAAGAAACCATACACGTAAAATGAAGTCGACAAAATTTAGAAATACAATTGATATGTTTTGTCACTGTGCGGTTGCTCGAGAGTGGTCGGAGGAGCTGAAAGCTTTCTAGGTATGGCGATTCTCATCGGGCCACTCTTAGGTGTTAGTTATACCTCCGCGCGGTAGCAGCCGGGCAATGCATCCTAGAACGTAGCGTAACTAACTAATGCGAAAACCCAAGACCAACATGGAAGGACAAAAACATGGTAACATTACTCCAGGTGGAACGAACACTAGTACAAATCCACTCGTTTCTTCGGAAGCGGCATGGTCACGGATTCTGGAGGACCCAACTTTCATGGAAGATCACACTGATAGTCAGGGGTGTGAAGGCAGAGAGCTACCTGATGATAAAACAGAAGAGAATAAGCCTACTAGACAAAGGGCAACCAGCGAAGCGACAGAAGTCACCACTCAGTCGGAGAGTCCCCTGTTAGACATAGGGGAAGCCATTTCCTCACAGTCCAGTAACGTCTCGACAATAGACTCCGAGACAGAGGAAAGACTTCTGGAGGACACGCTGGTCCCTAAGTCTAAAAAGAAAACAGTCGAGCAAAAAGCTAGATCAGGCTATAAGAGCTCTGGCAATTTCTTGGCAAGAATGAGGGAAAGAGATCCAGCTACGCTGACGGACAGGGATAGGCACCTAATTAAAAAGCACGCAAAGTAGTCAAAGTGTATAAGAGACGTTTTGGAAACAAAACAATTCTCATAATTAAAACTACAAAGGAAGCCATCCCATTCAAAAAAAAAACTGAGAAGGGAAAGGCCAATGATGTCGCGAAAGACAAGAAGCTCTGTCCCACGATAGAGATAATGTGTACCTCTTAATCGAAGCCCCCCCAAAAAGACATCGCCGAATTCTCAGGGTCCACAAAGCCAGGCTTTAGTCCTCATGGAACCAAGGCGAAGCCAACCCCCTTAAAACACCCAAGCAAACCCTCGGGTTCCAAGACCGATGAGAAGGGACAGGCCAAACCTGCCCCCAAGAGACAACGCTCAGCTGATGAGGTCGCTGAGAATATCGCAAAGAAGGCCAAAACAAAGCAACACAGCAATGAGGAGGTTATCTTGGCCATCATAGACAAGAGTGATCCTGATGGAAAACTCACCATGTACAAGTGGCTGAAGGTCGAGCCCAAAATCCTAGAAACGATGGTGGCTGAAGGCGAAAACAGAAGCTCAAACAATGACTACAAATTAGCAGAAGCCGGGTGGCGGAAGGGAGTAAAGGTAGTTAGTTGCAGCAACAGGGAGTCATATGACTTTCTAACTCGCTGCATCTGCAACCTTAAAGAGGTCTGCCCTGATGCCAAAGTAGAAACAGTACATGCCTCGACTCTTCCACTGCGCATACAAGTGCATGTACGGATTCCTCCTCCGGCTCCGAAGAAAACAGCCATACTACAGCTTGTAGAAATGCAGAACGAGGGTATCAGCACGAAAGGCTTGCAGATTCTCCCGAAGACACCGAGGGAAAAAGGTGGAGGCGTGAACATGAAGATAGTAGTGGACACCAAATCTGCCAGCTATCTGAAAACAGTAGCAAGGTGGTAAAATTTCGGCTAGGACAGCCAAAGTTTAACTTCCTGCATGAAAAAGACCAGCATCGGAAAGCTGAGGGTGGTAAAGATTTATCTGCATCACTCTCAAGCTGCCATCGATGACCTGCTGCTGTTTATGGCCGAGGAGAATATTGATGTGGCCCTTATCCAGGAACAGTTGCTTTCCAAAGACAAAATCCAGGGATAAGGGTCCAAAATATATTCACTCCTCCACACCAAAAAGAAAGGTAAACTGAGAAGCTGCATGTTGGCTAAGAAAGCACTTAACTTTAATCTTTCCTGTCACTTCAGCAACAGCGACTTAGCAGTGGTGGTGTGCGACCGCAGGAATGAAGCACAACTTATTCTTGCATCCGCATACCTGCCATACGAAGAGGACAATCCACCATCGACAGCATTATGGGACTCGGAACTCCACGCAAGGAACGCCCAGGCTGTCATCGCGGTGGATGCCAATGCCCATCACACTTACTGGGGCAGAAAAGATATTAACAAGTGGGGCGAGTCTGTTTTACAATTTATTTTGACATCCAATCTAAACATTTGTAACAGGGGTAGTCATCCTACTTTCCACAACAAAATTAGGGAGGAGGTCATTGATCTAACTCTAGCTCACTGTACTGAGAATTTTGAAGTTAATGACTGGATGGTATCTACCAAAAGCTTCTTCTCGGACCATTGCAGAATAACCTTAAATATTATTTTTAGAATAGATAAAGTATTACCGTTTAGAAACCCTGCTAAGACCGACTGGAAAAAATTCTCCAAACTCGTCACAAGACGATAAGCGCCTAATCAAACAGGCAACATCTCGAGTGTGACACGGTTAGAGGAATCCGTCAAGACAAGGTATCTGACTAAGAATGATGCTGATTGGGATACTTATCGCAACAGCTTCAACGAATACAAAGGGAAAACTAGAGTAGCAAAAAGAGTATCATAGACCAACTACTGTACCAACAGGACCTCAATGGAAACGACAAGACTGCGCAGAATCCTTGCCAAAAAATCCAAGCGTACCCGGGAACTCATGCAAAGAGGACAACTCTTGGACGGTAAACAACCATGAAACCTTGGAACTTCTGCTCAATACACACTTCTCCGGGTGCAAAGACATAACAAGCGACCAAACACTCGATACAACAGACTGCCACCCTTAATTATCCAACGAAGAACAGGCAGTTATCGCTGACTGTACTCGCAAGGATAAACGAACCTTGGCAATTAAATCCTTTCAACCCCTCAAATCAGCGGGACTGGATGGTATAATACCTGCCATGGTTCAGAAAACGAGTGATGCACTCATTCCTTGGCTCAAGGACATCTTCATAGGGTGTATAACTCTGAGGTATATCCCAAAGAACTGGCAAAATGTGCGTGTGGTCTTTATTCCTAAAGCGGAAAAACGCGACCACTGCAAAGCAAATGATTACAGACCTATAAGTCTCTCATCTATTTTACTTAAAATACTGGAAAGGCTGATAGATCTGCGGCTGGGTACCTCGAAATCAATAAGCACGTCAGCAATGTACAACACGCCTGCACTAAGGGGAAGTCCGTGGAAACGGCGCTGCATGAGGTGACGAGTAAAATCGAGAGATCCTTATATAACAAAGAATTCACATTAGCAACCTTTCTAGACCTATAAGGAGCGTTCAATAATCTTAAAACATAAACCATTATCTCATCCCTGGAGGAATAAGGCATCGATTCGATGGGTAAGGACAATGCTTAAAAGCAGAGTCATCAACTCTAATCTGGGAGACTATTTAATTAAAAAAACGGTTGAAAGGGGAACCCCACAAGGAGGGGTGCTCTCACCCCTTCTTTGGAAAATCTCACTCAACAAAATTCTTAATTCTCTCGTCGTGATTACAGGCAACAATCAGTGAACTAATGGAGTCTGTGTTAACAGATTTATAAAGATGGGCAGAGAACAGTGGACTTAAAGTCAATCCGTACAAGATAGATATGGTCCTGTTTACAAGGAGGCGGGAGTTGCAGGGGTGGATAATTCCTAAATTAAATAGGACCAATCTTAAACTCTCTCTGGAAGCCAAATATCTTCGCGTTTTGTTTGACTCCAAACTTAATTGGAAACGGAACACAGAGGAGAAAATGAAGAAAGTTCTCATTGCTCTCTACACATGTAAACAAGCCATTGGAAAAAAGTGGGATCTTCAACCCAAAATAACATACTGGCTTTATACAGCGGCTGTTGGACCTATTCTTACCTATGGATCATTGGTATGGTAGGAGGCGTGTAAAACGAAATCTTACCTCAATAATCTGAAGAAGGTACAAAGATTACCTTGCTTAGGTATCACAGGCGCATTAAGATCCACACCTCAAACAGGCCTGGAAACAATGCTGCACCTCCAACCTCTGGAGCTTTTTACAAGAAATGTGGCGGCAAAGGCAGCTCTCAGACTAAGAGAGAACAACTTCAGGAAATTACAATGTCTATGACACTCGAACATACTGAACATCTTAAATCAAAATTGGTCTGTAACCCGTACGGATTTTAAGTAACCTCAATTTGACTTCGATAAAAGATTCAAAGTCATTATACCAAGTAGGCAAGACTGGGTAGAGACTAATGCTGACATCAAAGGTATTGCTATCTATACCGATGATTTGAAAACAGAACATGGAACAGGTTTAGGAGTCTTCTCGGAAACACTGAAAATCAACCAGTCATATCGACTAAATGACTACTGCAGTGTCTTTCAAGCTGAGATTTATGCGGTGAAGAGAGCTGCACAGTCAATTCAATCTATGGATCTTCAAGATAATCAAGCTAAGCGCTGCTAATCAAGCTAAGCCCTGGACTCCAACCTCGTATACCCTAAGTGTGTCAAGGACTGCCTCATGGCATTAAACGAAATAAGCCTCCACACAGTTCTACTCTGCTGGCTTCCTGGGCACGTTGGCGTGGCTGGAAATAAAATGGCGGACGAACTGGCCAACATAGCCTCCTTTCAACACAGCCAAAAGTCTTATAGATCAATACATGATCAAACTAGCCGGTGAACGTTGGCAACAGTCTAAAGATTGTATCATAACTCACTGCTTACGGCTAGTACTCGACCTTAAACGAACAACGACCTTTCTATCTCTCAGTAGAAATTTTATAAGAACACTCGTTGGTGTAGTCACGGGACACTGCACCATTGGTGTCATGGCTACACGAATAGGAATCTTTGCGAACGACTTCTGCAGAAGCTGTAGGGATGAAGAAGAAATAGAGTCTATAGAGCACTTTCTCTGCCGCTGTCCAGCTCTCCAAGAACGACGACTAACCTTTTTAGGAGTCAGGTTCTTTGATAGCCTGGACGACCTGGCAGGAATATCACTACTAGACCTAAAAAAGATTTATTAAAAAATCAGGCTGGTTCAGTTAGCAAGACATATGTGGTTGGACATGTTTGTCTACCTTACAAGGGTAATCGCAATGGGCCAATCTGGCCACCGAGTGAACTTGCTTTGATGCAAACAACCCTTTTCCACCTAACCTTACCTTTGTCACTGTGCAGTAAAAACAGTCTCGGTTTCATTGTGTAGTAACAAACGATTTCTCTAGTCTCGCGTTGTTGCTGCCGCTCTGGTTTGACGCTCGCGCTGAATGTAAAACGGCCATGACTCATTAAATTCCGACCTTAACAGCGTATCAACATGGGGGCTTTTAAGCAGACTGGAATTTAATGCACCCAAAAATAATGCTGTTTACGGTCTTCCAAGCTGAATAGAAATCTTCAGCCATTATCCATGAACGGCACTTGCATCACTGAAACCAAAAAGCTTCACTGAAACCGGAAGTACATGGTACAGGTGTCGCTGAATGCACCCATCGATTCATTTTACGAAAACACCCACTCGATGCACTGAACGAACACACCCAAACATCACTCCAGTCGGCCGACAGCTAACTGGCGTTCGAATTCAAATTTCGACATCGACTTTCCCCTCTTTACAAAGGGAAAAATTATCAAAGGGGAAATACAGAAAGTATAAGGAGGTGCTTAAAAAGCCGGCCACAATGAGTGCTTGTGTCTGTGTCTCGCCTTATTTTTCCCCTAAAATCAGAAAAGAAGCCTCCAGACTTCGGGGCTTAAAAGGGCATTGTTGCTTCTACTCCAGGACGCTATTACCGAGGAAGGTGGAAACCCCTACACGACGCTGGTCGAAGTTCAAGAAGAGCAGCAGCAAAACACAGTAAGTAAGTACTGTGATGAAATGCCAGCTTTCATGAAGTAGCTTTTGGAGAAATTCTAGAAGGCGGAGAGTAGCCAAAAGAACGCTTTCGAAAGCAAATTCGAGAAGCAAGAGAACGGCCTAAAAGAACAAAATAACGCTTTTAAGGCACAAAGAAACCTTCTCGACAGCAAATTTAATGAACAAAAGAAAGCTCTGGAGAACTAGAAACGAAGCTAAACTCGAAACGAAACTTGATGCCCAAAGTTCTATTTTTAAAGATCAAATCGAGACAAAAGATCAAAAGTTCGAAGCGAAATTCGATAAAGTAGAATCGCAAAATCGAGTTCGTGACTACTCGACTGAAAATCCAAGACGAAAAGAAATGCAGCCGCCTGTGTTCGATGGCCAAATATTATGGCCGATTTAAAAGAGACAGCTCGAAGCCATCACGTTGACGAACAACTGGGACAATGAAGACAAGTCGATTGCTCTCAAACTCGCGCTCAGAATATCAGCTGCCGAACAAAAACAAAAGAATTATGATGCCATGGTGAAGGCCATCGAGATGAGGTTTGGCGGCGATCACATGCCGCAAGTTTACCGGGTCCAGTTGCGCCGAAGTGTTCAGACGAGGGGTGAGATGCTTACAAGCCGATGTCGAGCGATTGGGGAATTCGCCCTATCCCAACACCAGCAGGGAAATTATAAATGTGTTGCCGACCGATGCGCTTACTAGTGCCATTGCAGATGGAAAGCTACAAATGGCTAGAAGAATGGCAGGTAAGAAGACACTCGCTGAAGCACTAGCTTTTGCCTTTACAAAATGGAAGCAACGCTAGATTGCTCATGTCAACGCATCGACAACGAAAGGCAAAACACGAACACCGCTCGGGGATAAATGAGTTCCTGGAATTGTAACAAGCAAGGATACCTACAGCGACAGTGCAGAGCTCTGGCTGGACAAGTTAGCTGCCCACATTGCAATAGGAGAAGGCTAAATAAAGATGCTTCTACCAGAGACAACGTTCACCCTGCTGAACAAGCAACAGTAGTCGGAAAACGCCTTAGAGCCACCTTCGCGGGGCAGAAGTTGGTTGATGGAATCGGCGTTCCAGGACCATCATCCAAGTTTCGCAAACAAAACGCTGCAACAAGAGTCTTTCAGCGGAGGCAATCATCGTCAACAGAAAATGTGAGGAAACGATCGACCAGAGCTGTAAGGAAATGCAATCATTTTTGAATATAATTCTTTTGATTTTTCGTCAGATGACTATAACGCAGATCCCAATTTTTTACCGGAAAAAAACTAACTTGAAGAGGTCCTATCGATATCAAGTTTTCGATGAATCAGAGTCGATAAGCAAAAAACCACAAACGTTTAAAAAACGTCTGAGATAACGGGTGATTTTTTAAGAGGTTGAGAACTTTTTTTAAAAAAAAACACAAAAAATTCGAAAAAATTAATGAAATATTTATTTGAATCGATAGTTTGAACCTTGCAATTTAATGTTTAAAGATAATTTCATGCAAATGTTGACCGCGACTGCGTCTCAGGTAGCCCATCCGCTGAGTCCAATTTTGGCATACTCTTTCACACATATCGGCCGGTATCTCACGAATGAATACATGGATGTTGGCTTCCAGTGCGTCAACCGAAGCGGGCTTGTCCCTATAGACATTAGCCTTGACATACCCCCACAAAAAATAATCTAATGGTGTCAAATCGCACGATCTAGGCGGCGATTTGACATTTGGTCACAATCTTCCGAATAGACTGCTCAGAAGGTCGAGAATGCCGACCATAAAATGGAAGCAGCGCGCGATGAACATTTCGAACCGAGCACGAATTTTGATAGTAAAATTCAATAATTTGCAAGCGTTGTTCATTTGTAAGACGATCCATGGTTAAATTGCAAACCAAATTGAAGCTGTTTGACAGTGACACAAGGTACTAAATACACGTCAGCTGTCAAAACCAGTGTTGCCAAAACCAAACCAGTTAAAAAATGGGTGATTTTTACAATACACCACTAGCCGCTGATGAGGCTGTAGAACGCCTATTTTCCTTCGCTGGAATGATAAGCGTACCAAGACGAGGATCGCTTTCGGATAGCAATTTCGAAAAATTGCTGCTATTAAAGGTTAATAATATGTAGACGAAATGTTATATTTGAATAGTCTGTTTCCTACTTTTTTTTTATTGTTTGACGTCAAAGACTATTATTGACGTCAAAGACTTCAAAAGACTTCAAGTGACTTCAAAAAATTTAATGCATGCCGTGACTTAAATGACTTCAATGATTTGAATGCATTCATGAATGCTAGTGACTTCAAGGTGACTTCACTAAATGCAGAGCTGAAAATGATTTCTTCAATCATGACTTCAAACTGAATGCTGATTTATATTTTCTAAGTTGAAGTCATTATTAAAGTCACTGAATTGAAACAAATCGACTTAAATTCTTAGTATGACTTCAAGGAATACATTCGCCAATGATTGCAATTCCTTGAAGTCATACTAAGTCATACATGTCCGTCCGTCCGTCCGTCTGTCTGTGTGTCACATGTTTTTAGGCCTTGAATTTTGAGCTAGGATGCTGAAACTTCGTACGTAAGGTGCACGTCATGCGAAGCAGTACAAGTGTAAAAATTTTAGAATTCCGCCCAAAGACACGCCCACAATCGGTCTAAATGTGCAACTACCTCCAGAGTTTTCAAAACTGTAAGACGTTCTAAAAGGCTGAAATTTGACATTTAGCATCTTTTAGTGGATGTAAGACACAAAAAAGACAAACTCAATTCGTAAACCTTCTCTAGTGGGCGTGGCATCTATTTAAGGGTAAATTTTTAAATGCAGCTTACTCAATATTTTTGCTCGAAATTGAAAACAATTTGCTTAATTTATGTAGAAAAAGCTTAGTTCCACATTTTGTTCATACAAGACTTTGGGCCCCGCCTACATTTGGAGGCAGAATTGAAGAAAAACCTAACATTTTCCAGGAAAACTTAATTTGGACTAGCCTCGACTGGCCTCCTAATTTAGGAAAGCATGAAACAAAAAAAGTAGCAGGTTAGGTAAACTTCAGTCCAGATTTCGTTCATATAAAGTTTTTAGCCACGCCCCCTTTTAGGGGTCGATTTTTGAAAAATATTGAATTTGAACCAAAAAATTGCATTTTTACGTACATTTAAGTGTAACTTGGAAATATATGCGGTTTCTCATTAGGGGCGGTTGGACCACGCCCCTTTTCGAAGTTTGCATTTCTTATAAAATGTCAAAAAATAACCATGTCATCAACATTTTTACAATGTGGGATAGGATGGTGTATTCAACGGTCCGTTTTACGGACTGTAACTTCTGCGTACACACTGTAGCACTTACTCACTGGTTTTATTTAATGTCGCGGGAAAGATTGATATAATATTCAATCAAATACTCTTCATTTACTATTCTAAATGACGAGCTCGCTAAAAAACAAGGATTTTAATATGCTTTAAGAAAGTGGGTGCGCTTTTGTGTGGCGTGGCCCTTACAAATACTATATGAATTCGGGCCAAGAAGCTTTAAGATTTGTTGTTGTTACATGGTATATAGAAGTTTGTCACAGACAAACTCTTGCACTTACTCACTTGGTTTGAATACCGTTACATATATTAATTTTTGATTCTCATGTACTCTTAGCAACGGCTATATTTTTTCCACTACTCTGGGTACATGTTTTTTAGTTGGTTTTAAATTCGGGATTTTTAATTCGTTTTTACACCGTTTCAGAAAATTTTAAGTTAGTCATTAAAAGTCATTTTCGAAAGATCTGAAAAATATTAGAACTGTCCTCATACGTATTATATACAAAACCAAATTTCAATTATAATCGGTGTTACCGTTACCGATTATAATAGATATCAGAATATTTTGAAAATAAGTAGGTAATAATTTTAAGTTTTCCAGCTAAATCTCAGACTCTGCTAAATATTTAGAAATTTCTATAGTTTTCCCGAAAATTACAAATAATTCTTGATATGCGTCATTTTTTTCAAATCATTTGTCTCTATAGCATCTTTGATTTTTATACCCGACCGAGGGTATGTATATAAATTTAAATGCGTAGTTTGTCTCCTAAGGGCTTTTAGAGATATCTCCTAAGGGCTTTTTGAGATATAATCGAGACCGACAGGTAAGTCGATTAAGCCATGTCCGTCCGTCCGCCCACTCTATTGAACCGCCCAATCTATTAACCATGCCCACTTTAAACATATGAAATCTTTAAAAACCTGATTTCTCGGGCAATTCATTCTAATTTGAAAAAAAATCATATGTCAAATATTAAAGATATTACCATTTACTAAGTTTGTTGCATACAAAGGATTGTGCTCCGCCCACTTTTAGGGGCGTTTTTGGGAAAAAACAGTTTTTTTAAGTATTAATATTCGTTTTTAACGCATTTTATCGTGATTCCAACGAAATTAGAGTTGATTGATTTTAATTTTCAGCCTACGCCCTTTTTAAGGGGCGTGGCCAATACAAATAATTGAAATTCGGTATATGAAACAGACCAAAATTTTTTTTTAAATTTGGTGTTAATGGGTAAAGAGAGTCGGGTATTTAGAAGTTCGTTACAGACGAACTCTTACACGTAAGTAAGTGCAAGTTTTGTACAACTTTTTGTACTACAAGTGCAAGTAAATGCAAGTTTTTTTTTTTAAGAAATTGAATATGTTCGTCACCTGCTTTGCGAATGCCCAGCCCAAAACAGCATCAGGTGTAGTACCCTCGGCAGTTACTTCTTCAACGAGCTCGAAGATCTAAATAATGTAGATCTAAAGGACCTCCTAAGATTTGTATACAAATCCGGATGGTTCCAAGAAGGCGGAGCTCGGAGCTTCTAACCGCGGTTTATTTCTATTTTCGTTCTCGGTGTTAAGAAGGTTCGCAAAACGGACACAATGGACCCAACTGCTGGTCGAAGACCATCATCCATCAACCTAACATAACTTAACCTATAGTATCTTTGATAGCGGTTTTTTCAAAATTTTTTCACGATTTTTTTTTTCGGAAATACTTAAATTTTCGTAAAATAAAATTTGACTTGAGGCACTGCTTAGCTGGGGTGGGGTGGCTATATATGTTTGTCCAATTTCGACTTTGTGAATATAGAAATTAAAAAGTTTAAGGTTAAACACGTTGAAAACAGGCACATATTTTCAGTTCCTCACATCTCAAAAGTATTTCAATAATTTTTAAAAATTCGATTTTATTATAAAAATGAAATATTTGTTTGGTGTATGTTTCAATTTTCTTTTTGCTTGCATTTGTATGCATATACAAGATAAGTGCCAGAAAACACTGTGTTTCTTACCATCAAAATTTAAACTCTAATTAAACCGCTATGTGCGTACGAGAAAAAAAATTGCTTTGGTAGGTATGCGTTCTCATTATTTTTTTCTTCATGGACTTTATAAGTGTACTAACTTTCATCTTTTTACGACTCACCGACTCACTTTAGAAGTTACGGGTGAGGATCCTTAAGAGGTCCTTTTCCGTAAGAGGTCCTTTTTCCATTTTTGGACGGACTGCTAAAAACTTATTAAAAAAAAAGAAAAACTTATAAAATGTTTTACATTTTCTAATTCTTAAAAATCATCATCATTTTTGAATGCCGCTTAGCCTTTAAAAGGGTCGCGGAGCGAGGGTGGCTAAATTGTCTTTCCCTCGTTCTTGATCCTCCGCCACCAACTCAAGAAACTCCGACGCAATCCCCAGGCGGGACTCAGAGAGGTTCTTTACCTGATCCCACCACCTGTTTCTTGGCCTACCAGGGGGGAGAACTCCATTTATGTGCAGGGTACACTGCACAGGAGTTCGGGAAACAACCATCACTTCCGATTTGTTCTCGTTTACTTTCATCCCAACATCACCTCAAACGCTGTAAACCTATTCAGTGCTCGTTGAAGTTCTCCTTTGGATGATGCAAGGATGGCCAAATCACCTGCGACCGGCGAAAAGCAGGTGGATCATCCGGATGCCAGGCAATTCAAAACATTGCTCGCCAAGACTGTGCTTCACCATCCAGTCCATATATGCTATGAAAAGGAGCGGCGACATAACACAGCCCTGGCGAAGTCCAACGCGCACATCAAAAGGACGGGATTTGACGCCATTTATCCGCACACAGCTTCTGCAGTTTCCATACAAAGACTAGATGGCTCTCAGAATAGGCCCACTCAGCGCATAGTCCTGCAAAACTCTCCAGAGTGTATCCCGAGGGACTCGGTCATACGCCTTTCGAGATCTACAAAACACGCATAGACCGGTTTGGCATTATCCCAGGATTATCTTAAGAATAACCTTTAGAGTAAAAAGCTGGTCGGTTGTGTCTCTGCCAGGCCGAAAGTTGCACTGTTCTTCCCGTAACAAAGGCTCGATTACAGCTCTGGAACGCGTTTCCAACACCTTCGCGAATACTTTTCCCGGAAGACTCAAGAGAGATATGCCCCTATAGTTGGCGCAGTCTTTCGTGTTCCCTTTTTCGAAAATGGGCACTGTAACCCCTGTACCCCTGTTTACCAATCTCTAGGTGCCTTTCCGCTATCCCAGGCCGCCTTAATGACACCTGTTAGCCATTCAACACCCTCTTCACCCATTGCCTTTAGCATTTCTGGGCGGATTGCATCAACTCCAGCAGACTTGCCAACTTTTAGCGATTTAATCGCTTTAGTGACTTCGTCTACTGTGGGACTATTCTCCGCCCTTATCTCGTCAGCAGTGAGAATGCCATCTTCAGTGCCCTGTTGGGGGTTGAGCAACTCTGAAAAGCGCTCTCTCCATCTGCGCAAGACATCGCTCTCATTTGAAAGATGTGTACCGTCCTTGGATTTAACCCCTTGAATGATATTCAACTTCCTTCCTCTGAGCCGGCAAATGGTCTGCCGAAATATCTTGTTTGCAGATTAAAATTATATTTACAAGTCGGAGGAATAGTACGGTGACGTAAAAAGATTAATGAATTTAACGCTTGGCAACCCTGAAGTTGTTGATGAGGGCATTGTTTGGTTGAAACATTAAAGGCAGAAGTCCATTTTATAAATAAAGCTACTAATCGAAAGCCCTAGTAGCTAGTGCTCTAGTTATTTTAAGATTAAATTGTAATTTATTACTTTTTAATAAATATTAACATTAACAATAATAAATAATATTGCAACTGAGGTGCGCCGACTGAATTTGTTTAAAATTAATAAATTATTTTTATAAAAATACGTAGCTACAAACCAAAAGTAAAAGTCTAATGGCAAAGAAAATGTATATCGAGGGTTTCAAGCTCTGATCGCCTTCGCCGTAACATTCGTATGTTCGTCAATAAATCGTCTAGAAATCTAGATTATTATATAGATTTGGGGGATAATTTATTGCTAGGTTTTCAGTTTTTTTTAACCAAATCTTGATTATGATACGATCCGGTCTGGAAGGGTATAATAGCAACGAATCTCCAAGAAAACAACATAATCAGTGTAATCGCTTTTATTTCTTTTACTTATACTATTCTTTAACTGGTTATTTTAAACAAATGTCTATGACACAGTTAAAACATGATTTCTTATTATACATATCAATAGTATTATAATTATATGCATTATAATTTTTAATGAATATTTGTTTTACTCTTGGTTTGGTTCTCTCATTTTGTTTTTGCTTTTGTTTTTTTTATTGATAATTTACAGAAATACACAATAATATTTATTCAATACAATTCTATATGTATATGCATGTATGTATTAAGTATCAACAATGTAAACAAAGATATTTTTTATGTCTTGTACAAAGAACATAATTATATTATATTCATATTTGTGTCTGAACTGCAAAAATGACCACAAACACAAGGTTTTTCTCCGGTTAAAAGAAAATCAGCATTTTCACTTTTAAATAAAGTTGGTACACACAAATGCATCAAGTTATGTGCACAAAACAACATTTTGATCTATCCATATTGTCTAATTATTTTCTAAAAAAATTTTTTTTTCAGAAGTCAATTTCAGAAATATTCTTTGAAAGAAAATTTGATTAAAGGTAGAAACCCATTAAGGTGGCAGTTAGAATTTGGATTTTCTTTGCATGAAGTTCAACTGGTTCAACTTCCGGTCTTAGTAATAGGAAATATTTCTTCAAGGGTAAAATTGATATAGAAAGTTTTTTTAACAAGCTTTTTGAAATGAGCGAAAAATAAGTCGCCCTCACGTGTGTTAAATCAACTTATTTTCTTATGTTGAAAACCAATTCGACGAACAGTCGTAAGACAGAAAATAAGGAAGTTAATCTCGAAGCTTCACAGCTAATAGGAAAGTGCCACCTCCCAAGTCCTCACGTGGGTTTCGTTAGAGCATGAATTGAATTCACTTGAAAAAAAATATGATTTCTCGGTTTATACGCCAGGCCTAAGCTTATTAGATAAGTTCCTCGGCGATCGCGATCGACCCGTTTTAGTGACAAGAAAAAAAAAGTGTTTAGACTCATTGGTGGGTAAAAACACCTCTCGTGAGACTTTTTTTTTTAACCTTTAAGCTATATAGCAGTTTATTCATTTTTCAAAATCGAATATTTAGCAGGTACTAACCATTCTTCTAGCTGAATAGCTGATTAGGTTGAAGGCTAATTTAGAAGTGCGAAATATTTAGGTATCATCCTCGACAGTAAGCTCAACTGGAATTAAAGCATGGAAAAAAGAGTCAAGTAAGCTTAAACAGCTTTATTATAAGTTCAGCCGAAATTGCGGGGAAAATAAAGGGGTCCTTCCCCAACAATAACATGCTGGCTCTACACAGCTATAGCAAGAAACATACTCACGTATGGATGTTTTGTCTGGTGGCCAGCATTAACCCAGCAGAAAATCTCAAAAACTTAACTAGAGAGCATAGAATGACCTGAGTGCTTGGTACCTGAGAAACTCAGTACCCTTAAATGTAGAAGAATGCTGGACTGGATCTTCAGAACTACTCATAGCCTCCGAAAAGGTATTTCTATTTACGTAGACAGCTAGGCATTATTAAGGCTCTAGCAACACAAAGTATAAAGTCTCGTGTAATAGGACTCTGTCGCTAAGAACTTAGTGCTAAAAGCAGACAAAATCAGCGTTCCCATTGCTGGGGTATGAAAAGCCTGATAAGCTGGAGAAACATGGCTCATATCTATGTATTACAACAGTGGAAAAAACAGACAGAAAAACTTACTTTTGTGACAGGATTATGGCAAAAACCATTCAAGAAATAGACCACAACAAATGGAAGAATCTGCAGAGTTGCAGTCACACAAAGGCGCTATAGCTCAAAGAGCTCATTTGAGTGCTATAAGCTTATACCATACTTTCATCATGACTACAATCCCTGGCCATAGCTACGAGAGTGATGCTAAGGACAGTGATGGCCCGACACCTAATGGGCAAAAAAATGCTCAGAACAATCACTAACACCAACTTAATTGGCAGAGGCTGCCATGATCTCGAAACTGAAGAAGATGTGAAACACTTCTCCTGCTAGTATCCAAGTGGCAGCAAACAATGGCTTCAACTAATTTGACAATGCTTTTTACGAGCTTGCAAGTGTGTTAGTGGTGACTATTGTGAAGTTCAACAGAAACTCCGATTGGGAAAGCTCAATTTATCAACTATTTTAAACTTTATCAACTATCTTGGTCAAATATTTTTTATAAAATTCTATCTGTTACAAATTCTCTAAAGGCGCGCGTCAACATGAGAATAAAACTACCGAAAGTAGCTCTCAAGCCACTCTCGAAAGTCCCGAGAGTACTCGCAGAGAGTTGATTTTCTCCTTTCAACTCCTGGACTCCTTGAAAGTCTCTATCTGAAAGCTACTCTCGTGATTCTTGACAGTAGCCTGAGAGCTACTCTCAGTAGTTTTACTCCAAGTGGACGCGCGACTTAAAGGGTGACAAAAAGCCCTCATAGAACTATTCAAATTGGTGCCTTTGGCTGCCAGGAAATCTAACCTCCCTAACCTAACAGCATATCGAACACTTATTACGTCATGCTGCTGGACCACGTGGGTTATCCCTAAAAAGCTATTTTTAAGCTATAAGCGCGGATCAAAACTAGTAACAAACGAAAATGCCAGAAGCCTTCTTCTCAAAATGAGCGACTTCCTGGCCGGCGTCTGTTATCCAGGTTTAATTTGGCCTAAAGCAATGGCATTTTTCTCTCCTAACATGCAAATAAAATGGACAAGAATCAAATTTATTTAAAACTTTTCTCCATAAAGGCATAACACTTGTGAGTGCTAGCTTTGGTATTTCTGTATAGGGTTTTAATGTTTCGTACTAGGAACTCTTTTTCTCCTCTATCCTTTAACAAAAAATATGCAGAGAGCACTCTACCAGGGTCTACTTAACTCACCGAGATTAACATTTGTCATGAAATATCTTTCAATTCGATTCCATGTACGACAGCTTTTAAGCTTAAAACATGCATTGGTCTGAAAGGTGAAACTATGGCTCCACTAAGTCGTATAAGCGCCAGTAAATTTTTGTAAAATATCCACTTTAAACCCAGAAGATTTAAGCGGAACTTAAATAACAAATTTCTAACTTCTCAGACCGAAAGTCGAGAAGTTATATTTTTTTTTTGCTAAAATGTCTTCTAAGTCCAGATACACGCGTCGATAAAATAGTCGTGTAGAAAATTGTCGTCTGACTAAAAATTATCGCGACCACGACACTTTGTCGCATCATTTCTTCTGCGGCAATTTTTCAAAGTTTGACTCTTCCAAGCCGAAAGGCAACATTTGAAAACGTTTCTTTTTCAACTATGGAAACGACAGTTCCTATTGAAGTTCCCTGGTACGACAGTTCCCCAGGAATTACATGGTTGATTTATTTGAGTCTTTTTTGCTAAAAGAAAACTAAAATCTTGCGTGATGCAAAAGCCAACAGAAGCAACAAAATTCTCAGATTTACTTGCTTCAAGGAGTGCGGTCTTCCAAAAAGAGTAAAAAAATGAGCTTTAGATAAGTTGGTACAATTAAGGTCAAGTTACAATTCCTGATAGCTATATTGCCTTCTTTCAAGGATCTTTAAGCCCCTTTGAAAATAAACATGGGCTTAAATTATGACAGTTGATGTAGTAATGATAAACAAAAACAAAACCTAGTTCCCGTTCAGAAGTATGAGTGGCTAAATGATTTAGTGCAAGCTTTTTGAATAGCGTATTAAGGAAAAAAACGGATTTGGAGTTAAACCAGCAAGCAGTTTTTCAGTGCAGAATTAATTCCTGCAGTAAAACTGTCGAATTCTTTGACTCTCGAAATTATTGACTCTCCCAACTCTCACTTCACATAGAAAAACACAGGAAAAGAGGTTTGAGCTGTTCCCAGATGTAATTTTTCACAGAAACACGCAAAGCAACTGCCATTTCACACAAAAAAAACATTTGACCAAGTTTGTACTGTTCTCCAGAGTTGACCCAGGATTAACTCATTAAATTTGGCGAGTTAAACCAAGATTAACCCCAGATCTAAATTCACTGAAAAACTCATTTCTGCGGTTAATCTCGCACTGAAAAACTTGCCCTACTACGAACTCCCCAGGTTGTGTAACAGTGGCTCTATTCTGTGACAAGTTTCCTGGATATATGAACGGATCAATCGACTTTTTCCCTTGGGATCATGTTTGAGCATTTGTGTTTTTGTCCAAATATTAATAAAATCCTTTGAACTTTTCTGCAAGGAATTTAAAACGACTGCAGACAGACCAAGTTTGAAAGTCATTAGTATTCAAAAATTGATAGACCAGAGAAAATAAAAAAAAAAGAAGTTTATTTTATTTTATTTGTGTAAGAAATAAAATAATCCCACCGTTAATTCCTGTGACATCTGTAAATTTTCGCAACAATACAAATATTTTTTCTCGTTTATTGTTCACATTCAAGAAAGTTTCAGTCTAAGAGAAATTATAGAGATTGAAAATCTGAGAAAACTGACTTTTTAAGGCTTTGAACAGATCAGAATAATTTTATTAGATTTATATAATTGCAAAATAAGGAAGACATTTTATTAGGAAAGGCTTTCCGATTTATTTTTGCGTTAAAAAAAAAATTTAAACTTAAATCTTGCGTTTGCACTTTTATTTTATTTACATAGTTTTATTGAGAGAACGTTAAAACATTGCAGTTCGTAGTTCAATACAGCAGAAGCTAACAACTTTTTAGAAAGGTACTGAAAACTTTTAGAAAATAAAAAAAGAAAACAATTATGAGGTACATAACAACTTTTTAATTTACATCAATACAATAGTGTATAGTTTGTGTATAGTTTGCTTATTAAATCTTACAAACACGGCCAGCCGTTTAAAATTCAATATACAATTTTATTTTTTATTTTTTTAAAGCAAATTATTGGATAGTGTTACACTTACGTAACGCTAAGGCCATAATTTTGAGCAATATATTCTTTGTTATTGTTTGGTTTTTCGGGTAATCTAAGGTCTGAAATTGTGGCGAGACGTCGCGATGGCTAGTGGATTATTATTTGGCTTTAAAATTTTTCCTTAATCCTTTTTTATTATCCTTTTATGCGTGTGGATGATGTCCAATATAGAAAACTCTGTTCAGATCATTGTGAAGATATGTATTTAGGTCCTATTTTATTTTTCAATGAATCATGTGATCAATGTTTTGTGTACAATTTTGATAGTAAAATAATTGTTAGATGGAGGAAATATATTGATATGTAATAGTAGTAATAATCGGGAACAGAGAAATAAAAAAATTATTGTTTAAATCAAATCGTTTCAGATTTTGTAAAAAAGTTTTTAGGGATTAATGTTTAGCTCCATTTTTAAACAAGAAGAAATAGCGATGTATATTAAAAACAAAACATTTTACTCTTTCAGATATTTGTATCCCGAAACGAGACCACAGACATTACAAAAAGCTCTTTTTCTAACCCTTTTTTTTATACAAAAAAAAAAAATTTTGCGGAATCTTATAAACAAAAGAGTTGGTGCGATAACTGGTTTTCGAGTAAGGGTCCATATTTTTGGATCATTCAATCAAACTCTTAGTCGTAGAGTGAAGTTAAAATACCAGCGGACGAAATGTCGAAGGAAAAAACCGTTTTTGGTTTACTGGAAGGGCACGATCCAACCAATGCTCTAACCAATTGGCTTATCGGTGACCAATCTAATCTTTGTATAAATTCGACTACATCATTAGTTTTTACCTTACGTAACATAGTATTTCCATTTTGGGAGCTTAAAAAAGCCTAAATCAATCTCTATGCATAAAAATCTGCAACATAATAATTGTACGTAATCCAATACTTTGCAGAAGTAATTATTCGTAGCTCCTTTCCCTTTTTCCTGCGAGAAATGTGCTAACAACTTCACTGTCCAATGAATCAGATTTGATTCATGAAAACAGTTTTTTCTTCTGTGTTTTCTACGTCCATTGCTCACTTATGACATTTTAACATGTTTTTAATGAAAATTATTTTATGTCCCTACATTAAATGGTCAAATGTCATCTCTACGTTCATATTTTCTATTTGAATAACATAGCATCGATATCACGTCCTATGAATTACATTTGATATCTAGATTTTCTTTATGGAAAGGTACTCTAAAAGGAATGGCCATACTCCACTAGGCACTGCTTATGGTTTACGAGGCAGTGATCCTGGGCTGAGCAGTAATGCTCGGGTCAGAGCTAGTCGGTTTCCGGGGGATAGCAAAAAAATGCAACTGCCTAAGCGCAAGCTCAGATTCGCGAGTTGGAATGTTGGAAGCATAACTAGTCGTAGCTACGAACTTGAACAGACGATTGTAAGAAGGCGAGTGGACGTCTTGTTTGTCCAAGAGACGAAATGGCGGCACATCTAGAAATCGGGCCCGCTTCTTGGATATAAAGACAAAAGCTTACAACTTTCCTACTACGGAACCGAACAAGGTAGGAACCAAATCTTGACGATGTTTGCCTGGCAGCGTTTAAAATGATCATAGATAAATAAAATAGAGTGGCGCAACAGCTCGAGGTGAACCAGGGCCAACTTCTCAACAATGTATGCTGTGTGTGTTAATTTCTTCACATACAAGGGGACCTACAATTTTTGCCGAATCCGAACGGCACTTTGAGAAGTTTTTCAAGACAAATTATACTCTCGCAGGGCTTGTCAGACCCTCGCGGAGGTGGGGACCGTGAAAAAGAACAAGTCTTTTTTTTCAGGTGACGATGGCAGGATTCGAACCCAGACCTCTGGCGTAGTAAGCACACACACTAACCACTACGCCACGGCACCCCACAAAATGATCATAGAACTAGCCATTATTATAATGTTTGTAGAATTGTAAATTGTTGTAATTTTTCTTTTTTCAATTCGAAATCTTGAATATTTCAAAGCCAAACGACCGGTTGATGTCTCTCAAGCTGGTGATGCAAGATGAGGTGTGGAATGGACGATGGAAACATGGAACCTAAAAACTACGAATCAAATGTGATCCATGTGACGTGAAGGTAATGTCTTCATTTCTAAAAAAAAATAATGAACGTACAGTCGTTTTTCAATTAATTTCTATGGACAATGAAGTTGTCAGCATATTTTCAGGATGGTGATTTATCTCTTGTTTCTAAGTCACTGAAAATCTATCGTCGAACCGATAGGAAATTCTAGAAAACATTGCAAATTAAATCCTTATTTTTTGAAAATTCTGGTAATGTGCGTTTTATTGTTATATCAGCATATCATTTATTGAAAATTGTTAATCTGCCACGCATCTGCCACACAATTTAACTGAAATCAATGTTAATAAATTACAATCTGTCATATTTAATTTTATGTTGAAAAATATTTTTACTTTTTTACCAATTTCATTTATGTTTGGCGTACAATTTTGTGCACCAATTAGTTTTCCATTTTGTTAATTGTTTCTTAAAGTCTGTTTTGTTAAAAATGTGTTTTTTTTTTTAATTAGCCTAGTATACATATACAAATCTATACATGTACAATATACATAGATACTTCTGTTTTATAGCTTGTATGAAAATTATTAGCCCAATAATTGTGTTCGGTCACCAAAATATTTTTTCTTTTGTGTTTTCTGTTTATCATCAGTTTTTTTTCAACAATTATACTTTTCAGTTTCTTTTTAGTATGTTTTAACAATTTGCTGGGGGTGAAAAAACAAAAAATAAACCCTTCAGTACCATTTTTATAAACAGCTCTCATTCATATTTACAAATTTGCTATTTTCGTACAATTGCTGCAGTATTGTCCACAACAACGCAAAAATTATATATATTCTTTTATAGAATAAATTAAAACATTCCGTATATAACAAATAAATATTTAACAATTATTGTAAACAGAAGTAGAACATCTCATAAATTTTTTTTCCTAAATTTGTTTCTTTATTAAAGAAAGTATAACATAACTTTTAACACTACGCCATCATAGTATTTACTTGATAAATTTTCTCTTTTTTGTTTAGAACCTATATAATTTTAAGTTATTTAATTACTTTCTTTTTTGTTTAGCTTTCGTTTAATATAAAGAGTCGACTTTTGAACAGCTCTTCCACGTGGGAAGGATCTACAATTTATAAACATTCAAGTATATACCATCTCAAGAAAACAACAATAGTTAATCTAATTTTTTTATTTCTGTGCGTGTTTTAGTTTTTTTTTGTATAGCATAATTAAATAAGTGGAAACAAAACAATAAAACAGTTCAGGTTTAACAAGGTTTAAGTTTTAATTTCTTCCTTTGAAAACATGTTAAAATCAACATAGTATAAGAGCTTTACATTAGACTTTGATAAAATAATAAGAATAAAATATTTGTATGTATTTGATTAGTTTAAAAAAATATAATATATAATTAACATAGTAACACATACACCTTATTTAGTAGTCATAATCCAGGCATTTGATGTACATACATATTATTTAGTAGTTGATGAGATTTTTGTTTTTTTTTTGTTTGTTTGTAATAAATATTTATTTTTCATTTGTTAATATTATACTAATTATTTGTGTGTTTTGTGTGTTATTTTACAATTGATACCATTTTTTGTCTTTATATTTAAGCATTAATTGATGAGCTGTACCAGTAAAATCTTGCGCTTGATTCGCCATGCGTTCGGCGCGTTCTTCCAATAAATTGAGCTTGTCGCCACGTTCCATTGCTAATTGATGAGCTCGACTGATCTCAGACGCGGCTGTGGAAGCTCCTTTACCGAGCTGTTCTAAACTTGGACCGGGTATGTGTTTCGCAACGGATCGGTTAGCCTTTCCACTTTGTTCGCCAACTATATATAATTAATAAGATTTAACAATAATAAAATATGATAATGAAATAAAATAGTTATAATAATATATTTATACGTAAGAAACAATATAATTATATAATTATTATATTTTGTTATTATAATTATACAATTTAGGTAGTTAAAATAATATAAACGTAGGAAATATGAAATGACTTACACAGCTCTTCTCTGTCCAAACTTCGGCTTCCGCCACCAAACAGGCCTTTGAAGAAGCTCTCCTTAGGTTGTTCAGGCATTTCGTGGGGTACAAAAAGTTCACCCATCATTTCAGTTGTGAATTGACTGAAAAAGAAAATCAATGTTAGGCTTTGTGTTATAATAATGGTGGTCTATGGCAAGGATGTAAAACGGCTTTCCTGAGTTGTACCAACTGAAAGTGTTTTACCAGTTGTACTGAAATAGAACCAATTGTACTGAAAATTTTTTTTGCATGAAAAACAGGATGTTGGTTTGTTTAACGAGCTAATTCTGAACCAAAAATAATCTTGATATGTCTATCGCTGCGCTGTGTATTATTTCTGTTCCTCTCGTAGACGTGGTTGTTGGAAAGTTTCTAGTTCAAGCCTGCCTAAATTGATATTTCTCTAGTCTTCGACTTTACTAGGCTCTTATAAACTTTCTGAAAAAAAAACTAGCCAGAAACCTTCGAGATCGTCCGTTTGAAGGATAAAAACGATCGGCGACATTCATAAGTTTGGCACGCTTAATTTAAGACACTGTTACTTAAGAAAAGACTATTTTCTGTAATTTTCCAATAATCTTGCGATCCTGTAACTGACGCTGACCTATAGAGCTCTGCACTTAAAAAAAATTGGTACACAATATGTAACAATCATAACGAAATACAATCGATATCCTCAAGAAGTTTTCTCAGTGCAGGTAATGCAGACGTAAATCTTCTTCTTTTTCATTTAGGGCCGAGGTTATGATCTGAAGTGATGGATCATAACCCTCCCACTCTACTGCATTCCTAATGGTCCGCTTGTGGGGACGCCGATTTGACCCCAGAATATACCGGCAGGCCACCCGGCTTTGGATCTCTTCATCACTGAGGCCAAATAAATGCTGTTGTCGTTGCATTTGTGTGATCCATGTGTGATCCTCTCCTTCTTCGCGATTGCGCTGGAATGTTGATTGAAATTGCCTTTTTGACGGCGTTCGTAGCATCTCTACTTTGAACGTGGCAGGCAATACCAACTGAGCCGGTCGTGCTCCATTGTTCTGGAGATATTTTTTTTTTACATAGATGCTTTTTCGGATCTTCGTACTTCTAATTTTATCTCGCTTTGCTACTGCTGCTGTTATGCGAAGCATCTTCATCTCAGCTGTCGTTAATACGCTGTTTTTGAAAACCATATGTAAGCGCCGGACGCAAAACTGCGGTGTAGAGCTTTCCTTTCAGTTTATCGGGCATTTTTCGGTCACAGAAGATGGCGGAGTTTTCTCGCCACTTCATCCATCCCACTCTTACGCGATGATTGATGTCGTCATCACAGTTTACCCATATATGAAGTGCTCGGTGCAGGGATATATGATCTTCACTTATGATGGTTCCATCGTCGGCGAAGAATAACTGATATAATTTCGGGTCCGTCAGTTTTCCTTCAAGCAGATAATCAAGGATTACAATCAAAAGCAAAGGACTTATGACGCTTTCCTGGTGTACACCGACTTTAATTGAGAACTCATCAGTGACTCCGGGCGGACATCTTACTCTTGTTTTTGCTCCATCATACATGTCCATCGTCCTCGTCGTTTTCGTAGCGCCACCCATATCAGATCTCGTGGTAGTCTATCAAAAGCTTTTTCAAAATCAACCAGCACCATATGTAGATCTTTAAGGGCATCACGATGATTTTCCGTTATGATCCTTATGCTTTGGATTGTATCAGTGGTTAATTTGCCCGTAACAAACCCACACTGGTCCTCAAATAGCCTTATTATTTTTCGCAGTCGACTATCTAGTACCCGCTCGGTAATTGTTACAGCTTCGTGTATCACCTTTTCCTTTAAACAAAGGAAGGAGATAAGTTTTACTCCACTGATTAGGCATTGGATCCGCACTTATTAGTTTGGAGATGAAGGTCGTGAGCCATCTGGACCCGGTGTTTCCTATTTTCTTCCAGAACTCTGAGGGTATCTGATTTGGCCCAACCGCTTTTCGCTTTTTGGAGTACTTAACCGCCTTCCCAATGCAGACCTAAATAATCATACTTTTATGGTTAAACTTTTAGTTTCCAGGCACCGGGTACTATTAAAATCATTCATCATTTAGCAGCATTACATTATATTTTTCTAGAGTAAAATTGTATCGAATTAAGCAAGATTGTACTTTTGTACTGAAGATAACTCATTTGTATCGAATTCGATACAATTGTATCGACTTTTCCATCCCTGATTGGAAGTGGTTGAGTGTTGTAAGAACAGGGGCACTGTAGGGGCACAGTAGGCACTGAGCGGCGTCAATCCTATTGTTGTAACTTAAATGCTTATGATACCTCCGCATCGTAACCACCGGGTACTGGCCTTGTCCTGCCTTGGACTTGGCTTACTGCACTCATAGGTGCGAGTGTTGAACAAGAAGAAAATAGCAACCCTATGATTGTCCAAAATAGCTGGCTGATCGAGTCTCAAAGTCAGTTTTGAAGGCCTCAAAAAGAGGACACGCAGCGGAGGAACTCAAATAAGATTCAACGGTGCTGTCAACAGTCAGGATGACAACTACCTAATATGAGCTACCCCGACTTAATTGAGACTAAGGTCAGTAAGGGGGTAAGAATGAGTAGGTAAGTAAGTAAGAGCCAGTAAGTAAGTATGTGCTGCGAAATGCCTTGGGTTCTTGAAGCGATGCAAACAATATCTCATACCATCAGATCTAGCAACCGTATACAAAGCGTTCATACGCCCCAAACTGGAATATAACTCCCACGTCTCTCCTCTCCCTCCTATTATCCTTTCCACTCGCGCTGTATTAACTCATCATAACGGTAGCCATAAACCCTTGAGCGGGAGTAAATTATAAAAAAAAGATCAGTAAGGATTTTCAGTGCTAGACAGGGTACTGGAGTAGAGATGGTGGCGGATGAGCCCCGGAGTGGGTCAACGACAGCTCTCACATCAGTAAGGTGGGTTACTGACTCAGGTGTACCAGGCCCGCTGTCCTAGGGTTGAAACATGGACTTGGCCCGCCTACAAGTTTCGAGGGTTGTGCCGCCAGAGTAAAAATGGATGTCGTAAAAGGAAGAAGTAGCCTCGGATAATTTAAACACTATAGCGGGGACCACAAAGCAGCCTCAGGCTTCGGCTTCGCCCCGTTACGATACGTGAGCTTTGAACCGGCTTTGCAATGACATTTCGCTCATGAAGAGAGAGCTTTTATTATGCATTCACTACGTTCTCCAAGCATGCCACGATAAATTAAAAAATACGCACACACAGCCGAAAGCCCTGGTAGATTGTGCTGTGTCCTGTGTCCATAATTAGGTAGAACATTCATGTCCAACTAATAAATAAATAATACGCAATTTGGCCCAAAATGTAGGCACACTCAGATATTCTGCGTCATATCCGTGCATGACCAACACACGTATACAAATATAGCCAAAGGCAGACTGATTGACTTCGTGTGTGCGATCGAAATCAACCCCCATTTGTTTCATACGTAGCAAAAGTCCAGCACATCTGAACTCGTGCTGGGCTTCTGAGCCTCATTACGTTGCATTACTTTTTCTCTTTGCGCACTCTTTCTCTTTGCAAACAACATTTTGAAGCCGAGCTTCATTGTGTTAGGAATCACTGAAATCTTATGGCTGAACTTGTAAACGTCAAGTCGAGGCCAGGCCCAGGCTGCTTTGTGGTTCCCGCATAAGACTCAAACAACAACAAGATCCGGAACGTTAAAGGACAACGTTTAGGATCAGGTAAGCTAAAACGAAAAGACCTTGATATTTATTACAGCTGTTATAAAAGACTGCACATATTAGGATGCGGATTCATCGTGGGGCTTAGGTCAAAAGTCATTGACTTTAAGCCGGTTTGTGATCGCCTTGATGGGATATCAGCCTAATATGTACACGCGCCCCTACCGAAGACGCTGAAGACCCTGAAAAGGAGGAATTCTATGAACTCCTGGGTGGTGCCTACGTATAGCCTGTCCAGAGTACGACGAAAAAGTTGTACTTGGGGACTTTAATGCCAAGGTTTCCTACCTAGGGAGGACATCTACGATGGATTTGTTGATTAGCACAGTCTCTACGAAATTACATCTGATAACGGCTACCGACTAACAAAAAACTTAGCAAATGGTAAAGTCTTTAATATTTGTCATACATTTTTTTCAATTAAGAACGAATTTCCCGAGAAATCAGGTGTTCAAAGATTTCAGATCTTAAAAGTGGGCACGGTCAATAGAGTGGGCGGTTCAATTTTTGTCTTATTAAAAGCTTCTGGTCGATATTGCTCTCCACCAAAATTTGAGTTCATATGTTTTGTCTATCTTGACCAAAAGGCATTTGGAAATAATATGTAAATTTGAGGTTCTCTGACATTCAAGCCAATTGTGGGCGTGGCTGTAGGCGGATCTTCTCAATTTTCATACTTTGTCTGTATGAGAACCAAGCAACGCTGCAAGTTTCAGCTTCTAAGCTCAATTTTAAGGACCTCAAAACGGACGGAGAGACGGACGGACGGACATGGCTTAAACGACTTACCTGTCGGCCTCGATCATATCTCTAAAAGGTCTAAGGGGTCTACGGTGATTATTTCACTGTGTTACAAACTATGCATTAAAATTAATATACCCTCGGTCGGGTATAAAGAACAAAGCTAAGCTCTAGCACCGAAAAAGGAAAAGGTGAAATCGGCTAAGGTTATCTGTGCTTTCCACATTTTGTGACAATTAATGTGATCAGTCTGCGTAATGTCATTATAAAAATATTGTTTCCTACTATTGCTTGATTAAGGCCTCCGTGTGATGTAAAAGCATTTCTTTTTATCTTTGGATCCAGAAAGTCAGCCTAAGTGTGAAAAAACCAGTGAGTAAGTGCTACAGTGTGTACGCAGAAGTTACAGTCCGTAAAACCGACCGCTGAATACCCCATCCTATCCCACATTGTAAAATGCTGATGACATGGTTATTTTTTGACATTTTATAAGTATTGCAAACTTCAAAAAGGAGCGTGGTCCAACCGCCCCTAATGTGAAACCACATACATATCTAAGTTACACTTAAATGTACGTAAAAATGCAATTTTTTGGTCCAAATTTAATATTTTTGAAAAATCAACCCTTAAAAGGGGGCGTGGCTAAAAACTTTATATGAACGAAATCTGGACTGAAGTCTTGTTTACTTAACCTGCTACTTTTTTTGTTTCATGCTTTCCTAAATTAGGCTCAAGGCTAGTCGAAATTAAGTTTTTTAGGCAAATTTTAGGTTTTTCTTCAATTCTGCCTCCAAAAATGGGCGTGGCCCAAAGTCTTGTATGAACAAAATGTAGAACTAAGCGTTTTCTACATAAAATATCAAGCAATTTTTTTTTTAATTTTGAGCAAAAATATTGAGTAAACTGCATTTGAAAATTTACTATTAAAATAGATGCCACGCTATCTAGAGGAGGTTTACCGATTAAATTTTTCTTTTTTGTGTCTTACATTTATTAGGAGATGCTAAATATTAAATTTCAGTCTTTTAGAACGTATTACAGTTTTGAAAACTCTGGAGGCAGTTGCACATTTAGACCGATTGCGGGCGTGCCTTTGGGCGGATTTAAAAAATTTTTACACTTGTACTGCTTCGCATGACGCGGACCTTACGTACGAAGTTTCAGCACCCTAGCTCAAAATTTAATGCCTAAAAACATGTGACACACAGACGGACGGATGGACATGGCTCATCCAATTCAGAATTCGGTCTCGATCATATGCCCTTAAGGTCTTGGGGGTCTACCATTATTATTTCACCGCGTTACAAACTATGTGACAAACTTAATATACCTCCTATCCTATGGGATGGGGTATAAAAATAATCAGAAAGTTTGAAAACCAGTAACCAGCTGATTTTGACAATGATTGATCGTCGAAGCTTCAGAATAAAAATTGTGAAGATCACAGTCTAGAGGCATTACTTATCACAGATCACCTTAGCTGGTTCCACTCAAGGTTTATTTTATATCATCCAATGAGGTAGTAAAGATCAACCTTGCAGAAAAAGTGTTCTTTACATAATACAAAGAACAACACAAAATTATATTGTATATGTACATAACACTTAAAATGATTTACTTACCAAAAATCTGAGCACAGTGTGAATTTTTGAAGCTCGGTGGGTGAGGCAAGGTACAATCCATGTCCTTTGTTGCTAAAACAGAATGCTTTCGAGATCCTAGAGTTTGGAGAATCGAAAAGTTATTGATACTCAGCAGAAAAATTGTATAGCATTAGAATATAAGTTTACAGACAGAAATATTAAAACTATGGTTTTTTTTCGTTGTATTCATAAAAATTGTATCCTTGCGGTTTTCCTTATGGCAACTAATTTTTTGTTCTATTTTCCTATTAATATCTTTTATAAAAGTATAATTTATATTTCAATAGCGCTTGCATACACATATAATTATGTATTGATTAAATATTGAAAAATTGATTATTATTGAAATATCAAACCACATGCAAACATCGTAGGATCATGCAAAAAAATTTTAGGTTCAAATATCGAGGTAGAATTGAAAAAAAGTAGTGTGCAAGCCGGGATAAACATCAAATCGAAAAGCAAAAATGTTTGGAAAATAATTTTGTTTCTGTACGCAGCAGGTGTGAAATGTATATTGTAAAAGGTGTTATTAGGGTAATAAGAACTTAAATAGGTTTATTTATAATCCTGGTCAGATGTACAAATCCCAACCCCCACCGAGACGACACAGAAAAATATCATATATATACAATTGTTTAACGATATTATTTACAAATTTTACTAGTTTTTTTTTGTTCATAAATCCTCATGTAAATTTTATTTACACAAATCTACTGTATTGTTCACCTCCTCGCATGTGAATGATATCGAATGAATAATATTTACAATCATGATTGATGATATCAATTTGAATTGAGGCGAACGATATATATATATTTTTTTAGTTATGAAATAATCAACCAAACTAATACACGATCAATTTATCAAATAATTTAGTATACTATGTAATATATTAATGTATAATGCTTTGATTGTTTTTTATGAATCAACACAAACTTACTGGTTAGTATCCTCGTGAACAATTAGTTGTTGGCCCCAAATTGAAAGCATTGGATCTACAATTCCTTGCTTACATTTTGTCTGAAAGCTAATGGTATAATTACATAAAACAATTTATAAAACATTTGGGAACATTCGTCAAAAAATACCGGATTTTGTTTCGTTTTTTTTTAAGTTTGATTTTGTATAGCCAATTTAATAAACTATTTAAAAAAACGTTCTCAATTGATACTGCTAGAGTTGCTAGGCTTGCATTTTGGGATACATACTAGCGTTTGCTACAAAACGTAATGTTTTCTATGTAAAACATTTTCAATGAAAGCAATTTTTCGTTCGAATCTTGCTGGAGTTGATCACCTAATTATTATGCTCAATTTTGTTTTATTTTCATTTTTTCATTTTTAAATTTAAAATTGTGTGTAAGCGCAAAAGAAATATTTTTGAGTGATAATGCTTAGAATTGAAGAAATTGATAAAAAGTACGAAAGTGCATTTTACAAGAATAGGTTAAAGAAATGGATTTAGTACAGCGATGATTTCGAACCGCACAATGATAGTTTTTGAAGTGTATCTGATTTTTGCTGCAATGTGAGAAAGCTGTACTGGCTGGTGAAGTTGAGTAAAAATTGATTGCTTTGTAAGCCAGTTCCGTTTGTTAATCATAAGCAGTGTTTTTATTTTTATTAAGTGACCAAAGAATGTACAATAAGCTTGACACTGTCCAAGATTCATGAAGCTACACTTAAACATTCCTGGAAGTGATAAATTGTGTGCTGTTGAAAAATGATTTTGTCATTGTGTTCCTTGTGTGTTCCTGGCCTGCATTTTCATGAAAATTGTCAAATACCTTATTCAATATTTTTTTTTATATGCAACGGAAATTTGAGAGACAGCTTGATGCTAATATAAAATTTATAGGTAAGCCCCCCTACGGCGAGGTAGCTGCCCCAAACAATCCCTCCATCATCATCATTTCCCGTGACTGCTTATCTGGAGCGAGGGCGGCTGCTAAATGGTCCCTCCATTTTTCCCGATCATCCACCACCAACTCAAGAGACACAGGCGCGATCCCAAGACGAGTCTCGTAGATGTTCTTTACCTAATCCCACCACCTGTTTCTAAGCCTACCAGGCGGGTGACGCGCTTGCATCCCGGCTAACATAACCTGTCTAGGAAGTCTGCGAACCATCCAAACCATAGAAGAATTAATCGTTCTACTCGGAGAAGTAGCTGGTCAACACCAAGATTCCTACGAATACTGACGTTTCTCACTCTATCCCTAAGAGTGAAACCAGCAACGCACCTCAGAAATCTCATTTCGGCAGCTTGTACCCGCGATCTAATTCTTTTGGTCATTACCCAAATTTCATGACCATAGATGAGGGTTGGAACTTGGAACGAACACTGAATTAAAAACTGAAATCTTTGCTTTTAGTCCAAGCTCAACTTTCCTGATGACCGGCTGGCGCAGTTTTTTTACTATTGCTCCAACTTGGCCAATCCTACAGGATAACTCAGTCCCCGAGATACTCAAACTTCTCTACCTGTTTCAATGGGACTCCCTTAATGTGCAGAGTACACTGCACAGTAGTTCGGGAAACAACCATCACTTCGAACTTACCTTCGAGTTTACCTTCATCCCAGCTTCACCACATATGGTCGCAAACCAATCCATATGGCTTGCTGAAGTACCTCCTCGGACAATGCCAGAAGAGCTAAATCATCTGCGAAAAGCAGGTGGCTTATCCTAAAGCTCAGCCATTTCGAAAGATTCCTCATCAAGACTGTAGTTTACCATACAGTCCATATATGCTATAAAAGGAGAGGCGATAGAACACAGCTTTGGCGAAGTCCAACGCACACATCGAAACACAGCTTCTGCAGTTCCCATACAAAGACTGAATGGCTCTCAGAAGAGGCCCACTCAGTGTATAGTCCTGCAAAACTCTCCAGTGTTTATCCCGAGGGACCCGGTCATAGGCCTTTTCCAAGTCCTCAAAACACGCGTACGCCGACTTGGCATATTCCTAGGCCTTCTCAAGAATAACCCTCAGAGTAAATAGCTGGTCGGTTGTGCCTCTGCCAGGCCGAAAGCCGCATTGCTCTTCCCGCAACAATCAATTCTTCTTAAGTTTCTCTTAATTTTTTTTTTAACGAATGCTTACATATTTTTAGGCGATTATTCGTTTTTTTTGGCATTTCTACATTAAAAACTACTTCCCGAATTTTTAGGCTTACTTCAGGTTTACCTTCAGTTTATTTTCAGGAACGAGACGGTTCTTCTTGACTCTAAAAAACTGGGCCTAGTAATTCGAGACTAATGTAACTCGAGAAGAAATTTATGCGATGCAGTATCTGTGATAATGCAATCGACTGAAGTATGGTCGTTAGCTTCGGGTGAGTACCATGATGAAATTAGTTAAACTGCTCTGCTCTTTTTGGAGAAACCACGTGCAAGTACACGGATAGAAGGAGTAAGTCTGCTGATAAAATCAACCAAGTAATCCGATATCTTGGTACCCATCTGGGTGATAGGATTCTAACAGCCAAGACCAAAGTAGGCATGTTGAGGCACCAATGCATTGCGTACCCATTGTCTGAGGATAAGAAAGATATTTTAAGAAGACTCATCGATTCATTGCCAAACGGAGATTTCTTTATGTTGATGGCAAACTTTAACACTAACGTTTGACAAAGAGGGGTTCAAAAAAAAAAAAAAAACAAGGAAACTTAATTGGGAATGGTGAAAGGCTTGCGGACTCCACAATGCCAACCCCCAGTGTCATAATGTTTAAGCACAAGACCTGCCACAAATTCAGTTGGGTGTAGACTAGAAGTGGAGGAACCTTCAATCAAATTTACCAGTTTGCCTTAAGCATTCGTTCCGGAAGCAGCCTTTTTAATTCGCTTAATATAAGAAGAGCAAACATTAGTCCAACGCACTTGCCACATCAACAGAGCATGCTGTTGCTCTGATAGTAAGCCTGTATCTAACAGAATCACCAAAGCTGAAAAGAGACCATATAGGCTCTGAATGGGAGGTTGTTTAAGAGAGGCTGACTAAGAATCTTACACTACTATGATCACGCACGGCCGGTCCTGTGAAATCCTTCTGCCGGTCCTTAAGGTTTTACCGATTTTAAAAGCTGGAAAGGCATCTCCGTGCTTAAAGGTTTTTTTTTATAATTATTTTGCGATAAAGGGGGGCTATGACTACCTTTTGATGCGTAGCACATCGCGAGCGAAAAGAATTGAAGGATAGAAAAGTAATTCTCCGTCCCATAAGCAAACGCTGATGAGCTAGTACGGAACATGAAAACACTGTACAGAAACCCTGAAAAGCCTTTAAGCATTTCCGTGCTAAAAGGCTTAAAGTAAAATAGTGTCAAAGCGTATTTGAGACTGTTTGAAATATCATTTTGAAGCGCTGGATGCAGAACAATCTTCCTGTGTGGATCTTGTTGAATGATCTGCGTTAAATCCAGTTCATAGACTTCGAGAAAGCTTTTGACATAATGAAATGCTTTCTACCTTAAGCCGAATCCACTCCACGTTGCTTCACACTAAACTAAGTTTTTTTTTTTTTTGCCAAATCGTATCTTGGATGGATGTAATGATAAAATTAGTAATGAGTTTTCATTGTATGGATGGTGGCGAGTTATCATTTGAATCGTGCAGTGAAATTCTATTGAGTACACAATTGGCAACATCTGCGTCAAGAAAATTATCGGCAAATTACTTTTTTCAGACACACCAACATCAAAAATGAAAGCATACGTTAAGTAAATCTTTGGGATTAGCTTTTAATCTTCCTACCTCTATCTCGGTTCTATTAAAGCAACCTATGAGATGGAGCCACTCTATTGGCGAGCAACTGGGGCCGTATATCATCAATAACACGTCGAATGCTGACTTCAAAGTAGTCCAAATCTCTAGCTTATCGGCATGTGCATACAGACTTGTGACCTGTAACTTGAGATCGACAGGTGAATTGATTAAGCCATGTCCGTCCGTCAGTATATGTGAAGTTTTTAGGTCTTCAAAATCACCTTAAGGAGCTGAAACTTGGATCAAGCCTTGGTAAGTTGCACAGACAAGGTGTGAAAACTTGTGAAATCCGCCAACGGTCACTCCCCATGCTGGCTTCAATATGAGACAACCTCTATTTCAAAGTTTATTACAAAATGCCTTTTGGTCAAGTAAGACAAGGGATAGGAACTAAAATTTTAGTACAGAGCAAAAGTGGCCAGACGCTTTTAATTAGACGAAAATTGCCCACATTTATATTTTAGATCTAAAAAACTTGATTTCTCGGAAAATTCATTCCACATCGAAAAAAAAAACATGACAAATATTAAAGATACGGTAAGTGTTGAGCTCCGCCGACTTTAAAGGGCGTTTTTAGGAAAAAAAAAAATCAGAAATAATTTTTGCTTTTAACCCATTTTCTCATAATTTAAACGGAATAACAATTAATTGATTTTCATTTTCAGCCCGTTTTTGAGGGCGTGGTTATTGAAAAATAATTGACATACAGTATATGAATTCAGACCGAAAATATTTTTGATATGGTGTTACACGGTAAATGGTCCTTACAAAAATGGTTTAAACGGAGGAAGACATTTTGAAAATGTGGGCCGAGCTAAATCATGTTTCTGGCCAATTATTCAAACTAATGGTCACGAGTTTTCAACTCGTGCACAACCTGGTGCTTCTATGCTAAAATCTTTCCTCAAATTCGCAAAGTGGATGGGTTGGCATATAATTATTGCTTGCTGAAAAGGTATTTTGCACTGTGACCTTTTGGTCTATTGTACCGCCAGCTATCACTTTGGATAGGTGCGTGCCCGCACAAGAGTTCCACTCGCATTGAAATTCCTTAAGCAATTGTTTAGGGCTCATGTCATTAAGGCACATGCTAGCTTCGCCTTGGCGAAAGTTCTGTTGTAGAGCACTCTCTCCAATCCAGACTCTTTAAAAAAAACCTAAGGATGGAAGATGGCTCTATTGATGGTATATCCTTAATTGATAATATTAAGTATGGGGCCCAAGTGTTTAAGTCTTTTTTGGGTTAGTGCCCCCAGGATCCGAGCAGATGCTCTGGAGTTTCACCGGTCTCGTCGCAGAATTTGCAGAGATCTTACTCATTTGACCTGCCTATTTTCTTATGGTGCTCTTTGAATTTACATAGTGGGCCAAAAGGAAACCTGTAAGGCCCTTTTCACACATACCGGCACCGGTTAACTGGTCGTTTGTATGGGCAACCGGGGACGGTTTCGGTTTGCAAGTTTGAATGCGCCCATGAAAATGTGATCACAACGACCAGGCAGCCGGCTGCCGAGAATGTGTGAAACGGGCGTGGTAAGGAGGTTGTTCTTGTACAAGCTGAAGAAATTAAGTGGCATATTGGCTGGCTGTCTGTCATTATTGCTACAACATAGCTAATGTGATTTCTGTAAAATTATATTGGGGCCAATCTATCTTAAGCTTATTTCTTCATCAGTTCTTAATCCATCTGACCCAGGTGGCCGGGTTTAGCTCTAATAACAGTGTATGATGCCGACCTTCCCTCATTTGGATACTGTTTGACTATGCGCTCCACATCGGCCGTAACTTCTTTTGTTCGTATTGCGTATTATCCACTAGAAGTATTGCTAAAACGATTAATCGTGCTCCAAACATCCGCTTTAAACATCCGTAAAATGGACGCAGGGCACGATGAGTTTGACGAATCGAACGTTGGTTTGCAAAATAAATTTGCACGATCTGCACGTTCTAGAGCTAATCTTTTTTAACCACACCTAATCTTTCAACAGTCAAATCAACGATCTATGGAAACAGTGTTACCAGTTTAGAAACCAAACCTTAAAATAAACACATTTGACTTTGATCAAAGCCTCAATGATATTAAAAGTCCTTTATTGATAGGAAGTATTTTATTGGTATTTATTTTGTAGTAAAATTTTATAGAAAATTTGATACAACTAACATAATAGAAAATTTACCAAGTTTTTGAACTCATCTTTGGAAAATTTGAAAAACCGCAGGGCGTTCGACTTGACAATTTTCATATAGTTGATAGACTATATTTATGACAGTTGATAGTCTATAATTTTGTTTCTCTAAACTTCTCCTCAAAACTATGCAAATGCTTAAATGCTGCTAGATCGAAGGATAAATAATTTGGAAATTGAAATAATGCACAAGAAATATTATAACTCCTGACTGGAAAATTTTTCCGATAACTATTGGTACAACTTCTTTTCCAATTTTTTTTTTGCTTAAGACATTTTGGCAAAAAGTAAATCGAGAAATATTTATTTCTCATTGATATTTCATTTGATATCTTAATTTAATCTTTTGACTTTCAACCCTTAAGCTTTTTATTCTACAAAGAATGCCAACCCAATAAGTTATTTTTATCTCTCTTCCTAGATATGCAATTATTTCGCAAGTATTTCCGTATTTTCTTCACTATGACTGTATCCATATGTTTTTATTGTTTAGTAAAAATGTTTGGAAAATCCTGGGACCTGATTTGAACTCTTTGTTACACGTTTTTTGTTAGTACTAGTAGTTTTAGTAGTAGTAGCCCACCTAGTAAAAAGGCGTAGAGTTTCGGACTTATTCCCGCTAACACCAGTTAAAATCAGTGAATGCGTTCAATGGTAAACCGATTAGATAAGAAAAATTTTGAACTACTAAACTCTCATCAGGTACTATACTACGAAAAGAGAGAATTCAATTAATGCCTACGAAACTTTTATAATATAAGTTATTATCGAAAATTGCCTATTTAAAATTAAAATTTATTAAACATTTAAAAAGAATGAGTTTTAAAAACCTATGAACTTTATGTATATAATAAGGTGTGTCTTCGTGTGTGATATGCTCCAGGTATGTTTTTTTTATTCATGATGCTTAAAAACAGCCCTGACAGCATCAGTACGAATCAATCGAAATGATTTATTGATGGAGAAAGTTAGGTTAATGCAAAGTACAGACTAAGTTATCATTATCACCATTATTACTAGCATCGTTCCATTTAAATAAGTTAAATATTGATATATATATATTTATATTCATATATATTATGTTTATTAGTCAAACAGTTAATGAAGGGCAAAGTATAGTAAAAGTGCAAACTAACATTAATAATAATAAAAAAATTATAAAAGTCAAAATTAACGAAAATTGAAAGAGAAATCTTATTATATTGGAAAAGGTTTAGTAATAAATAGTTTTTTTTTATCAGAAAATAAACTTTTTAATTTGGGATGGATATTGCTTTAGAGTGTTCATACATACACAACTTGGAAAGGAGTGACCATTAGATTGCATTTAGTTTTTACTATTTTTTGGTTTAGTTTTTTTTTTTTGTCATTTATTTAGATTGTGTGATTACTACATCAAACAGTTGTGCGCTCAACATTTAATTGCATACTGTTGCGTATTTGGCTTTATTTAAATTCTTCTTATTGATTCGATTAAACATTTAATTTTTGCTCTAGGTTTTGTGGTTATTTCTTTGGCATTTGCATTGTGATACCACGATAGAGAAGAAGTGGTGTTGGTATGCACAAAAGCTACATCCTTTCATTCAGTATTTTGACAATAATTACCTTAGATCAATCAGCGGAAGAAAATCTACATCCAACAAGGGCCTCAGACTAGGAAGACTATATGCCATCAGATGGCCATTTGACACGTACGTTACTAGGCATACACTATCTAAAATTGACAAATAATGGATTGTGGTTATTTAGGGTAAATAATGTCAATTTATAGGCGCACCTCGCATGCTAACAATCTCGGCTTTCACAACAAAATCCGTTTCTGTGATTTGATGCCGATAGACACAGTATTGACTGGGAAGCGCTACAACTCGAGCTTGTTTCTCACTGGCGATCACTATGAATTGCCGGTCGGAACAACCTTCATTGACAGGGTTGGTTGCAACTGTCATGCTGCTGCTGGTACTGACACTAGTGCTACCGCCTACTCCACTGGTGGTAGATGTGGCTGTTGCCCCGCTCAGCGTGGGACTCATTCGATTTGGGTTCTTTGTAGGCGTTCCTGAAAGAAAACAAATATTTTAGTAAGTAGATCAAGACACTTTTAAGTATTTAAGGAACCACAAGCACTACAATAATACTATGATTTTAAATCATTCCACTAACTGATTATTAATCTTGCTTGTTTAATGCACCATGTCAAGAAGCTCCCGTCCTTTTTCATAATCGTTAAACAGGGATAAGGCCAATCTTATAATATTAAGAGCTCAGACCGTGGGTCAAAGTAGAGGAACCGGCGCGCAGTCTTGTAGATTAACAGTGGAATAAGTTTAAACGATCCCCAATCGGTCTTCCGAAGTTAAAGAATGGCTAATTGGCCATGATATGTAAATTGTCTATACACTTTAGAATCCTCTTTGGTTTTAGGTACTCCTTCCTCCTTGTGACTAAAATAAGCTTGATCATCAGGACAGGGAATTCACACTCTAGGCCTGAATGAAGCACTATCGTCTTATTGTCCTCTCATTTATCTGAAAAGCGAGCGGAAACCGCATTGGTGGACCAAAGAACTGTAAAAAATTAAAAATTACAGGGGCAAAATATTACAAATTCTATGAAACCCAACTGCCTTAGAAAAGCATATGGTTCCAGAATCTTGGACTTCTTCCAGTGACGAATCGCTTAATCTGCAACAGGAAGTGAAGTCCAATTCCAATTCCAATTGGAGTATCTCCTACTCCTTATAGTCTTTTAAAGGAAATAGTCAAGAAGAGAGAAAACTAGAGGGAGGGTTACAATCCGCTTAGGCAAATCGTTGGATACCCCATCCCAATTGACCACTGTCAAGCTCCGAATTGTGTCATAAATCTTGGTTGTTAAATTTCAGCTAAGAATCTTCTCCCTAAGAAAGGGGCGTGGCATCAACCCCTTCTCAACAACATCGTATTTTTGTTTATATTTTTTTTAAGAAGTGGTATACACGTGTTGACTGCATTTTCATATTAAAAATTTGGTTTATACTTAAAAACGCCGCCAAAAGTGGGCGTTGCGAAAATTTATTCACTTGAGTTGATAGTTTACGCACATATCTGAACATTTTATAGCGCAAGTTTTTTGGATTTAAAGCAAATATATAAAATAAAAACCGTTTGTTAGAATGCATATTAAGTATGATCACGCCTCCAAGGGGGTGGTATTTGCTTTTTTTTAAATGCCAAGCACAATTCACTTAAGCGAGGATATCGCATACAAAATTTCAGCTTCCTGCGACAACCTTGATTTTTCATGCTATTAAGTAAAGTGGGCGTGTCAGTGGGCGGATTTCAAAAATTTTTACACTTGTATTGCTTTGGAACATAGAAAAAACAGATATCAAGTTTCAAGTTCCTAGCTCAAAATTTAAGGCCTAAAAACTACAGACAGATGGACGGACGGACACAGCTCATTCGACTCACAATTCGGTCTCGATCATATGCCCGATCATATTTTTTAAGGTGTTGGGGGTCTACGGTGATTATTTCTCTATGTTACAAACTATGAATCAAACTTAATTTACCTCTTATCCTATGGGATGGGGTATAATGAAAGGAGCAGATCCAGGTAACTGATGGCAAGAGCTAGACATAAGAACTTCGTATAAAAACACAAAAGCTTTCTCCCGCAAGTGTTATGCCTTTACGTGCAAATCAATGATATAGTCAGCGAAACATTTATTTTCAGCCCGCCTAGTATTTGAATGTTACCCAGGAAAAAAAGAAGTCAAAGAGCCTTAACGATCGGCCCCGGGAAATAACCCCCCAAAATGAAAATTAATTTAATCCCCAAAATTTGTATGGAGGCGGAATTTATTTCATATAAAAAAAGCTCCCGAAATTGGGGACCCATTTTGTGGCTTTTTGGGGGCATATTTCATACCACATTTTTCTTTTTAGGGTTCAAGCGATACAGTGAGACTTTTATCGGCAGCCCCCCTGCTTGTTTCTTTTTTTGGCTCCGGAAAATAACCCCTCAACGAAATAACCCCCCCCAAATGAGGTGAAGTTACTCCCTAAATCGAAGGTAATAGAAATCCCAAAAAAAATTTGAAATAATCCCTAAAATAGGTATGAAATAAGTCCCCAAATATATATGAAAGCAAAGGTAAAAAAGAAACGTGCAGGGAGGGTTGCAAAAGGGTTCTCCCCCAAACATATATCACTGCGTCGCTTGAATCCTGAAAAGAAAACAATTTGAGGACTTCTTTCATAACAGAATTTGGGGACCTTTTTAATGAAAAAATCCCCCAATTTGAGGAATGCAATAAGCCCCCAAAAACCCATGAATAGTCCCTAATTTCTGTGGTTATTTCTTATGAAATAAATCCCCACAGCCATACAAATTATGGAGGGTTATTTCGTTTTCATTTTGGGAGGTAATTTTGTTGGGGGGTTATTCCCGGAGTCACTTTTTTTACCTTTGCCTTCATATGTATTTGGGGACTTTTTTCGTACCTTTTTGGGGGGTTATTTCATACATTTTTGGGGACTTCTTTCTTCTTCGATTTCGAAAGTGATTTGATATTGAAATTATTCCCCGATTTTGGGGGTTATTTCATTTTCCATTTGGGGACTTATTTCGTTGGGGAGTTATTTCCTGGAGCCTTAACGATCGGCCAATCCTTACCTGGATAAAAGATAATGACCGCTATTTTGAGAAAGACGTACCTGGATTTTTCTTTCTCTTGCTGGTTTTTCCCAGCCCTAGACTATTATCCCGAAACTCATCATATCTGGTGAAGGTTTCCCTATTCTTTGACTGGAGAAGTGCCCTGTTTGGCTCAGCAACCAGTAAAAACTGCTTGAAGGTCTGAAAGGTAAGCGATGCATGGTAGTCGCTATGGTAGTCGCACATTGCTATTGCTGATTCGGAAAAGTACCTGAATGAATTAAAAAAGCACTTACAAAACGCTTATAAGTAAGCTCTCCCTTAAAAAAAGACTTAATTTTGGAGCTTTCCCTAACAACGATATAAACGATCGAAAGACGACAAATCCAATTTCTGTCGCATGCTTTATTAATAAGTAACTCTAAACGGTTCCTTAAAAGGCCTTAACAAATACTTAAAAATATGATTTTTTATTATTTAAAATTAGCCTCCATATTAGGTAAAAACAAATTAAAAAGTCGATAATAACTTACGGTCCCGTTTTCCTTCTCTGTTTTCATCCCTCCAAGGCTCAAAGGAATATGGTATTAGCGCACCATTACAATCCAAAAATGACATCGATAAAATTGACCCTTTTAACCGAAAAATCGGTCCTCCTAAAGTGATAAAAAAACAGTTAATAAAAATTGTAATACTTAAACTTATAAAAGCAACAACAACATTAATAACTTACCTAATATCGACACGAGAACGGGTTGCGTTTTCCGTGTATCTGGCTCAGGTAATGTTATTGATACTGTCAGAACGGATCCTAAACTGGTTCCGACCCATAAAGTGGGTAATAATACTGATGGATCTATTTAAATTAAACAAAGAATTAAAATTGAGTAGCAACATTTGTTAGGAAATAATGTGAAATATTTCATTTATCAATTTTTGACAATGTTTCTGGAGAAGAATTAATTGGTCGAAATTTTTGTTCATAATGCAGAAAAGTAAGAAAAAAACCCGAATACGCAGTTACAATTAACATTTTCCGAAATAAAACTCCGCAGCACATAATAGTGGAATGCTGCCACCCAACAAATCTTGATTGAATTTTCCTTTAACTTTCTCTTAACAGGGATAAAGAGGACTACCTTCATTTTAGTCAAACACCCACGCCTGGATTGACTTTAGGATTTGGGGTAGATGCGAGGTCGGGTGTATACAAGGTATGCAAATTAAATAAAAAATAGCCAAACGCTTTTTGTCCATTAGGTCACAAACTACATATGTTTTTTGACAGCCGGGGGCTTATAAGTATCCCCATACCCGCCTGTGCAGTCATGTTACGTGGGACGCCAAACCAAAAAAATCTCCACCCATCAGCTAAGTCTCTGGTTCCTGGTTATCTAAAGCTTTTCCACTTAATTGAGGAGATGCCAGTTCCATCGAGCTGATACTTTTTAGACTCCTCAACTAGTTCAAGTTCCTTCTTCGCTAGCGATGGAACATTCCAGGTACCAATTATAAGTTGGTGCCGTTTTCAATTTGTAAACTGACCATCTAAGCGCTCATTTTGTCTTAGCGCTGTCCCTTTCCGCCTCCCGTAATGGTTAGCCGCACCATTGCCGGGCTGTTCGTAACTTCTTCTTCACACCTGCAAACCCAGTTGCCCATTCAAACGACCGGGTAGCCGGTTGCCGGGTAACCGGCGCTCTTGGAGTTCTGTCTTGGGATGAGCGGGAAAGCAACATTTGCGAACCGGCACCAGCTACCCGGTCGTTGGGAATACGTTCTTATGAGCGCCTTCACACCTGCGAACCCAGTTGCCCATACAAACGACCAAGTAGCCGGTTGCCGGGTAACTGGCGCCGGTTAGCCAGCAGCCGGGTATGTGTGAAATGGGCCTTATGCCTAGCTCCGAAGGATACCTTGGGTTGACAGGATCAGCACATATTCGAGGCTTCTTCTTTTTTGTCTTCATGATGGGGTGGGGGGGTTGAATTTTATAGCTAGCTGCCGGGTTTCTATCCTAACATGGACCTCAGGGACCGAACAAGTACCTGCTCATCCCAAGACAGACCCTCTTGGAGTTTTTACAGGGTTCAGCCGCTCCTCTGGGATCAAACACTACTGGGTTTTTTTAGACTTCAGGTTCATCTCTCAGTTACAAAAATTTTTCTGCCAAGGGTGGCCCCACCAGGAGTATATTATACTCCTGACACCATCACTTATATCATGCTGAAGACTACTTCTTTCAGCGGATTTTATTCGGCTCTTCCAACAAGCATACCTTACGTCAAGACTATTTTAAAACTTCCGGGAAAGCATTCGTGAAGGTGTTGCAAGCGCGTTGCAGAGCTGTAATCGAGACTTTGTTGCGGGAAGAGCAATGCGGCTTTCGGCCTGGCAGAGCCACAACCGGCCAGCTTTTTACTATGAAGGTTATTCTTGAGAAGGCCTGTGAGTATGCCAAACCAGTCTACGCGTGTTTTATAGATTGGGAAAAGGCTTCGGGATAAACTCCGGAGAATTTTACAGGACAATGCTTTGAGCGGGTTTGAGAGCCATTCAGTCTTTGTATGGGAGCTGCAGAAACTGTGTTCGGATAAATGGCGTCAAATCTCATACTATTGATGTGTGCCTTGCACTTCGGGGCTGTGTTCTATTGCCTCTCCTTTTTATAGCATACATGGACAGGATAGTGAGGCGCAGTCTTGGTGACGAATCCTTCGAAATGGCTGGCGTCAGGATTAGCCTTCTGCTTTTTGCAGAAGTTAAGCTGTCCTGGCATCGTCCGTGGAAGAATTTCAGCATACTTCACTACTACTCAGAGTGAAGATGCTGAAATTCTTCCACTTCTAGTACTACTTTTCAGAGTACTTTTGTAGCCATTTGTGGTGAAGCTAGGATGAAGGTAAACGGGTGCAAATCCGAAGTGATGGTTGTTTCCCGAGTCCCATTGTAACAAGTAGAGTAGTTCAAGTATTTCGGGGTCTTTTTCACTAAAGATGGAAGGAGTGATAGTGAGTTACCCTGTAGGATTGGCCAAGCTGGAGCGAAAGTAAAGGAACTGTGCCGGCCAGTCATCAGAAAAGCTGAGCTTGGAGTGAAAACAAAATCCTACGTTTTTAATTCAGTGCTCGTTCCAACCCTCATCTATTGTCATGAAATTATGGTAATGACCAAAAGATTTAGATCGCGGGTATAAGCTGCTGAAATGAGATATCTGAGGTGCGTTGCTGGTGTTACTCTTGGGGATAGAGTGAGAAACATCAGTATTCGTAGGAATCTTAATGTTGAGCAGCTACTTCTCCAAATGGAACGATCAATACTTCGACGGTTTGGACACGTTGTTCGCATGCCCCCGGCAGACTTCCTAGTGAGCGCGCCCCCCTAGTAGGCCAAGAACAGGTGGTGAGATCAGGTAAAGAACATCTCCGAGACCCGTCTGGGGATCGCGCCTGCGTTTATTGTGTTGGTGGCGGAAGATCGGGAGCGATGGAAAGACCATTTAGCTGTCCTCCCTCCGCGACCCTTCTAAGTATAAGCGGTCACAGAAAATGTATGTTTGTATGTTTGATTCTTAAGCTGAAAACAACTTCACCCAAAAAAAATTTTTTTCCACGGTTCGGGAGAGAGTAATCGGTGTAGAGTGCAGAGTTAAGCACGAGTCAAACCAAGATCTGTTAATCGCAGGCTTGCCCAGTTTTTTGATACAGATTTAGCTCCGTCAGTATAGCTTTTGTATTCTTCCACCCTCACTCTACTCGCGACACTCTCATAGAAAAACAGTTTAATTTGCAGATTCCGCTAAAATATAATTTTCCACCCACACTTGGAACACGGAAAGTAGCTGTCATTTCACATTTAAATAATGGGCAAAGAATGCCTAATCAATTTTCAGAGTTTGACACGGGGTTAACCACAAAATTTAAGCAAAATATTTTGCGAAATGTTGCAGAACAGAAATGTTTTTTTCATCCAATTAATTGCCCGCCAATTTGTTATGTTTTTTTTATATTTTTTTTGTTAAAATATTATCTTATAAAGTAAATTTACTCACCACTTTTTTTCGTATAACTATCCGTAAAAGCTAAACACGTTATGGCTTCCGATGTGATATTCTCAAGACTTGACATCGACGATGATCGTGATCTCGAAAACGAACTATCCAACTTATCTACACGACCCGTAGTATTGAATTTAATTTATCGATTTAGTTTCGACAAAAAAATTTTAAACGAAAAAAAAAGTAGAAATAAAAAAAAATCAAATTAGAAAAATCTCAACACCAAATTGTAGCACAGTAGTTGTAGTAGAACAAAGGGGCATAGCCAATATAAAGAAACATTAGACATATTAATTTATATGAAATAAATTTACAATTAAGTTTATTTCGATTTCAAAAAAGGTGTGTCATGTGTTTCATTTCAAACATATTAACAAATATAGCTTGTTTGAAAATTTGTATATACAAAAGTAGCCAATTAACAAAAAGCCGGCTGGCTTTTGGTTTCGTTCTTTTTTTTTTGTTTTTGAAAAGTACAATAGTCAATTAAATATTTAATAGCAGAAAGAAGAGCTTTTTGTGATATTCAATCAAAAAAATTAAAAAGAATAAGGAGGCATTCCGCATTTCTTTGAAATTCAGAACGTGCTTCTATACACATAAATGTAGTTTTTAAATCATGCAGAAAATGCGAAAAATAGACTAGATTGTCGAAGGAACGACATGCATTTTTTTTTTCAAGTTAAAAAAGATTTCCACTTTGGCGCGCAAGTTCACTTATAACTACGAAGGATATGGCAAAATGGGAAATGAAAATAACAGAACTCGGTTGATCCTGAAATAGAAATCTATTACAATTCGTAATCAAGACAGTGTCGATACATTAAACTCTAGCACTAAACACTGATTTGACACATGCACATTGAAAGACTAGATACTGTCCACCTAAAACAAATTTTTCAAAGTAATGCTTCAACAATTAAAGCGGCATTATTCGTGCAGTTTTTTGGTTGTAATTTATTATTTTTTTGTTAAGAAACAAAAATTAAAATTTAAAATCACAGAAATGTTTCGAACACACACATATACGAAGATTTAAATAAGGAAATAAAATTATAAGGAAACATCGGAAAATACGTTTAAGATGTAGGCATCAGTTGGTGTAGTGGTGGTTTACGTAAGTTCCTCAAAACCTTTACAATTTTCTGTAAGCTTTGTATTATATATAGTTTTTTTTTTATTTTTATTTACATTTATTGAAACTTTGTGTTTCTTAATATTTAATTGCTCGTTGTTAATTAAGCTATTGGTGGCTTGAATTGATTCGTTTGTGCACATGCCAGTAAATTATGAATTATGTTCCATTTTATACATAAATGTAAGTAAAAAAATTGATTTATTTTGTTTTAAACTCTGAAGGACATGGTATTTATAAATGTCTGTGAATTTAGATTGTATTTCATTTCAGTGTTGACAAGGACGAAAAATAATCAAAAATTATAACTAGTTTGTTAAGAGTAGAAAAAGAAAATATTATGACAAATGTATTAATTGTTATACACAAAAAAACGTGTTTGTTGCCTTAGAAAAAGGAGTAAAAAACAGAAGAAAAAAGATTAAAGAGAGTTAAAATTGCCGGAGAGGAATCAATCAAGGAGTTCAACGACACAGTTTAGTTGTACTATAGTATGTAGGGTATTAAATAACATTTACATGAACCACTAAGTGTAACAGTCCCTTAAAAATAAATATTTTTTTTTTGTATTTCATGTTTGACATCAGGCACAATTTATTATTTTATAGTTTTCTTACGTTTGTGATCTCTAAGAACATTGATTGTTTAGGAACAAAATTTCGTATTCATTATGGTTTTTGACAGAGGACAGAAAAATTGAAAGACAAACACAAATATACAAAGTACAGAATAAAACCAAAACAACACTTTGTTTGGATAGTACCACATCACGAACACATTTTGGTTTTTTTTTTTGTTTTAAGAGGAGTTTTGGGATTGTACTAATACTTTAGGAATGACATGGGTGACACAAATATGATGATTACATGTAAGATGTAAGAGCAATGGGTGATATATGGGTAGAAAATCGAAATTCAGAAACTACTAATTAGAAGATTTAGCAATGGGATTGCGAGAAAAAATAACTAAAACTAATGAGAGTTGTAACATACACCCGCGGAAAGTTCATTTTAAATATTTTTTATTTATTTTTTTATGAGTTTTTGAAACATGTATATGTAATATATATATGTATAAATAAATATATAAATATGAATTTATAATATTTTTTTTTAAAATATTTTTTATTTTCATCCAGGGTGGTACACTGAAACAAATAAACAACTCAAAGAAAATCGAAGATTCTTACTCAATGCGCTTAAGTTAACTTCTTTGTTAAATCTAAGAGGATTAAGTCTTTTAATTGTATATAGTAGAAATTTAGTAGGTACACAAAAAAAATAAAGGAAATCTTTCTACATTTTGTCTTTTAAGTTTAATATATTTGTTATACAAATCTCAAGAGAGGTAAAGAAGGAAAATTAGGCGCGAGTACATGTTCGTAGGAAATACTTAAATTGGATGTTTCCACCTGTTTTTTTTTGTAAGGTGACACCTGGGCTGCAGTTCGTCGTCTAGTTGGTAATACAATTCCAACAATGTCCAACATAATAATAATGCTTATCTCTTAATAAATTTCATATCGAACGACGTCTCATTAATTAAGCTCTGAATTCTATTATTACTGCTATGGCATATCACCAGAGAGGTGCGACTGTTTGCCACATCCTCACACTTATTGAGGTTGAAAGACAAATATGTGTCTGCATAAATTTTTGTTTGAAAATCACTCAAAACCATTGCTGTAGCTGAAACTTCGAGGTATAGCTGCAAAGATTGGGTCAAGTACAACCTTCTGCTTTATTTAAAGCTGTTTTTTTTTTTTTTTTAAATTCTGATGTTGAAATCCCACTTTTTAAAGTCCAGTTTATTTTTAAATCTCGCTTTTTTTCAATATCGCTACTTTTAATCCCGCTCTTGTGCTAAGGTTAGGTTAGGTTGAAGTGGCAGTTGGCAGTTGACACACTTAGCTTTATAAAGGTTCATTGTGGTACCATGTGAATGTGGAAATTTTGCCTACTCGTTAAATCTTCTTGAGCTACTAATGAAGCGTGAATTGTTCGAAGAAAGAAGACCCTCTGAACTGTGCCAAATACAGAGCAATCAGGCTTCTTAACATTGCAAAGAAGATCTTTTCTGCTGTATTGTGTGATCTTTTCTGCAGAAAAGTCCACCATCGATCAAAAATAGTCACACTGCGGCAGATTTTGGAGAAAACGCAGGAGTTCCGAATCGACACTCAGCACCTTTTCATCGATTGGTCTTTACCGGCTTTGGCTACGCGCTCAAGGCCGCGCATACCGCTTGTCTATAGAGACGAGCTTTATAGCACAATATCTAGTTTTGGCATCACTGCCGAACTCGTCAGTCTAATGATGAAAAACGCATGTTTTCCGCCAAGGCCGGTAAAGACCTCACCGAGCCCTTTGATGTTAAAAAAGGATTTAGACAAGGCTAGGCGCCGTCATGAAACTTCTTTAACATCATACTTGAGAGAACTGTTCAGAACTTACGCGCCTACACCAGAAGCACAATTTTTCAGAAGTCCGTTCAATTCCTCGCATACGCAGACGACATTGAGATACATACTTGGAAGATCAAAGCCTGATGTCAGTGTAGCCTTTGTGAGTATTGGGATGGAAGCGGCGAATATGGGTTAAGAGTCCACGAGGGCAAAACCAAGTGCTGTCATCAAGAAAAGACACCCAACGCCAACGTGTTGGACAAAATATCGCCATCGACAGCTAGTAACTTTGGGACTTTGTTAACCTAAGTTCCGCTTCCGCTATAAATCCCCACAATGACACCAGCGTTGGAATCTAACGAAAGATAACTCTTGCTAATCGCTGTTTTTTTAGGCTAGAAGAAAATTGAGTAGCAAAGCCCTGTCTCGAGCAACTTAAGTGTCCATTTATAAGACCCTCATCATCCGAGTCCAGCTACGGTGCAAAAGCATAGATTATATCAAAGGCGGATGAAAACACTTAAGGCTGCTTTGAGAGAAAAATTCTTCGGATGATTTATGGTCCGTAGATGTAGAGTGAAGGAGAATATATAATATCGAACTGTACAGCCCGCCACCGACCTAGCCAGAAGAGTCAAAATACAATGGCTGGGTCATCTAGAGCGGATGGACACCAATGCCCCGGCCCAGCAATCTTCGAATGCACCCCGCAGGGACGGAGCACCGAGACTGAGGTGGTCCACGCAAATGGGAGGGGACCTCTGCCAGCTTTGCATGCGAAACTGGAGGCGGCTTGGTGGAGATAGAGCTGGCTGGTGAAGCTTTTTGGCTGGGGTCCAAATCCAACCCGGAGTGTAGCGTCACCTCAATAAAGTAGGTAAGTAAGAGGAATAAAGCGTGCGAGACGTTTTCTAGAAGAAAGCTCCACGGTGAAGATTTCGGTTCATAAAAAGAGCGGGGCATGTGTTGTGACGGTTGAGACTGACTTCTTCTTCCACCTCATCCATGCAGGTAAAGTTATGTTAAGTAAGGTGGCTGTCATCGCTCGGCAGGCCAAGGAAGGTCTATTGTTTGTGATACCACTTGTAGGACCGGAATTACCAGCCCAAGGACCTAAATAATAACTCCCGTTTTGGGTGAAAAAGGTCGAGGTAACCAGTAAGGGTGTAAGCCTTTACCAAAGATTACCAATTAATGCTGGATTGGTTAGGGACTTACTGTAATTCTGTTTGACAAACAAGGCAAGGGCAACCAAATTTGCTCCTTAAGTAAGAATTGACTTAAGAAATGGGGGAATGCATGCTGCAGGGGTTACCGATTTCGGTATAAACTCCTGCCGGGGGAGTATTATCAGGTGAGGCGCTGATGAAAGGTAGCCGTCTTCGATGTAAGCCCATGCTACAGACGAATTAAATCAGAAACAAACCCTCGGGAGAATGGGAAAGGTAGGGTAGTTTAGATAAGATTAGATTGTTTGTCGGGAGAGCCTTTCTGGGGCACTGCGGTCTCCTTAAAAGAGCCTACTGCGCCTTCCCTGATGAAACCTAGAGCCATATTTTTACTCTGGAGGATGACTTAGTCAGGAAGACAAGGATCTTCTCTGGAGGTATATGAGCATATTCTTCCTCAGACGCAAGAGGACCGGGTAGTGTAGAAAGGACTGACAAAGTCTGTATGTGGCATTCGGCGAAAGAGCTTTAGAGACGATCGGCAGTCTAGGGCTACTTAAGAATTTAAGGAGACTGATTCTAGGTACTGGATGGCCGCCTCTGACACGCAGGCGTATATCTTTGGCGGATACAACGTTTTTGTTAGGCCATGACAAGGCTCTTGTGCTTGGAATTTAAACCAACAATTTGGTCATTGATTGGATGCTTTAATCAAATAGATTTTTAGAATTATTTATTATAATCCCGTATTTGTAATCAAAGTCCGCCCTCAGAGTTTAAATTGTATTTTTAAATGACAGATTCAAATTCAAAACGTTGTTTCGTTTTTCATTGGCAAAATTATTTCACAAGAGGTCATCATAATTTCCTTTCAGGATTCCAGAAAAAAACGGGATTTTTAGTAACAGGGTTCCGATGCGGTTCTTCTCTAGGAGTTCAACTTCCTTTGATTTAATATGAACATCCCATTTGCAAAAATAGACTTGGCGGAGATTGATGTGTACGTGGATGTAACGACGGTTTGCGAAATCGACCACACACGCCTTACAAAACCTTACCACGAGAATTGAAAAATCTCTCAGAGACAAGGATGTAGCGGTCGGAGAAGGAGCATTTGACAATACAGAATTCTCACAATAGAGTTATCCAAAACATGGGGATCTACGAACTACACGTAAATGGATAAATGCTCATTAGGCAGCACCAAATTCAGAATGATAGCTACGAAAGGATGCCCCCAGGGTATAGTACTCTCACCTCTACTGTGGTCCATCGTAGTGAATGAACTACTGACAATCCTCAGTAATGACGGTTTCTATGTCCAAGGATATGCAGACGACATAGCTATCCTTATCAAAGGTAAATTCGAAGACACAATCTCGAATCGCCTTCAGAGGGCTCTAAACCTTGTTGCTGAATGGTGCACAAAAGTTGGCCTCAAAGTCAATCCCAAAAAGAAACTCTTCGGCGAAACTATAGAGTTCTCAGCGGAAGTCAAATAGACGAAAAACTTACATGGAACTCTAACCTTACCAGAACAATTTACACCTTCGAAAAGTCTGCTTGGTAAAAGCTGGCGACTCAACCCCAAATTGACACTGTGGATGTATGCGGCAATAGTAAGACCCATCATCATATATGCAGCTGCCGTTTGGTGGTATAAAGCAACGCAGAGGTCGGCACAGGCTAAACTCAACAAAATACAAAGACTAGCTTGTATCTGTGCAACTGGAGCAATGAAAACAGCGCCAACAGCTGCACTTGAGGGTTATCCTAAACATCCCGTCACTTCATCTAGAACTCATGAAAGAAGCAATGGTTAACGCCTATATGCTTATCACAGAAGATGAATCAAATTCCAAAATAGTTCACACTGATATTCTACAAGAACTCAGGCAAAATAAATTACTTGGAATACACTTTTTTTTTTTTTTTTTTTTTTTTTTTTCCGTGGGTAGGAAAAACCTTCATAGGCACTACGAGGACCGGCCGCGCGTGCTCATAGTAGTGTGAGATTCTTACTCACTAAAAAACCTCCCATTTTCCGTCAGACTACGACTAAGTTTCCTTAACAAGTAGTTCAAGCTTCTGTAATAATCGCGTGTGGCAGGCTGCCTTCCAACGAAGGCACCTACAATACCGTCAATTTATGCGGTTTCATCTTATGCTGCTAGATCTAACGGTCTCATTCGTTGTAGTCGGCGCGTAAGATTTGTCTGATCCAAAGTTCGGATAATTTCATTGTTGCAGTGTCCGCGAAGACGAGTACTAAGTTTGCGAGCAAAGTTTGTTACCTCGTCAGACACGGTTGCGATTCCTAGATCTCGGTGTAGATCGCTATTTCTTATATACCATGGAGCATTGACGATTGCTCTGAGTGTCTTATTTTGAAAAGTTTCTAATATAGATATATTGCTTGGTTTAGTACAACCCCAGAGTTGTATACCGTACGTCCAAGATGGTTTTAGCACTTGCTTATACAAAAGCAGTTTGTTTTATATGCTTAGTTTCGAAAATCTTCCGATAAGCCAATTCATTTCTCTTAACTTGATTTCGAGCTCGTCGCGTTTCTTTTTAACGTGCGGCTTCCATTTTAGTTTTGCGTCTAGAGTCATTCCTAGATATTTCGCTTCATTTGAGTACGGGATTTGTACCGAGTTAATGAATAAAGGTTTGTTGTTTATCTTTTTATAAGTAAAGTTAACATGCGTTGACTTAGTCTCGTTAAGGACGACTCGCCAGCTTTTCGTCCAGTCGCATATTTTGTCTAAAGCGCGCTGGAGTTTCCCTGTTGATAATTCAATTGTCTTATCAATAGCGAGAATAGCAGTGTCGTCTGCGAACGTAGCTAAAATTGTTCCCTCATCGTGGGGTATGTCTCTTGTATAGAGCAAAAATAATATTGGGCCGAGAACGCTTCCTTGCGGGACACCGGCATTTATCTCTTTGAATTCCGAGTACTCATTTTCGTACCTTACGCGAAAGATTCTGTCTTTAAGGTAAGACTCTAAGATTCTATAGAGCTTTTCTGGTAAGCAAAGCCTTAATTTGTACTTCAGGCCTTCGTGCCATACCTTGTCGAAGGCTTGCGATACGTCGAGAAAAGCGCTAGTACATATCTTTTTCGCTTCCAGGGCTTTTTCGATTTCGTTTGTTATACGATAGACCTGGTCGATTGTTGAATGTTTTTTTCTAAATCCGAATTGGTGATCCGGAATCAATCGTCTTTCTTCAATGATTGGTTGCAACCTTTTAAGCAACAGTTTCTCGAACACCTTAGCTATTATCGGCAGTAGCGAAATAGGTCTGTATGACTTTTTGTCGTTCGGGCATTTTCCTGGTTTCGGAACCATTATGACCTCGGCCACTTTCCATTGCCTTGGAACGTATAAAACTCTCATGGAAGCGTTAATGATATAGAGTAGCTTGACCAAAGCTTTTTTCGGTAGCTCCTTTAGAATTTCGCTAGTAATTAAGTCGTAGCCAGGGGCTTTCTTGTTTTCCAGATTATTTATCGTTTGACGAAGTTCAGTCAATGACACGGTTTTTATTCTATAATTATCTTGTACCGCATAAGGATTGAGCTCCTCGACCAACGGTTCCCCGTCAAACGGTTTGAATGTTTCTTCTAGGTAATCTGCAAATAAATCCGCTTTTTCTTTGTCTTCTCTTGCCCATTCGCCGTTGGCTTTTCTTAATGGCGCAGAATGTGCTATAGGCTTCTTAACGGACTTGACTGCTTTCCAAAGAGAGTAGTTCGAACCTTTATCGGCAGTCAAACTTTCGAGGTAAGCAGTAGTCTCGCGACTTTTAAAATCTTGAAGTTCGTGCTTCAGTTTGTTAGAAAGGTGGTTCAAGATTGTCTTATCCGGGGGTGCTCGCGAACGTTGCCATCTCTTGCGCGCTCTCCTCTTTTCGCATATTAGCTCTTCTTTTTCTCGCGGATATATTGTTCCGCTGTTCGATAATTCGGACCTCCGAAAAGAAGTGTTATTCCACGCAGCGCTCTGAACAACTCTCACGAGTTTATCTAATCTTCTTCTATTTCAAGTGGCGTTTTGAGCGGTACATTTAAAGCTATGTTTTCTTTGCAGTATTTTCTAAAGCCGTCCCAGTCGGTGTTGTTGTTAGTTAATCTAGGCGCTCTATTCTTTTTCGCTAGGCTTCCGCCGATTTTCAAAAGAACTGCCGAGTGATCTGAACAGAGATCAAAGCGTTCTTCTACGTTCGTAAGGTAACGAGGTACCCCCTTGGCGATAAAGAAGTCGACGAGATCAGGTATTTTATTTCTGTCGGTTGGCCAATATGTTGGCTTTCCCGTCGATAAGAAGATCACGCCGCGTTTTGTACTTGCTTTAAAGAGGGCTCTGCCTCTTGTTGAATTGCACCGTGAGCCCCAAAAAGTATTTTTCGCGTTAAAGTCCCCGCCGATGATAAAGTTTGACCCAAGTGAATCAAAGAGCAGAGCAAGATCTTCATCTGCCAGCCGATACTGCGGAGGAAAATAGCTCGTCGCGATGTTGTAATTTATTTGACTTAATTTTACTGAGACTGAGGTTATTTGCATAGAGTCAATTTCTATTTCTTCGTTTTTGGAGTGCTTTATGCAGTCTTTAATGTAGAGAGAGGATCCACCTCTCGAATTTTCTGAAGGATGATGTGCGTGATAGTCAATGTAACCTTTTATTTTGCGTGCTGAACCCTTTTTAAAGTGGGTTTCCGAAATTAGGCATATGTCTACATTATTCTTCCGTAGGAATACTTCTAGTTCCTCAATTTTTTGCAAAAGGCCGTTTGCATTCCATGTAATTATTTTGATTGACTTTCCCATATTCATGATTTTTTATTAAATGTTTTTCGAGGTTTAAGCTCGAGCTCGCTCAATTTGTTGAATATTACTTGATTAAGTTTCGCCTGTTGTTCAAACTTTTCTAAAATCATGCCTAGAATTTGAGAGACCGAATCTGATGCGGCCGATTGTGGCTTACTTTCACGTGACGCGACTTGAGCGTACGATCTTGGACCAACAAGTGTGGGTTCTCCCTTTTGACTCCGGTGGGAACTAGGACCAGCGACGTTTTCTTGTGCGTTTTGAATTTTGCCTTTAATCAAACCCTTATCCCTTGTCGACTTAGGGGTTTTTGGCTTATCTACTTTAGGAGGTTTTAGGCTTGGGCCCTTGTTTTCAGTATTTTTCTTCGGAGCTTCATGTCGTTTTTGCAACTCAATGGCAATTTCGCAACCTCGGTAGCTCGCTGGGTGACTTCCCCTGCAATTGGCACAAACCGCGGGAGCCTGACTGCTGACATTGCAATCCGTCGAGAGATGTTCGCCGGCGCATTTTACGCATCGCGGCTTTTTCTGGCAGTACGCTTGCGTATGTCGGAAACCCTGGCATCGCTTACATTGGGGAACTAGCCTGTTGCCCTTCCGCTTGGGCTCGATTTTTACCTTGATGTTAAGGATTGATTTAATTTTGTAGATTTCGTTAATATTTTCAGTTCTATCAAAAGAAAGCATAAAAATTTGCAGGCCGCGTCGGACAACAGCGGAATCTTTGCCTTCGTCCGTACGTTGCTTCTCTTTCTTTATTATGTTCACGGCGTCAAGAATTTTAAAGCCTTGGGCTTGAACGTCTTGTATTATTTCGTCCTTGGTACAGGATGGGTGTAGTCCCCTCGCTATAACCCGCAACGGCTTTTCGAGGTGATTTTCATAAGTAAACCATTGGATTTTCTCTAAATTTAACTTTTGTGACAGTGACCGATAGGCATCAGAGTCATCGACGTTAACTTTCCATACGTTGTTTCGAAGTGATGTTAAGTTATATTTCGTCCCAAGCGTATTTTTAAGGATGTTTCGCAACTTTCCGTAGTCCGCGATCCCAACGACATTTATTGCAGGTGGTCGGCGGTTTTTTTCTTGGGGTATTCCTGTCGCTTTGTTTGATACGACTGGTGTTTCTTCTTTTTGCTGCACGGTTTCTACTTCGGGTGAAGAACCGACCTTTCGTTTCTTGGTAAGCCTTTTCCTAAAGACCGGATTCGTTTCGCGTGCAAGTTCTTCCTCGTCCGTCTGGTATTCACATTGACGTTTCGGCGTTTCCTCGCATACTATAGTACCACGGGGGTTCCTTAAGGCTTCATTTTCTTTACGTAAGGAATCTACTTCGCTTTTAAGCTCATGGTAGAGACGTTCCATTTCATTAAGCTTAGCACGGAGTTCGTTGTTTTCCGCTTCAAAGCATTTAATTTTCGCTGAGTCCTGATTAACCGGCGGACTTCCTTTCCCGGAGACCTTCGATCCAGCTGGTGGAGATCGAGGCACCCTTGATTTTTTCAAAAAGGGATTTATAAGCAATAAATGGCTCTCCCCAGAATCCGTAGAGCCTACCTCCGAAGAGGGTGGATTTGCCAGTGAAACTGGATTGCCACCTGGGGTAATAAAATCTTTTGTTTTGTCCATTGCATAGTTTGTATGCGCTACGCGCTCGGCATACGGAGGGTGGATTTTAGTCGCCTCTTACGACAGGCATGCCTTACCTCGGGTATATTCTAACCCCTACCCGAAGGGGGTACACTTAAAAGATAAATGCTTACCACGCTACAACTTCCGACGCAACTTTAAGGTCACATTCCCAGACCGTCTAAACAGGGAACAGAACCAACCTACATTTGCCAGCGACTCACTTGTATGGTATAGAGATGGATCCAAAACAAATGAAGGAGTTGGAGCCGGAGTATACGGCCGGTGCACTAAAACATTACTATTTGCTAGTATGGATATAAGCTGTTCCGTATTTCAAGCTGAAATACATGCAATTGAACTTTGAATTCGAGAGAATCTAGACAGAGGTATAAAAAATAAGAACATTTACATTCTCTCTGATAGCAGGACAGCTCTACTCGCAATTATTGTCTTTGAGATAACATCAAAACTGGTCTGGGACTGTCTTCAAATCCTACAAATACTGGCCAGCACGAACAAGGTTCACCTGATCTGGGTGCGAGGGCACAAAGGATTTGAAGGCAACGAAAAAGCAGACGAACTAGCAAGAAAGGAATCCGCATCCCAATCATGATGCCAAGACCATTCTGCGGGCTACCAATTAACACCATAAAAAGTTGTGTGAAAACCTGGCTGATCGAAAAGAAGGTCCATTTCTGGAGGGTAGCCGAAGGAAACAAACAAGCCAAAGCTTTCATGCCAAACAGCTACTACAATTAAGTAAGAGTCAGATTCGTTAGAAAACACCTGAAACACCTGACGACCATGAGGATAGGGCAAGACAACACATAAAGACTATGCAACGAGGACACAGAAACAGCAGAACACATATTATGTGACTGTAACTGTTTAATAAAAACACGTCAACGTTTTCTGGGTAAGTTATACCTCGAAGAAGCAGACATAGCTGCCAGCACATCCAAAGAGCTACCCGGTTTATAACAACCATCATGGATGACCTATAAATGGAGGACATCACAATAGTCCCACTCCCCCGTACAACTACAATCTACAACGACTCGGTTTCGTTGCGCAAATAAGCGTTAGCAATCAGCATGTCAGGCAACGAAATGCTGCTTGTGGCAGGTAGGAAACCTCCTCGGTTACAAAAGCTAATAAATAATAATCAATAAGTTTATAGAATGATAATTTAAACATTTTTTCCCATACCGTGACAAAACTATAAATCTTTCCTTTTTCGAAATTTTTCGCAAAATTAAAAAAAAAAATTTTTTTTTTTAAATTTTGTCCTGCGACGTTTCGCCCACTATTTGTCAACTTCTCCAGGGAATTTGTTTTTATTGATTAAATGTTAGAATTATTTGATTTTTTTTTGGCTTTATTGCATTTTGCTGACGTTACAAGAATATATTAACGAAAAATTAAATAAACTAAAAAGAGTTTATAAAATTATTATTGCATACTAGGAAAATAGTTTATCATTTTAAACGCGTTAATAAAATGCTCCTGTCAATTTATATGTTCCATGATATGTAGTTTGCTTTCAAGAATAGTTCTCAGGTAGGGACTTTACTTCCTTTGAAAATTCTGGTTTCCCCATACAGCGTTAATCGGCTAAGGAGCTCTTTATTTCTCCGTTTTCTAAAACGAACGATAATCTTCTTTTTTTGGTTAACACAGAACCCTTCTTTATTTCACTCACGTCTGAATGTCGATGGTCTAAGTAATGTTGTATTTTTTAAGCGCATGGCATATCCCATTTTGTTGGTTCGTCATAGCAGCCAAGGTGTATATAAGATTATATCATTAAAAGGCTTAAGTAACTAAACGTAGCGTAAGTGATGCTTTCAACTTTCTCCGACTTTACATAAATTTCTCAAAAAACAAAGTTATTTGTAACTTTTTAATAGAATACAGGTGCAAACATGACTTCATCAAAAATGAACACCAGAGACTGTAAGTTACACAGAAATTTTTCCTTAAAACAAAATTTCGTAGATCATTTTGTCCCTATCATCATTTCCTCCTAATGACAGCCGCAAGGTATTTTAATAAACCAACCACACCAAGGATGAAGTGTGAACACGGTGAAACTCTATGCATAAATTTGACTTTTTACTACACTCTTTTACCACTTTATCTTAGCTAGCAGCAAGAAGGAACTATGTAGCAGCTCCAATGACCCAACTATACTATATTGTGTTTTAGAACCACTGAAGTAGCAATAAACCATATAATTACTTTAATGAAAATTTATAGTTGAATTATTCAGGTTCCTTGTGGTTGTTTTTATTAGAGGATATCCTTAGTTTTCTTGGAACCTGACTGAAGAGCTTTTTTTTGAAGTGAAGCATTATGCGCGAGTAGGTATTATTATTATATTGCTGCGAACAATAAAAATAAAAAGAAGGATAGATTATCTAGAAAGATATGGTCGATGTATTTATTTTCCAATAAGGCAAATTTATATTTTGAAGAAATTCTATAAGGGAATGACAGCGAAATTTATATTTCAAGTAAATACTTATCTTATACAATTATTGTGTAAGACAGTGTAAGCAGTTGTGTTAAGCTTTTACATAACACAACTGCCGAGTCCACTTGTACATTTGGACTTAGTACATCGTACAGTGTTACTCCGGAAGACATGAAACATGTATTTTTGCAACGCGGTTTGGCCACCAAGAGCAGCCAAACAAAACTTGTTGGGAGAGTATCCAATTCGGATAACTCACTAAATCACATTAAAGATCTCGAAGATAAGTGGAATGATGTAAGCTCTTACACCAAAGACAAATGCTAAGAGTTGAGGCGGCTAGATCGCTTAAGGAGGGAGAGTGATTGAAACTCAAACGATAATACAATGAGATCCGCTATGGAGTCTGTGAGGAAGGTGAGGCTTAAGTACGTTGGCATATATTGACTGACTAGTTAGGAAAGGGTATATGAATTGTGCATGCCAACGGACCGACTATTCGTATCTTTGAAAAACCCCCCATCCTTCTGGCAGAGTCCAGAAAATTATTTTTCTGTAGTGGATGTTCCTAAGTTGGTGTCATTATGTCGCTAAAGGTTTGTAACTGGACAGTCTGTTGAATTCCTATCACACCTTCACGTACTCCTTATAGAATCTGGAATGACTTTTGACAGAGTCAAATGTGCTATGTAAAAAGAGTATTCTAAAAAAGCTTATCGCTATCATTGAGGCTTCTAACAATGGGTCAGCCTGTTTTGTTTTGCAAAGGGAAAATTGTGGCAAAATTTCAAAATTCAAATTGGTGCAAGGCTGCATAGATTCACCAATATTTTTCGCTCTTGTGGATTGTTGATGTCCTTCACTCAGCATCGATCTCCGTTATTGAAGGTGTTTAATGGACTCTAACAAATTGTTTAAAATATCTTGATTTCGCGACTAAGATTGTCTACTCTCACATAAAAAATTTACCTCTGTCAAATGACACATTAAGTCAAAAGGATTAAAATCAAGCCGCAAAAAGTAAAATGATCAGTAGAACAATGTCAGTTCGAGCCTATATAAGAGTGGCTTGACTCGTTTCCAATACCTTGGAATGGAATATAACATTGTCAACAGGAATGGTATAGCTAAGTTGGTGTTTGGAATATTTGCCAAAGAAAGAAGAAAGAAAAGTTTTGTCCGAACGTTGAGTCTGTACTGCTATACTGAAGCCAGCACCTGAAAATGGCCACCACCATCCAAGTATTTAAAAACCAAGAAGAAAACGTTCTGAGATTTCTCGACTAAGAAGAAGTCCCACCATCTAGTATTGAAGAAGTTAACCTAGCCATAAAGAGGCTTAAGAACAATAAGGCCGCCGCCTATCATGGCTTACCTGCCATACGGTAATATTTTATATTACCGTATGGCAGGTTATATTTTTAGATACGGAGGTAATATTTTAGTGGCACCAAATCATTACCAAGTCTGGGTAACAGAAAGCATGCCCGAAGACTAGACAATCTGTTCCATATGCCCCATCTTCAAGAACGGCGATCCTAAGTCTTGTAAGAGCTATCGAGGCATAATCCTGTTAAATGTCGTATACAAGATCCTGTCCAATGTACTGTGTGAGCATCTAAAACTGTTCTGCTACACACTGATCGCCACTTACCTGTGTGGCTTCCGGCCCGGCAGATCGACCACAGATCAGATTTTCATACTAAAGCAAGTCCTGGCAAAGATCATTTGATTTAAGGTTGAGACACACCATCTTTTCATCGACTTTAAGGCTGCATATGACGGCATTCATTGTAAGGAGCTCTACCTGGCGGTGGCCGAGTTTAGGATTCCGGCAAAGCTGATCAAACTGTGCCGTGTAATAGTGTAATATTAGAAAACACACGGTGCAACGAGCAGTTTGAGAACGGCATGCTCGAAACTGTTACAAACATGCACTGGATTTCAGCAAGGGGATGCATTGTCATGTGCGTTCTTCAATCTTGTTCTAGAGATGATAGTGCGCAGGGCAAAGGTCCAACACGGAAGCACTATCTTCAACAGATCCTTGCTTATACTGGAGTACGCGAAAGATATCGACATCATTGCCCGTTCCAACCGTGCCGTGATAGAGACTTTTACGGCGATTGTAGAGCAGGCTTTTTTGGTTGGTCTGGAAGCAAATGAGGATAACACTTAGAACATGCTATTGGTAGCAGCAACTTCGAGGTAGTTTTAGGTGTTCATCTACCTTGAAGTTAGCATCAACTCCACAAACGACACCTTAGTCGTCGAAAATAACCCTAGGAAACCGCTGCGATTTCGGCAAAACAAATAGGTTCAAAACTCCTCTCGCGAAAGACAAAGTCTAAGCTCTACAAAACCCTTTTTTTTGCCAGTTCTGCTTTATGGTGTTCTGCTTATGAGTGCTGGACGATTAGCAGAGAAAGAGAAATTATGCTTTGCTCTCTTGAGAGAAAAGTTCTATGGCAAATTTACGGTCTTGTGTGTGAGGAGGACGAATGGAGAAGAAGTTATAACCGCGAACTCTATGTGCTGTTCTAAGATGTGGATGTAGTTCAAAAAGCCAAAACACGAAGACTACATTGGCTCGGTTACATTGAGCGAATGGAAAACAACGCTCCAGTCAAGAGGGTCTTTTGAGACGACTAGGAAAACTGAACTTCCGTTTGAAGGACCAAACCATCCAGAAGCAGAGTGCCCAGGATCCCAGAGGACGGAAGGCTTCTGTGAGCCGGGTAGAGATATTGCACGGGCCCGGAGCCCTATAAGTAAGTAAGTTGGGAGTGTAGAGGCCAATTAAAAGAGGGCAAACTAAATAGACATTATGTCATTGGCAGCCATCGCTAGCTTAATCGATATTTTTTTTGCATTCTGCTTTATCGTATGTCAGCTGTAGCTTAATTTGCCAAATTAAATTGTGTCTATACGCTCGAACCTATGTATTTGCTTTCTTTTTGAAAGGGAACACCATATTTTGATGCATAAAATAATTTCAAACAAAAAAAAATCCTAGCCCCATCTGTAAAGCGATGGTTGTGTTGAATAAAATAAATAAAATAAAATTATCGAACTATAATTCAGTCGAAAATAATCGACGTTGAAAATTAGATTCACTACTTTTGTTCGCAAAATAAATTAAGTCCGTAACACAATCTTACACAGGAAAAAAACCTTAGAGTCCTAAAATCAATAAATTGAAAAGTTGAACGCTAGCTTAAGAATTGAACATTTTAAATTAAGCTTTCTTAGAGCATTATGTCTTCACATATTAAATAATAAAATTTCTAAAATTATTTCTACATACCTTTTTCAACGCATCACGAGGAAAAGAAAGCTCAGTTATGGTCTCCAATTTATAACCTGAACTAAACATTTTTTAAAATTTTATATTCTCTTAAATAACTGAATCAGCAAGTTATTCAAGTTACTTTTAGAAAGCTTAATTAATCATAGTACAATTTGAGCAAAAATATAAAGAATCCCTTAAAACAACATATGTAGTTTTTAAAATCGTTGTTTTTTTTTAATGATATCCTTTTACACCGTTTAATTTTCCTGTCTGAACCATCCATCCAAAAAGACTCTCATAAATAAAATAGAAAAAATGCAATCTTCCGCAACGCATCATTCTAAGACAAAATGCCATACTTACACAAACACATTTCTTATTTTAGAATTCAATTTTCAATCATCACGAGTACTCGAGAGCATGCTTTCTTTGCGCTCCATTCACAATAGTTGAAGGAAAAAAAAATGAAATCTTTCAAGTCACAAAGAAAGTAGAAATAGAAAAGGAAAAAAAAAAACTTGCAAGACTTCAATAATTTACCTCCGAGAAAAGAAGTTTCGAAGTGCATAGAATCGATAAATCCAGTGCTACATGAAGAGATAGTGCGAAAAGGATAACAAAGTAGGAAATGATCTGTTTTGCGTTCACAATTAGTACTCTAAATAGAACCTACATAATAAGCAAGAAGGATTTTATTTTTTTTTGTTGCTCTCAATATCATTCACTTTAAAGAGTTTTTTTTTACCAGAAACAAATCACAGGAAACTCAAAAGGAAAACTCAAACCAAATAAAACGGAAATATCGAAAATGAAAACTTAAAAAAACTCAGCGCCACAATTTGTTGACAGTTGTTGTAGTAGGTTGAAGATACAATCGGGATCTTCAGTGAGTGAAGGTGTTTTCAAACAAATAATACAATTCAACCAAACAGAAATTTAGGAGCGAATCCTCAGAACAGAACGTCTTAGTATTATGTATATACAAAACAAAGGTTGCTACATAGTAACTACGTGAGAATTATAAAACTTAATTCGTCTACATGTTTACCTATCAATTGAGCGCGGTCTAGAGTTGTAAATTTGGGTTTGTTTTTGTCCAATTGCAAAATCGTTACATAAGGCATACAAAAAATTTTGGAATTAATTAATAACATTTAACTAATTTTTTTTTTGATATGATGTGAGTGGTTCACCAGCCGACCCTTAATGTCGGCGGGAAAACCATAATAGTGGCAACTCTTCTACTCAAAATGATGCGTAGGTCAAAGAGTTGCCCCTTTGTGTGATGCGATTTTAATGAGAATGTGTCAGAAGAAGAAAGTGTGATTGCAGGAAGAGAAGAAAAACTTGAAGAGATAGACAGAATGTTAAATAAAAAGAAGAAAGAGCCAAGCTGGGCAGCCATTTTCATGAAAATGTAAAATGTAAGATGTAAGACGCAAGATTTTTTTTCAAGAAGTAGAAAGAAGAATAAAAGAAAGACAGCAGAAGGCGGGAAAGACTTGATGGAAAAAATAATAAATAAATAGATATGTGGAAAGGCTTAGATCGCATTTAAAAAAATAAAAGTTTTTTTTTTGTTTTAAATAAGATGTGGTACTACCAAAACTGCAATATTGTCGGGTCATAAGTAGATTGTGAGGCATGGATGCCATCTGCGGTCGACTAATTGACAACTCCTCCCCATACGATGCTGTGGATAAACATTTTTGCAATTTTTTCCCACCTTGTGATCGTGATCGTCGGACAAAGTCGGGCGCTAGTGTCTGTTGCTGAGCTAACTGGTGTGGTTGTTGTTGTAGCTGTTGTTGTGTCAGTAACAATTGCGATTGGTGTATGGAAGTCGCCCCAGACGAACCGAAATTACTCAAAATATTTATATTTTGACTGCTGCCAGTAGTGCCGCCACCAACAAAACCGGCCGACGCAGAAGCAGGCAAATTTGATGCCGCCGGCAGTCCAATCAGTGATGTGCTCGGGCCAATAATTCCGCTGGCACTGCTGCCACCAACACCAATGCCACCACTAGCCATAACATTACCACCAATATTACCACCACTACCACCACTAATGGAACCCACACCAACACCAGTTCCACCACCCGTCATAACCAAACGACGGTTACTGGAGCTACCACCCGTACCGATTGCTGTATTACTGCCACTATAAACACCGCCGGATCCAGAGGTTGTTCCTCCGCAAACACCATTCATCTGAGATAAGATTTTTAATATATATTTTATGTATATTTTTAGTTTTTGTCTGAAACTGAGCCACGAATTTTTTATGTACTTATGAGGATATGTTGCTCTGGGCAGAACAACACGGAACACAAGGCGAACTCAAACGAACTAAATTGTAACGAAAATAAAATAATTGTAAAAAGGATAATCGAAAAACTGATAAAAATAGTTTGATTTCTGCATAGATTATTCTTTTTCTTTAATAGAAAATTTTTGTAACAGATTTGTGTTCTTTTTATTTCTGATTTACATTAACTTTAACGAGATCACAAGATCAATAGGTAAGATCTTACAAGATCGCTCTGTTGATTTGGTGCATTTGAGCCAGGCAGACAGCAATGTCTATTGAATCTATTTTAAGAACTTTGGTTTTGTCAAATTTGGAGAAATAAAATATATTTGGGTATGAATTTGGTGCACTTAAAAAAAATCTTAATCCTTTTATTAATCCAAAGCAATTTTTTTTTGTTGAAATAAGCTCAACTCGGTTGGTTCAGGAAAAACTTACTTTGATCGCTTATGCCTTAATTATTATGTTTAAACATAATTCACGGAAGTTTATTTGTTCGTGACCTACTATAATTACGATAGACTGAGACACGAATTTTTTTATGTTCTTAGGAGGATATGTTGCTCTGGGCAGAACAACACAGAACACAAGGCGAACTCAAAAAACCAAAATTATAATGAAAATAGCTCAACTCTGTTGGTTTAAGAAAACTCTATTTTGGTCGCTTAAGCCTAATTCGTTTTAGAATAAATATAATGAGGTTCTGAAAGCCCTCGAAACAGCGCTGTCATCCCTTTCAAATTCAATCCAAAGACTCTTAATTTTAGCACTGACAATCTTTAGGATTATTGTTTAAATTTCATCTTTTGAATATCTTTTTGCTTCCAAGTCGAAAATGAGACATTTCTCTGTTTCCCCTACTTATAAAATGGAGATTATATGAAACAAGATAAAAAATAAATCCTGAAGTGTTTCCACCGGCCAGACAAAGATTAGTTTGACGAAAGCACTCCCTTGTTGTCATTTAGGCTCTCAATAGAGAGCGATGAAGAAATTTCCTTGAATCCAAAAAAAACTAGTGAGGGATTATAATCCGCTTAGGCGAATCATTGGATACTCCATCCCAATTGACCACTTTCAAGCTCCGAATTGTGTCATAAATCGTGGTTGTTAAATTTCAGTTTTTTATTAACTTCAATTGTCTTTAGAATTTCTCAGTTTAAGAATCTTCTTCCTTAAAACGGGGTGTGACATCCACCCCTTTTCAATAACATCGTATTATTGTTTATATTTTTTATCAGAAGTGGTATACACGCGTTGATTGCATTTTCATACTAAAAATTTGGTTTACACTTAAAAACGCACCCAAAAGAGGGCGTGGCAAAAATTCAATCATTTCAGTTGATAGCTTTCACACATATCCAAATTCAAAGAAATATATATCGAATAAAAACCGTTTATTTAAATGCAAGTGAAATATGACCACGCCCAAAAGGGGGCGGTTTTTGTCTTTTTTTTTAAATGCCAATCACAATACACTTCAGCCAGAATAAAGCGTACCAAATCTCAGATTCCTACGACAACTTTGAATTTTCATGCTATTAAGTAAACTGGGCGTGTCAATGGGCGGATTTTAAAAATTTTTACACTTGTTCTGCTTCGGGACCTAGAAAGAACAGATATTAAGTTTCAAGTTCCTAGCTCAAAATTTAAGGCCTAAAAACTACCGACACAAGAACGGACGGATATGGCTCATTCGACTAACAATTCGGTCTCGATCAGATGCCCTTAAGGTTTTGGGGGCCTACGGTGATAATTTCTCTATGTTACAAACTATGAATAAAACTTAATATACCTGCTATCCTATGGGATGGGGTATAAGAACGTTATAAAAATTCGAAGTCAGAAGTTGTAATAGATCTGTTGACTGTTTCCATTTCCTTTTTTGAAACGGAAACAGTCAACCTTTTTCGCACCTTTTGCAAAAACTAAGCCAATGGTGCGTGAGAAAAGGATAAGTAAAAAAAAATGGAAATTGACTAAAAATAAGATTGAGATAAGTAGAGATTTCATTAAGTATGATGAATCTCGAGATTTAAGAGCGATTTGTTAAAGATTGAAGTTAATCGCGGATTAGTGTCCGGTGAAAACATGGTGTAAGGGAAATTTGTGTAGTACGAGTCTCCTTATCGATACAAATATAAAATATGAGAGACTTGAGTCGATTCTGTGTTGCCAGTGAAGATTTATTTTATATAAATTTGCTGGCTGACTCCACTCATCATAATTGTGAAAAACCGCTAAACAAAAATTAAAGTTATTACTATTTGCTAAGATTGCTTTAAACATAGTTTTGAGCTCCGCCCACTTTTAGGGGGCGTTTTTAGGAAAAAACGTTTTTTTTCCGAAATAATTTTCGCTTTTGACGCATTTTTTCCTGATTATAACGAAATTAAAATTACATAATTGGTTTTAATTTTTAACCCAGGCCCACTTTTATGAATTAATATCAAAGTGAAATATATCTTAATTCACTTTAATACCAATACATGAATTCGGGACAAAAAACTTTAAGATTTGGTATTGCACGGTATATACGAACGGGTATATAGAAGTTTGTCACAGACGACCTCTTGCACTACTCACTTGTTGTCAATTAAATTTTATTCAAATTTTTGTTCCAAATCGAAAACATTTTTCTTAATATTTTATATGCACAACACTCAGTTCTATATTTTGTTAATAGAAGGTATTCGGCCGCGCTCATTTTTGGAGGTATAATTTAGGAAAAACCTCTAGTTTGTCGGAAAATTAAGGATTTCGACTGCCCTGACGTCTTATTTAGAGATTAATAAGGAATAAAATTTAGCACATAGGGTACACCAGACTATTGCGGGTTTTGCTTGTACAAAGTTTTTGGCCACGTCTGTTTTTAGTTTTTAAAAAAAACTTAATTTTTGCGAACAGTTTAGCAGTACTTTTTTTATTCGGCTCTAAATTGTAAGGGCAGTCGAAGTCGTAAATTTTCTTTTTTCCTAAACTATACCTCCAAATGCGGGCGTGGCCAGAGGATGTCTACCGAATTTATTTTGCTTTCGTATGTCTCAAAATCATAGGGAGACGATTAGACGCAAAAACGCACGCAACCGGAATGTCCATTTGGGTTCCAAATGGAGTCCAAAAAAAACCATGATGGCGGATCTTTGTTTAAGATGGTGGATTTTCTCCAACTCGAATTTTTTCGGACTTTCGGGATTTTGATTAGGACACCATCCTCAACATTTCCACCAATTTTCAGCTAGTTATTCCAAATGTCCGGGTCAGGGTTATTTTTTGTCTAATTTTACTTGACTATTATGAGTACTTGTAACTTTTTGTAGTTTTTCAGGGATGAACCTGTCATATTTCAAGGCTCTTCTTACATTTGCAGAGAACATTTTTATAACACTATGCGAAAAGTATTAGATAATGATAAATGAAAGCATTTTATCGAAGAAGAATGTTCCACATACGCCATAGTGTCCAAATTTTCAAGATATTTTTTGTACCTTGTTACGTTTAAAGTATGTCCCCCCTTCGCCCATTTAAGGCCCGGTAGGTCATTATTGTTTGAGGTAGATATAATTCGCTCAAAATTTTGTGTAAAATTATTTATCGCCGAATAAGGGGTAGTGGCTTAAGGCGCTTTTCTGAGCCTTTTTTCGGGCAGTAAAGTTGGTCTTTTCATTTTGGATCCCAATCATGCACTCCCTGTGGTTTGGTCTTGTTCCTTGAGCTTAACTTACTTAGACTTTTTAGTAGTCTAAGTGCAGTGCATGACTAATTTAAAGTCACTGATACCCCGACTCGAGCGAGCTACGCGTAAGAGTATTTATAGCTGCTTTGCTATCCGTGTACCTATACATGGACGCCATAGATTCCAAAGTCATAGATATGGTAAGGGCATTTTTGAATGGTCTGCCTGCATTACACTGGGACTCTTTCCTACCGCTATTGTATAGGTCAGGTCAGAATGGGCCGTATATACCCGCTCCCAAGGTCTTTGGCCGCGCCCATTTATGGTGTAACTTAGGAAAAACCTCTAGTTTGTCATGTCACCTATACATGGACGCCATGGATTCCAAAGTCATAGATATGGTAAGGGCATTTTTGAATGGTCTGCCTGCAATACACTGGGACTCTTTCCTACCGCTATTGTATAGGTCAGGTCAGAATGGGCCGAATATAGCCGCTCCCACTAGTGATTTTATTTAAGGACTTTTTACACCGGTCTAAGCGTACACCGGTCTTAGCCGGATGAGTTTTTTCCAGGTCTTGCTTCTCTGTCAGTGATCTCAGCGGAAGATCTTACGAAGATCGCCTACGATGAAATCTGCACAGAGCATGTCAAATTTTGGAAGTTCAGAAAAATGAATTGATAGCTCCGGGTAAATGCTAATAGGCCGAGAGCTTTTGACATAAATTTGAAGAAAGGAAGCCTAATGGAACCTTGCTGAAAAAAATAAAAAAAATATATTTGCACCAGCATCTCATAAGGAGGTCAGGTTAAGGTTCCCCTTTTCGGTGGGCGGAAGGTTAAAGATGTCAATATACAGTATCTAAAAAATTTTGACGCTGCGCCTAAATAATTGCTAGAACAGCTCCTAGTTACGATTAAGCTTACAATCAACAAGTATTTGTTTCACCAATAAAAGAGTTTGGTCGAAAGCTTAACCAAAAAGCAGGGTTGACACTTATTTATTTTTTAAATGCAGGAGAATAATTTAATCTGAGTTATATCGACTTGGAGAAATGATTTATTTTTCCACCGGAAAGATAGAACTTAATCACCCGACATTTTTTTCAGCACAGTTGGGTTAGATTTATTCACGATTCTAAAATTTTTTCTAATTTTTACTTACATTTAAGAATATCCTTGGGGGTGAGTTTGATAATTTTTTCTTTACGCATTTGATCTGAAACATATTATTATATTTTTATGTGTCTTTGGGTACATGTATTACGTTTTAGGTACACTATTTATGTTTCTATTCCTAACACCTGATAAGTTACGACAGCAACAAGGCAACATGTAAATACGATAATTATTGTCTAATGCGTTTAAGAGTCTTGTGTATTCATAACCTAATATGAATTCTGCTCAAGCGTATTCAAGTTATATTTTTCTTTACAATACAATTTGCACATCGACTCTTTAATGGGGGTATTTTACAGGATACGTTAATATTATGATGGCGGCTGCCAATAGCAAATTAAATGCAAAGGAAACATATACAAATGGCAATTTCTTCAAAAAAAAAAATTTAAAATGACTTAATAAATTAAAAAAAAAGGATTCCTTGGAATTCTACGAAAATTATTTTGCTTTTCCAATTATTGGGCGGTATTTAATGCTTGTCTTTATTTAATTTTATGCTACAGTGAAAAAAAACATTGGTCTTACTAAAATAGGTTTGCTTTTTAAAGCGGCTTTTGATTGCTTCTACTTTTTTTTTTTGCAAAATTTACAAGTTCAATTAAATACAATACTGCATAGTAACTTGAATGCAAAACGTACAACTACCAGTCAATAAATATTTTACTAAAATGCGTTTTTTATTTTAAAATATTTATTCAAATTCAAAAGACTAATTTAATGCGTATAAACAAAATATTATGCTTAACGGCAACTGATTGGCAAATATACTATATACAAAATTTTCGCAATTACCAAATAAATCTCCGAAAATTAATTTAAGGCAGCTATGGTTTTCTTCATCTGATTCGGACGAATCCTTAGATTCAATAGATAGATTTTTTTTTGTTATAATGTAGAAAGAGAACAGAAAAAGATACGAGTTAACAATTTTCTTTATATAACCAGCAGCGCAAAAGGAGCTTTTTTTGTGATTAAGGCGATTGATGTCGATTTGATGATATACATAATAAGAAGAAATGAACAAAACTATTTTAGTAAACCAATTTGTTTTGCCAATATTGTTCTTTTTCTATAAAAAAGCATTTTTATATTTTTTTGAGTTTCAAACTAGTTGACGAAAATAAAAAAAAATCTAACAATATTCTTCAGAATTAATTTAACTTTATTTGATTCAAGCTATGTTAAGTTAACTTTGGCTTAGATTCAAGCTGGTGAAGGTGCTTAACGCCATTCGTTATAAGTTGAATGACCGCAAGGTACCACAAATTAACAATTGTGCATTCTTGGTAAAAAAAACTTTAAGTCAATGTTTTATAAGTAATCTGTCTAGCAGGTGAAGAGTGCTGTCAAATAAACAACGAGGAAACTACCAATCCGTAAGTCATAAATTTTTTTCTATAACTATTAAACAAAACCTAAATCTTGTGAGTTCATATTTGCTTTATGGGTAGCATATAAGTGAAAGGGACTTATGCATATGTCGGGAGCTTAATGTCGGTATACACAGGCTTTTCGATGTAGTGACTTTGATGGTAAAAGGCGCTCGGATTGTATTGAGGACGTTTCATGACATCTTTGTTTTTGATTGGCCACTGGTAAAATTATCAGATAAATCTGTCAAACACTTGGCTTTTGACTTTAAAAGCTTAAGCTGGCGAGGCTTGGTTAAGCTGGGGGAAAAAGAGTGGGCCTCTGCAACGGATTATAAAATATATATTATCTTAGTCCAATAAAATTATTACTTTTAAAGATAAGTGGAACTCAAATCATCGCACTTTTTGGAGGCAACATTTTTTTTTTACATAAAAATATTAGCGTCAGCACTTAACTTAATTTCTACAAATCAATGTTTTTAGCATGGAATTGTCCTAAACTTTTGTGCAATAAAACAAAAACCATTTTTCTCGAAAGACTAAATATATTTTAGTATCAAATTAACAATAAACAAAAATCAAATGAAACCAGTGAGTAAGTGCTACAGTGTGTACGCAGAAGTTACAGTCCGTTGGCGTGGTCCAACCGCCCCTTATGACAAACTATTATATATAAGATATTTCCACAGATATTTCCAAGTTACACTTATATGTACGTAAAAATGCAATTTTTTTGTTCAAATTCAATATTTTTGAAAAATCGACCCCTTAAAGGGGCCGTGGCTAAAAACTTTATATACACGAAATCATTTACCTAACCTGCTACTTTTTTGTTTGATGCTTTCCTAAATTAGACTGAAAGCCAGTCGAAAAAAGTTTTTCTGCAAAATTCTTCAATTCTGCCTCCAAATGTGGGCGGAGCCCAAAGACTTGTATAGACAGAATGTGGAACTAAGCGTTTTATATAAAAAATATTAAGCAAATTTTTTTCACTTTGGAGCAAAAATATTGAGTAAGCTGCATTTAAAGATTTACCTTTAAAATAGATGCCACGCCCACTAGAGAAGGTTTACGAATTAAATTTGTCTTTTTTGTGTCTTACATCCACTAAGAGATGCTAAATGTTAAATTTCAGCCTTTTAGAACGTCTTACTTACAGTTTTGAAAACTCTGGAGGTAGTTGCACATTTAGACCAATTGTGGGCGTGTCTTTGGGTGGATTTCAAAAATTTTTACACTTTTACTGCTTCGCATGACGTGCACTTTACGTACGAAGTTTCAGCACCCTAGCTCAAAATTTAAGGCCTAAGAACATGTGACATACAGACGGACGGACGGACGGACATGGCTCGTTCGATTCAGAATTCGGTCTCGATCATATGCCCTTTAGGTCTTGGGGGTCTACCATTATTATTTCACCGTGTTACAAATTATGTGACAAATTTAATATACCTCCTATCCTATAAGATGGGGTATAAAAAAAGTTCTACAATTTTAAAGCCACTGAACCCATCCACAATACAACTTCACTACGTTTTGTCTTGCAAAATTTTAAATTTGCATAACGTAAGATTTTTGGTTATCCTAAAATACTTAAATGCTACACTCCATTTTCATTAGGGCCGAAATAAGCTTATTGTGAAATTCCAGTAACAAGCGTGTTAATTTATAACTTTCGTATAAGCAAGATGCATAAGGGCGGGGCTGGAAACTCAGAAAGGTCTACCCCAAATCTTTATTTGTTGGGCCCTCAGTTTTTAATAAATTTTTTAAACGAAATCGCAACACAGGATGTTGGTGGCATATAATAATCAACGTTTAATCATAAAATTATGATTAAAAACAACTTTAAGCACTTTTGTCATCTCTTCATGTTCATTTGTAAAACTTGCGGACAAAACCCACTTGAACTACCTCTCTAACAAGCTGGAAAAAGGTTTTCTACACCCACTTTTATCTATCAACTCCTATTCTCACCTCCCCGTGGTGAACACCGGGTGCCTAGCACATTAACTGAAGATTGGGCTTCAACCCCTTTGAAAGGTTGTTGGGGGAAACAGACGAGAGACGAAGGGGGGGAAGGGGGGAGTCCTCCAGGTTGGCGGTCGTGCCATTGCGTCGGAAGAAGAAGTTAAAAGAGATACTTTTAACGAAGCAGCAACTAGCCTGGGGTTCAGGCGGATTTACTATTGACGAATGACGATCAATGCAAAAGACAAAAGGACAACGAGCTTCGGATCTGCACGTGGAATGTTAGGTCCCTTAACAGACCACGTGCAGCTGAGCAACTAGCGGAGGCCCTAAATAACTGCAAGGCAGACATTACTGCCATCCAAGAAATGCAGAGGGACGGGCCGGGAAAAAGAACAGCTGCGACTTCTAATACGGCGACTGCTATCAACATCAATGCCGGCGCCTATTTGGATGTGGTTTCCTTGTTGGAGACAGACTTGGGCGAAAAGTCTTGAGATTCAACCCTTTGCAAGCGCCTCGTGACAATCCGCATCAAGGCTAAATTCGCCAGCATAAGCCTCATTTGCGCGCATGCCCATACAGAGTAGAAAGATGACGACACCAAAGATATGTTCTATGAGCTCCTGGACAAAACTTATGAGCAGTGCATCTTTGGTCGTACAGTCGAAAAGCACAGTCTGCACGACACGATCTCCGATAACGGATTCAGGCTGATCGATTTCGCTGCGGGGCGACACGTTGTGGTAGCTTGTACACAGTTCCTTCATCTCAATATCCACAAAGAGTCATGGAGATCTCCCGATCAATCAGTCGCCAACCAGATTGAAAACACTGCGATCGACGCAAGGCCATTCTCCAGTACCATGGATGTCCGAACTTTCCGAGTGGCCAACATTGACTCGGATCACTATTTTGTTGTAGCCAAGGTACAGCTGCGGATATTCCGACTATAATTGCAAGAGATCGACAGGTCTTTCTCCAACCGAGTCTCTCAAAAACTTCTACGAAGTCCTATGCAGCCAGCATCAAGTATTGATAGCCAGTGGCAACATTGCGAAAATGCCATCAGAGATGCCGCCACTGAAGTGATGGGTATGACGATGAGTGCCGGCAAGCACATGCAGCTAAGCAGGAAGCATACAAAACGGCTCTGCACAGAAGGGCTAGAGCTGCTCGCGGGCTCTAGGAGCAAAGGAGGAAAAAGGAACACAGGTTTCTCTGAAGGAAAAAGAGAGAGCACGAGAAGCGCTAGGTTGAAAAGATACAGAGATGTTATAACAAAAATGAGGTTAGAAAATTTTACCAGAGGATCGAAAGGTCCTGCCAAGGGTATAAAGTTTGAACTAAAGCCTCCAAGGATCTCCAAGGGAACATCGTAGTGGAATCGTAGTCAATGCTGAGAATTTGGAAAAACCATTCCTGCAGACTGTAAAACGGCGAAGACGAACCATATACCGCTGTCAGGCAAAACGAACCATTCAACCCGGGCGAACACGTTACCTACAAAGCATACAAACGATACCGCCCACCCATGCTTAAGTGCAACAAAGCAGCTGGAGTGGACGGCCTTGCTGCCGAACTTTTTAAATCCGCTGGCGATGAGCTGGTTAGGAACATGCACCTTAACAAGATATGGTCGGACGAAAGCATGCCCGATAAATGGAACCACAGCATTGTTTGTCCGATCCTGAAGAAGGGAGATCCTCTGAACTGTGCCAACTACAGAGGAATCCGTCTTCTTCACATCGCATACAAGATCTTTTCTGTTGTACTGTTTGGTTGCCTGAAGCCGTTTGCCAACAATCTGATAGGCACATATCAGTGTGGCTTTAGGCCAGGAACGTCCACCATCGATCAAATATTCACACTGCGGCAGATCATGGAGAAAACCCAGGAAATCCAAATTGATATACACAATCTTTTCATCGATTTCAAAGCCGCGTATGACAGCAAATATAGACACGAGCTGTATAGCGCAAGTCTAGTTTTGGCATCCCTGTCAAAGTCGTCAGTCTGTCCAGGATGGCAATAGAAACCTCACACTGTTTCCGTCAAGGTCGGTAAGGAACTCACTGACCCTTTGATGTCAAAAAAAGGATTTAGACAAAACCACGCGCTGTCATATGACTTCTTTAACATCATGCTTGAGTGAATTGTGTAGAACTCCCGCGTTAACGCCAGAGCCGTAATCTTTCAAAAGGCCGTTCAACTGCTCGCATACGTTGACGACATTGACATAAATGGAAGAACAAAGCGTGACGTCAGTGAAGCCTTCGTAAAAATTGCTAACACTGAGGTTTTGGATTAAGAAACAAGGTTAAACAGAAGGGTTTTTGTCTACCTGGTTTCCGCTATCAATTCAGACAATGACACCAGCGCTGAAATCAAACGAAGGATATCTTGCCAATCGCTGTCTCTATGGGGTAAAAAGGCAATTGAGTAGCAAAGCCCTCTCTCGAGCAACTAAAGTGTCCATGTATATGTGTCCCCCATCATCCCAGTCCTGCTTTACGGTGCAGAAGCATGGACCATATCAAAGGCAGATGAAAACACTTAAGGCTGCTTCGAGAGGAAAATTTTTCGGACGACTTACGGTCCCGTTTGCGTAGACGGAGAGTGGAGGAGGAGATGTACCATCGAACTGTTTGGGATACACAGCGATACCGACCTAGCCAGAAGAGTCCAAATGCAAAGGCTGCGATGGTTGGGTCATCTAGAGCGGATGGACACCAACGCCGCGGCCCTGACAATCTTCGAATCCAGCCCGCAGGGACGGCGCAGTTGAGGAGCACCGAGTCTCAGGTGGCGCATGCAAGTGGAAGGGGACCTCAGCCAACTTCGCGTCCTGAGTAGACGTCTAACTGGAGACAGAGAAAGCACGCGAAGCATGTTGGTTGAGGCCCAGGTCCATCCCGGACTGTAGTGCCACCTTAGGTAAGTGAGTTTATTACTCACGTAAAATAAAGCTACCAAAAAGTATATTAAGTTGCTTTAAAATAATTGCATCTTTTTTTGTTATTCTGGAGATATATCACATAAGTAATAAAATTAACTTAAGTTTAATAACCACAAGTTTTAAGGCTTCACCATAAATATAGCCCCAAAGAAAAATACCTAAGCAACTGCTCGTTCTTTCAAACTTTTAATGGAAAAAAATCACCATCTATTCACCAGCTGTGTGACACGTGGTGCCGTAAATTTTAGCGAATCAATAAAAGAATACAAATTCGTCGACTTTTGGGAATTAAGAGAAAATTTTAAAGATTGAAACGTGCGTCGAGGTTTAGTTCCAAATTTACTTCTATAAATTTTTACTTGATCAGAAAACTGTGAGGCAAATGCCTCCCATAAACTAGGGATATAAAAAGCCACGTTTTTCTGAATCGCTATATAACTTTACTAAGTTTTATAATGGAAATGATTTGATGAATTGGGGGATAATGATTTAAAGCTGTTTACTCTTGTGCAAAGAAGACTAACAATATGCTGTACGAACAAATTAAATACAAAAATAATTGCTGGTCGATGTACAATATTGTATATTGCGATCTATGTTGGGAATAATAATATTTTTATGATTTCGATCTTTATTTTGGGGCAAGGTCTACAAAAGATAGAATTTATTACTGGTAAAGGATTTTTTTTAATAGGAGTGGCGACTTGTGTCGGCCTTAACAAAACAACACAAATTTGTTTAATAAACAAATAATTTGTTTTTTTTTTAATTTTTTATATAGTTAGACTCACACATATTTTCAAACAATTTTATTTTCCGTTTCAATTATTGCTTTTTTTCTTACAAAAATCAAACATAAAACAAAAGCACACAAAAACATGTGGAAAATCAAATACAATAACAAAAAAAAACAATAAACTTAAGTTTTGGGTTTTTTTGACACAAGAAAATATAAAATATAATTTTTTTTTCTAAAATTTTTCTTCGTTTGTTCGTAAAGTCAAACCATGACCAGAAGTTTCATTTGTTTTGTGTAGATTGTTGGTGTTTGGTTTGCATTGTTCTGTTAATGTTTGTTTTTTGACAATAAAAATATTTGTAGCAAGCTGCTTGGGGCATACCTAAGTTTTACTTTTATGAGTAGTGCAAAAGTGCAATATGATGCTATCGCGCAATATTTTTTTTTATTTACTTACCCATACCGAGCGCAGTTTCTGATTTTTAATACTTTTTATCAAATTCAAAAAAAAGGATAGGAATTGACACAAAAGGTTTCACTCAAATATAACCGATGTACGATAATACACTTTGCCAAAATTAATCGAATACAATTACTAGATACTCGTTTCTTTTTTTTCCTACTAAAAAATATAATGAACTATGGACAAAATGTGTGCCGGTAAAATGTTGATTACTCACTAGTTTTAATTATAAAAACGTATGCGAAAATTTAAAGAACAATTTTTTACTATAAAAACAACAGAAATAACGAGTCGTCAAAAAAACTTTCTAATGTTACAAAAATTTCAAGTCTACTTGAATTTTTGGAAAAAAAATTCAAAACATTTTAATTGAACTCATTTTTTTTATATATCTATTGCAATGCACTACTTTAATTAAACGCATTTGATATTTAAAACTTTTTTTAAGTTAAAAAATCTATGCAAAATTTTAGAAAAACTCTACCTACTGGTTGGGGGGTTGAATCAAACTAACTAGATTGTAATTTTTTTTTTCAAAAAAAGGGGAAAATTTAAAAAGCCGACTGCATAAACCAATGATAAAAAATTGTTTTTCTTTTTATAAAAAAAATATGTGAAGATGAAAATTTTAAAAAAAGTGAAATAAAAAAATAAAATAAATGATATTAAAAAAAAATCGATTAAACCAAAGTGGAAATATAAAGGCAAAAATAAATATTTGAATAGTTGACGTTTAATTTTCGATGTTTTTCACAAAAGCTTTCCGTTTTGCTATTTTTGAAAATTAAATTTTGTTTGAAATTTAGTTCTTTTGGCAAGGATAACCATTTAAGGTCCCTTACCTAAGTTCTCCCTTTCTCTTTATCGCGAAGTTGATACTTACTGAACCTGCGCATGAGATTTCCAGCAAACGAAGGTGACGGATCGCCCTTACCACTGCGTGATCGGAGATCACGAACTTGATACTTGATATTTGGCACAGAGAGCAGTCGCTGATCGCGTTGTTCTTTCTTCTTGTATCGGGGAGGAGCAACTGGATGCGGCTCGCCGTCAGTGTCGAATAGGGGGAGATCGACAGGACGCGAGACATGAGCACCTTCCATGGTGGATGCCAATGACTTTGCAACGATGGGCTCGTCAACGAAGTCAACACGTTTGGACGAGGACATCGGTACAGCTTGGGGCTGTGACATAGTGCGTTCCTTTTTGCCGCGAACAATTACGATCCTGTCGTGAATACTAATTTTCGGTACACTCTGAGCAATATTTTGAGTCGAGTTCGATTGTGATGCTGAGAGGCTGGTAGGCTCTGACAGATCCGAGTTGCTGCCACACAGACGGTCCAAAGTGTTCTCAATGCTTGACTCGGGAACGATTTCTTTGTTATCCACTTCGTTCAGACTCGAAACGATGTCTTTTTCGATTTGCTCCATGTAATCGGACTTGTCCTGCTCAGTGTCTGTGGGTGATGATCCCGACATCGAATCTGGTGATATCTCGACCGGCGACAGGGGTGTACCTTCAGTGGGTGCACAATAAAAGACCGATGTACTCTTTGAAGTTGACGGTACATTCGGATCGCCATTGGTCGGCGTTGCAGCCGTCTTGGCAATCTTCATGTTGACCTTCGATAATTGACGTTTTAAATTGAATGCTTTCCATGGAATTGACTTGCGACGAGCCTGCCCCTCGCATGGGAGTGCGGGCTGCTCCTCTGAGGTAGGACTTTCATTGTTGGGATTGCTACTACTTTGGGGATTTTCAAGTGCTTCACTAGCGGGCGATATTGGACGAGTGGGTGAGACTGATTGTTCTCTAGCGGCTGTTGATGACGATGATGATGATGATTGTGCTGTTTGGGTAACTATTGTAGCAGTGATTGTCTCGTGAGGCAAGGAGGACGGCATCTGGGTCGCTTTTTGTGGACTACTTGACACGTCGTTCAACTAAAGCAAGTGTTGTTTGGTAGGTTTTTTTTTTATGGTATAAGGTTTTGTGGTTTAATTTTTTTTTTGGATTATATAAGTACTTGAAGTTTAGTTGGTGATTAGTTGGTGCTAGTCAAACTTATTCTACTTGATAACGCATTTGTTAGGTCAGCGTTTCCCAAAACTGTGCGCTAATGTATAGGAACTAGAAACGCTTTGCCAAGCTTAGCCAATTTCTAGCATAAAAATGTACGTATTTCAATCAAAATCTTCTATGAGACTTCTGTTAGATGCTAAAACTTTACGAGGTTAATCCGCGATAGATGTCATACGTTTCTAAATCACTGAGCATATGATAGAGCTTATTTATTACTTTATCTCTTATTGTGAAAACATTTATAAAGTCTAATAAAAATATTAAAAACAATATCTAACAACAAGAGCTTAGTTTCCTGCAATTATCAAATATTTGTTTCTTATAAAACAATGCTTATAATTCGAATTTGAAACTCTGGCAGCGTATCCTCCTTTTATTTAATTTATTCACTTCTATGAAGTTGAGCTTAGAAAAATAACTGTGGATATAATGACTTAACACTGAGTTCTTTGCCTAGTTTCGTCCTCATTTAAGTCTGAACAGTTTGGGTCTAAAAATAAAAGTTAACCAATGAGAAGTGAAGTGATAGTTTTCAGGGATTTGTCGTTGCGAGTGAAAGCAGCTGTGATCGTTTTGCGTACCTACTACCTACATCCGTGTATCTGGCCAAGTTTAAGGACTAAAAAGGCAGGATATTGGCCTTGTCTCTCGTTGGACTGAGCTGGCTGAGCTCGTACGTTCGGGTGTTGAGTAAGAAGTCAAAAATCACTGACTGATCGAGTCTAAAAAGTCAGTTTTAAAATCCTCAGAAGGAGAACACGTAGCGGATGAATTACAAAAAGCACGAAGCGACGCTACTGTCAACAGTCAGAACAACAATTGTTGCTTTATGTGAGCTACCCTGACCACTTTAGGGCTAAGGTCTGCACTGGTCAGGGTACGATGACAGAGATTGTGGTGGGTAAGCCATTGATAAGGTCAACGACAGCTCCATATCCCCAAAGTGGATGAGTGTCAGCTTCGTAGACCAAGCCTGCTTTCATAGAGTTGCAGGATGGACCTGGGTCTCCAAGTTCCGGGGTTTTCCCATCCGAGTAACGTCCTAGCCACTCAAAAAAAAAAACTAATTATTCAGAGAGGGAAAGCCACTCAAAAAAAAAACTAATTATTTAGGGGGAAATTCATATTTTAAGCAACTCATTGCAATTTTCCAAAACGTTAAAACACCGTCTTTTTTCTATAAATCTTACAAAAAGTCTTGCGAGTTTTTAACCCAAAAACTGTATGATTAGTTAAACTTTAGATTTGATTACCCTCTGAGCTTTCTTTAAGAAGCGCGCATCAGAAACGCAACGAAAACGAAATAATGGCTTTCACATTTTTCGGTACTATTTTGTGTGTCCTATTCTACTTTTATGTTGCAGCTTTCGATATTTTCATATCATTTCTCAGAGTAGTTCAAATTAAGGTTTGGGGGTACATTAGAACAAACAATCGACGATTCTGGGAGCAGTTAAGGTCTACAGAAACCGTTTGAGTAAGTACCTCTCCGCTTTGCATTCACTCTTTAGCATTCACAGACTTCAGCAACCAGGATGCAAGTACAGCGACATCAGAAAAAGCGTTTGTAAAACAACTTCAGGCTCGGAAGATGCATTATATTTTCACTTTGAAGCGTAAAACAAACGCAGCGAATAAGCATCTAGCCTTGAGGTAAGAAGGGAAGAAAGTAACTGCGTCGAAATGATGGGTTGTCACCTAAATCCCTGAACTTAAAATCTCGGATACAAAATCCCGACCTAAACATCCTGGAATAATCCCGTACTCTGGGCGTTTTTTTACTCAAATACTGACCGGACTCCGGCCTTACACACAGGTGCTCAAGGCGGTGCTAAGGGGCTTATCTCCAATTTTACTTACTTTAGAATTTAATCCCTGAAATTTTCGTAGTTTTAAACGATTTTGGTTTTCCGGACAAAATTTTTTCAAAGTTAAATATCGGGATTTCGGCACTCGATTTTGATTCCGATGCAAACGGTTTAGTCCCAGAAGCAAAAGACTCTTCGAAGTCTCCGAGCCCAAAGAGATTGAAGTGTCTATAGGGGTGGAGTCCGAAACAAGGCCAAAAAGTTCTAGAAAAACGACTAAGCAACTGGCAACTGACTTTAAAACCGGAATGTAGACTCTTTGAAATACCGAAGGAGATAAAGGCCTAACCATAATAAACCAAGATGAGCTGAAGTGGGCTTTAATTAATGTCCCATTACACGCGATTCGCATGCCACGACCGTAATAGCCTTTTGCTCGATTTCGTTAAGTTTTTATTAACTTTTGTTGGCTTAAGCCAGTCCCAATCCAGTTAGAGGTTCGATGCAGAATTTTGACAGCTGGTGAAAAACACAAATCTCATTCGATTTTCGTATCATTTAATTAAGATGGGCACCGTGGGCGTTTGGCAGAACTTGAGTGGGATTTTCGATGTATTTCGACATTAGGTTTTTCCCACTTAAGTCTATTATGGCTGAGGCTTAAAGGCCTAACGATTATAGAATTAGATGCTTATTGGTCTTTCATAAACGTAAAAGTACACACAATTCGTATGCCACGATCATAGTAGACTTTTGCTCGATTTCGTTAAATTTTGTTGGCTTAAGCCAGTCCCAATCCAGTTAGAGGTTTGATGCAGAAATTTGACAGCTGGTGAGAAACACAAATCTCATTCTATTTCTGAATCGTTAACGTAAGTCTATCGCAAGTACCGCAAGCATTTGGCAGAACTTGAGTGGGATTTTCGTTGTATTTTGACATTAGATCAATCCCACTTAATAGGGTGTTTTCACCGCACATATTACAGAGATTAACATAGGAAGATTAAAGGTTAATCCCAAAGTGTTTCCACCGGAATAAAGGAGAATAACTTGACGTATGCTTTCGATTTTGACATTTGTCAATGACATCACGTCATCTGCATCTGAATTTTTTCAACTCTCAGGTAACTCAGATTCAGAAATAATTAAATCTTCAATTTAATTAACAATTTTTAATTGTCACCGATTTTTTTAATATACGCATCGAAATTACTCAAAAATAGAAAAAAGAAACGCCAAATCAACAGATTAAAAGTTTGTTTTTTATCAAATTAGTTGATTAGGATTTCGGTCTTCAAAGTTGATAGAAGACGAACTTGATCAACATCAACCAGTAGTATCAACCCTAACAGTTGCAATTTCGTTTTGTATGAAAACAAAAGGGTTCAGAACTGGGTTCCTTAAATGCATTGCATTGGCTCGATAACAATGCTCCAGCCACAACGGAATTTGAGTCAAAGACTTCCCAGGATGAAATAAAGCCTCCGTTTAAAGGAGCAGCCATCACGGATGCCAAAGTTTGGTCTGGGTAAATGGAGCGTTCCCAGGATTGCAAGTGATGGAATACTACTACCACTTTGAGACTTTACACGTATTCAAAGTATTCGCAATGAAAAGCTTGCATCAAGCCAGAGACGATCGATCATTGCTGTGGGACTTAGCCCGGAAGTACTGCATATTTTACCCTTACGTTGTTGATTACAATTGGTGCTGGTCCATGCATCACTTGGGACCCTTGTGATTGGAAGGCTTGCGTCTTTGGTTTCACAACCCACAATGCAAAATGCCAAAAAGACTGAAGCTCATAGTTCGAAATCAAACGTTATACCTCGCCTCGAATAAGGAATGAACAAATGAAACGTCTCTTGGTTATTGCATCCAAACAAAGATTGAAAAATAAGGACCAGCTTTTAATTGGTTAGCTCAAAACGTTTTTCTTAACAATTCAGGGGCAGAATAGTGCGCTCAGGTAACCTCAAAAGTCTTGGCGAAGTGGAGTTCGGGCAACTTTCGAAGTAAAGTGCGGAAAACTGAGAATTTGTTGTAGAGATCTAAAACACGGTGTCAGGCAGGCGTTCAAGAAGGTTTCTAGCTTAACTACAAGAATAAGGCACGTAAAGTTTTGTTCGCCACTGAGTAAGCTGACATTTACAATTAAGTGTTACTTTCTTAGAAATTTTGTAAGATACGTTGATAATTTAATAAAAACCTAAGGTAAAACAATAGTTCTCAGCTAAAAGTGTTGTTATTTTTAAAATGCACGAAACGGTTTCAAACTGTATACTATTTGCGTAAAAACAATATCTATTTTCTGCACAAAATTTGGGAAGCGCTGATTAATATTCTAAGTTAGCAATATTTTGTGTCCTTTATTTTCGAGCGATTAGCATTACATAAAATATTCAAACAAAATAATCACAAAACATTGCTAAGGCAATCGTTGCTGCTCTGCTTCATTACAAAAAACACTCATGTGCGCACACGGGTTAAGCTATATGTTATGTACTTCACATTTAAAAGTTCTTGCAATAATAATATTATATTCGTTAAACAAAAAAATCAAAGAAAAAACTAATGAAGCAAATCAAATATAATGAGAGTAAGAAACTGTTGTTTCACCAACAATTTTATACGGTTGAAGTAGTTTGAATATTTATTTTTAATTTAATAAAGTTTAGTTATATCGTTGAGAAAATAGGTAACAATCGAAATAGAAATGCTTGCAAATAAAATCTAACTCAAATGCGTTCTCAAATGTGATTTAATTCTTAATAATTATTATTGTCCTGTTTTTACTGAATGAAGCAAGCGTATTAAAGTTTTAATTTAATTTTGTTGTAGATTAAGTTATAATGTTAAAATAAAATAGCCTATTATGTTAATATAATATACTGCAGTACACATGAGACAATGTTTACAGTCAAGAACGGTTTTAAAAGGGATTTTAAAAAGAAGCGAACCGTTAAGCATGAGCTAATGAGATTATCATACCTACATACATAAGTCTCGAGTCTGGCCGAAACTTTTTTATGGTTCTGAAGAACATTTCAAACGCATCGTTAGAAAAGACGTGAAATAGTATCTAAATGGAAACTTAGAAACCTCATTAAGATTTTTCTATATTCGATTCGACATCGGTAAAAACTAATGAACACTTGTTTGCGTTGCTAAAATAGGACCCTAAAGCCTAAAAAATATTCAAAAAATGCTTAAACAAATTTTTAGGCAGGTACGCAATTTCTTATTTGTTATGTATCAAAAGTTTAAGTTTTTACCCATGAAAGCAAAGTTGTAAGTAGACAATTTATTTTCATTTCAAATTTTTATTTCTCTTAAATCTTCGTGGCTGGGAAAAGTTTTGAATTTTCGAGGGAAATTTTCTACGAAAAAGGCGTACTAAACATATCGTTTTATTACTTTTCTCCAATAAATAAAACAATACTTTAAAAGATGCTGAACTACATGGGAAAAGCTGCAGCAAGTAAAACTAAGGAAAATCGGTTTCACAGCTCCACAGTGCAGGCAAAAGAGGCAAATATGATTTTGATTTGACGACATTTGCAAATAAAACTCACTTTCTCACTATCCCTAATTTACGAAGATTTTTAAGCATGCTCAACTATACCGAACACAACTGTAATAATTACCTTACCATTGTACCTTCAAATTTTTAGAAATTGTCAAGCTTGAGTTTAGAAAATTTTTTGGAAAATTTACCTAAGAAAAATTCTAAAAAAAATTCCAAAGCAAAATTAAATTCATCAACTTGTTCTTGTCCTGCATACCGAAAATTTGTCCCCCTACCATCCATCATACACCTGTTCGGGAACTGCTTCCAGGGAAGGCTTGCATTTCGTAACTGGTCATTAAGCCGAACTTGGATGAAAACGATTTTTTTGCAGAACTCTTTCCGCGAAAGAATCTTAATTTATAAGGGATGGTATCACAAATCGTCACTATCCGCACACATGGGCTAAGTAAGACCCATACTCACACGAAAGGAGACTGTCATAAATTCAACACAAATTTAGCTCCAATTTGACAGGTCTAATAGGAAAAAAAATTAAGAGGTCCCTTTAAACCACCTAGGTTGATTTCCACATTACTACCTGCAGTTTTTAAGGAATGATTTACCAGATCTATTGGAGGATGTTGAACAGGAAGGAGATTCAGCGAAGATGCGAATTTCATAATTGACTTAACGAAAAGTACGGTGATCTTTGAAATGAACCAGCTCAATGAACCTGGGCTTAGTGCAATGGAATTGTTTTTCTTATGAGTGAGAATGAAAGAACCTGAACTCTGAAAAAGATATTTGAAATGATTTGGAAGAGCATATTTTCTGAGCATCTAAGCATCTGAGCATCTGAGCATTTAAGTCACCCGAGAAAAGTATTCGCGAAGGTGTTGGAAGCGCGTTCCAGAGCTGTACTCGAGCCTTTATTACGGGAATAGCAATCCGGCTTTCGGCCTGGCAGGGGCACGACCGACCAGCTTTTTATTCTGAAGGTTATTTTTGAGAAGGCCTGGGATATGCCAAACGTGTCTAAGCGTGCTTTGTAGATTTGGACAAGACCTATGACCGGGTTTTTCGGGATAAATTCTGGGGAGTTTTGCAGGAGTATGCACTGAGTGGGCCTCTTCTGGGAGCCATTCAGGCTTTGTATGGGAACTGCAAGAGCTGTGTTCGAATAAATGGCGTCAAATCCCAACTTTTTAACGTTAGACTTCGCAAGGGCTGTGTTCTATTGCCTCTTCTTCTCAAAGCATATATGGTCTGGATGGTGAACCGCAGTCTTGGTAAGGAATCTTTTGAAATGGCTGATGTCGGGATATGCCATCTGCTTCTCACAGATGAGCTATCGTCCGGGATGAACTTCAGCGATCACTGGATGGGTTTGCGGCCATATGTGGTGAAGCTGGGATGAAGGTAAGCGAGGGCAAATTCGAAGCAATGGTAGTTTTCCGAACTCCTGTGCAGTGTATCCTGCACATAAATGGAGTCCCATTGAAACAGGTAGAGAAGTTCAAGTATCTCGGTGCCTTTTTCACGAAAGATGGAATGAGTGATACTAAGTTATCCTGAAGGATTGGCCAAGCTGGAGCAATAGTAAAGGAACTGCGTTGGCCGGTTATCAGGAAAGCTGAGCTTAGAGTGAGCCTACATCTATGGTTATGAAATTTGAGTAATGACCGAAAGAATTAGATCGCGGGTAAAAGCTGTCGAAGTGAGATTTCTGAGGTGCGTTACTGGTGTTAGTCTTAGGGAAAGAGTGAGAAACGTCAGTATTCGTAGGAATCTTAGTGTTGAGCAGCTGCTTCTCCGAGTGGAACCATCAATTCTTCGATGGTTTGGATTTGGACACGTTGTTAGCATGCCCCCCAACAGACTTCCTAGACAGGTTATGTTAGCCGAGATGCGAGCGCGTCGCCCGCCTGGTGGGCCAAGAAACAGGTGGCGGGATTAAATAAAGAACATCTCAGAGGCCCGTCTGGGGATCGCGCCTGTGTCTCTTGAGTTGGTGGAGGAGGATCGGAAACGATGGAAGGACCATTTAGCCGCCCTCGCTCCGCGACCCTTCTAAGGATAAGCGATCACCGAAAATGATGGTGATGAACTTCATATCCATAAATAACTTCCTGGTAAAGATAGGTCGAAAATTCGCTAAAATCAGTCAAAACAAATTTAAGCCCTGGGCTCAAAAGCCAGTTATTGCTTCAGTCAATAATGTCAATGAATCACAGCTCCTAGGTTTGAGGAAACCAGAGAGATCGAAACTCCGTTTTAAGACATTGTATATGTGTAAAGAGTGCTTGGAATGGGCCAGAAGACAGGATATTGCCAGCGACAACGAAAGTCAAGTTCCCATGCATAGATCTTTTACGTTATGTCGGTTTTTATGAGGCATGTTAACCATTATTTGGTGATAAATTGGTCCGATTATATTTGAACTCTGAAGTGGCGTTAGGGCCTTAATTTATTGTAGTTAGGTGTGGTGCTGTCTTATCGATATAATAAAAAAAATACAAAATTTAAAACAAAACTGTAATTTTTGCCAGTCTTTATCCCCATACAAAGCCTGCAAAAATACCATTTTATCGACGTTTGCGGTCTTTGATAGCTACATGCTTTTTGACTGTTGCAAGACTTTGTACAAATTAGCCGGGTATGTAATTTAGCTCAGGTAAGTCTGAAATCACGACCTATTGTTAAGGTTAGGTTAGGTTAAACAGAGGTGTGGCGAAAAGGACCACACAGACACTAAGCAGCGTGGCTGGAAAAAACGGGTCCATCGCGATCCCTGGGGAACCAGTTGAAAATAACATTCAAAAGGCAAAAACAATCTAAACAATTACCGTGAAACAGCCAATTTACCTGTAAAAGCCAAGAAGGCCTTTGAAGTTTGTGCCATGTACCTCTTCCAAACTTCCAAAGAAATATTCCTCTAAATATTTCCTGCGAACTCGCCAAATTGAACGGCATTCCCACAGTATGTGTGCTATATTCTCAACCGCCTGCAGATCACTGCAGAATCGACAAATATCTGTGTCAGAAAGCCCGGACTCCTAGCGTGTTTCCCCAGGAGACAATGTCCCGTCAGAACTCCCACCAAAGCCCTTAGCTTGTCCCTGCTCAGCTTTAAGTGCCTTCGATCCTTTTTCGTCTAGTCGTGCTCAGAGGGACCTAGATACCCTGTGTCCAGCCAGACGAGACTACATTACAATTCTCTCCTCAATAGTACCTCTAACTACGCAGAGTTAGAGTCAGTTTGATGTTAGAAAACACACTGTTTCCAAGGAGCCCTCCTTTTCTTGCAAGCTCATCAGCTTGTTCGTTATCCTCTATACCGCAGTGTCCTGGCACCCAGCACAGTCTCACCCGGTTCTGACTGTACAATGCCTTGAGCATTGTGCGACAGCCCCTGACTATATCAGATTTGATGTTGATCGATTCCATTGCCTTGAGCGTAGCCTGGCTATCGATGTAAATGGCGATATCTCTGCCGGATATCGATTTCATATGCAAAAGCTCGGCCGCCCTAAGTACAGCTAGAACCTCTGATTGGAAGACACTGCATGTATCCGGTAGCTTTAAGGATACATTTAGTTCCGGGTCTATTGTTAAAGTATTTATTCAATTAATTCTGTAAAGAAGTTGGCTTAAATCGCGGTAGCAAATATTTGGACTAGGAAAAGTCTCTCTAAGATCTAAAAATTCCTTAAGTCTATGAAAGACGGTTCTTCTCCTTCTCTTTAATAAAACTGCATTTAAATCTACAGACTTATGATAATATAAAATTTATTTGATTGTTCTCGTGTGTACTCAGTGCTGTTGGAAAGTCTAAGATAAATTATAAAAGCATCTCCGCATAAAATCTACTGCAAACAAATCTAAGGAGTATGGTTGAAGTGTAGGTAAAACTTTGCTCGCATTTTATTAAGTTTATTTTTTTTATTATAGAATAACTACAATGGATCTGTTGACTTTAATGCATATAACTGTGACACCACATTGCTCAGGTAAGTGTTGTATCTTTTATTTAATGCTTTCATATAATATTAAGAACCGATAACATTCTTCTGGTTATGCTATGACTTTTAGCTTTAGAAAATCGCTGCTCTTAAAATGTAACTGCAAATAATTCAACTCAATGAGGCGATAGCTCAATAATTTTTTTTTCTGTCGATTGGTTGGAAATAAAATCAATAAATAACAAATAAAAAAAATAAAATATTAATCAACTGAGAGCTAAACTTTTAAAAAACCAATTTAGAAAAATAAACTAAAGCATTAAATATAAAATAAAAACTATAAAAAAAAATAAACTATAACTATAAACTTCTTGATCATAATGTAATGTGTAATTGGAGGGGGCTTACGGTTTTGACTCACTTACCTGGTCTATACTAGGTGAACGGGCGTGTTCATCTTTGTTATTATCACCACGTTTTGGGCTCTTAGGCACCCGAGAATATGGATCCTGCGCTCCATATAAATCGGGACTAGCAACACTAAGGAGACAGACTTTTTGAACGGTATCGACAACAGCTAAACCGTATTCATTGCCATAAGCCATTCTAGAAATACATTAATTTTTCCAATATAAAGCTGTGAAAGCAAATCTTATCCCATTTTTTTTTGTTGTTGTTTTGTTTTGGTAAAAAAATAATAATTAATTTTACAATATATTTACTACTAGTTTTACTACATGGGGCGGGAGATTCTAGATATTCGATATGCAAACAATCTATGACCTCATAACATGAACGATTCTTTTTTTTGTTTTTGTTTTATGGGTAAATGCATGTCTTTGTACTTACAGGCCGTAGCTGGAATTTAAACAAAGCGATGTTATTTGTCCTGGATGACTACCCTGCGTCCAGGGGGTTAAGCATATCAGTTGCGCCTGAAAACCTGGAGGTTTTCTTTGCGCTCCCGGTCTTACCCTCAGCATGCCATCGGTCTAAGCAATTTGTCTTGATTGTTAAGTTTCTGGAATTATGTAAAATTTGAGGGTTTCGTTACCTTTTTGTCATTATCCACAGCATCGGCGGTCTTGGGCGCCTGTCGAGGAACAAATTCACAATCAGGACTTCCACCGTCACCGTCGTCGAAACTTTCGTATTTTATCGGTATTTCTAGGACCAATATTTCTGAGGTACTTTCTAATTTTCTAAACTTAAATAGTATCACGTGACCACTCGCGCCAGCGATGCACAACCTTCTTGATTCAGCACAGAGCGTTATAATTTGTATACCCAGCGGATCATCGTCCGCGTTGTCTATCGATCTGGCTCTCGGTCGTTCGAATATTTTGCCAGTTTTCAGTTTGTATAAAATCTAACAGAAAAGATAAAAAATTTTGTTTAAAAATAAAAAAAAATTTAGAGCCACTTCTAGCGCTCTTTTTCTTTCTATGCAGAATCCTAAGGAGAGAGCAGTTAAATTTTAAGGTATTGTTTTTTTTTAGATCATTGAGGCTATATTAGAATAAAATTTCGATTGTGGCAGATTTGCGAAGCTTAAGCAAAAACATGAAATTTGAGAAAAACCATGTATATGCGCCCATCTTAGAGGCAAAATATTTCATAGCAGGCGGTTCAAGACAAGCTAATGACTTTGTCTACCGTAGTGCGGCTACTATTTCTAGTAATGAGATGTTTTCAAAAATCTCAATATCAGAAGAATGCTTTTTCCAATCGCTGTTTATATGGACTAAAAGAGCGTCTGAGTAGTAGAGTTAGAGTTCTGTCTCGTGCAGCAAAGAGTGCCCCCTATAAAACCGAAATAATTCCAGCGGAACTTTCTATATGACGCCGAACATGGCTCTAGTGCGGATGAGGATACTTGGTCGTTAAGGGTTAATGGTTCGTTACATCCTGCAACGAATCAAATGCTTTATTGCTTTTATTGCTCTAAAGATAAAGCAATAATATACCTTGCACGCTACTGTCGAGAGGCATAAGTCTAGTCAGGAAACTTTGCATTGGTCGCCTGGAATGGCTGAGGCATGGTCGAGGGGACAGAAACGCTTCAACCTATATAGTCTTCGAATCTGCCTCAGAAAAAGTAAAAGCAACAGAGCCCAGTACCTAGAAAATTATAGATCGCCCAGATAGGATTTTCTACAAAAGCTCGAATCAGTAAAGTAGCTCCATTTGCTTTCCTGGCCATGTCGGAATAGAAAGGAATAAGACGCAAAAGTTGCCTTCATAGGACCTGAACTTTTCTGTGAAAACAGGATCACAACCTTGGGGAAGAACCTAGCTAAGACCTGGGAAAAAAGCCTTTAAGCTCAAAGGGAAAACTTCCCTTAGGAAGCTTCTAGAAAGCTACAACTAGAAGAGATTCAAGCATTAATTGACATCGGTAAAAACAACCTACGTATCCTTATGGGCTTTTTTTACGGTGCATTGTAAACTCTGGGAACACAGTAACAGGGAACAGTGTAACGGAGAAACCCCTCTGCGGATGCTGCGTAGAGGTTAAGAGACTGCAGGACACATAATGCATTTATGTGGGGCACTTAACAACAAAAGGATTAAATGTCTGTCTCTAGATGAGTGGCTTCCTGGTTGGCGTCTGTTGCTAGGTTAGGATCGGCCGAATATAGACCTGGGAATAAGGTGCCCAATAGAAACCGTCCAACATTAGAAGAGAAGAAAGAAGCAGCCTCAGAAAATTTCTGATCTTGGTAGCCAAGGGCACTCTTTGGAGGTAGGCCTGATGTTGGTGTTCCCCGATTTCTATTACGGGGAGGGTAGGGGCTGCAGCGTTAAGCTACAATTAACTTTTAACACATGGAATACCTCATCATCTCGAAAATCATCTTAATTCAATAGGCACCTTCTCGATTGATTGAAGAGGTTCTCCAACCAGGAAATTGGTTGAGCGGGGAGAGTATTTTGGGCGGGCGTCCCACATTTAGCTGAGTGTTAAGGCCTAACACGTTCCCGGTAGGCGGTCACGATGTTGAATTTTTTTTTTATATATTGAAGGACAAGTTTGCGATTATGAAGCTTAAACTCGAACCATCGGCTTTGGGACCCATTTCAGGTGAAGGTATTCACCGAATTTACGGGAAAGATCGGGAGACTCGTATATAGGATGAAAGATGATTAAATGCCGACTTAGAACTTAACAACTGCCGAAGAAAAGACTGCCAAGGAAGAATGGCAGTCTTTTCTTAGGCAGTTATTGCCTCCCTTGAAAACGTTTTTTAAGTGAAGGAGCTTGGTGTTGCGGATGGTGGTGAGAAAAAAAAAACGACGACGAATAAGAAAATGTGAGCCTACATTTTGTGGATTCAATCTGGAAATTTAAACTCCCAAATCCGGGACACTTCAGTGCAAAGAACTTGTAAGCTTGCATTCCAGATCAGTCATGGAAAAAGATTGGGAGGTGGTTTATGCACGAGAATAGACCTTAAAAAATTCTTTTGTCAGACGATTCGCCATCTCATAGAAAACAAATTGAATATTGAACAAATTGATAGTGAATAATACCTTTCGAACACATTTTACAGTTGCTAAATCCCCAATAGGGCATTTAAGATGTCAGTATCACCAACGTCGAGATAGGGGCTGAATATAGTCCCACAACAGATGAATTCGCTCCGGCTAAAAGTTGGTGAAACTACCGGCATTGATGAAACCCGGCAAGTATTGCTTTAGGCTAGGTCATGGGCGAAGAAGGCGTTAAAAGCCAATCCACCGTACAATCAAGGTGGCTTGGAATAGCGGAGGTGCTTTACCATTGTTAAAAAGGGAACAAGACAAATTGATCCAACTTATTGGATACATCACTCTAAATTCTTCCGGCAAAAGTATTCGCAAAGGTATATGAAACGTGCTCCGCAGATCAAGTCGAGCCATTGTTGTAGGGGGAAGAGCACTTTGACTTCTAGCCTGGTAGATTTTCAGGTTATTCTTGGTGTGGCCTGGGAATATGCGAAACCGGTCTACACGTGTTTAGTAGATGCAGTTAGGTAAGGTTGAAGGGCCTCTTGAATGCAGGCAAACCCACACACTAAGTATTATAAAGGTCCCTTGGGTTGCGACCTGGATTTGTCGAAAACTGCGGCAATTCGTTGAACCATTTTTAGCTTCTAATGAAGCGTGAGATACGAACTAGATCGGTCGCGTTTATATCGCTTAGAAGATCGTTGTAGAAGCAAGCTCCGAGGTGAAAATTTTATATCTAGAAGAATGGCACGTGCATAGAAGGTGAAGTCATGTCTCTTTCTCTTCCTAATCAATGCAGCTTCTGCAATAGTTATTATATGAAACATCTAGTATTGTTGCATGCATGACTAAAAGACGATGTCCTGCAATGACAACAAGGGGGCAACCAAACTCTAAGAGCATTTAAGATCCTCCTTTGGCCAAATCTGTTTTGATGGCAGGTATTGTCAGCTGTCCATCTAGAAGCTTTGCTCTTTCTATCACATTCAGTTCAAACATGAATCAATATGTGGAGATTGATGTACCTTAAAGAGCCTTAAGTACCAAGTATACCAAGGAGTTCCATATTGCGCAAACTCATTAACCTTGTACTCGTCAGCCTTGAACTGCGCTGATATCTCCCCAAGACATCATCCGCAGTCTAGGGCTCCTTTCGAGAATATAGAGATTGATCCAGGCTCTTGACGGTCGCAAGACTGTCTTAAAAGTTTTATAAGTCTCTGGCAAATATAATTTTATTCTTAAGCCGAGACAAGACTTTTTTTATCGCCAATATTTTAATTTGAAAAAATACCACAATGATAAGGAAGGCCTAAAAACGCGCTTGAATGCACAGACTAGCTAATCTTTGGATGTTTGTCATAGTTTATAGCTTTATCAAAAGTAGGCTATCAGAAAACTGATAATGGCATTATCGAAGGATTTTGAGGGAGTTTTTTTGGCCGTGGGATTTTGTGCTTCCTATGGTTAAGGGTAGCAGACCCAGGACACAACTGTGTGTCCATCTTGTTAAGAGCATTTTGTAGAAGTTCTTTTAAGGTATGACAAAGAAGTTGACAGTTGACACTATTAAAACCACCTTTTTTATCAAGAAATGCTACTTTTTGTTCTGCTTTTGGTGAAGAGAATACTCAGTGGAGCGACCTAGCGTGTGTAAAGCATATTGAGCTTAGAAGCCAGAAGTCTCTTGTCAATGCTTGCACGCAGGTTACCGATCATGCTAGGTTTCTTGGGGTTTTTTTTTTATCCAAAAGGTTAGGCTGAGGCTTTTCCAGTGTTCCCGGGATCTCAATGTAGAGCAGCAATTGCGGTTTATTTTATTTGGGTGGTTTGGACTCTAAATGGCACAACCTATAAGCCGGAACTTAACTGTTGCTGATACTAGCGGGATAGAAGCTGGGTGCTCTTGGAAACACAACTATTTCAAGCGTACGAAGATTTGTATTCAACTACTTATATAGGAGAAGTCTTCATTCCTACGGATTACTTCATCAAAACAACACCACAGACAGCTATAACTTTGAGGGAATTAAGGACTTTACCTATCTTCGTTCCGGTATAAATTCAGACAACCACAACAGCACAGAAATCAAACGAAGGTTTATTCTTGCAAATCGAAAAACTTAAACTTGTTATTGAGTAGCCAAGTCCTCTCTCGAGCAACTGAAGATCCATAAAATCTCATCATGTCAATATTCTTCTTAAGGATGCAAAAGCATGGACCATATCAAAGGAGGATGAGGAATGCTTCAGGCTTCTTCAACAGAAATATGCGTTGAGTGATATTTCGTCCCTTCTGCATACACGGAGATCTATGCAGAGAAATCACCTTAGCCAGAAGAGTCAGAATACAAGGCGTCGATAGCTGCCCCTTCGTTGACGCTCCAGCCCGAAAACTATCGAGTCCACTTTAACGCTCGCATACTGATTATTTCCAATACAACCAAGGTGGTTTTAATACAACTGACCAGACTTATTTTTGTACATTAAGCATGGTCTTAAGCCTTTAAACTCCCAAAATGGAAGTGGGACTTTGGTTCAGACCAATGGTAGCCCGTCGGACAGATAAATCAGAAGGGCCAGGGATCAATATCAGGTCAAAACATTTTTCTTTCCAACGTATTTTGACGTTTGGAATTAGATTATAGAATTTAGAAATAGATTTCCCAAGTTTGAAATAGCCCCCAGACTGGAAGAGATTCAAAGACAAGGTCGCACCTATTAATTTGTTTTACAGATTTTTCTTGTCATCCGTAAAATAAAGGATGAAATTTTTTTTCCAGGACGCATTTTGCAGTTAATCGAAACATTTATATTAATTTAAGACTATCTACTGTTGACAAACCTGTAGTGAACCAGCTCCAGCGTCCCAAAATTTTACGGTACCATCTTGATGGCCGGTTATCACGATTTCCGAGTAACTACAAGATGCTGGTGACCACTCTCCTCCTGATACAGGCCATTCACGATCCGAGAATCCCGTTCTTCTATTTGCAGTACTACGACCAACCTGCAAACGACAATAGATCAAAAATAAATTACAAAATCGCATGTGACACCCACATTATGTCGGTTACTTACGGAATAGAAAGCCGGAACTAAGTCTGATGGACAGTCAGCTAAATAAGTGCAACATGTAACAGGTGATTCATGTAAGTCCATAGGATAAGGCGATTCGAAACATGGAAAACCGGGTGTTAGTAAATCTATTAAAACTAAATCGTGTTGCAGCAGTACTGCTATGGCATATGGTTCCTGCATATCTGAAAACATCAATGAAACGTTCGTGATTATTCGCCCTTAAAGTTTGCTTGGCAGGTAGACACACAATCATACAATGCAACGATTTCAACTTACCACTCGTCCAAGGACTCTCACAAAGGGTAATAAAATCTACAACGGGATGCTCCATTTCTAAAACGGTAGTCGACTTGCCTTGCATTACGGTTATGCAAGGCGATTTGCCACCCTTCTCCATTGACAATCCACCCGAAAATATCGTGTACGTCTCCCTGAAATGAAATTATTAATCAATATACCCAGTCAGGGATAGGACATGACCTAGTTTGGATGCACTAGAATTGCATTGCTAATGACTGAGGTTGACCGTCGTGGACTTATACCAATATGCATGTAATTTGTGTCAGATATTGAGGCGATTTAAATATGTTGGCATTCCTAAACTGTCAGTTGAATGGCAAACAAAATGTGACAAAATGTGACTGTCATCAGAAAATCCTTTAACGAATTATTCATGGTGTAAACTTTAATCAAAAACTATAGAAATTGTTTTGCAAAACTTGTCAACGGCAACGTGTCAATGTGGTTTGACAATAACAAATTAATCTTCAAATCGAAGGTGTCAACTAGTTCCGTATTAGGAACTGGTCATATTTTTTGCAAATGTAGTAAAAATAGGTTAGGTTAGGTTAGGTTGGGTGGCTGCCCCCCTAAGGGAGGGGCACAAGGGAGGTCCATTGCGATACCACTTATAGGACCGGAGATACCAGCCCGAGGACCTAAATGACTACCCATTTGGGTGGGAGGGGTCAAGGCAACCAAGTGGCGGTGTAAACCTGTACCGAAGGTCACCAATCAACCAGGGTAATGGGGGCTGGGGGGTAACTGTTACGGTGCGAACCACTGCCAGGAGGTTTGAGGGGGGCCAGTGAGATACTTCCTGAAGAAAGGTAGGTCTCGTAACTGCTGAACTCCAGATGAATTTGCCTTGAGGATGGGAGGGGCGAACTTGATGCGGTAAATGAGGAATGGTTTCCATGTGAGAAAAGCCCGGCAGGGGCAACCGATTTCGGTATAAGTCCGCGCCAACTGCTTCTCTACTAGGAATCATCCTCGAGGATGGGAGGGTGCAGGGGTAACCGAACTCGGTGTAAGCCCTTGCATGGGGGGGGGGGGGGGGGTACTAATGCAGGAAGCTGGTGCAGGTGTAGGGTACCCGTACTACAGGCGACTCCCGTTAGAAATGGAGGAATGGCAAGTGGAACAGGAAGGTAAGGGTAACCGAAACAGTATGAACCCGTACCAGTGGGAATTATGTGCCGGTGATTCCGAGAGGGTAAGGGTGAGGGCAATCGAAGCGGTATAAGCCCACACCGGTCCAGCCCTGTAAGGGAAGACCGGAGGATGAGGTGGGGAGGGTAAAGATGGAGAGATAGGCAATTACTGTAGGAATTCTACTAATTATGTTCCCGGGTGGTATGAGGGACATATATTTTATGTCTCCCCTTTACGTCGAGTCTAACTAGATCTTTAGATCTTTTGTTTTCTATTGCCCTTTAAGTGAGGGTTGGTCTCAAGGATTTGAGAGTGCAGGTGGGGTAACCGACTGCGGTAAAACCGTTGCCGTAGGAGGATTCTTCGTTAAGACGCTGATGTAGGGTACCCGTTTCGGTGTAAACTCGTACCTCAGGTGACTTAAGTCAGAAGTTAGCCTGGGGGTGAATAGGAGAGGTAGGGGTAACCGGCCGGAGAGGTATGAACCCGTACCTGGGGAAAAATAAATAGGTGTTCCCACCCGGAGAGGTAAGGCAACCGAAACGGTATGAGCTTTTACCAGGTCAGTCCTGTTGGGAAGACTTAAAGGGGGGGCAATTCAGAAATTTCAAGGAAATAAATATAAAGGTATCAGTCTTTTGTTATTAGGAGTTGATGATGGGATCTTTTTGTAAGTTTTTAACCGTATAAGGCCACAATCAAGGGCCCCCTAAACCAATTCTTTGAATTAACTTGCAAAAAATGGATAGTGTGATTCCTGTGAGGTATTCCCTGCCATAAGACCTTGCAAATCTCAATGGCGGAAAAATTCCCCTTTAAGCGACCAAGAAGGAGTTCAACCGAGGCACACGATCAGACAAATGAAATAAGTACAAGAATGCTCTTACCAAATTAAGCTGAGACCCTTACTAAATTGTGTAAGTAAAAGTAACAGTCCGTAAAACGGACCGTTGAATACCCCATTCTATCCCACATTGTAAAATTATGATGTAATTGTTATATTTTGACATTTGAAATTGAAAAGGGACATCGTCCAACCGACCCTAATTACAAACTATCAATTATAACGCAGATATTTCCAAGTTACGTAGAAATGCAATTTTTTGGTTCAAAATCAATATTTTTGAAAAATCAACCCTTAAAAGGGGGCGTGGATAAAAACTTTGTATGAACGAAATCTGGAACGAATTCTCGTTTACCTAATCTGCTACTCTTTTTGTTTCATGCTTTCCTAAATTAGGCTTAAGGCCAGTCGATGTAAGGTTTTTCTGGGCATTTTTAGGTTTTTCTTTAATTCTGCCTTTCAATGTGGGCGTGGCGCAAAGTTTTGTATGAACAAAATGTAGAACTATGTGCTTTATACATAATATATTTAGCAACATTTTTTGATTTGCAAAAATATTGAATAAAATGCATTTGAAAAATTAACCTTTAAATCGATGCCACGCCCACTAGTGCAGGTGAAGCGATAAAGTTTTTATTTTGTGTATCTTACAATGAACAGGAGACAATGAAACCCAAATTTCAGGCTTTTAAGACGTCTTACAGCTTTGCAGTAGATGCATAATTGCACCGATTGTGGGCGTGTCTGTGGGCGGATTTGAAAAATGTTGACACTTGTACTCCTTCGGATAACAATGAACTGATGTACTAAGTTTCAGCTTCCTAGCTTAAAACTTAAGGCCTAAAAACGTGTGACATACAGACGGACGGACATGGCTTATTCGATTCAGAATTCGGTCTCGATCATATGCCCTTATGGCCTTGGGCGTCTACCATTATTATTCCACCGTGTTACAAGCTATGTGACAAACTTAATATAGCTACCTCCTCCTATCCTATGGAATGGGGTATAGAAAGACAGGTGTTCGTAATCCCCTTGCATGTAAAGAAATTAACACACCAGCATACATTGTTGAGTAGTTGGCCCTGGTTCATCTCGAGCTGTTGCGCCACTCTATTTATTTTATTTATTTATGTAGTACAGACACGCCTGTGGTCGGAATCAGTCGATTTCCTAACTTGAATTCACAAAATAGATTCTTAAAGCAACTGGCAAATTTCAGCTGTCTATGTCAAAAACTACGACGGCCGAACATGGGTTAATCGATGCTCCTGTCGGTCTCGCTCATATCTCAAAATCGTGATTATTAAACTGCGTTACAAACTATACTCTTAACTGAATATCCCCTGGGCAGAGCATGAAAATTTTAAAAGGAATAAAAGCAAATTTTTAATTAATGTTTGTTAGTTAATGTTGCACGAATGGCAACGCACTGTTACGTATGGGGGGACTAACAATCCCAGAAGGAAAAGTTTTGAGTTGCTGGTCCTTAACTTTTTAATTTTGGGGGACCTCAACAGACAAGCTTCACCAACGTTCTTTCTAGGTAGTCGTGGCTGAGGTAGAAAAAGTGGCGGAAAGTCAACACCGATCATTCCGACACTTATCGCACAGTGTGTTAAGGTAAGCGTAAACTCTTCGAAATGTTAAATCGAAGAGTTAAATTAAGTCAAACAAAATTAAGTCTTTCTTATTTCTGTCTAGTGCTTAGCCATTTCTGTCTTAGGACTGGCAGCAACTAAGAGTACTAGATGGTTCTTCAAACAAAAAAATCATTAATTATACTCCCTCCAATAGAAAAGTACCAAATAGAATATGGAAACCACGATAGGTTTTTTCACTTTTATAAAAAATTAAAGAGTTGGTCCGAAGCAGGTTTTTGGTCTTTGAACAAAAGATTGATTGAATTTCGATAAGGTACAATGCGTTTAATAATACTGAGTACTTATTCTTATTATAAATAAGGCGAGGGGAAAATATTGGTATTCAAATAAAAGAGTTTAAGTTTCGTTGCGTAATTGGAAAGGTTGAATTTAATTTAATCAAAAAAACTTATGTTATTGTAGATTTGCCTGCTTAAAGTTGTCAAAAACTTCAAGGAAAAAAAGTGACCTTAAGAAATTTTTCAATTCAATTTACTGTTACTGACTAAACAAATTATTACGTTTCAGTCAATGTTCGAATAGTCTTTTTTCGTCAAAATACGACTGAATTCTTCAACACAACTTTCATTTCCACCCCATTTGATAACCTCTTTGCTTCGGAGATGTTTAAGCCAAAAACTTTAACAAACGATACGCGATTTGCGGAAAGAGTACTTATATTGCAGGACAAAGTTTTAGTGGGTCAAAACTTTGAAAAAACTATCAATAACGTCCAATTGAAACCAATGAATATTGCCATCAGATGGGCCGAAAGTTTTTGCCATAAGACTTTAATGATCGGATATGATTTGTATAAGCATTTCCTTGAACTTTACTATCGGCATTGCAGCCCGTTGAACTAGGGTTATTGTCGAAATAGAGTTATCAAATAACGAGTCCTAGTTGCGGATTTTTGACTGTGGTACCTAAACACAGTATGAAATTATGCAGACTTAAATCAGACATGTTGTATTGCAATTTCCTAAAGTGCTCTCTAGCTTTTAGCCTATATCCTTCATTGCTGCTATGTTGCATAGAGTTAACTCTTTTACCACCCCGCCCTGAGCTATTGATTACTCCACAGAGGACCAAACTCGTCATTAAGTCCAAAAGTCGAAAACTTTCTTCTCATCCCAACAATAATACTCCTGTAACAACTCACCCCAAACGCGTCGTTTTCAAGTCGACTTTGTGAATTGGTTTGCATGCTTCGGGTTTTCCATCCTTGTTTGTTTTTGCTGCCCGCACACAAGTCCATACCACACACAACCACATGAGAAAAGGAGAGAGTGAGAAAAAAAAAACAAGATTATGTTAAAAGTTAATTAATCTTTCGGCTTGTTATAGGCACGGCTGGAAAGTTATTTGAAAACGAGTCGAAATAAAGTAAAGGTCTTACCGTGTGGAAACGAGTGTATCTGCGGTTTGGGACAAGGCCTTAGCGGCCACGTACACAGTGAACCGTCTGTATGGGATGATACGAAATGTTTGCCCTCGTGGTGCCAGGCAATCGATCTCAATGGTTCGGGAGATTGCCATCGGATTTCGGCGCATTTGTTCTTCAAGTCCCATTGTACGATAAGTCCACTTTCGAAAGCAATTAGTAGCTGTGAAAGAGAAGAGAAAATCCTTTCTGAAAAAAGCTCCAACGCAAATTACCCATTTTGTTTTTTCGTTTTTTTTGTGTTATTCATTTTACTTTATTGGCATCCAATGGATTATCAGATAATCCTATCACAGCCCCGGGGTGAGTGGTTCGTATACTGAAATGAGAAAGAGAAAGTTAAAAAATGCATTAGTCTAAGCCGTTTACAAGAGAAATAAATATAGCCAAGGAATGATATTAAGTAATTAGATTTAAATAGTAAAGTTCTACAGCCAGCCTGTTGTAGAACCCTATAACATTTTTTCAAGAAAAGCAGAAGGATGAATAAATACACGGTAACCAATATTCAAAATAGTTTGTCTAAGGCTTTATGGCATTTTATTGATACTATTTGCCGAAGTGTTATTTCCTAAGCTAATCTTAAGGTACTAACAAGCTCTTGCAGCTCAGACAAGTCATCGCCTGACCTCTCTTAAAATCAAATCATTCATACCGTGTGCGTTTACAGGTGTTTTTCCGCACCTTCAAATTCACTACATCGCACGAGGAAACGCTGGACATGGTAGACGCTCAACAAAACGAACATGCCTGTTTCACAATCAGCGCGTCGGCGTCGAACCAAAGCGGGAGGATCAACGTGAGACTAGAAAAATCGGTGGAGTTTAACCAACGAAAGCGATAAACCCCCAAAAGTCAAATCAGTCATGAGTGGAAAGTGACAAGACATAACATATATATATGTTAAAATTTGTGGCCGTACTATAGGGTTCATCCTTTAAAGTAAGCAAGTATTAGCTTTAGATAAGTCTACTATACAGCGTGTTACAACTTATAACACTCACAACAATGAAAGTCAAAATAATCGTCGACCTCGGCGTTCAACTTTCTGAAAACACGAAACGGCGCGCCGCCCGCCGGGGCGATATCGTCTGCATTGTTGATCGCCCCATAGATTGACATTGAAATGCATGTCATATTTCTTCCGAGACTCTCGTTCGCTGTCGCGTGCGTCGCACCGAAAGTGCAATAGTCATCAGAGCTCTCGGAAGGGAATGAAGTGAGAAAGATCAAGCTAGAGCAGAGGCAATGATAGACTCCAAATTCTTTCGATCTCCGTAACGCCAATAGTATTCACCAATTAATGCTTGACTTTTATAACTTTGTTGTATTTTCAGAGCTTGAAGAGAACGCCGAGTGATATCTCCCGCAAGTAAGGCTTACCACACCACACCACAGCAAAAGCCTTTAGATTGGTAAGCTTGCCTTTATCATGCGTTTCAAGACATAGAGGCGTTTGACAACATCAAAGCATACACTACACAGCTAGTTTTATGTACACCTGGATAGCAGTCCATGCGACTTGACTGGTCTCAGGCATAGTTCGCGAGCCACGAAGAATAAAAAATCTCTTTAAGCGAGGTTTATGTACCAAATGTAAAGTAAATAGAAAAGTTTCACAAGGCAGTATTCATTATAGGTGCTCACGGGAATCAAGGCCGTAGCCAGAGAAATATTTCGGGGGAGGATTTGATCTTTGAAAAATATTTTTTTACACCTTACCCAGGGTATATATGTGTTAAGTTTAATTTTGTAACGCACTGAAGTTATCACTAGAACCTTAAGATCTTCAAAAGATATGAACGAGACCGAGAGTAGAATTGATTTTGCAATGTCCATCCGCCGCTGGACATTGCAAAAACAGCTGAAATTTGACGGTCACTGTAAGAATCAGACAAGCCCACTACAGGGTTCTGTTTACGAACGCCTGTTTTTTTTTTTTTTTAAAGACTGTATAATCACATAAAAGTTATAAATATTACAATCGCACAACTGAGTTTTCGTATGCAGCAGCTTTTTCTATTTTCTAGGGCTCTACTCAGTTAAGTCTTATTTCATTAGAATTGTAAGAAAACGCATTTTCTCTAAAACGCCCCGTAAAGTAGAGCTTAATACTTTTGTATGTAATAAACTTAGCAAATAGGAATATCGTTTTTAAATATCTTTTTAACATATTAAAAGTGGTTATGGCCGATGGTGTGGGCGGTTTATTTTTTGTCTAGTTAAAGGTTTCTGGCCATTTATGCTTTTGATCAAAATTTGAGTTCCTATTTTTTGTATCAAACCCCTGTGATCCCTCCCCTTGGGCTGTGTCATCTTGTCCGTCAAATTCGAATTGCTTCTCATAATAAGAAAAATAATAATATCTCTGATGAAAGCTAAAACAGAAATTGCAGACAATCTGCTTTTAATGATCTTTGCAGAACTTAATTCCCCGGTACTTTCCCAAACTTACTTTTAAGCTTGTCCTTATTGCTTACAGAGTCACAGTTCCAATGTTTTGTTAAAGAACTTATTCAAGTAACTATGCACTAAATTTGTGACAGCAGCGTACACCAACTTTCCAACTAGAAATGTCTTACGTGTTCCACTTTTATACCTCTTAAATGTCGACTTCGAAAACGCTTCATTCCACAGTCTCGACGTAGTCTCTATCACGTCATTAAATAAAAAAGTCTTTATTCGCTTTTGTGTCAGTCAGGTCAGGGGGAGCATCCTTTCAATCTCATTTGAGTGTTTCTCCTTAAAACTATCTTCTAAGATGACTAGAGACCCACCCAAGTGCAATCAGTGCTGCCAGGGGTTGTTTTATTTTTAAAAGAATAAAGTCGAATTATTTGTTGCAGTAAAAAGACTGCAACAGTAAGCCTGTTCTCGGAAAATGATGATGAGTTAATTCGACAAACAAGCAGCAATACGTGAAAAAATTTGCTAGACAATCGCATTGCTTTTGAGAAAATTTATTCAAAAGGAATAAGCTGCACGTATTTACGTTGCAATACAAGTTGTATTTATATGTTAAAAACTTTGAGAACCTAAACAATGATTGCCAGTCATATGGCAACCATGGCTGACATTAACAACGCGAAGTACACCCTGTGCGCATATTTATCCTCAATTTCCTCGAGTAGCGCATAATTGGAGGCAATCGTGAAACTCCAGTGGAGCGCTTTTGAGGTTTCATCATGAATAAGCAACCAAGGCAAGGAGTTTAAGGAGTCATCATCATCTTCGCCGCTATGACAAAAGCACAATGGTGAGCAATCCAATGCATTCACTTTGGGGAAGTCAAGCTGACAGGGTGACGAACGTGGTCCTCCTGCGAGACATTCCCATTAACATGCAAATGGGAAATTCTTATCGTATCTGGAATTCAAATGCAAATTTGTATTCACTTGAAGGATCTGTATTAAAAATCTGAACACCCATCGTTGATAAGAGGAAAATGTGCTGAATGCGCCCCGTAAAATCAATAATCTCCTTAGAGGAGATAAGCCAGCACCCAGCAATAAATAGCAAAATAATACAAAAAGCAAACAGTTCGATTTAAGATATTTTTTTCCTGCCTCTATACAGTGTCTTGGGAGGGCAGGACGGCTTCACAATATACAAAGGAAGTCAGATTACGTATACCGGAAAGGGATGGGAAAACCATGTTTGCCCCATTTGTATTTGATTTGGAGATAATAAGCAGAGACGAATAATGATGTGTTTTCGCTTTTATTTTATTGTTTGTAAAGTCAGTTGTAATGGCGGAAATATTCATGGGATTTTCAGGACGCGTCTTCAGTTCATTAAAACGGTTTGGAGTCACGGCGGAGAAAAAAAAGTGGAGCCTCGCCATGTTGTGGAAACATTCCCTTGACACTGAGTGAGGGATTTATAAATAAGTAATCGATTGGAGTATGAGTATTCCAACCTTTCTCTGGGGTTTGATTGATGAAGCGATTAGTTTGTAAATTTAAGTTCGAATTTAAAAATAAGAGCCGGTTTTTCCAACTCATTCCTTTTAAAGCAATATCGAAGTCTTAAAAAGTCTACGAGTTTAAAATCTTTTGCCAGACCCCCTGAAGATTACTAAAACAATCTTCCCGATGTTCAGGGGTGGAGTATATAAGTTATTTCTGCTTACGCTGCCGGCATGCATTGCAGTAGGCATGAGGCAGGTTCCCTTCCACAATCAGGGCAATTTTCTCTTAGCAAACTGGAAAAGTGGACGGATAGTGTCCGTTATAGAGCAAGCCGTCAAAGATAAAATTAGTCTTTATAGGAGGGCGTGTTTTTATCACAATGGGTCACAATGGACCTAAGTGCGATTGGGCAAAGTAGCATGGGCAAAAAGAACAAGCCTGAGCATAACGAGAGAAACACTTAACATAGTGCAAGGACTGGCATGCCTCTGCATAACCGGGGCTATGCGAACGTGTCCGACCGCAGCCATTGAAGTGCTTTTGGAACTGACACCACTACACATCGTGGTTGAGGAAACGGCTAGGAAAACGATACTCAGGATGGCTAAAGAGGGGACTGGGAGGGAGAGGTGCATTGGGTCGAAGGAATTTGACGCACTTCTCGATAAACTCCTCCTTCTGGCTATCCCTAAGGATGACAGTTTGAGGAAGTTTAGCTTCAAAAAGAACTTCATCGTAAAACTCAGCATCAAAAAGAGTTGGAGCAATGAATCCACAACATATAGACTGAGGAACAGCACCATCAACTGGTGCAGGAGTATTTGGACCAAGAACAAAATACTTCAAATCCATGGGTAAATACACCAGCATCTTCCAGGCGGAAATATACGCTATAGACAGATGTGTTTAATTCAGTCTTGACAGAAATTACAGGAATTGCGACATAGCAACAATGTCCGACATCCAGGCAGCCATTAAGGGGCTAAAGGCCCAGATAGTCAGGTCCAAACTTGTATGGGACTGCCTACACAAGCTTAACGATCTGGGTAGGGTCAATAAAGTGACCCTGTACTGGGTACCTGGCCATATTGGAATAGAGGGGAACGAAGAAGCGGACTCCTTGGCAAGACCATGAGCAGCAGAACCCTTCATAGGACCTGAACGTTTCTGCGGGATAGGGAAACACACCCTCAAGGAAGAATTCAGGAAAACAGAGAAGGCAAACCGAGCTTAGATGTGGGAAAGCCTTCAAAGTCTTAGCCAAGCAAAGAAACTTCTAGGGAACTATCACCAGAGGAAATTCAAAGCCTTAGTAAAAATAATCTACGCATTCTCACAGGGTTCCTAACGGGGCATTGTAAACTCAAGGAACACTTACGGAAAATTGGTGTAACGGAGGAACCCTCTTGCAGATTTTGTGATGAGGCTAGCGAAACTCCGGAACACATTTTGCAATCCTGAGATACCCACCTTGGATCCACTACTCATTCTCAGATTCCTACGTGAAACTGGACTAGAGAATATGCTATAAGGATGAGTTCTTTCAGCCAAGGCCAAACAGGAGCACATACCTTCTGTATAATTTAGTAATTAATTATAGTACGAGGGGAGCTCCTTTAAGGGAAGTAACCTCTCCAAGGCTTAGTAGGGGCTACAGTAGACCAACAGGTCGCAGTGCAAAACCAAACTTAATAATAATAATAAGTGCGATTAGGCGCGGGTTATTTCGCTTCATCAACCATAAAAAACCATCTGTACTTCCACCAAAACTCAAGAGTATTGAACTGATATTTGCAAACTACGCCAGAATATACAAGATCATAAAAGGAGGGCCTCAAATACCCCATACTCCTGCCTGCAGGCCCTAGGCTTTCACATGGTTGTTCAAGGCAGCTGCAAAAACGACGAGCTAGCTAGAGGAGGTGCTAATTCAAGTCTCGCACCGATAATGCAGCAGAACCAAAAACACCCATAAGAAAGCCGAAGCAGGTGTTTGCCTCACAGATAAAAACGTTTAAGGATGCCTTGAGAGAAAAATCCTTTGTATAATTTAGGGTCCCGTGTGAGGAGTGGAGGAGAATATATGTATAATGCTGAACTCTACGTACTGTACCGCGAAAACGACCTATGAATATCTAATGGCTGAGATAGCTCGTTCATTGTATCCATTTTGATTGGATGAAAATTAACGCACCGCACCGAACAACTTCGAATCCACCGCGAAATACAGCGCAGTAAATCACCTAGACTCAGGTGGCTCACGCAAATAGCAGGAGACCTCACCCAACTTTGCGTTCGCGTGCAATACTGAAGACAGAGCTGGCTGGTAAATTTTTAGTTGGCTGTAGGTCACATCCACCCTAGACAGTAGCGCCACCTAAAGTATTTAAACGATCTAGCCACGCTCAAGTTAAATAAGAACAGTGAGTAAGTGGTCTGCGTAATTAATACCTTAGGTCCATCTGTAACGGACCGCAATATACCCTATTCCTATTCCTTTTCTCCTTCTCCTACCCATTCCTAATAAGCTATCCCCTTCCCGGTAAATTACATGAATTATTTATTAACTTAACCAGTGAGTAAGTGCAACAGTCTGTACGCAGAAGTTACAGTTCGTGAAATGGACCGTTGAATACCCCATCCTATCCCACATTGTTAAATGCTGACGTTATTGTTGTTCTTTGATATTTTATAAGTAGTGCAAACTTCGAAAAGGGGCGTGATTCAACCGCATCTTATTACAAACAATCAATAATAACAGATATTTTCAAGTTACGCTTCAATGTATGTAAAAATGCATTTTTTTGGTTCAAATTCAATGTTATTGAAAAATCGACCTCTAAAAGGGGGCGTGGCTAAAAACTTTGTTTGAACGAAATCTGGAATGAAATCACCGTAGTACCTGGTAATTTTTTTGTTTCATGCTTTCCTAAATTTGGCTTAAGGCCAGTCGAAATTGCGTTGTTCTGGAAAATTTTAGGTTTTTCTTCAATTCTGCGTCCAAATATAGGCGTAGGTTAGATTCTTTTATATCTAAAATGAATTGGAAAAAATTGATGGGCTTTTAGAAAGCTATCTTGACAACCCACTCTTTCGCGTGAGATAATGGAGCGAATACTCAGAACTTAAAGAAATACACGCCGGTGTTCCACAAGGTAGCGTTCTCGGTCCAACACTGTTTTTCCTTTTTAAAATAGACGTACCTCAATAGACGTACCACCTTAAAATAGACGTACCTTGGTTTGTACCAAACCAAGCAACATATCTATTTTAGAAAATCTTCAGAATAAGGCACTAACAGCAATCGTCAATGCTCCATGAAATAGCGATTTACATCGAGATCTAGGCATCGCAGCCGTGACCGACGAGGTGAGAAACTTGGTCACAAACTTCGCACTCGCCTTCGCGGTTCACGGCCATCGTAAGAGGAAACCGCACATAATGACGGTATTGAAGGTGCTTTCGTTGGAAGGTCATCTATTTTAAGGGTAAATTTTCAAATGCAGTTTACTCAATATTTTTGTTCGAAATTGAAAAATATATCGCATAATACTTTATTTAGAAAACGCTTAGTTCTACATTTTGTTTAGACTTTGGGCCACGCCCACATTTATGGGCAGAATTAAAGAAAAACCTAAAATTTTCCAGAAAAACGTAGTTTCGACTGGCCTTGAGCCTAATTTAGAAAAGCATGAAACAAAAAAGTGGGAGGTTGGGTTAACGTATAGACATAGAAATTTTTTAGCCGCGCCCCCTTTTCAAGGGTCGACTTTTCAAAAATATTGAATTTGAACCAAAAAATTGCATTTTTACGTACATTTAAGCGTAACTTGGAAATGCCTGTATATCTTATAAAATACAAATATAATTGATAGTTTGTAATTAGGGACGGTTGGACCACGCCCCTTTTCGAAGTTTGCGCTACTTATAAAATGTCAAAAAACAACAATGCCATCAGCATTTTACTATGTGGGATAGGATGGAATATTCAACGGTCCGTTTTGCGGACTGTAACTTCTGCGTACACACTGTAGTACTTACTCACTGGTTTTCCTTCACTTTTTACGCTTCGTACTTTAACCAAATCTGGAGGAGTTCGCTTTTACCGTTAAGCTACTAGAAAACATAATTTTTTTTTTAAATACTTTTATCCAATACTGCGGGCTACCGACTGCAAACTTAAGAAACAAGGAAGACAATGACCAAAGCATTTTCTGAAAAATTATAATACTGCTGCCATTTCCCTCTGTCCGAAACTCAATTTGAAGTACTTTTCCAATCAGTGAGATTAGTCTAAAGCTGATGAACATTTTTTTAACGATTTCGAAAACTTTCTGACCTGCATAAATTAGCTGTCCTAAGTGAGAAGATCATAAAAAAGCATTCTGCCGCCTGGTACCTGGGGCCTCTGGGAGATGCACCGACCTTAAGTTGCACCAAAAAGTAAGAATGTTAACTCATAGTAAGATGACACTCGAAGCTGAAATTTCTTATTAAGCATCTCATAGTGATTGCAAAGCATACAAAATCAAATCATATTGGTAGACCTCTCGTCGTGGGCGTGACATAGATTGAAAAAATAATTTTTTAAATGCATTTGATTCAACATATTTGCTCAAAATCGAACAAAATTTCATTAGTTTATATGTAGAAACTAGTGGGAGGGTTACAATACGCTTAGGCGAATCGTTGGATAACCCATCCCAATTGGCCACTGTCAAGATCCGAATCGCGTCATAAATCTTGGTTGTTAAATTTCAGTTTCTAGTAACCTTAATTGTGTTTAGAATATGTCCCTTTTCAATAACATCATTTTTTTTGTTCGTATTTTTTATCATTTTTTATCAGTATTTTTATCGTATTTTTATCATATTTATGTTATGTACACGTGTTGACTGTAGTTTTATATTAAAAATTCGATTTTTTACTTAAAAACGCCCCAAAGGTGGGCGTGGCAAAAATGTATTGATTTGAGTTTACAGCTCAAGCACATATCTGAACATTTTATAGTGAAAGCTTTTCGGATCTAAATCAAATACATCAAATAACCAGTGAGTAAGTGCAACAGTGCATATGTAATAGCTTCGGTCTGTCTGTAACGGACCGCGGTATTACATTTCATTCCTTTTCTCCTTTCCATTCCTATTATCCTTTCCATTCCTATTATCCTTTCCATTCCTATTATCCTTTCCTTTCCTATTCCCCTTTCCTTTCCTATTCTCCTTTCCATTCCTATTCTCCCTTCTATTCCTATTCTCCTTTCCATTCCTATTCTCCTTTCCAATCCTATTCTCCTTTCCATTCCTATTCACCTTTCCAATCCTATTCTCCTTTCTATTCGTTTATTTTCTTGTTTTCCATCCCCGTCCCGTTACCATTTGCATCATTTTAAATAGAAAAAAAAATTATTCCTTATAAGTTTTTGTTTACTTTTTTTTTTAAAAAAAGGGTGTGGCATGTCCAACCCCTTTAACCGAAAATCACTATTAGAATAGAAATATCCAAGTTTGCGGCTAAAATGTATGCAAAACTGTAATTTTTTGGTTCAAATTCAATAATTTTGTGAAATCGACCTCTAAGGATAGGCGTGGCCGAAAACTTTGTACGAACGAAATCTGAAATAGTATCCGGTGTTCTTTATGTGTTAAATTTTATTACTTATTCTGTACTTAGTAAATCTAAAAAGCAGTCGAAATCCGTTTTTCTAGAAATTTATAGGTTTTTATGGAATTATGCCTCTAAGTGCGGCCCAAAACTTTGTATGAACCAAATGTAGAACTTAATATTTTCTACATAGCATATTAAGTAAAAATTTTTCGATTTGGAACAAAAATATTGAATAAATTGCATTTGAACAATAACTCTTTAATTCGATGCCAAAAATGTATTTTTTTTTTTTTGGGTAAAACTCAACAATTTCGTAATACCAACCTTTAAACATGGGCGTGGCCAAAAACTTTGCAGCAACGAAATCTAGTACAGAACCCAGTGAAGCGAATGTGCTAAATTTTATTTCTTATCCATACTTAAGTTAGGCTAAAAAGTAGTCGAAATTCAAGTTTTCTGAAAAATTTGAGGTTTTTCTTAAATTCTGCCTCCAAATGTGGGCGAAGCCCAAAACTTTGTATAAAAGAAATTTAAAAAAAGTGTTTTCTACATTATACATTAAGTAAAAAATTTTCGATTTGGAACAAAAATATTGAATAAATTACATTTGAAAGATTACACTTTCAATCGATGCCACGCCCACAAGGAGCGGTCTGCGGAATTAATTTTTATTTTTTATGACTTGTAATAATTAGAAGATGCTTAATAATTTCAGCTTTTCACGACGTCTTACAGTCTTGAAAGCACCGGAGGTTGTTGCACATTTAGACCGATTGTGGGCGTGTCTGTGGGCGGATTTGAGAAATTTTAACAATTGTATTGCTTCGGATGGCAGAGAGCTTACGTACAATTTCAGCTTCCTAGCTCAAAATTTAAAAATTGGTGACATACGGACATACAGCCGACGGACGGACGGACATGGTTAATTTGATTCAGAAATTGGTCTTGATCATATGCCCTTAAGATCTTGGGGGTCTATCGTCATTATTTCTCTATGTTACATATTCGCCTGTATCAAACTTAATATACTCCATTCCTGTGGAAAAGGGTACAAAGACCTATTCCACATTTTATTTTATTTAGAAAGCAAGTTTATTAGAAAGCAAATTAAATATAACCACGGCTACATAGGGGCGATTTTTGTTTTTTTTTATACCCCATCCCATAGGATAGGAGGTATATTAAGTTTGTCACATAGTTTGTAAAACGGTGAAATAATAATGGTAGACCCCCAAGACCTTAAGGGCATATGATCGAGACCGAATTCTGAATCGAATGAGCCATGTCCGTCCGTCCGTCCGTCCGTCTGTATGTCACATGTTTTTAGGCCTTAAATTTTGAGCTAGGGTGCTGAAACTACTCGTATGCTGAAACTCGTACGTCAGGTGCACGTCATGTGAAGCAGTACAAGTGTAAAAATTTTTGAAATCCTCCAAAAGACACGCCCACAATCGGTCTAAATATGCAACTACTTCCAGATTTTTCAAAACTGTAAGACTTTTTAAAAGGCTGAAATTTGACATTTAGCATCTCTTAGTGAATAAAAGACACAAAAATGACAAATTTAATTGGTAAACCTCCTCTAGTGGGCGTGGCATCTATTTTAAGGGTAAATTTTCAAATGCAGTTTATCAGTATTTTTGCTCGAAATTGAAAAAAATTAGCCTAATATTTTACGTAGAAAACGCTTAGTTCCACATTTGGTTCATACAAGACTTTGGGCTCCGCCCACATTTTGAGGCAGAATTGAAGAAAAACCTAACATTTTCCCGAAAAACTTAATTTCGACTGCCCTTGAGCCTAATTTAGGAAAGCATGAAACAAAAAAAGTAGCAGGTTAGGTAAACATAACTTCAGTCCAGATTTCGTTGATATAAAGTTTTTAGCCACGCCCCCTTTTAGGGGTCGATTTTTCAAAAATATTAAATTTGAACCAAAAAATTGCATTTTAACGTACAATTAGGTGTAACTTGGAAATATCTTATAACTCATAGTTTGTAATTAGGGGCGGTTGGACCACGCCCCTTTTCGAGGTTTGCATTACTTATAAAATGTCAAAAAATAACTATGCCATCAGCATTTTACAATGTGGGATAGGATGGGGTATTCAACGGTCCGTTTTACGGACTGTAACTTCTGCGTACACACTGTAGCACTTACTCACTGGTTTTAAATGCCAATCACTTAAGGCTTAAGCGAGGATATCGCATACCAAATTTCAGCTTCCTACGGCTACGATTACTTTGATTTTTTGCTAATGAGTAAAGTGGGCATGTTCAGTGGTCGGATTTCAAAAATTTTAACGATTGTACTGCTTCGGGGCCTTGATAGAACAGATATCAGGTCTCAAGTTCCTGTATAAAAAATTACGGCCTGAAAACTACCGACAGACGGACGGACGGAAAACAACATAAAGATTATGTTTATCATTCCTGCCATATTTTTCCATAAGGACATACCAAAACCGTTGCGTCACTGGAAAACGATACAAAAGAAAATAAGGTTATGTAGATTAGAAACCGTCCAAATTTCAAGTAAGCCCATTGCCTACAAAGCTTATACACACGCATTTAATACCACAATGTCAGCTTTCAATCACCATTCAAACACCTAATTTGGTTGTCAGAGCTGTCAATATTCCAGTAAGTGTAATTTGTTATACACAATATTTATTGCCGATGAGGTTTTCTTTTCACTTCATGTGTGCAAAGTCTTCTCTTCTTAGGTGACATACCCTCAGAAAGCTCGGCTGGCGTAAAGTAATGTTTGATTAAATTTCTACGGACTGTGTGAGGTACCATAATAACGTTAATATGTACCAATTTTCTTTGCTTATGCTCGTGCAATAATGATATATTGGAGGCTAACAACAGATGGCATACAACGCACTTATGACATCATCGGATTAAGGATAATAATAGAGCGGTGAGCCTCGTCGTGCTATGTCATTTCAATCGCAGAAGCATCAACACCCTGTGCAATCGGACGCCTTAACCAATTACATTGGCTGTCATATCGGGTTTGTTTGAGTGACCATACACTGAAAGCCGACTACTCTATAAGGTAGAAACAATGACAAAGCCTCGCATCGTTGTCCTTAACATATGCGTAGGTGTATATACATTCTGTATTTTCCAGCTAACGTTACATCAGAAAACGTAAAAGAGATGGGATTATAAATTCGCTTTGTTCGTTTGAAATTGAATTCGGGCTTTGACAGCCACATTAATACCTTTGATAGATTAAAGTCGTAAAAAATTTGTCTGCTCTGGCATAATACGCAATTTATGGGAAGCCATATATTAAATTTTGCTGGCCTTGCTCGTATTTTACTTCATTTCAAAATATGATCCAGAATGATTAAAACGAAATCGTAAACAAGGTGGATTTCTATAAAGTATGGGTCTCTTTAACGCCCTATGAGGTAAAAAACGAAGAACTCTGATGTTACCTGGATTACCTACATGTGAAGGTTATTGGTTGCGCGTAGAGTTCGATAAGATTTTTGATAGAATTCAAATTTTTCAACCTTTTGTCTCTCTTTCACGAACTAAAAGGGAAAACCCACCGTTTGCATGAGTTTACACTCTTTAAAAAGTGTAAAAAAACAACGAATATACTTTAAATGCAGCAGCAGATTTGATCCATATATATCCTGGATAGAACAAGAATTTAATTTTTGAAACAAAGATTTTGATATATGAAACCTACGCTTTCCCGTTACAAACCTGGATAGAAGAACGTTTCCTGAAAAGTGGAAGCTACAGCACTTAATTTTACTAACTCAAAGGAAATAAACATCCGGAGCAACAATCTTCCTACTGTCCGATATGCCTTATACATATAATGACAAAGATCTTGGAGGGGTTAAGGTATATAAAGTTACTCGCTGTTGCAGAGGAGTACAATAGAAACCTCTAGAAAGGGTCGATTAAGTCTACAGGAGCCCCACAGGGATCAGTCATAGGGCCTGTGAAATCTTGCACGACTCTTGAGCTTTTCGTAGTTTGCCACTATCCCTTGAAACATCCAGACGCAACTAAAGAACCCATATACTTACATGCAGTGTTTCAGAGCTTAGATGTTCGGCTTTCACCATGTCAGCTCCAAAAGCTCCTTTTTCGCTTTTCGGCTCACGAGAAAAGAAAAGGAGGCGATGGTGCGATGTAAGGGACTTATTTCTTACAGATAAGTCCCTTACTTACTTACTTACTTTTAAGGCTATGTCATAAAGCTGTGTTGCAGCCTTGGGCGTAACGCAGGACCCGCGTTACGGCTGTCTTGGCCAGCCAACTCTGTCTCCAGTAAGTTGGAGACAGAGTTGGCTGGCCAAGATTTTTGCCAATTGCCCATATTCAGCGCGGACTGTACCGGCTGATTAAATGGTAAAGTAAGTAATGTAATTAGCCTCACTCATGCTAGACTTGACGAGTGAATCGAATAAAGAACAAAAAGTGTATTTTGTTTCATTTTTTCACAAATTACTGAAGGAATCTCCCGAGTCTATGACCCGACCATGGTCAAATAGACTGAGGATGGCCGACCACAAAACCAAAGCGATCCTGATTACAAGTCTCAAAATTGTTGAATTTCTAAACTTTCAAGTTGAAAATAAAACCGTCGGGTATAAGAACTGAGCTAAGTTCATTAAGTGACGCTACAGTCCGGAGTGGACCCAAGTCTTAAGTAACAAGCTTCACCAGTAAGCTCTGCTCCTCAGCTCTAGGTAGTTGTTTCCAGTTTTGCACGCCAGTTTGACTGAGGTTCCTTCCACTTCTGTGCGCTACCAAAGTCTCTGTGCTGCTCTACAGCGCCATACATACGAGGTTGTTTCGGTCCCGGCAGTTGACCAACACAGCTGTTGCATTGTGACTCTTTAGGCTAGGTCGGTGTTGCTGGATGTACAGTCCGATGAGATACCTTCTCCTCGCCAACACAGACGATACGAACAATTTCCCGAGGGATTTTCTTTTTGAACTTAAAGCATTTTTAATCGCCTTTAACGAGATGGACCTCTGCACCGTAATGCAGAATTTGGATGATAAGTGTCTTATAAATGGATACTTTAGTTGCTCGAGAGAGGTTTTGCTTCTTAGCCGAATGCAGCAGCGATTAGGGAGAGTTAAACTTAGCTTGATTTGAGCGCTGGTGTCGTTGTCTGCATTTATAGCGGACTTGAAGTCCCTGATTGCCTCATAGTTATACCTATATTATGGTGTTGTTTTGTCCAAAACGTCGGTATTGGGTGTCTTTTCCTGATAAAAGTGGTGTCTTTGCTGGGATCTATGTATATATTGAATTCACCACTGCATACACATTCGCCGTTCTACCCCATTACTAACGAAAGCTCCACTGACACCACGCTGTTTTCTGTTGATTATGTCTAAGTCTATTTCTTATGGTAAGAAAGACTGTACCTTCGGTTTTGGCGGCGTTCTACAGAGTTTCCGCAGCAGAAGATCAAAGGATTCCGTCTTGCCTAAATCTTTGACATAAAAGGATCGGTGATCCGTCACCGATCTAGATGAAACAGCGTGCGCTTTGCATCGGAATCCTTCACAAAATGACAAGCTTATCAAAGATGTCAAAATAAGACGTTTTGCTTTTAAGATCGTCTCTATTGATGCTGCCGTACACTGACCTGAAATTGATGAAAACGTTGTGGGTGTTGATTTGGAATTTTTCCCAAGATCTTCCGCAGTGTGAATATTTCATGGATGGTGGACTTTCCTAGCCGAGCCACACTAAAGTCACACTGATGTGGACCTATCTGGATGTTTTTTTTGTATAATAGACTCTCGTTAACTAGACTGCACAGAAGGACTAGAGCTGCTCGCGAGCTCTACGAGCAGAGGAGGAGAGAGGAGCACCGGCTTCTCCGAAGGAAAAAGAGAGAGCACGAGAAGCGCGCGGTTGAAGAGATAGAGAGATGTTACAACAGGAATGAGGTTAGAAAGTTTTACCAAAGGATCAAAAGGTCCTGCCAAGGGTATAAACTTCGAACTGAAGCCTGTAAGGACCATCAAGGGAACATCGTTGTAGAATCGCAGTCGGTGCTGAGGATTTGGAAAGACCACTTCTGCAGACTGTATAACGGCGAGGACGAACCAAATACCGCTGTCAGGCAGAACGAACCATTCAACCCGGGCGAAGACGTTACCGACGAAGCATACGAACGATACCGCCCACCCGACCTGGAGGAGGTGAAAGTAGCTGTGTCTAAGCTCAAGTGCAACAAAGCAGCCGGAGCAGACGGCCTAGCTGCCGAACTCTTTAAATCCGCTGGCGATGAGCATGCACCAGCTCATCTGCAAGATATGGTCGGAAGAAAGCATGCCCGACGAATGGAACCTCAGCATTGTTTGCCCGATCCTGAAGAAAGGAGACCCTCTGAGTTGTGCCAACTACAGAGGCATAAGTCTTCTTAACATCGCATACAAGATCTTTTCTGCTGTACTGTGTGAACGCCTGAAGCCGTTTGTCAACAATCTGATAGGCACATATCAGTGTGGCTTTAGGCCAGGAAAGTCCACCATCGATCAAATATTCACACTGCGGCAGATCTTGGAGAAAACCCAGGAATTCCAAATCGATACACACCACCTCTTCATCGATTTCAAGGCCGCGTATGACAGCATCTATAGAGAGTCAAGGTCGGCAAAGACCTCACCGACTCCTTTGATGTCAAAAAAGGATTTAGACAAGGCGACGCGCTGTCATGCGACTTCTTTAACATCATACTTGAGAGAATTGTGAAGAACTGATTTGATTTATTGATTGATTTGATTTATTTCATCCAATGAATACAATTTCAGAATTAAGATTTACTTAAGAATAACAAAGTCTATAAATACAGGCTACAAAAGCCGCTTAATATTGAAAAGATAATTCATTGAACTTACAAGAAACATCCTGTAGTTAAGAACTAGTATCGGATGTTATTAAATATAAAAAACTAAAATACATTTTTACAGTGGGGTGCTAGCGCTTAAGTTATACTATAGTGTTTTTCTTTTTAAAGTAATTAAAGTTTAATTTTATAAATTTAGAAATAGTAATAGCAAGTCACATGCAGAATCAAAATTATACTTATAAATATTTGGGGATCATACTAACGTTCGAACAAGACTATAAATTTGACTATAATCAAAAGTAAATAACCACTCTTTAATTTTTCTATTTAATATAAAAGGATTACGAATGCTTCGAATAGAAAAAGGCAGCCTATTAAAAACACGAGGTGCTACTGATGTGTAAAAGTTGAAATACTTATAAGTGTTATGAGGGGGAATAGAAGCCAGATAGCGATGATTACTACGGAGATTACGGGCCACTAAGTTTTGATTTAATAGATAGCCACTTCTTTGAAAAAAGATTTTTAGAACCTTGTAAAAATATAGGTGCTTAAGTGGCAGAATCTTCGAATTGAAGAATAAATTAAAACTATGTTCACGACGCCTTTTTTTCCACATTATTCTCAACACATGCTTTTGTAAGACTAGCAAAGGCTGAACTCTCGCGCCAACACCAGAGGTACAATCTTTCAAAAGTCCGTTCAACTGCTTGCATACGCAGACGACATTGACATAATCGGTAGAACAAAGCGTGATGTCACTGAAGCCTTCGTGAGTATTGGGACGGAAGCGGCGAATATGGGCTTAGCAGTCAATGAGGGCAAAACCAAGTATATGCTGTCATCAAGAAAAGACACCCAACACCGACGTCTTGGACAAAACATCACCATCGACAGCTATAACTTTGAGGTAGTTAGGGACTTTGTCTACCTGGGTTCCGCTATCAATTCAGACAATGACACCAGCGCTGAAATCAAACGAAGGATAACTCTTGCCAATCGCTGTTTCTTTGGGCTAAGAAGGCAATTGAGTAGCAAAGCCCTCTCTCGAGCAACTAAAGTGTCCATGTATAAGACCCTCATCATCCCAGTCCTGCTTTACGGTGCAGAAGCATGGACCCTGTCAAAGGCGGATGAAAACACTTTAGGCTGCTTAGAGAGGAAAATTCTTCGGACCATTTACGGTCCCGTCTGCATAGACGGAGAGTGGAGGAGGAGATATAACATCGAACTGTACGGGCTGTACAGCGATACCGACCTAGCCAAAAGAGTCAAAACACAACGTCTACGATGGCTGGGTCATCTAGAGCGGATGGACACCAACGCCCCGGCCCGGAAAATCTTTGAATCCACACCGCAGGGCCGACGCGGTAGAGGAGCACCGAGACTCAGGTGGCGCACGCAAGTGGAAGGGGACCTCAGCCAACTTCGCGTGCGAAACTGGAGACGGCTAGCTAGAGACAGAGCTGGCTGGCGAAGCTTGTTGGCTGAGGCCCAGGTCCACCCCGGACTGTAGCGCCACCTTAAGTAAGTAAGACTCTCGTTAAAGAACTTATGAATACCCTAATAATGAGTTAACATAACGCGAGCGGAAAGGATCGTATGATATACAGGAGAAATACTGGTGCATCATGGTTTTGAACAACTGAGGACTATTAAGATGCTGAAAAACGTCACGTACAAGTTTGTTCCACATCCGTGAGGTTCTGCTAAACAAACAATTCCAATACAGCGCGGTACGTCCGAAGTAGTGCTCTAAGGTGATTTGATAAGCACTCCTTCCAGCAGGGATATTGCGGTTGAGTTCTATGGTAGGTGGAATGCAGCTGGCTATTTCACTGAAGCATTCTTTGTTGAAGTAGCGATAACTCACTGAAAGAAAGGAGACATTGCGTCAATGCTGTAAGGAGTCAAAGTACATCACAATGCTCCTGCCTCCCATAAGTTAAAAGCACATTTTTGAAGCCTATCGAGTAGGTGCAAGGTCTTAGGTTCACCTGCCCAGACGTGAGTATTATACTCCAGTTTTGGGCGTATGTACGCTTTATAAATGTTATAAATTTTTATAAATAAAAAGCTAGATCAGTAGATGTAAAATATTTCTTTCATCGCTTAAGGAATCCTAAGCATTTCGCAGCGTTCTTGGCGACGACGAATATGTGGTCATTGTGACGGAGGTTTTCATTCCCATGGAGGTTTCTTTTTCGGTTGGATGACAGCAAACAGCATTGTGTTTTGTAAGCATTAAATTCTTTCACCCACGTTGTTATGCTGTCGAGGCCCAAATTTAATGAATTAATCGTAGGTACGCAACCATTCCATTTCAACATCCGCAGGGCTGGGACGTCTTCCTGGAAACGAGTATGAAAAACGGTGTGTACTGTCATCAACGAAGGAATGAATTGGATAAGATTTGGCAGACAAGAGATCATTGATGAATTTCAAGAAGAGCGTTGGAACCCTGGGGCACACTAGCATTTATACGGTGGATATCAGACTTGAAACCATCCAGGTTCTAAAACCTGTTGATAATGACTTTAGCACAGTACAGCAGAAAAGATCTTTTATGCGATGCTTAGGTGACTGATGCTTCTGTAGTTAGCGCAATTCAGAGGATCAGGCAATCATTATCAGAAGACCTAGATTCCCTAGGAGAGCTCTTTACTTTAGAGTGGTTGGTGCTCCAATCGGGACTAAGGGAACTTGATGGAGAACAATTTATGGCTTCGGAATCATTTCAGACAGGGCTGTTTTTTTTTTAGTAGGAATGATGCTTATAGATTCCCTTGCTATCGAAATCATTAGGGTATGCAACGGGAGAGGACTTAGCCAAAACGATACTAATGCCAGTGGGCAAATTGAAAAATAAGAAAGAGTGGTGTCTCTAAATTGTGTTTGGACAAGCTTTGAAAATTCTACAACATAGATAAAGACGCATAGACTCATATCGACAATACAAGAGGGGATACAAAAACTTCAAACAGCTCCTTGCCGGCTACTGAATATACCACACCGCAGGTATCTATATACCACCAAAGTTCGCATACAGGAAGCAGCTCTCATCGACAATAGGACAGGGTTGCCGTCTGCCATTTTTTAAACTCAAATTTATCAATTTTATGCTACAATATCACAGGACTTAAATGTAAATTTATTATGCCAGAGTTTTTCAAGTTCGTTACTCAATTTGATATAATAATACTTTTAGAAACATTTGTTGAAAAGGGGAAGGAACATCATTATTTCAAATACTTTAAAGATTTTAACTTTGATTTTATACCTGCCGCAAGAAGAAATGTCATGGGTAGGGCAAGCGGTTGTACTTTGCTGGCCATTAAAAACAATAATAAGCATATTTCACTTAAAAGTATAGGTAACAGAACTTTTTTTGAATTGTTATTTAATAATGTTAAATTTTATATAGTTCCTACTTATTTAAATTTCGGAAATTGGAGATCTGATTTTGAAGAGTTACACTACTTTCTTGCGAATATCCCCAATGAAAATGTTTTAATAATTGGCGATTTAAATGCTAGAATAAGCAGTTTTAATAACATCTTTCATTCCTCCAATCCAAACTTTGTTTGTGAGAGAAAATCTAAAGATAAGTGTCTAAATGAACGTGGAAGTCTCTTGGTAGAAATGATTGCGGATTATGGTTTTTTTGTTTTGAATGGTGTTACAAGAGGGGATAGCGAGGGGGAGTTCACATTTGTGGCTGATCAGGGCTGCTCGGTGATTGACTACTGTCTTGCTAAAGGTAAATGGCTGGACTTAGTAAACGATTTCGAGGTTTTGACTGCTGGTTTCTCGTCTCATTTGCCAATTTCACTATCGTGTGAGGCCAAGTCACCGGTCAGCAATACTCAGCCACAAAAACGTACAAGTGGAGGTCTTAGATGGGTTTCAGCAAAAACAGATCAATACAGACAGAGACTGGGCTTAAGAGTGAATTTTCTACCGGCGGTTTCCTCCGGTAATATCGAGGTTACTGTAAACGCTGTTTTTAATGTAATAAAAGACTCAGCAATCCCTAGCTCGGCGCCGCGTTCAAGTATAACAAAGGCTGTGTGGTATGATGCTGAATGTATCAAACTTCGGAAAAAATCGTTTGCTTTCTTAAACCTCTTTAGGAAAACAAATAACAGATGGTTTAAAAATCTTTATGTACTATCAAACAGGGTATACAAAGAAGTTTGCCAATGCAAAAAAGCTATGTGTCTCAAAAGGTCTGCCTCGAAGCTTCTGCTGTGTAAGGACTCCAAAACGTTCTGGAAGACCGTTCGTTCTGTTGCCGGCCTTGAAAATAAAACTTCTTCGGTAGTGTGCGTAGATCTCCTTGCTTCGCACTTTAAGAACCTATTGACTTCAGACCCCAGCCAAAAACACATAAGTTTTGCGCTACCAAACTGTGTTGTTCCCGAACTAGATGACGCTTTTGTAATGTCCGAGTTATTAACAGCATTAAAAAAAATGAAAAATTCAAAGTCGCCTGGACCCGACGGAATCCCTGCAGAGTTTTTCAAGAATGCGACCGCTGAATTCCTCAGCTACCTCTTGGAGCTCTGTAATAAGATTCTTAAAGATGAAATAGTTTCCGGGAGCTTCTTGTGCTCAAAAATGTTTGGTATTTTTAAAAAAGGTGACCCGAGTGTCCCGGAAAATTACAGGGGTATTTCAGTCCTTAGCTCACTCAGGAAGATATTTACTCAAATGCTTTACCACAGGCTTGTAAGCTGGGTTGAATCAAATAATGCACTCAGTGTTTTTCAAGCAGGTTTTCGTCCAGGCCTGTCAACAATTGACCAAATTTTCACCCTAACGACTATTGCGAGTCATTTTATTGGGAAGAAAAAGAAACTTTACTCCTTTTTCGTCGACCTGAAAGCAGCTTTTGACACAGTAAATAGAAATCTACTTCTTTATAAATTGTCAAACCTAGGTATATCCTCCAAATTTATTAGATTATATGAAAAACTGTTGGCTAACAATTCTGCCTCAGTTTGGGATGGAAGTAAGAAATCTTCGGAATTTCTAACAAACTCTGGAGTCCCACAAGGCTCTATTTTGAGTCCCCTGCTGTTTGCTTTGTTTATCGATGATGTAATAAATTTCTTGCCAGGTGGAGTAAGATTTGGAGATACTCTAATAAAGGTACTTCTATATGCCGATGATCTTGTTGTCTTATCAGACAACCCTCTTACTCTTCAGCTTGTCATCAATAAGCTGAAAGATTATTGTGATCTTTGGGACCTAAAAATTAATGTTTTAAAATCTAAAATTATGATTTTTAGACATCACCACAAATTGAGTAGGAGCGAAAGGTGGACCTTGGAAAACGACAACATTGAAATTGTGAATGAATTCAAATATCTAGGCTTCCGCCTGAAATTCAATTTAGACCTTCGTCCTTACATTAAAGAAAGATCGGTGGCAGCTAAAACTGCGATCAATTCTATGTGGAACAGGTTTTTCTCCAACAAAGATGTTGACTTGCGGTCTAAATTCAGGGTTTTTGAGGCGGTAGTTAACACCTGTTTTCGGTATGCAAGTGAAGTCTATGGTCACCGAAAGCTCGACGAGGTTGAAGCTATCCAACGTTTCTTCGTAAAAAGGATTTTCAGGCTCCCTCGATCATCGCCAAACTACGCAATAGACATTGAAACAGGTTTATCTCCAGTTTTTGTAAGAAATGCCAAATCAAGTGCCGACTATATGTCCAAAGTTATTATAAGATCTGTGAATAACTTGCAACGTAGAGTTCTTTTGGTTGCACTAGAAGGGGGCTTTTCACCTTTTAAGGAATGGCGTGAGCTTGCTGTTAACCATAATTGTCAATTAAATCTTGACGAGAGAAATTGCCACGAATGGCGAAGTATATTCTATGACTGCCTGGCAGCCATTGACGAAAAGCTCTATCAGCAGTCCTTGTGCAGAGCGAGAACATCACTTACAAGAGAACTTTACAAAAGCCTCACTCACGATTTACACACCGCCAACTATTGTTGTGATAAGCTGAACGCGTCCGAAATTAGTTTAGTATTTAAGGCACGCACTGAAATGCTTGATCTTAACTTCAGACCATACCGAAATGACTTAAACCCGCTTTGTAACCTCTGTAACCTCAATCAGAACGAAGACACCTTCCATTTCTTAGCTTTATGTCCTATCCTTCAAGAGATCCGAAGATTATTTTTTGCCAAGAGCTTTCTCTCGATCCAGGAATGTCGCTCCTTACTAAACGGCGGATTTGGTTGGAAGATACTTACATGCTATCTAAAAGAAGCAATTGCTTTTCGTAATTTGCATCAATCTCCGTGAGCTAAATCAGCAAAACAAAATCAGATCTATCCACGAAAAAATCCCTTTTGTTCCGTTTTAAGCTAAACCAAAAGCCCATAAGTATAGATGACAAAGAAGTCACAATCTTTTCTTTTGTATTACAAATTAAATTAACAAAAAAAAAAAAAAAAAAAAAACCTAATATAAGCACTAATTATTAATTAACTTTCTCGGTCCTATCATTCAACGGCAGACGGCTCTAAGCCATGTTGTATACTACTTTTTGTAAACTTCTTTTTGTAAAACTTATCGAAATGAAAATAAAAAGTTTTTTGAATTGAATTGAATTGAATTGTATCTATATACATCGGTTTGGACATGTCACCTCCGCATTCTGCCCTGAGTGTCCCGAAGAAGGTGGAAACATCAAACACGCAGTTTTTTGTTCCTCACACTTTTTGGAATTGAGAACTGCACTGCCTAATGCTCCGCAGAGCCTAGCCTCTATGCCGGAGCCAGCAGAGAATAAGTAAGATATGTATAACTTTGTACTAAATCTTCAGAAGGATCTAAGGAGACTGGAGAAAATGCGCCGAGCAGCAGAGCAACGATCCATCTCGCACAAGATCAATAGCCTGAATTGCGAACCGTCTCCGCGATAGAGTAAAGAGAGGTGCCTAACGTCAGTTCTGCGGGATAAATGGTCCACCTCTGTTCGGAGCGTGGGACTTTAGTTCGTACGCATGTTTTGACTGACTGTTCACAGTATTTGGCAAAATCCCTTAACTCTTTAGCGCAATCCAAAAAGACACAGTCAGTTCGTCAAAGTAAATGTTCGTTTTCGCATATTTCCTGTATCCTGTTTCCTGCAATAAACCCCTGTGTTCTAGCACCCAGCCTAGCACATGAGTCATCCAGCGCGTATAGTCTCACTCGGTTTCGCCATGAAAGTTGATTGAATGAATTGAATTGAATGAATTTAAGTGCGGGCTGGCTATAGATGTCAATGGTATAACATCACTTCCAGATACCGACCTAATCCTCCGTTTTCGGCAGGCACCTTAATAAGTGCGTCATTTTCAATGACGCCGGTGCGGAGGCTTAAGTTGCATCATTTCAACCGGCAGCAGTCGGCTGAGAGGTGCAGAGAACTAAGCTCTGCCAAGCCTGATTCCAGGGTTGTGTGAGCATTCAGCAAACCGTACCGAAGGATGCTAAATCAGCCTCTTACGAGCTCCTTCAAGTGTCTTGGCAAGGCTTGCCATATAAGTGCCTTATATCAGCAAAACTGGCTCTGTTGTGGATGGATGTTTCCCCTACCGGCCTACTCGTGGGACCAATTATGAACTCTTCTTACAAAAAATCAGATAAAATGACTACAGCGGCTTGCCCTCACCCAGCCCTAACGGGCGTAACGGCTACGAGCACTGCGATGACCAACACTACGACAACGACGACGACAAATACTTTACGACAAAGGACAGGACGCGAGACAAGGAAGGTGGAGAAACAGCTCTACAGGCTGAGCATCGACAATGATGCCTCCTTTTCCCTAACGGATACGGACTCGGCGTCTTCCACTTCGGAAGTCGATACCGTTATTGAAACTGCTGCTAAGCAGACTGCTTCAGTGGCTGCGAAACCTGCGGCTGCTACAGTGGGTTGCTCTGAGGCGGGTAAAAACGCAGGTAAAAAAATGAGCCCCAGTGCTCAGTTTTATAAAAATTGCAGGCCTACGGAGTACATCCTGAAGCGTCTCCTGAAAAAGAAAGAAGCGAACTGGAGTGCAAGCGATCGCGAGTCTGCGAAACTAGCTGAAGCGCTCATTGCGTGTTCTTCTTTGGTAGGGCAACCCAATGAGGGCTCGTTCAATATTCAGGTAAGACAGGTAAGACACCTGCTGAGGGAAGCCTAACAGCAGTAGGCGGAGGAGTCAACTCGCTTCGGGAGCTTGAAACCGACGTCGAAGGGACCCAGGTCTCAAGACGGCCCTTCAAAAACCCTAAAGAAGGCCAAGACATCCTCAATGGTGTCAAGGCCCTTCAGCGAACTTGCGAAGGATCATCTGATACTGGGTATCATGGACCAAGGTGATGATGAGGTTAGGATTGGCTCGGAGAACTGGAGCCTTCTGAAGACTCAGCTTTCTTCAGGCATTCTTCAGTACTGCCTGGCCTATCCTACTTTGCGATCTCCTGCCTTTATGGACGGGGGCTGGCATCAGACGGGTCAAACTCCTGGTTTGCAGTAATAAGACTGCATCAAGTCGGCGGTCTCAGATGTTGGCGCCAGGTGCTAAGCTTAAGGCCGTCCAGAAAGCAGACGTTCCGGTCAGACCGAGAGCCAGAGTCTGGATCCCTCCGACTCATAGAAGTACAAAACCCCGACCTTGCGACTAAAAATTGGAAGGATATCAAAGCTGAGGAGCCAACTGATGCCGGGCGGTTAGTTTAATAACTACTGAACCCTGAGTCTATTGCCCCCTTGGCTGTAAAGAGGTTTAAGTTCTTCTATGGGCTGGATACATTCGACATGAAGGTTTATGAGAGAAACGGTAAGTCAGTTTCTGGCCCAGCTGTGGAATCGGCTGGCACATCCCAAGGAAAGCTTCCGGAGAAGCAGGCTGGTGGCGAGCAATCCTCTGATTCGGAGGACTGCGACACCACAGTTGTAGAGAAGTCTGTACCGACTAGCAATGATTGTTCGGTTGGTACAGATAATTCTACAAATTTAAAGCAGCTTCTGATAACCTTTTGCTCCGCCTACAAGAAGGTGGAGAAGACATCGCCCTCATCCAGGAGCCCTGGGTTCTTGATGATCACACAGTTGCTGGACGGAGGGCAAGAGACTATGAGCCTTTCTACGCAAAAGTACCAGGTAAAACCAGGGCCCTTAATCTTGCAATAAAAAGCCTTAAAAATTATTCTTGTACCCAATCTCAGTGATGCGGACTTTGTTTGCGTCAGCATAGAACGCGGGAAACAGCTACCCATCTGGGTAGCATCGGCATATATGCTCTCAGATGCGACAGGACCCAGACCAGCCAGAAATCATCCGAAACACTAATAGCCGAGCCGAGAGGGAAAGACATATCCTCCCGTGATAGGCTGTGATGCCAATGCAGCCACAATATCAACACCTGTTCCGGAAAGTTGGAACAATTAGAGCTAAAATAAATGCGGCTTGTGTGTGTCCGATATTCTCATGGAGACTTCTAGATTTGAAGGCATATTTTGATAATGGCGACTGTAGTGGCTCCGTCCAGAAATTTATTATGACCAGGAAACCGAGCGTTTAAATCGGACAAGCCATCGTGGATGCTGGAGTGCTAGGTCTAAACCGCAAAGGTAGGAGCGCTGCTGTGACCCCGAGCTGAAACCCAAAATTGATAAGGCTTATGAATCATCAGATCAAGGTGATACACGATATCGCGAAAGTCACTCCACCAAAACCTAGCCTCACATATAATAGTCAAGGCAGGTTTTCTTTTTTTTGGTGCGCCCAGGAACTCACAACTCAAACGGATTTAGATCCCTTAGCTAAATGTTAAAGTTCAACAGCTGACTATATTTGAAAAGTCGAATTAAAAGCTAGAGAAAGTCCACACAGTGTTAAGACTTGTTGAATACCAGTAGTCTCAGACAACAACGGTCCGTATTGCACCGACGGCACCACACATTCAATCAATCCTGCCGACAGGCATCCTTGGCTCCTCACAAAAGACTTATTTTATTTAAGTTAATATTCTTGTTGTACAGCTCAGATTAAGGGTTGTACACAATGGCGGAAAGCCATGGTAGACTGAAACTGTTACACGTTATGGAGAAAGAATGCTTGCCTGAGTATGATGTGGTGATTTGCTCTTATTTAACGCAACAATAAATTGAGTTTAAAGCTGGGTAATTAAAATCTCTTTGTAAGGCATAACAATGCTCTATTATTCAACCCTCGTTCGTACAAGAGAGAGAGCCCGGATGATTGAGAGAACGAAAAAAAGGCACCCACCGAGGCCTGGTGCTTTTATCACCCTCAAACATACTGCGGCTACCCCTTCGGAATGGTGTACACTAGCCTCCCCCCACACACATAACACACACAATTCCGTGACGTGCACGAGTGCACGGGACACGGAGCACAACCATTATCTATGGCAATGGAGACCGTAAAAAATAGGTCGCCGTTATTTGCTAAGTATTAACCCTGAAAAATAAAAATCAATTCCACTCGACCTTTGCGGAACGACTTTACCTCACTATAAAAAGGGGTTATTAATACGTCCCGCAGAAGGTATTTGAGCGATAGATTGACTACATTACAAAAGGGGTTTCCTGGCCTTTTTTCGGTAAAGCTGGCTCGACGCATTTTTTTTAATATATTTCCGATGAGTCATATCCTTGGTTCTTGGTATTTTACATTGAGTTTTTTTTTAAACTATTTAAACGGTCTGGTAAGGACCAACGAGATAAAGGCATTTTGCAGGATGACTTTTTGAAGTAAACGACTTTTTTTGAGGAATTGCTTAAATCGATAAGTCACGGGCGTCAGCGTTGGCGTTGAGATATAGCTCGGCTCAAGGATCTATTTGGAAATAATGAACTTTTGATGTTAAATGTAAATTCCTCTACAGCTTGAAGTAATGTATGCAGATCTATTAGCGCGAGCGTAATTCGTGCATGATGTGAGAAGTGAAATAGTAGTTGATTGTATGCGAACATTCAGATTTACTAAAAAGCGTTTTCGGGACTCCTGACTGAGTGAAGCACACAGCATTAACATTAATGAGGACTGTTGCATAAAGTGGACGTAGCATTCAGAAGTGGTGGGCAAAAGGTTTTAGAACGTTGTATGCGGACTTAGCCTCGAAACGTTGCAAAATGTTGCAGGCGAAAGCGTTGATGGCTTCGCTTTAATTATTTAAAGTGCTTTTTTGTGAGTTTGTCTTCACTTACAGCCACAATATCAACACCTGTTCTGGCAAGTATTTGATTATTGTGACTGTTGGAAGTATTAAAGCAAAAATAAACCTGTCACATTTTTAAGCTTCCCGCCTCAGGTCATCTGTCTGGGCAGCATGACGGTGAAAAACAATCGCAGCTCCATCCTGATCGGTAAGGATTCCACCGATACCTTTGAAGCATAACAAGGATTTACACAAGGCGCCACAATGACATGTGAGCCTCAAGCTATTACTTGGAAAAATTGTGCAGAACCCTCACGCCAAAAGACGAGGCTCGATCTTTAAATCTGGATATGGGGATGAGTAATGGGTGGAACATAACGGGTGGAACATATACAAAAAGTTTTTATTGTCATGCCAACGATATTGGCATAATTGGAAAAATCATGATTTTCTTAGGATTGAGAGGGAAGCGGCGAATATGGTTGAAATGCCAACGAGGACAAAACCCAAAAGCACGAAAAGGCACTTAGCACCGACGCACGACGCGACGACCTAAACGAATCATGTCCATAGACTGATAAAGCCTATAGCTAGATCAGTGACCTTGTCTTTTTGGCTTCTGCTTTAAGTAATACTAGAGAAGAGCTGAGATCAAAAGAAGAATAAATCTGCGACTGGACTAAAAACTTTGTGAAACCAGAAGCTCTTTTTACCCTGGCAGAATTACTGCGGGAGTGGAGTGGAAATACTCCGAAAATTTCGGGTGTTGGACCAGTGTGGCAGTTTAATAAATCAGGAGAGAGTATTGAGTTCTTGACACCTAAGCCTGTGTGATAAAAGAATGGCATATATTGCGATTGGAAGGCACGTTGACTCGGTTTCCAGTGATCGCCAGATAACTTATAGTGGTTCGGGCGCGCAGAGCTGAAATCTGAAAACATAGATCGATTTCTTGGTGGTACAATTACCGTCAGGCATTCAGACTATGATTTGCATTCTATGGTTTTATAAAGGTTAAAGTTGTTTCATTTTCAAACTTCTGCTTCCTACAAGATCGGGGGTAAGAGAAGCCTTGATGTAAGGTATGTCTGTCGTAAGAGCCAATTAAAATCCACTAGTCTTCAGCATGTTATAAGTAATGCACCCTTAGCACTAAAGTAATAGATGATGAACCTCTATGTCTAAATAAAACCCAGTAGCGTCAGATAACTATTGAGGGGCACACTGGTCACCGTTTCATACCAGAGGGCGGCTAAACTTTAAGCGATTGAAATCCAGGAGCGCTTGCATAGGAATGAGCGGCTCGTTGGTCGGCGTCTGTTGTCCAGGTTTGTGTCGGCCAAATATCCTGGCTGCTAGGTATGAAACGCATTACCCCCCATCAGGAAGAGAAAAAGTAAACACCTTATTTGCTGATTCTCCAAATCCAGGTCACTTTTTGTGGTTATAGGTCTGTGGGTGGTGTTAGCATGCGAGCGCTTGGTGGTCGGAATGTTCCTCTCAGCATCCAACCGGTTTAAAACCAAAGGAGCTACAAGCAGCCTAGCAGGTAATGCTATCCATTAAGGGGCGTTGAGAGGGAGCAATAAACAAAAATGAGAGCCTCTAGAATCTATAAGGGCATAAACCTAGAATTGGCCCGTGGACCCTCTCTACACTAACGGAGAAGCTTTAAATGGTTAAGAAGTCTAGATAGTATCAGCGCAATGTTACGGGCATCTCCTCAACAAAATGGAAAGATTTGGGGCCCAGAGACTTCGTAGATGGGTGGAGGCTCTTCAGGTCTGGCGTGCCGCAGGACATAACTGCACAGGCGGATGTGGGGATACTCACAAGGACCCGGCTATCGAAAAATGTATCGCCCGTAATTCCATTGAGGGGAAGAGTTGTGATCTAAAGTTTAAACTTGAATGTTCGACCTGGGCTCTAGTTCAGGTGCATGTACCAAATCGAGAGTCAGATAATGCGGCTTCCTTGAACGAAGTTGATGCTGGCCTTAGATATAGAGTGGCGAAAATGCACTTTTGTCTCTTGGTGGATAACTTCAATGCTGTTGTGAGTAGGGACAGCACTTGGAGGAGTAGATTTGGGAGGCATGTTGACCTGTATCAAAACAGGAACAGAGCGAACTGGTTGGACTTTTGCTGTGCTTATGGCGTGTCCACCAGGAACGCATTTTTCACACACAATGGCACAGTTTGAGTTGGTCCATCGACATCACAAAAAGTTGAATTGTGATTTTCGCGCATTGAGAGGGGTTGAGCTGTCCAGCGAAAAGATTCCTTTGCCACCCAGGCGAAAACCAAGAATTGTTACCCGCATATGGTAGGTTACAGAGTGCTAACTCTGATTACAGAGAACGATATGCGAGGCGCAGTTCGGAGAAGTTTTAACAATACTGACCTTTTAAATGTAGAGGGAGAATGGAAGCAGTTTTTATCGGCAGTCATTGCCTTTCCAAAAACTGTTTATGGAGTGAAGTGCCATATGGCTGGTGTGAGAAAGGACTGCGTGGTTCAAAACACCAGAAGCCATCAAAGAGAAGAAGAGAGCCTTTAATGCCTGGAATCAATGTGGGAACTCAACTTTAAATGTAGAGGGAGAATGGAAGCAGATTTTATCGGCAGTCATTGCCTTTCCAAAAAATGTTTATGGAGTAAAGCGGCTTGGTGTGGCGGCTGGTGTGAGAAAGGACTGCGTGGTTCAAAACACCAGAAGCCATCAGAGAGAAGAAGAGAGCCTTTAATGCCTGGAATCAATGTATGAACTCAACTTCAAAAGCTCGGTACAATGAACTTCCAGTCAGGCAGCGAGAACAGCCAAGGAACAAGTATGGAAAAAGTTCGGCAAGAGGTTGGAGCACGATAACAGATCTGCCATCAAGACCTTTTGGCAGAATTTTTGCCGGCTCAGAGCAAGGAAGTTAAATATCGTTCAAAGGGTTAAATCCAAGGACGGTACACTTCTTTCAAATGAGAGCGATGTCTTGCGCAGATGGAGAGAGCACTTTTCAGAGTTGCTCAACCCAAACATTGCACTGAAGATGGCACCCCCACTGCTCACGAGATTAGGGTGGAGAATAGTCCCATAGTAGGCGAAGTCACTGAGGCGATCAAATCGATAAAAGTTGGCAAGTCTGCTGAAGTTGATGAAATCCGGCTAGAAATGCTCAAATCAATAAGTAAAGGTGGCCTGGGATAGCGGGAAGGCACCTAGCGATTGGCAAACAGGAGTTATAGTGCCCATTTTTAAAAAAGCGAACAGGAAAGATTGCTCCAGCTATAGGGGCATATCTCTCTTAAGTCTTCTGGGAAAAGCATTCGCGTGTTGCAAACGCGTTCCAGAGGCATAAACGAGCCTTTTTTCTGGAAAGAACAATGAGGCTTTCCGTCTGGCAGAGGCACAACTGATATGCCAAACCGGTCTATGAGTATTTTGTAGATCTGGAAGGGTCTTATGACCGAGTCCCTCGGGGTACACTATGGAGATTTTTGCAGGACTATGCGCTGAGTAGACCTGTTCTGAGAGTCAGCCAGTCTTTGTATGGAAACTGTAAAAGCTGGGTACGGATAAATAGCGTCGAGTCCCGCCCCTTTGACATGTGGGTTGGACTTTGCCAGGGATATGTCCTATCGCCTCACCTTTTCATAGCATAAATGAACAGCATGGTGAAGCGCAGTTTTGGCGAGCAATGTTTAGAATTGGCTGGCATCACGATGAGCCACCAGGTGAATCGATTAAGCTATGTCCGTCCGTCCGTCTGTCCGTATGTATGAAGTATTAAGGTCTTCAAAATTGAGCTAGGACGTTTAGGAGTGTATTTTGGTTCTTATTTTGTTCGGACAAAGTGTGAAAATTGCTTAAATCCACCAACAGTCACGCGCAGAAATGGCTTTAAAGTAAGACAACCTCTATTCCAAATTTTCTTTCAAAATGCCTTTTGCTCAAGTTAAACAAGGCGTAGGAACTCAAATTTTGGTATAGAGCAATAATGGCCCAAAATCTCTAAGACGGCAAAAATTGGACCGCCCACAGTATCAACCATGCCCACTTTTAACGTGTTAGATCTTTAAAAACCCGATATCTCGGAAAGTTCACTTCAAATCGAAAAAAAAAATTATATGGCAAATATTAAAGATATTACTATTTGCTAAGTTTATTTCATACAAAGTCTTGAGCTCCGCCCACTTTAAGGGGGCGTTTTTAGGAAAAACTGTTTTTTTCGAAATAATTTTCGGTTTTAACGGATTTTGTCATGATTCTAACAAAATTACAATTAATTGCTTTTCATTTTTAGCCCACACCTTCTTCTAGGGAGGCCACGCCCCTACAAATACAAATAGTATATGAATTCGGGACAAAATATTTAAAGATCTGGTGTAACACGGTATATAGGGTCGGGTATATAGAAGCTTGTTACAGACGAACCCTCACACTTACTCACTTGTTGAGGCAGTTATTCGATGTTCTACACATTTCCTCCGGCAAGGTTTGACAAAGTTTATACCTCAAGCTTTCGTTGCATATTATGTCGATATACAATGTATCTTGAGGTGCGTGTGTAAGCAAAAGTATATAAAATACGTCACTGCTTTTTGTGACAACTTTGAATTACATATTTAAGGAGTTATCTAAATTCGCGAAGCTGATGCGTTTAAAATTCCCCTTTTGTACAATCTATATAGATAATATAAAGCATTCTAATAGTGAACAAACTAGCAAGGTTATGGTGTGCGAACAAACATTTTTCAAGCACAGAAGGATATGGACCACCACCACCTACTTTTCAACCTTCTGTATGTTTTTATAAAGCACGAAAACATGCTCATGGATTAAAGTTAACTAATCTAATTTCGTGACACAAAGTTTGAAACTTAGACACACATCAGACAGAAACTTGCAGCTGCTATCCACTTGCCTCCAGTTTTTCCGACGTTCATGCAAACTGTCCTGATATAACAGAGCCTTTAGCCGCATAAAAGAGGACTTCAAAACTTATATTAATCAAAACTTCCGGAAGCCATAACAGGTGTTCCCCTCGGTGGCATTACTCATCGTCCATCACAGCTTTTCCATGCCGAAACAGCCCCTTAAAATGTCATTGATTATACCCACCAGCAAGCCGAAGCAATAATGCCCTGTAGTCCTGCCAAAGATTTATTCATAATTAATCGGAATGTTTCGTGTGAACGCGACCGAAATTAATTGAAATTCCTGTTGAAATTGTACGATGCGAAAAGGACAACGATGTCCAGATCCTCCTATGTCAGTCGTGTCGTAGACAAGCATCACTTGGGATCTACGAAACCATTTTACAACCCTTGTTGCTCTTTGCCACCCCTTATAACCCAGCTTGCCATGTATTTTTATTTACATTTTATTTGACTGAACGCAAAGTGATTTTCGAGTGCTATCGAAGGCTTAACACAATGGCTTGTCCTCTACGGGCTGCTGGCTGGTACCCCATTGCTGCTCGCTGAGAGTAGGCACTCCACCCGGACATCATCGGCGGCCAAAGAATACATGTTTGCTTGTAACCTGGCACTGTTCCTCGGTGTAGGTACACCTTTTCTCTGTCTAATGGAGGCGTATTGAAATAATGGAATCTGGGCGTTTTCCAGGGAATTAGTGGAGCGGGATTTTTATTATGATACATATACTTTTTTTGTTGGTGTTGTTCGAGCACAAGTGTACTGAATGTCCTGCCCTGCCCAGCCATCGCCGGCCGTCACAGCTTTTCGTGTGAAATTGAACATTTGACCATTTCAAAGGGCACATTTTTGACCGTAGATACACTTCATAAATACCCATTTCTGGCACAGCGCATTGAATAAATTTCGAAAATGGTTATTTATCTCGTTGGCATGTGTGGACTTATGTGTCAGAGTTCCTTCCGTTTACACGCTATTCTAATTGTTATGGGGACTTGGCATTCCAGATGCCAAAAAGGAAAAACTTCTTTAGTACAAATAATTATACGAGAAAATGCCTACAACTGGTGTGTTCGCGCAGTTACGTGACAGTAATACCCATGATCCACGCAGCAAGGATGGCTTTTTTGTCGAGTCTTTATTACAGCATCACCAGGGACTTTGGAACGCATATGGACAAACGTTTCTATGGTGATGCTGCGACACGTTTTACACTTTTGTATTCGGTGCCTAATAAACATGAGCACAATTACACGACGACGTTACATGATGGACTCAAAAGTCCTGTAGTTTCTCGAGTAGGCGTTCATTTGAGAAAAGTTACTTTTTACAATAAAGGATACGTTGCTTGTTTTTCGTAAATTTTTTATACGGCACTTGAGACTTTATTGCTGAAAGTTTATTATTACCAAGCTCGCACGAATATACATAAATCTCTCTATTTTTTTTTTTGTACGTGAGGGGGAAATATTGTCGACAGCAGGGGCGTATCCCCTCTATAATTTGTGAGTTGACCCTTGGGAGCAAAGCCAAGGGACACATAATTATTGAATTATGGAAATTTTAGAGCTACGGACAAAACCGAAGAATTCGTGCCAATTAAATACTTGACAACATTTTTCATATAAAGTTTTGTCAAAGAGCACATTGCTATCAAGGACATGAATATGGAATGGGTTGGGTTGAAGGCTATTGTTAAAAGTGAGCTATGTAAAAATGTGTTTAAATAATAAAAGGTGGGCACATTTACAAAATTATTTATTCTTTAGCAAAATATTTTATTAATATGATATGAATTTGTGTCATGTAAGGAAAAAGGATTTTTCCATTTTAATGGTTTATGGAAATCTAATGATTTGAATCACGCCGTTATAAATAAATGATTTGACAATCTATTTATGTAAAAAAATATTTTCTTTTATCAGCATGAACTGAGTTAAATATTTGGAGGCTTCAATTTGACACATATGTTGTTATTTTTTATTTCATCGAAATAAAAAATATCGAAGAGGGGAGTTGAAATAGTAGCGGACGAAATGTCGAAAGAAAACAAAGAGTGTGTGGATCACCGTCAGGGCACGATCACTGCAACCTTTACCTATCGTGGGTAATGCTCCACCAAATGAGCTACAGTGAACACGATTTTTATTTCGACCACATAGCATTTCCAAGGCCAATAAAATCGAATTCGCTAAACAGACTTGTAAAGGCCTTCTTGAACTTCAGAAACCCGCAATACAGCCAATTATCACTGCACGCAGGGGTTTACAAATCGCAGGGGTTTACAAAAAACAAATGCACAGTCATGCTAAATTTGTATCGTGAGGACAGTCAACAATGGGAGCTGTCATCAATGGAACTAGGTGCCACCTGGCACCCTACAGCCGAGAAATGGTCCCACTGGTTCTGGTCCTAGACCACGATCGAAATTTACTAGGATCCTCCTCGAGAATAGAGTTGCCGTCTCCCAAATAAAGTTAATCTTAATATTATTTGCTGTAATATTTCTGAAACCCTGCAAGGTCGGGTTTTGCAATAGCCTTGAGGTAATTTATGCCTGTCGTAAGAGCCGACTAAAATCCACTTCCTGGTGGGGCCACCCCGGGTAATGAAGATATAATTGAAAGATGAACCCAAAGGCTTAAATAAAATCCAGCAACGTCTGGTTTTTTCTTGACTACCCTTAAGATGCGATACCCCCCATCGCGAGCGGAAAGAATTTGAGGTTAGAGAGGATAGAAAAGAAAAGTAATTCTCCATTCAAAACGCAAATGCTGATGAGCTTGTACAGAACATGAAAACTTTGCACAGAAACACCAAAGCTTACCCCCGCAAGTGTTATGCCTTTAAGGAAAAGAGCAATGATATAACGAGCAAAGTATTTCATAAATGCATCTGGCATGCATCTAATTGTTGTCCATTAGATTTGCATATTGGAGTTGAAAGAGGTGGTTAATATTCGGCCGACCCTAACCTGCATAATAGACGCCGACGAGGAAGCCGCTCATTTTGAGACAGATGCTCTTGGATTTTTCGTTTGTTACTGGTTTTGGTCCGCCTCGGATATTTTCCATACCGGTACCTACCATATCTGGTGAGCAATCCACTATCCGCCACCTGGGGAGGCGGCCAATTGGGGACCAGCAACTCTTCTGAGGAAACATACTGTACATACTGTGCGACTCGTTGGTCAGCGTCTAATCCCAGAGGGGCGGCTGAACTTCAAATAACAGAAATCCAGGAGGGTCTGTCTCGGGATGAGCGGCTACCTGGTTGGCGTCTGTTGTCTGGGCTAGGATCGGCTGATTTTAAACCTAACAGCAAGGCATAAAATGCACTTCCAGAAAGCGCTTTGAACAGAATGTTTCGGAGAAGTTTGAACAAATTCCAACTGATCTTTCGAATGAAGAGGAGGAATGACAGCAGTTTCGGCAGTCAATGCCTCTGCAGTAAATGTTTGTAAAGTGAAGCGGCCTGGGTAGCGGCTTGTGCTAAGAAAAGAGCTGCGTGGCTTAAAACGCCTGGAGTTTAAGAAGCCATCAGAGACAAGAAGAGAGCCTACATTGTGTGAGTGTGGATTCAATGTAGAAACTCAACTACTCAAGCCAGGTACAATGCGCGAATAACTTTCAAACTGGCAGTCAGAACAACCAAGGAACAGGCATGGAAAAAGCTCGGCGAGAGATTGGAGCCCGATTCTAGTTCTGCTTACAAGACATTTTGGCACACTATTTACCGGCTCAGAGGAATGAAGTTGAATATCGTTCAAGGGGTTAAATCCAAGGAAGGTACACTTCATTAAATGAGAAAGACGTCTTACGCAGATGGAGCGATCCCTTTTCGGAGCTGCTCAACCCTCAACAGGGCACCGAAGATGGCATGCCCACTGCTGACGAGATTAGGGCGGAGAATAGTCTCCCAGACGACGTAGTCACTGAAGCGATTAAATCGCTAAAAATTGGCAAATCTGCTAGATTTGATGAAATCCGGCCAGAAATGCTCAAGGCAATGGATAAAGAAGGTGTTAAATGGCTAACACATGTCATTTAAGTGGCCTGGGATAGCGGGAAGGCACCGGGCGATTGGCTAAGAAGAGTTATAGTGCCCATTTTCAGAAAAGGGAACAGGAGAGATTGCTCCAGCTATAGGGGCATATCTGTCTAAAGTCTTCCGGGAAAAGTATTCGCAAATGTTTTGGAAACGCGTTCCAGAGCTGTAACCGAGTCTTTGCTACGGGAAAAACAGTGCAGCTTTCGGCCAGGCAGAGGCATAACCGACCAGCTATTTACTATTAAGGTTATCCTTGAGAAGGCCTGGGAGTGCCTTGACCTAATGACCGAGAGAATTAGATGGCAGTTACAAGCTGCCGAAATGAGATTTCTGAGGTGCGTTGCTGGTGTTACGCTTAGGGATAGAGTAAGAAACATCAACATTCGTGGGAATCTTAATGTTGGGCAGCTTTTTCTCCGAGTGGAACGATCGATTCCTCGATGGTTTGGACATGTTGTTCGCATTCCCTCTGACAGACTTCCTAGACAGGTTATGCTAGCCGAGATCCGAGCGCGTCGCCCCCCTAGTAGGCCAAGAAACAGGTGGTGGGATCCGGTAAGGAACCTCTCCGAGCCCCGCGTGGGGATTGCAACTGAGTCTCTTGAGTTGGTGGCGGTGGATCGAGAACGATGGAAGGACCATTTAGACGCTCACGCTCCGCGCGAACTTTCTTCAATGGATTTTAAGTTTAAATATGTTGTTTTTTATTGAGCCAGGCTGTTCTTTCCCAAAACTCTCGATACTATTGATGGGGCCACCCTAGGATAAGCTTTCGTTTTTCTTTTCAGGGTTTTCTTTTCATAAGGGTTTTCAGTAGTGACTTAGTAGGTATTGCCAACCCCCTTTCTTGGACTCGCTTCCTCTAAAAAGAATTTGCTTGGGTTTCCGTACTTGTAGAGGGAGTTTTAGAGCTGATGTTACTCTTCCCTGCCAATATGATGGTTGGTCCCTTTTATGTTTTCCTGTAATCACTTTTGCTACATTAGGTTTTTTTTTAAAATAGCGGAGCCCAGCAGATAAGCACACCACTGATTCTTCTCCTAAGATGATTCATCTTCTATTTTCCTCAGGTATTCCTTCAGGCTTCAAAATGAGGCAACCTCTATTTCACATTTTCTTTCAAAATGACTTTCGGTAAAGTTAGACAGGTCAAAGGAGCTTAAATGTTGGTACTGAGCAATATTGGCCTAAGACCTTTAACAAGGCAAAAATTGGACCGCCCACAATATCGACCATGCCCACTTTCTTCACATGTTAGATCTTTAAAAACCCGATTTCTCGGAAAGTTCACTCCAAATCGAAAAAAATGTATGACAAATATTGAAAATATTACTATTTGCTGAGTTTGCTCCATTCAAAGTTTTGAGGTCCGCCCACTTTTAAGGGGTGTTTTTAGGAAAAAACTGTTTTTTTTAAATAATTTTCGCTTTTACCTATTTTTTCATGATTCTTACGAAATTACAATTAATTGGTTTTAATTTTTAGCCCATGCCCACTTTTGGGGCGTGGCCTATACAAATAATGTATGAATTCTGGCCAAGAAACTTTAAGATTTTGTGTAACACGGCATATAGGGTCCGGTATAAAGAAGTTTGTCCCAGACGAACTCTTGCACTTACTTGTTACAATACAAATCGGGTCTAGAGCCCATTCTTAAAAAAATTACTTCCATATTTTGCAACAAAAGGGCAATAAAACGACCTTTTTCTCCATTCTTTAAAGGAAATATTAATTCAAATAATTTATAGGGTACTTACACTTCAATCGCCTTATTCCAGTTGATAATATATCCACTGAGCGCGAACGACTCAATATGTACAACATGAATATTGCCCTTTTCGGTGCCAACATACAGCCATTTGCTTCCAACCGGCAGATGAATACATGTTATCCTGCAAAGAGACCCACCCGGTGTCATTAAACGCAATCAGTAGATGAAACTTGAAACGCATTAAATTATTCCTAAAACAAAAAGTTAAGCTGACACGTGCAACTCCGGGTAATCTGCATGAAATTGCCGACTCCCTCAAGCCGCAAAAGCTCAGATACGTACCTTTCCCTTTGAAATTTTAAACTTTGTACTACTTGCGGACACTTTTGGCGTATATTCCATAAATGTAGTGTATCGTCTGCTGTGGCAGTTACTATAGCACCCTCGTTAACCAGAAACTCAATGTGGATGACGGCGCAAGCTGAATCGCCTTCATGTCGTACATGTGTATCCACGCCAGGACGACCAAGTCTGTTTTGCGAAAATATATCTAGAGTTAAGGAAAATTTCAGCACCTTGTCTTTTATTCTGGGTGAGCTCCTTGTTTTGTGTATCTCTCTGAAAATAAATGTCCTAGAAATAATCTTCAGTGCTGTGTGGTCATGTGTACATGTGGCAGTGTGTGGAAGTGTATGTTTTATTGTGTTGTGGAAATTAATTACACGAGTGACACATTTTTATTGCGTTCACCATAACAAAAACATGTTTCCCACCCAGATTCTTAATCGACATGGAAATTACATTACATTAATGCGAGTGTTACGTTACAGAGGGCTGCTGTGGGTGTTCATGTCTTCATGCTGCGGCGACGGAAATGAAGCCATTACAAGATGCTATCTTCTCGTTTTCTACTCGAGTTTGCAAGGACTCGTATAGAGTCTTTGAGGCTTTGTGCGTACACACAGCCCTCATATATTATGTATCTATGGGTAATATATCTGTCAACAGCATTTCAAATTACACAAATGCTGAAGGACTATAAAGGAGGAGTGCAGGCAAGCTCTTAGCGCTCATGTTTCACCGCATTGATAGATACTTTTCTTGCTCCTAAATGCTAAACAAGTGGATGGTGGATGGCGGTGAGCTTATTAAAAATGTTTTAAGTTTTCAATGAAAAATTAATTTACTTCGACAACAAGGTGAGTTGCCAAAGAACGGATATCGTTATCGGGCTTCACTGTTCCGCAAGCGATAATTAGGAACGCAGGAAGAACGAGCAGCAAGGAAGAGCTAATGCAATTATGTCCTTTTTCGATTTAAGAAAATATTTACAATTATTTGTGCTGTATTTGCCAGTCGGATCCGCCTGTAGGAAATCCAAGCTAATTAAACCAACGGAGATTACCGTTGTTCTTACTGACGACCAAATACAATGAGCGAGCTGCAAGGAATGCATTGAAACGAAAAACATGTACAAAGGAATTAATTTGCAATGCTTCTCCTTTGTGGTGGAGCTCCATTCGAAATGGGGTTTTCACGTAAACATCGGAATATAAGAAAATTAATTTAATTCCTTCGAGATATTTGCTAATTAAGAACAAAAGGAAATAAACAGAAACTTTTCACTTTGCTGTCAGGACATGAAAAATTGCTAAAGCGGCAATGGGTGGTACAAACAGAACCGAAGGAAGCAGTTACTTGGGAAAATTGTTTCACTCTAGAGATGGGTACAGGAAGAACCAAAGGCAATTACGTGTCAGTATTGGCTGACATCATTAAGAGATGGAAAATAGGTCGGACTTAAATAAAGAAGTCGTTGAGAGTAATCAGGAAGAAAGTTCACGAGCAGAACTCACGGCATTAAGTAATACCTACCCAAGAGACGGCTCTAACTTTGCCAAACAGAGAACTCAGTAATGATAAATTTTCTGTTAGCCTGGCAGCTCTGCGTTGTCAAATTTATCTTAGTCAAGATTTCATTTTGAATAATTTCATAACAGTCCCACAGGTTATCCAAGCCACCAACAGGTACAACTATCTATGAGTTTATTCAGGAGACTCCATTTCAAAATCCAAATTTAAAGATTTTCAGATGAACTAGACACTTTAATGGGTATTTGAAAAAGGGCAACCAAAGGACAGACATGTGCAGGTTTTCTTTACCAATTCCTATCAATTAACTCCTACTCCCACCTCACCTCATGCCTAGTATTTCAAGACTGAATATGGTCCCAACCCGTCTGGAAGCTGGTTCGGGACGGCAGACGAGAGAGGAGAGAAGTAGTGTTTCCACTTAGGCATATGCACTAGCATCCTGGCGGCAGCCAACAAATTCTCCACATGGAATTAACGCTAGCGTCCATAGCTAAATGAAGGACAAACTACTTCGGAGCTCAGATCTGCTCGAAGTGGTTTATCCGGATTGCTCTGGATTGCTTTCGCAAAAAGGATATGTTCCTATAGTAAGCGATTGTGTCATCAGGGTGACCTCCCGGCCATAAAAAGGAGCTTAGCGACAGCCAAAACGAACAAGGGAACAAGGACAACGAGCTGCGGATCCGCAAACGTTATGTTAGGCGTTATGTGAAACGTTAATAGACTACGCATAACCGAGCATTTGGCAAAGGGACAAAGTCGCTGCAGGGCAGTTATCACTTCCACCTAAGAAAACTGGTATGATGGGTTGAGCAAAAGTAGGATAAAAAATTGTGATTGGACAAAAGGCATGAGCAGTGGTCAAGCTACAGCATCAACAGCGTTCTAAACGATTTTAAATCCAAGCTAGGCAAAGAGGAAATCTACGTTGGCGCAGTCGAATAACGCAGCCTCCACGACAGCAAATCCGAAGGCATTGTAGTAGTTGGTACACAGTTTCCACATCCACAAAGCGACATGTAGGTTTACCGATCAATTAGTCGTCAGCCATAATGACTACATTGCGATCGACGTAATTCAGTCATCGGGTATTATGGATCCGAGCTTCCCGGGGGGTCAACATTCACCCGAATCACTGTCTCGCTGTAGCCAAGTTACGGCTGCAGATATTTCGACCAATTCAAGCCCAAGAGATGAATATTCGAAGCCCTGTTTCGCGAGCATAAAGTGTTAAAGTCAGTGGTAAAATTGCCAAAAATCTATTCAAGATGCAATGCTGCCTATGGTATGATATGATCACCAGAACGATACTCTTGTTTTGAAAATTAATACCAACTAGAAGGTCTAGACTAAGTCGCGATCTTAACCTGTTCCTTAGAAGAGGAACACTGTTTTTTTTTTTTTGAAGAAAAAAGATGGAGATGGTAAAGGGCGTTTGAAGAGATATAGCGAGATGTTTCAGCAAAAATGAGGTTCTAAAGTACTCCGAAAAGATTAAAAAAAAAAACTGTCGATCTACAAGGTTCGAATCAAAGACTGTAAAAATGACCGAGGAAACATCGTGATGGAGCTTTTCGCAGTACTTCACCACACAAATTTTACTTGGTTGATGCTCAGGATTTGAAAAAAATATTTTCTGTGGAGCCATTGCACCAAAACTTGGAAAAAAAACTTGTACTTACGTGGGATCACGATGGAAAACTCACGCTGTTCCAACAAGATGGGTACATCCTCACCGACCAAAACACAAACAAACTTTGTTCATGTTCTGGGATGATCGATAAGACCTCACCGTCCCATTTGATGTCAAAAAACGATTTAGACAAAACGACGCCCTGTAATGTGACTTCAAACTCGAGACAATATTTTGCGGAAATTTCGCGGCAACACCAGATGGACAATATCTTAAAAGTACGTAGGTACAATTACTCGCATACGCAGACGATATTGACATAATCGAAAGAAAACAGCGTGACGTCAGTGAAGCCTTCTTGAAATTTGGGACGGAAGCGGGAAATACCTGATTAGCAAAGAGGGCAAAACCTAGTCTAGACAACCACCTAATACCAACCTCTTGGGAAAAACATCACCATAGACAGGAATAACTTTGTTCCGCATGAATCCTATCAAGGGCGAATGAAAACGGTTTAAGTTGTTTCGAGAGAAGAACTCTACGGATGATATTGGATTCCCTCTGCATGGACGTAGAGTGGAGGAGGTCATAGGACATCATTGGCTCGTCTGCAATAAGTGCAAACAGACGAAACGACTCCGCCCGCCGGACTTCCGCAAAAGAGCTTCCTTCCATCTATTTCTCAGAAGAATCGACTGTAGACTTCTTGTAGGCGTTTTTTTTTTCTGGCGACCAAGCTTTTGCCTGCCAGTTTATGTGTAAGGGCTGAAAGAAACCACAGTCCGGCCTGCCCGCAGAGAGGACGACGATAAAGCAGAACACTTCCTTTGTAGTGTCTTATCTTGTGTTCACTTGCGGTAATAAGGTTACGCTCAGTGCTGAATATTAATGCTCTTTATCACTTATGCTATTTCTTATCTTTCTTTACCGAAAGACGTGAAAACTTAGCTTGTTAATGCAAGTTGGCTTACGCGTTTTTTCTTAAGCTTTTTTCTGTATTTTTTATACCCCATTCCAGAGGATAGGAGGTATACTAAGTTTGATTCATAGTTTGTAACATAGGAAACAATCACCGTAGACCCCAAAACCTTGAGTCATATGATCGAGACCAAATTGTAAGTCGAATGAAACATGTCCAGCCGCCGTCTGTCTGTCGGAAGTTTTTAGGTCTAAAATTTTGAGCTAGGATTTTGGAACTTTATATCTGGGCTTTCCAGGCCCCGAAGCAGTGCAAGCGTAAAAAATTATAAAATCCGCCCACTGACACGCCCACTTTACCTAAGGATCCTTCCCTAGTATGCTGGGCCTTGATGTATTTATCATGGGGTGTACGCTGAAAACCATCTTTCGCTTAAAGACAAACGCACACGCATTGGAATTTTGAAGAACTTGTTCGAGAATTGTCCTTCCACCCCTGTCTTATGGACATGCCCTCTGACGCAATGACCCCAAAAATCCTTTTGCGACAAAACTGTATAGTTGACTTTCCTCAGGTAATGGAATGGCTTCGGCCAGACTCTGAGCCAGACTCTGGGAAAGAATGCCATCGTATTTTCACGGATGGCTCCAAAACCGGACAGGGGTCTGGTGCTGGAGTCTTTGTAGAAAGCGATAACATTAGATTCCACTACCCCTTAGGTAAATATGCATCTGTCTTCCAAGAGGAGATTTTCGCTATCCTAATGGTTATGCGCTATATTGTGACTAACAGGTGGAGGGCGAGAAGCATATGCGTTTGCAGTGACAGCCAAGTCGCTCTAAATGCGTTGCTCAACCCTCTTACCTCGTCCAAGATAGTGCTCGAACTCAAGTATTCGTTGGGCTTAGTCGGAAGGCTGAATGCAGTGAATCTTGTTTGAGTTCCAGATCACACTGGTATCCAGCGAAATGAGATCTCTGATGAGCTTGCCAGAAAAGGCTCAGAAGAGGTTTTTCTCAGGTCCCGAACCTGCTTTAGGCCTGCCTGTATCTGTTGTCACGTCTGCCATTAATACTTGGGTCTCTCGTGAGCACAGGGCTCGTTGGGGTGACTGCGATGAGTGCAGTCTAAACGTTAGTAAACTAAACGACTACGCCCGGATATCTGCGCGGGGTAAGCGTCTTTTCTTCTATCTCTCAGTAGAATCGATTGCAGACTTCTTGTAGGCGTCCTTACGGGCCACCAAGCTTTCGCCAAGCACTTGAATGTGGTAAGGGCCTACACCTAAGCTCTTCATCACTAATGCTCCTTCTCGTTTTTCTTCGAAAGACGGGTAAACTAAATACATTAAAGTAAGGTGTCCGCGTGGTAGTACAATGGACCAGTAGTTGTGTCTAAGTGCTCTATCGGATAGTAGAGATCAACCTCCGACAAATGAATACAACATGAAAAATGAAAATAGTCCTAAGACACGCAAATTTGGTTTGCAGTGTTCTTGCTTAAGTGTATTGAAATTGACATTTGCTTTACATTGACATTAATTTTTATATCCGATGCTTTTGATTGCAATTCAGTTATTCTTGCGTTATATGTTAATAACGGGTGATTTTTTAAGAGGTTGAGAACTTTAAAAAAAAAAAACACAAAAAATTCGAAAAAATTAATGAAATATTTAATTGAATCGATAGTTTGAACCTTGCAATTTAATGTTTAAAGATAATTTCATGCAAATGTTGACCGCGGCTGCGTCTCAGGTAGCCCATCCGCTGAGTCCAATTTTGGCATACTCTTTCACACATATGGGCCGGTATCTCACGAATGAATGCATGGATGTTGGCTTCCAGTGCGTCAATCGAAGCGGGCTTGTCCCTATAGACATTAGCCTTGACATACCCCCACAAAAAATAATCTAATGGTGTCAAATCGCACGATCTAGGCGGCCAATTGACCGAATTCCGAATAGACTGCTCAGAAGGTCGAGAATGCCGACCATAAAATGGAAGCAGCGCACGATGAACATTTCGAACCGAGCACGAATTTTGATAGTAAAATTCAATAATTTGCAAGCGTTGTTCATTTGTAGGACGATCCATGGTTAAATTGCAAACCAAACTGAAGCTGTTTGACAGTGACACAAGGTACTAAACACACGTCAGCTGTCAAAACCAGTGTTGCCAAAACCAAACCAGCTAAAAAATCACCCGTTATATTTCTCTATACTATCAACTTATTGGGAAAATTTTGACCACGCCCACTTTTGGGGGCTTGGTTGACTAAAAACCTAATTTTGGCATTTAATTGCACTAAACACATGCAAACCACTGTTTTGGATAGCATATTTGAACATAGCCTACAACGTTTTTGAAAAGGGGTCGATTCCACGCCCCCTTTTTACAAAAGGATATTTTTAACTGACGAATGCGATTCGGAGCTTGACAGGGTCCAATTGGGATACAACGATTCGCCTAAGCGGATTGTAACTAGTGGACTAGTTTGATTTGAAACCCATAAAAGAATTTAGATTCTTTTTTTTGGATACCTTTGTTTTATTTTTTTTTTTTGTAATGGCTATGTACACCTGTACTCTGGATACAGGTTTTTTAGTTATCGGCTCGGCTATAAATCCGATTTTTTTAATTTTCCCTTTATTCAGTTGCAGAAAATTTTAAGTTAGAAACGTAATTTTTGAAAGATCTTAAAATGTTAAGAAGTCTTAATGGGTTTTATATACAAAACAAATAACACTGTAATCGGTTCTACCGTTAAGTTACCAGAGAATTTTGAAATGTTTTTTAAGTTTTCTAGTTAAATCTTAGAATCTGCTATATATTCAAAAATCTCTAAAGTATGTGATTTTTTCAAATCATTTCGAAATTTCAATGGGTATGAAATTTTTTCATGATCGTTTTTAGAAGATACGTCAAAACCGAAGTTTTGAAACAGTGTTACCAAAACTTGATTTTAGCCTTTGCTTAAGCTGCGGTGGCTGTACTTGTTTTTCCAATATCGGCTTTTTTAATGAAGAAATTAAAGAGTTTTGACCTTAAACACGTTGCAAACGGGCACATTTTTTCCATATTTTATTCCTCAAAAACTTTTCAATATTTTTCAAAAAATTTTATGAAAACTCAATATTTGTTTAGTGCTGGTTTAAATTTTCTTTTTATACCCAACCAAACCTTGTATGCGTTTTCATTTTTTCACGGACTTATAAGTGCACTTAATTTCATCTTTCTTCGACTCACCATTCAGAATTTACAGGTGCAGACGGACAACGAAGTGATATGGTATCACTCAGAGGTCCTTTCCATTTTTGGACGGACGGCTAAACAAAACAGCTGCACTTATTCCTTCAGTATTAAAACAGCATTTCGAAAAGGTGATTAGCGATCATAAGAATCATCAACAGAGTTCTCCAAGACAGAGGCAGATAAACAGGGTTTAGTGATGAGCGAAGCTTCGAGGCCGGAAACAGCCTTAAAAATTGCGTAGCATAAGTAAAATAAGACTCTATGCTTTTTACATCACGCTGAATTGCCGATGGTAAGATTAAGTTCTCGTGTTATGGAACTAGAAGAATATAGTTAAGAATTCGATCCTCTATGCGGTATTATTTTTTTTTAATCATCGCTTCTTAGGACTAGAAAGTTGTTAAGAATATAGTTAAGAGCTATCTCGAGCAACTAAAGACAAGTGGTATTGGATACGCCCTATCTTATGTGAATCTGGGTTAGATTTAAAGCTACAAAGTCCTGCTCTATGCCTTCTTAAAGGAATGCAACTCTCGTATCGTAACCGTATAAAAACGGACCTGCTCAGTTCTTGAGGAAAATGCTTTGCAAGACATTTACGGCTAAATATGGGTCTTCAACAGCAATCTATAGTTAAAGCGAAGTCACCCCAAACTATATCGCCAAAAACCAGAAATATGCTTTGCAGAAAAATATCCGAAATTTTAATGGGAAATTTAATAGACGAAATTTTAATGGGAAATTTAGTTGGATCGTAGTGGGTCCACACAACCTTGGTCTAACCCAATTAGGCTTGAACCAAAAGCGTCTATTTGGTTACGATTCACAAACAATAAAGGTCTACCTTAATCGGTCTTAAACGAAGAATCAACCAGCCGGAATTTCCTATTTTGATAAACCCTTTACCCACACAGACATGCGTCGTAGGTGGTTCAGGTACATCAAAATTAGCTTGGTAATTAGAAGAGAAAGTTAAAGGTCACACCAAAGTGCCTGGGGTGATTTTGAACAGGGACTAAAAAGAACTAATATTCTTTTGCATTGCTGAAAGCTTATTGGTTTCTTCGGGCTGATTGCAAAGGCACAAAACTAAACATATCGTGGCTCGTCGTCGGGTTCATCACGTACGTTAGCACAAGCTGAGGTGTAGCTTTTCCGTAAAAGCAATTTGTGCAAAATTTGTTGAATTATTAAATGAACAGTCTTGCGTCAGCACAATCTAAATTCTTTAGCACGCACACGTAATCACTTGCTGCGTACACCTACACCTACACCCAACCCCATAAATACAATAAAGATTCAGAGCTCATGAGCATGACCACAGGCCGACTCTTATTTGGGGCTGGCAAGCATTGTTTTAATTGAGTATGCATGAATGCGGGTTCAAGCCAACGATGTGTAAATATAGTGATGAGACCACACATCTACGCACACTTCATCTTTCAATGGCATCAGTCCACCACCTGCCCCCAAATGTTTAAGCTTCGGTCTCTGCGATCCTTATGCTGAATACCCTTTGGGAATAATTTACCGAAATGGAACTCAATTAATGGACGGACCACAAATTGCTAAAGCTCGTTACCATCCCTCCCCCCTTAGCACTCCTGGCCGGGTGAGCCACAGTCCTTGAATCAAAAACCATCCACGATGGCGACAAAGAAAAAAGGGTTGGCTGCTCCATAGGCGACCAATGGCACCATCACTAGATGATGGTTTCTATGGCAGTGATTTACGGAGCGATTTCCAAATGGAATGAATACAATCCATTTCGAAAATCCTTACCTATCCGCAAAAGCGAAAAATGGAAAAAGGGCCTTCCAAAAGAAGAACTATTTTGAAAAGCATTAGTAAAGTTTTCCAAGTGACCATGGGGAATGCCGGCGTAGTTTCGGAGAAACTTTCAGAGCGGATTCTCACATAACGCCCACTGATGACATATAAACAAAGGCACACTCACATACACATGTGACTCACATAGAATATTGTACACAAGGACTTTTGAGAATTAAGCCTATTATGCCCTGTTGCTTCGGCACAATTATCCATTCAGTTGTTTGCCACTGATTCCAGGGCCTAATAAAATATTAAATGGCCGGAAGGACGAGTCCGTCCCATAGCCCTCGTCGATACTGCATATACAGTGTAACGGAGGGAAGGTGAATTCCACAGATGAAAATCACGGTGTCCTCGGGCCGTGTATAATCCTTTGTTATACACATCCGAACAATTGTGTACCTCGAATAATCCCTTGAGATGTATTTAGATTTCTTTTTTTTTCTCTTCTTGTTCGTGCTTAGAGGTGCGGTTAGATCTGGAATTTGCAAACATGAATAGATACCGTTTACAATCCAAATAACACATTACCCAACAAGCCTATCCTCTTGGCCTCGCTCTCTATCTTCGAATTCAAAAGGAACAAGGATAATGAAAATAAATAAATTAAAACTCACTGCGAGAATTAGTTCTCATGAATTTAATTTTGCATTTTATTCATGACTGGACTTGTGCCAACTTTTGCTGTGCGGCAGTATTTACCTTTGAAGTCCAAATATTATTTTAAGATGCTTTGTTTATATTTAACTTTTCGAAGGGTCGAAGTTATGGGATAAGCATCTGGACCATGTACTGCATTGATGCCAAGCTAAAAGGATGAACATTATTGGCACGAGAACAAGTTTCCTTGGTGAAGAGGAGATATCAAATTGTAATCCTGAAATTAAGTGGAAATTGTTCTTATCACACCCTATTCCAAGGCTTGCATTGAACTACTTCTAGCCATAAGAAAACTTTTTTTTTCAAAATGCCAAGCTAAAGTCAGTTTTCTGTACTCCTTTTATCGTTTAAGGAAAAGCAAACAAAACGGAGTCTGATTGATGTAAGTAGGGTAGCAACTGAATAAGATGAGCTTAACATCTCATGCCGTCCAAGGGTTCCATACAAAACAAATGGTATTCCAGAGGTACTCCGTTCGTTACAGAGTTCTTAGAATAGAAACTTTTGACGACTAAATGTTGCGAAAAAGTGTTTTTACTAAGTCCGTTCCACATAAGCGATGTTCTGCTAATGAAGGGAATTCAGCACAACGCGGTATACATCCAACATCAGGCTCTGGGTGAATTGATGACTGATGAGAATTTATTAAATGGATGGAACGTAAATGCCATTTTCATTCTTTACAAAACTAATGCGGTGTTTCCACCGCACACTAATCCGCGATTAACACAAATCAGCCTTAAATCTCCTCTAAATCACGAGTTTTACCATACGAACATTAATCTCTTTACGAGAAGATTAAAAATAGTCGCGTAATTAATCTCTTCCACGCAAGAATTCTTAAATCAAAACAAACAGATTTATACGTGTTCTGTGCGTTTTCTGATAAAACAAAACAAACACACCTGCTATTGACAGCCAGGTGTTTCTTGTGTGGTGTAAAGGGATGCGCAGAATGGCTGATGTTGCTGTTGAGGTGGATGTGGTTGTTCCAAAGTTAAATGCAAAAAGGTGTGCACACTGCAAAATAATGACGGGTGTTGATGTTGCCACTGCTGGTTGATGTTGATCAAGTTGGTTTACTGTCGACCGAAATCCCAACAACATATTTCACGTTTAGTTTTTTTATGATTTTGAGTTACTTTGTTTCGTAGATTGAAAAAATCGGTAGCAATTAAAAATGAATTTAATTATTTCTGAATCTGAGTTGCCCGAGAAATAAAAAAATCACGTTTATAAGGAGATGCGCAGATAACGTGGTGTCGTTGAGAAATGTCAAAAACGAAAACATACGTCAATTTAATCCCCTCTATTCCGGTGGAAACACTTTGGGGTTTACTTTTAATCGTACTTCGTTAATCTCTGTATTATGTACGGTGGAAACACCGTATAAAACTACGCTTCGTTTTCTTATAAAAAAAATAAAACAAGAGAAACTGCGACGATGTCAAAGCAAATGCTTTTCTTGGATTTCGATACACTAACCACTTCTTCGTGATGAAGTGGTTAGTGTACCGACTACTGTGCACGGCATCCCGGGTTCCGATCCTATCTCCACAAGGGTGTGGAAATGCCTCTCTTAGAGCCTCTTCCGTAGACCTCTTGGACCTTTTAGAGATATGATCGAGACCGTCAGGATAATCGATCGAGCCGTCTGTCCGTCCGTGTGTAAACAACTTTAAGGCCTTAAATTTTGGCTAGCACACTTATTTTTGGTATGCAACACAGCTTTATAATTGTTTTTGAGGCAACATAAATATGCGCAGGCGTCTTCTGTGAAACTCCGGAACTAACAAAATCTTTCCGGATCAGTGACGACTGCAGTATATTTCGAGCGGAGCTGACAGCCATAATCTAAGCTGCCACTGAGCTGAAGAATCACAGTCTTGTAAATAAGACCATCACCATATCCTCCGACAGTCAAGCGACCATTAAAGCCATGGAATCAGATGTGGTTAAGTTTCTGGACAAGTTACCACTGGGCAACACTGTAACTCTGGGGTACCAGGTCGCACCGATATCCCGTGAAAAAAAGAAAGCGGACAAGCTTGCGAGATTTGGGTCAGGAAAGATTGCATGTGCAGACCTCAAATCTATAAAAAAAATCCGCTGAGCTCGATAGCACTCAGGATAGAAACTGAATCCTTGAGTAGAACTAACCTACGTTGGACAAAACTTGATACGTGCACACAAGGCACACAAGGGAACTATGGCCAGCGCTAAACTCAAAGAGATCACCATTTATGATTGGTCTAGCCCTGTGCACTGCGCTGTGGGTCTACAAGTAGAGTGGCTAGGCATACTGCATAACGATTACGGCAGAAGCTGCACGTAGGTTGAAGAAATTAAATGTGACGCCTAAACAGCATTAGGCGTAGAACCTTTGGCAGTTACTTCTTCAACAAGCTCGAAGATCTTAGTAATCCGGATTTAAAGGACGCCCTAAGGTCAATTTGTACACAAATCCGGATGGTCCAAGAGGACGGCACTCTGAGTTTCTAACAGCGGCTTATTTCTGTTTTCATTACAGGTGTTAAGAAGGTTCCCAAATGGACACAGTGGACCCAACTGCTGATCTAAAAATTCTTTTACCTTCAAGAGTTGTAGATAATAGCGTTGGCTTGTTTTTGGAACATACAGTATACGTATCCGCCCACTTAAGTGGGTGTGGTTTAAAAATAAAAGTGATCTTTGTAGTTAAAAAATAAACGGGGTTACAGTCCAAAATGAATGCAATCGCCTAGAATTAGGCATTCAAAAGTTTTATCCTTACATCCCGCCCACTTTCTGGAGGCGTGGCAGCTGCTTTTTAAGTTAGGGTAGGGTATTTTTTAATTCGACGGCCTAAGATTTTTACATACGCACTGTTGCACTTTGCCACTTTTTTTTCTTAAAGAGGATACAGAAGCATCTGGATTTTCTAAGAAACGTTTATTGCGCGAGCTTCTAGTGCCTAGAAGGTCAACTGGAGATCGAGTCCTAATTGCTTTTGAAGGTTGATGGAATAACATACGAGAAAGGGGGAGGAGTGCTTAGACTATGGCTTTTCTCTCTGCGTGTCATCATTCCCCGGATGGAATCAACCTGTCAACAGTTCCACCTATGTCGAACTATGGGCTAGTGTAAGGTAATCGGAGCTCAGGCCTGTAAAACACGGATTATTACTCCATCCCTGGGTTTTAAAAATGTATCTGGTCCTACAGGTTTGGGGTTTTGTCGTCAGGGAAATAGCCAGACTTGACTGCCTTAAAAAACACTTTAAATGTGAAAAAACAACACGCCAAGTCTTCGGATTGATTTACTCTTGTAGAACCATGAAAACCAAAACAAAGACAATAAGGATCCAATTCAGGGGTAGATTCCCCCACATACTGCCGCAGAGAGGAAAGATGAAGACACCAAAGCAACGTTTAAAAAGCTTCTAGACTACACGTATGAAACAATACCCTTGCATCGACATCAAAACTATTCTATGTGACTTTAATGCGAATCTAGAAAAAGATGACATCTATAGTGGCACAGAACAGCCTGTACGATACCACCTCTGATAGTGAATTCAGGTTGATCACGTAAGCTACACGGTGACACGTTGTGGAAGTAAGTATACACAGTTCCTGATCCTATCACACAGCATCTGATGTCACACACACCGACACGTCACCTGACAAAAAAGATTTGTTCTTTTTCACGGTCCCCAACTCCTTGGAGGTCTAACAAACCTTCCGAGAGTAGCATTTGCCTTGAAGATTTCTCAAAGTGCAGTTGGGATTCGGCAAAAAGTTTTAAGTCCCTTTGTACGTGAAAAAATCAACACACTTAGCATACATGTACATTGTTGAGAAGTCTGCCCTGTTTCACCTCGAGCTATTGCGCCACTCCATTTGTCCTGCATCTTAACATCCACCAAGGATATGGAATCTCTCGATCAAACTACCCTTTATCAGATTGACCATATTACAATCGACGCAAGACACTTTTCTAGTATCAAGGCCTTTCGCATTTTCCGAAAGACCAACCTTGACTCGGATAACTGCCTTGTCGCAACCAAGGTATAACGGCCGATATCAAGACCCAGGTCAAAAGACGGAAATATTTTACGAAAGCTTAACGTCGGAAAAGTGCCGAGTGGGCATCTCAAAAAATCCTTCGAAGTCCTATGCCGCCAGATATAAGCAGCCAGTAGCAACATTGCTAATTGCCATGTGAGATTCCGCCTTTGATGAGTAAGGTTTCGCAAGACCAACACAATAAGCTGACGATGAATGCCGACCAGCGCAAGCAGCTAGGACTATTTCACACAAGGACTTAAGCTACGCGGCAACTTTATGAGTAGAAGAGGAGAGAAGAACACCGGCTTCTCAGAAAGGAAGAGAGAAAACACGAGAAGTACGCGATTCAAGGGATGAAGGAATGAGGTTCGAAATTCAATACAAAGTGTAAAAAAGATCTGTCAAGGGGACACAGTTCGAGCCTAAGCCTAATCGTACGAAAAACTTAACACCACAGTAGTTTCGCAGTCGAGGCTAAGGATTGGAAAATCAATTTTTGAAGACAGTACAATGGCGAAGAGGAACGAAGTCCCTCTGTCAGGCAGTCATTACATTTGGACGCTGAAGACAGCTTCGAAGTACGAACTATACCATTCACCTGACCCAAATGCAGTCAGGCGGCCATCAAGTGCCTAGAATCAGACTTTATATACTTTTAAGTAGCCCTGGACTGGAACCCTCGACTCAACATTCACCTGTGCTGGGTGCCTTGGCATAGCGACATTCCGGGTAACAGCACGGCTGAAGAACTCGCCAAGCTTAGCAGTACTCTCTCAATCTTACCTATGAAAAAGACTATTTACTTACTTACGTAAGGTGGCGCTACAGTCCGGGGTGGACCTGGGCCTCAGCCAACAGCCTTCGCCAGCCAGCTCTGTCTCTAGCTAGCCGTCTCCAGTTTCGCACGCGAAGTTGGCTGAGGTCCCCTTCCACTTGCGTGCGCCATCTGAGTCTCGGTGCTCCTCTACCGCGCCGTCCCTGCGGTGTGGATTCAAAGATTTTCCGGGCCGGGGCGTTGGTGTCCATCCGCTCTAGATGACCCAGCCATCGTAGGCGTTGTGTTTTGACTCTATGCTCTTACTCTTTGGCTAGGTCGGTATCGCTGTACAGCCCGTACAGTTCGATGTTATATCTCCTCCCCCACTCTCCGTCTATGCAGACGGGACCGTAAATCGTCCGTAGAATTTTCCTCTCGAAGCAGCCTAAAGTGTTTTCATCCACCTTTGACAGGGTCCATGCTTCTGCACCGTAAAGCAGGACTGGGATGATGAGGGTCTTATACATGGACACTTTAGTTGCTCGAGAGAGGGCTTTGCTACTCAATTGCCTTCTTAGCCCAAAGAAACAGCGATTGGCAAGAGTTATCTTTCGTTTGATTTCAGCGCTGGTGTCATTGTCTGAATTGATAGCGGAACCCAGGTAGACAAAGTCCCTAACTACCTCAAAGTTATAGCTGTCGATGGTGATGTTTTGTCCAAGACGTCGGTGTTGGGTGTCTTTTCTTGATGACAGCATATACTTGGTTTTGCCCTCATTGACTGCTAAACCCATATTCGCCGCTTCCGTCCCAATACTCACGAAGGCTTCACTGACATCACGCTTTGTTCTACCGATTATGTCAATGTCGTCTGCGTATGCGAGTAGTTGAACGGACTTTTGAAAGATTGTACCTCTGGTCTTGGCGCGAGAGTTCTGCACAATTCTCTCCAGTATGATGTTAAAGAAGTCGCATGACAGCGCGTCGCCTTGTCTAAATCCTTTTTTGACATCGAAGGGGTCGGTGAGGTCTTTGCCGACCTTGACGGAACAGCGTGAGTTTTCCATCGTCATCCTGCACAGACTAACGAGTTTGGCAGGTATGCCAAAACTAGGCATTGCGCTATATAGCTCGTCTCTATAGATGCTGTCATACGCGGCCTTGAAATCGATGAAGAGGTGGTGTGTATCGATTTGGAATTCCTGGGTTTTCTCCAAGATCTGCCGCAGTGTGAATATTTGATCGATGGTGGACTTTCCTGGCCTAAAGCCACACTGATATGTGCCTATCAGATTGTTGACAAACGGCTTCAGGCGTTCACACAGTACAGCAGAAAAGATCTTGTATGCGATGTTAAGAAGACTTATGCCTCTGTAGTTGGCACAACTCAGAGGGTCTCCTTTCTTCAGGATCGGGAAAAAGACTATTTAGGCATTCAAATTTCCACATGCAAACTTTCGTTTAAACTGGATGCAATAGAAGGAACAAGTCTCAAACGGACGGGTGGTCTTGTGAGGAAAAATATATGGCCAAAGCTCAATATATAATATATGCTCAATAATAATATATAATATAAAATATATGCCCAAAGGCTCCAAATTACAATGAACCTACTGGCTGGTATCACAATGGACCTACCTAGGTCCAAGTGAGTCGGTTATTTTTGGACCCGACTGTCACTTCAACGTAACCTAACCTAAATACTTTATTGGGTCAATATAGCAAAAAAAATTATTTTATGTTCACCCTTACCCGCTCTTCCATTCTCCAATTTCCGTTCGTTATAGGAAGTTGGCCTTGCTGTGTCGCTAACCACATCTTCAGAGAATGGGCAAACGGGGAGATACTTAACTTTTGCTGTTAAAATGTTTAGCACTGATGATTTTGTGTACGTAGACCACAGGGGTTCGAGGGTTCGTCGCACTGCCGAATATAATGGTACTTTTACTTCTCTTGCGTTACAAACTTAGATTATGGGAAGAACTAAAGAAGTTCTTCTCTTCACTCTGTTGTAACAAGTTGTAACGCAGGCTTGGGCTAAATCATTTGATATGAAACCTGCCCAAAAAACACAATACTTCACTAAATTTTAAAGAACGTATTCAAAATTAAAAGTAAAGCTATAAAATTTAAGCAACCATCTTACAATCGTTAAAAATAATGCAGAAAAAGTAATTACCGCCATTCCGCCTAATGAGTAATTTTAGATAATGGTAGAAATGTAAACAAGTAAATGTGAGTAAAAAATTTACATTACAGACTGTAAAAAATTTGAGAAAAAACCTTCACAATGGACCATGGAAACTCCTTCACCGTATGGCCAGGGCAGTAACCATTTACGGAAGTGCGCGTTCGTACATGGGCTTACATTATAATGTGTAGGTCGAAGGTAAGAGGCTAAATTTAAAAGGTACTATTTGGCGTAGGCGACTTCCATAGCAGAATTGCTTATTATGGTAATAGCCCATCTGCGTCCAACAATCCAACTCGAATAAATGAATTTCTAAAGTTGGATTATGTAAGACCTGGAAATAAAATATTAACAAAAGAAGGATAAAATTTTGTATCCTTTGGCTACTCCACTGGGTAACTATTTTCCCAAGACATTGTCCCATACGCGTTATTAATTTTGTATGCGAAATTAATAAGCATGCCAATGAAACTCGACCATGGGGACATTGCTTATTCATAGAGCATTTCTCAGGGGAATTATCACAGTCAATTATAGGATTATAGCTGTCGTGGAGTTCCTTTGATACTTAAAGGTGGAGTCATGGTCAAAGATCCCCATCGTGCAAGCTTGATAATTGGTATTCAAATTGTAGATTTGATTGAGATTATTGATAAATTCCAAGAAACTTATCCTTAATCAGAGTTTTGGTATTTTAAAGTTGACCCATTATTTTGAATATTTGAACCTTATCCTTTGTTCTTGCTGGTATGAGCCATTATCTTTCTGTGCTCTAAATTTAAGCCTTTTTCTCGGAAGAACTTTTCACACATGCATCCTTCAAATTTGACAACCATCAACGTTGTGTTCAAGAACTCTGACGGTGCCGACAAGTTCACTAAAAAATGAGTGTATACAGCTGTAATCATAATAGCTCGCAGCTTTACTACGAGAAGAAGTTTGCTAGGAACCAGTTAAAGCTTCAAAAAGATTTTTGTTTGAGCACTATACAAATAGAATGATGAAAGGCATTTTTGACTTTGTAATAGCTATACTACTTTCCTATTTTTTTGTATATTTCAAGCAAATTTGACTGAAGCTGAATGGTTGACGGCAAGAGACATATTTCGACTAGTAGAATAAATCTAACGGACATTGATTAGAATTGCTGGACAGCTGTCAAGACGAGCAAGAAAAGGAAGCTAGGATGCATGCTCCTGACGTATCGGTCAAAGAACCTCTATACGACAACTTGACTTGATTTAACTACATTATCTAGACTGAGTACTAAAAGAAACCTTCGGATCCACGTACGTAGAAAGAGACTTGGAAAGGTCTTTTTCTGGGCAGACCTTGAATTTCGCTCGCCGGATTGGGGTCGTTGCCAAAGAAAATTATGCCTTGAATATCAAAGTTTTTTTTCAACCTTGGAATGCGATCTTGTTTATATGGTTAAAAGTCTCAAGGGGTCTGCTGGGAAAGTTTTTTTGATAGAAAAGTCATATATGTGACTCTTGTCACGAGTTTCCCTAATATTACAATCAACATCTGGATGGTATCAAGACATGTGTCGTTCCCCAGCAAACAGCTTTATTAGCCTCGATGGTCGATACCCCAAAAATCTGCCTTCAGAAACCCCAGAAGAACAATATGTTGGATTCCGACAATGTAAAAGTTAAAGAGTCGTCTTGAGAATCTTGCCCCCATTTAACCGCAATCACCAAAGTATTTATACCAGATGGTTAATAGGTTCAAGGAGGTAATGAATTTAGCTCTTCGTAAGACCTGCCCAATTAACAGAAAAAGTATAGGGACAAACCTTTATGGTTAAACGCAGAAATATGCAGGCTTATTCAAGTTCAAGATAGGGGTAAGGAAATTGCAACGGGTCTCATGGCATATCTGTGCAAACAGAGAAAAGATTAGTGATTTTTCCTGAATCTGGAAGGTCCAAATCAAATCTGCAGTTATTCCAATATATTAAAAAGCCAGATCCGTACTGGAGAATGTACAGCAAAAAAAAAACTTAAAATAAATCATAAAACGTTTAATTTAGTGCGCCATAGGATACTGTCACTCCGTAAAAATACAGTGTGCGTTGTATAGGTTTCTCCTATTTATTACCGGTGGAACTTCACCAATGTCTTGGCTCCACATTGGAATTCCAGCTTGAAGTTCGGCTACACCTCCAAATCCAGGAGGGAGGCCAAAGAAGTGTTCACACCGAAAACTGGTAAGATTTCCACACATCCATTAAAGTCTTCTGTTTGATCAGCTTGTCCTTCTTCTTATTAAGGATCTTGAAGAGACTGACAGACGCTGACATCAAAACCAACATGTGCAACAGCCTTTTATCGGTATCCTAACATGCATCCAGCGAGGGGAAATCAGCAATGACGTTCTTTGCATTCCTTCCTGAGTATAATTGTGAAATCCTTTGACAAAAAGTATTTCACTCTGGTATCCTTTCTTGTTATTGAATGTGCCTTCATTGAATGTCAGGGCTGAAGCTATAATGGCTCGAACACATGCTAAAAAATAGCTGAAATGTTATCAAATCAGCAGGTTGGAGTGCAGCAGAGCACCACAAGGTGGAGTATTGTCGCCACTATTATCTATCAATGTTTTCTAATACCAAACTTGTGTGCTCTGAACTCCAGACATTTGCTTCCTATTCCTGGGAACAGCAGCAAAGCATTCGCGAATGTGTTGGTAGCGCGTCCTAGAGCTGTAATCGAGCCATTGCCATGGGAAGAGCAGTGCGGCTTTCGGGCCAGCAGGGGGAGGATCGCCCAGCCTTTAACTTTTAAGGTTAAACTTGAGAGGGTCAAGGATCATGCCAAACCAGTCTTAGCGTCTTTTGTAGATTTGACAAAGGCTTATGACCGGGTTCTTCGGGAGAAACTCTGGAGCGTTCTGCTGCATAATGCGCCGAGTGTGCCTCTTCTTAGAGAAATTGAGTCTTCGTAAGAGAGCTGCAGAAGTAGTGTGCAGATAAATGACGTAAAATCCCGGCCATTCGCACCAGCCGGTCGTTAGAAAAGCTGAGCTTGGAGTGAAAGCAAAGATCTCAGTTTTTAAATCAGTGTTCGTTCCAACCCTCATCTATGCTCATGAATTTGGGGTAATGACCGAAAGAATTAGATCGTGGATACAAGCTACCGAAACTAGTTTTGCCGGTGTTAATCTCAGGGATAAAGTGAGAAACGGCAGTTTTCGTAGGAATCTTTATGTTGCGCAGCTATGGTTTGGACATGGTGTTTTCATGCCCCATGACGGACGTCCTAGACAGGTCATGCTTGCCGAGATACGAGCGCGTTGCCCACCTGGTAGGCCAAGAAACAAGTGGTGGGATCAGGTAAAGAACATCTCCGAGACCAGTCTGGGGATCAAGCCTGTGTCTCTTGAGTTGGTGGCGGAGGATCCAGAACGAGGAAAGGACCATTTGGCCCTCACTCCGCGACAATTCTAAGGATAAGCAGCCGCAGAAAATGATGATGATGATGACGATGCGGAGGTAGATTGATCTGAAACAATGACTATGGTTCGAATCGAACCCAGACCTTTACACGGTAGGCAAAAGGTTTTTTAAATCCACTGCAAATAAACGTTAACAGATAGAAACCCTCGCAACATTATACTACAGGTACGACTCTTCTTTGGGGACTAAATATCAATATTAAGTATTTAGTTGTCTGGTCAAGGATTTCTGATCACACTTTGATTTTTGTCGAATTTTTTAAGTATTCGATGTGGTTCATTTTGAACATTCCTTTCTTTTGTTGAAAGGAATGTTCAAAATTAAGATACCTACGGCTTTAATTGGGTTAAATCTTAAAACTAAATCTCTTATCAGCCAGATCGAACGAATGTTTCATTATCCTAGGATCGGAATCAACTCTGTCGCTTAGAAACTTATGGATTCAAGCAAAACATATAAAACTCAAGCTATCCGCCCCTTCTTTCGGAGAGGCCGCTCAACCTATTTCCATATACATCCCCTTGAGTCTCTTGAATTATGTTATGTCTACGGCAACCTCCTTGCCAGATAAGCATCCTTTTTTAGCAATGATCCCTAAAGAAGACATTTTAACTATTCACGGTGTGTAGGTAGCTGTACCAATTCACTGACTGGAATATTACTTAAAGGACATTTTCTCCTCGCATTTGTGTATGTATGATATATTGTACCAACCGCAATATTTTAACCGGATATCAATTCATTTATGCTTGATCTGCGCAACCTTACAGATTAAATTTTCCCCATACCGTTGAACCAAAACAGATTACGTATTTTCTCGGAACCAAGGACCTATGGTGTCCCGGTTAAACTACTAGTAAAATGAGCCCCCGATGATGATGCATCCGGAATGTTAACACACATGAGCAGATCCTGATAAACCAATGACAGGATGGAGAGGACGAGCGACGACCGACGGAAGGAGAAGATATGGACGTGCTAACTGTGTATGGTGGGTGGGTTTATGCCGTTTGTGGGACGACAGTATATGTAGGGGTGGTAGTGTGTTGCCCCTTCAGCAGTTTTATGAAACATTCAGCAGAATTATGACATTAGGGGTGGTGCTTTTTTGGCGATAGTTATTGGACCTTTTTTTTGGTTTTCCTCGCATTTCTTAAGCTCATTTGTGGAGGGACACACATGGACGAAGGAATTGTGGTCAAGGTAATATCGTTGAGGGATTACTTCTTCAAAGGCTAAATGGGTGTTAGAGGAGACATTTTTTCTTATGTTCGTCCTTGTGGCTGGGATTAACATTTGTCGGATTACGGATAATGTGTCCGGGTGTTAGATAAGTGAAGGGCACTTGGGGCGGATAACCGGCACTACGAGTGTTGAAATTGGAGCTCTGGAATTTTCTAAATTTTTAACCCATTCGATTTTTCTTCAACCCTTCAAATCGAAATTAAAAAATAATAGTTTTTAGCTGTGTGGATCCTTTTTGAATTTATATGTTAACGTTTTCAGTTGGATGCATATAGAGAATTCGAAATTGCTTAGCTGTGCATAAAAGCGGAAATTATACACAAAGCAAATTACACGCAATGCGCTGTATTAATTGATGTGAATCACACAGTTTAGAAATAATTAAATGAAGTGAAAAAATGTGCTGTTTTAGCATTTAATTGTTGGAAGCATTCAGCCTGATTATATCCTTTGGCATTCATTGTTATTTCCAAATAAAACACACAACAAATGCAATTTGATCTCTTCTATTTTCTATAGATGATACACATGCATCAGCTAAAAAAAAGTGGTACTTCAAATTCATTAACCAACATTTTGCACAGATACCAGATGTATCTATCTATCTGCAAAGCATGTGTAGACCCTGCGGGTCCAACTACACGTGATGTTTGGCGAACTTTCATGCAAAACAAAACTTCAGCATCGAGTTGCCGCTGCAATTAATTTAAATTGCATTCTGCCGAATTTGGTTTTAGGGGTTTTTGTGTCTTTTTTGCAATAGTTTTTCGATTTTTGGTGTTTCAACTTGAGAGTGTTGTATAAATGGGGAAAACCAAGTGATTATATGAAACTGTTTCCAATCAATAAATCGTTCAGTTGTGGAGTAGGTAGGTACAACACGATATAGCAATGTTAGATATTTGCATAAAAAATACTGTCAAGCCTTAGGTAAACGTTTAAAACGGCCTTTTCGAGTACTATTTGTAAAAATGCAAAAAAAAATTCTAAATCAATACATTTAATTTACATCGTTATTTGCGTTACATTTTTGTGGAGGGTATTTTTTTCTGTGTAACTAAATGTGTTCGGACTAATGGGTTTTTTTCCCAAAAAATCGCAGAGAACTATTTTTTTGCAGCAAGTGTTGATTTGCAATAAGACTCGGTATTATTACATACTTGTAAGCTCCAGCAAGGTATTGGGATGAAAATTAGGGATGGACTTAGCAAGTAATGAGAATTGTGTAGGAGCGGCTGATTTAGAAGCTTCCTGGTCAGAGATCAAATGTAACCTGGCTGCTAATAAAAGGCTTCCACTACCCTAAGTTTGCGAAGCACCAAGGTAAGCCTCCTCTTGGCTTTGATCTCTCGAGGTGTTAGGGATAGAAGTCGGGTGATCGAGTGCCCAGCCGATCCTCAACGATCAAAAGCTTAGTTTTGGCATAGGTATACTGCAAACTAAGCTTTTTTCCGAGGACGAAGTTGATATTTTCGAATACGACGGGCTCTTAGGGGACCTGATGATCAACAAAACCCGCCAAGAACGCCGCCAGGTACTCAAAGTGTGCCTCCGATAATCTGATATGAGGAAAACATAGACAGTGGAACTATCCAAGCCCCCTGGGTGATAGAATTTTTTCATAAAAAGGCTTAAAGAAAAACAATGCAATTGTCAGCTTCAAATTAACACATTCGCTAAAAAAACATCCAAACAATTTTCTATGTCCCAACCTAAGCTCTTACGACTTAGGACCATTCTAACGGAGCTTAACGAATCAAGCCCCAGAAATGAGTCAATTTTCATCAAGGGTAATCGTCGGTGTAACTTAATATTAGAATTGGAGAAGTTCAAAATTCTTTGTGGACATTATCTATGTGATATGAAAGTGATATGAAAGTTTCTTTGCACGTTTCTGTAAAAAATAGCATCTGAGCTGAATATGGAGAAGAACTAGAACTTCTTTTTCTATTTTTCTATGTGAAGTGACGATTGGAAGAGTCAATAATTTCAAGAGCCAAAGATTTCGGTAACTTTATTGACGGAGTTAGCTCTGCACTGAAAAAGTGTTCGCTGGGTTATCCCCAGGCTCCTTTTGTTCCGGGATCAACAGATCTTGGTTTAAATTCGGGTTTAAATCTGCACTGAAAACTGACCCTTAGTTAATAGAACTAGAATTAAAATAGAACTAGAGTGTGCGAACCAAAATAGATCTTTTCCTTCTGGGGTTCCTGGTCTCCAGTTGGACGCCTCCCCAGGTGGCGGATAAGGGAATGCTCACGAGATATGGTGGGTTCCGGCATGCTAAATATCCGGGGCGGACCAAAACCAGCAGCAAACGAAAAACCCAGGCGCTTCTGTCTCAAAATAAGCGGCTTCCTGGTCGGCGTCTGTTTTTCAGTTTAGGGTCTTCGGTAAATGTTCTATTTCTTTTCCAATAGCAAATAGAATGGAAGACAATTAGATGCATCCGAGATGTTTTTTTAAAATACTCTGCTAGTTATATTATTGGTCCGTAAAGGTATAACACTTTCTGGGGTAAACTTTGGTGATTCTGGGCAGAGGTTTCTTGTTGGATTGAGAATTACTTTTCTCTTCTATCTTTTCTTTCCTCAAATTCTTTCTGCTCTCGATGTGCTATGCATGTTAAGGGTACTCATAACCGCTTGATCGCGGGCTTCTTATAAAACAAAAATACCCAAAATGCATGGCATTTAACTACTAGACTAGGTTAGCTTAGGTTGGGCGGCTGTCCATGCTAGGCAGGGACACACTTAGATCAAAGGAGGTCCATTCTGATATAAATAAATAAATAAATAAATTGAGTGGCGCAACAGCTCGAGGTGAACCAGGGCCAACTTCCCAACAATGTATGCTGTGTGTGTTAATTTCTTCACATACAAGGGGACCTACAATTTTTTGCCGAATCCGAACGGCATTTTGAGAAGTTTTTCAAGACAAATGATACTCTCGGAGGGCTTGTCAGACCCTCGCGGAGGCGGGGACCGTGAAAAACAACAGAACAACTGAAGAACCCAGACTTTCGGCCGGCGTAGTAAGCACATACACTAGCCACTACCCCACGGCACCCCACATTTTGTCCATTCTGATGCCCTTGGGTAAGACCGGAGTTACCAGCCCGATGACGTAAATGATAACTAAACGTTTTGGGTGAGAAAGGTCGAGGCAACCAGTGAGTTTATAAGCCTGTGCCGAAGGTCATAGGTTAGAAACTTACCCGAAAAGAGTAATGAAGGTTGAGGGCAACCGTTTCAGTGTGAACCACTGCCAGGAAGGTTGAGGAGACCAGAACGAGAGTTTCGTTACTGTTGGACTCCAGATCGGGACTTGCCTCGAGAATGGGAGGGGCGAGGTTGATACGGATTGGGGGAAGTAATTTGAGATCAAGGGTAACTGTTTTGATGAATTTGGTGAACCGTACGGGATCAGGAGTATGTGCTGGTGATCCCGTAGGTCTGAAGGGATGAAGGCAACAGAAGCAGTATATAAGCCCGCACCTGTCCAGTCCGGTAGGGGAAGACCCTGGATATGGTGGGGGAGACAGGATGTATGGCATTTACTGTAGGTATTCTACCATTTCGTTCCCGGATGTTATAAGGGGCAGATTGCGTGTTCACCCGTTAGGCGTATAACCTTAGTTATCCGGAGATAGGGCCTGAGCTCCGAAAACGTCGTAGTAGCTCATATAAGGGATTCTTAGGCAAGCCGATGATGTGGGGTAACCGTTTCGGTGTAAACCCGTACCTCAGGCGACTCAAGTCATAACTAACCTTGGGAGGAGGATCGCATTATCAGTGGCAACAGCAGGTATGTAACGAATTTGTCATTGCTTTCGGGGATATTCGGAAATGCATCATTCACAGTTCGCCTACCACCGCTCGCAAAGTTTCAATTTGCAACTGGGTGTTCTGTTCATCGACTCTGCATGCAGGCACAATACAGTCATATGCACATGGACATGCATTTTTTCGTCAAAAAGTACCTGCACTTTTTTTAATTGCCCACATCTCGGAAAGTGCCCAGCAAAAATATAAAAGTGAAAACATATGGCTTATGAGAATATGGCATCCATTCATTTGGTGAAATGTCATGGAAATTCGTTCAGAACTCAAGGAGTTATGGAAGTCACAACTTTCATTCACGGCTATTAATATTTCCGGTTATTCAAAGTTAACCCCGGCCTCGCACTACAGTTGACTTCGGACCTACTATTTATATGACCCTGCTAAGGCGTGCCAATACTTTTCCGTCTTCCACTTAGCTTAAGTTTGCTATAAATCATTTGGCCTGGAAATGTACCGAGTCGTTCGGTAAAGATTCCAGGATTCCAGTCTCTCTGCACTTTACTGCTCTGCATAATGCTGTATATATTGTGCGTGAATGTCAAAGGACAAAGGATGTAGTAACACAGTGATGGGGCGGATCCTTTGGAGCAGACCTTATATGGTACCCGTTGTGAATATATTGGTTGTTCTTAGCAGCTTTTTCAGTTTCGTAACGATATAGCCTTTACATAACACTGAAAAGATAGCCAAACCACCATTTAAGCTATTGACTCCTCTACCATATTCTCCAAAGGATAAAGCAGTGTCGAAAATGATCTTGCTTGCTTGGGCAAAGGGTTCAGAGACACAGTGCTCTGGAGTTCAGGACACTGTAACTTAAAAGGCAACAAGAGTGCAGATGAGCTGACAAGACGGGTCTCAGATGTACTTGTCTACTAGCTTGGTTCAGATTTCGCTAGGAGTGGTTATGGAAGAAGTGCACTTATATCTTGTTTCTACTGCAAAAGGCTAACTCTCAATGGTGAGAGCCAATATGGCGCATATCGAGGAAGATATCGCCTACCAACAACGACAAGATTAACTTATTGCCCTTCTGAGCTTTGCTAAAGGGCAAAGCTTTAAATGGCGAGAGATATCAAAAAATCATTAGGTTTTCAAAGGTGATACATAACGTGAAACGCTAATTCAAATATTACAGTGACCAGCGCAAAAAAAAGAAAACCAGGAGTCATTAATTAAAGATTATTATAGAGGGAAAAAGTATATCCTGACATCAAACTAACTTGTGTATAAATGATGACTCAAAGCAATTTATAGAATGAAATTTTTTGAATAAGACGTTCAAACAAATCATTGCAAAAGGTAAAACATTTCAGGTCATGACCACAGAACATTATTTCAGGAACGTTTTTTAGAAACAATTTTTCCTCTTGCTACATTCACACCAAATACCATTAAAAGATCTGAAGCTAAAATTGATTAAAATTTATAGCTTTCTTCTTGGAAAAGCTGAATGTCCTTACCTGGCCCGACCCTATCTAACATGAAAACAGAAACCTGTCAAATGAAAATTTCTTAAAAGTCTCCTTTAACCGACCTTAGGGTTTTAATATTTGCGTATACTACACCTACGTCTTCATTAACAACATGAATATACGAAACCGAAAATGTCACACTCACCACCGATTAATGTTTATCTGTCAAAGATCCACAAAATATTACAAATGATTTCTTTACATGTCCAAAGAATCTGAGCAAAACAATGACGACAGCCTCGACGAGTGACGTACAAAAAAATACGAAACAAAAAAGAAAATTCCAAATTTTCCTAATATCATCAGCATCACTTGGGTCCCTCTGGGAAAAAGCGCGCCAAGGATGTTTGACAAAAAAGCAATTTCTTCTTTGACATGTTGACAGAGAAAAATGCTCTTTCATCCGGAAAAATTATGTTTTAAGTTGGGCGTATTCATTTCATCAAAAGACAGACACGGAGCGAAGTGTGGCTTTCCGTGTATAAGTGCGATGCGAAACGGAAGAAACGGAACACAACACAATATCATTTAAAAAAAACTCAGATGTTGAAAATATAATATCAAAGCGAAGCTTTATAAAACGGTGCGTGATAGACATTTGATGTATCCACTCATGTCGGTCTTTTACATAAAAGACTGTCAATTTATTTCGTACACATTCTCATATGAGATAAGGGTATACAATGCCTGAAAAGAGTTAAGCAACCAAAAAACAATTTTCTTCTCATACACACTGATGGGGAAAAGGATAATAAATTTCTAAGAAAAGGATCTTAGTTTGAAAGAGAGCATACCATGATATGAGAGCACTTAACAATAGATTGTTGGAGTCTTTGGGATTGATAGGGTCTTAAAGCAGTTCCTTGTTGAACGAAAATATTTCACTAAAATTGCTCTATGGGTCTTAGTCTTAATAATAGTATTTTTTTCTTATAGAAATTGTGCGTTTAAATTCAAAGCGCCTGAAAGAGGATGTTGCTTTGTCTTTTAATGTTCACTAGCACATGAGCGTCTGTTCACTGAACTACGTCATATTGCAGTCAATTTGGCTGCAAAATAAAATCTTTTTTCTAAGGACCAAAATCTCCTACGTAAATTATCTAGCTTAAGGCATCAACCAGATAAACCTAAAGCCTCTATTCTTACAAAGAAAAACGTGAATACTTCTTCAGTACATACAAGGAACGCTTCAACGTACTTGATCTACGGGCCCGCTAGACTAGCCGAACTAATTCGCAAGGTAATTAGACAGCCAATTGTTTTGGATGTTGGGGGCGAAGCCACCCTTATCGCCGACAGCGCTGGCATCCAAACCAAACTTGTCCTTGATGACTTTCTTCGGGTGACGCCTTTTTCATGGCGTCGGTGAAGGATGAGACTCCAGTTGGCAGAATCATGAACTTCTGCATAACCAACTTGTTGCAAGCAAATCTATCGCCGTTGATCACATTGAAAGCGAGCAATGGGAGGATGATATCCTTGTTTCCAGCCAAATTAGGTATATGTGTTTGCATAGTGGCACGCCCTTCTTCGAGGCACTAGCCTTGCCGATGGCCAGGAAAATACCGAGGATAGCGTTGGCGCCGAACTTTGACTTGCTCTCGGTGCTGTCAAGCTTTATCATAAAGTTATCGATATCCTCCTGATGGGTTACTTCCAAGTTTGCCTTCAACACAGCTGGGGTGGGACCGGCGAGTTGTTGATATTGTCGACGGCCTTCTTCTCTTCTTTGCCATATGGTGTGATGTGGACCTCATCGCCAAGCTCGAGGGCTTCATGCACAACAGTGGATGCTACAGAGGGTACTTAAGCACAGAAAAGTCCCCATTCGCGGGTGATGTCAACTTCGATGGTGGGGTCGCTACGGGAGTCAAAGTTTTGACGGGCTAAGATCAACTTGATGGGCATCTTGGTTAGGCGATTTATAATATTCTTTAAGCGGGTGGGTAATGATATCAAATTACTTTTCCAAAAAGCTTTCTTGATTCCACTGAAGTTTCTTCCAACCGCAATTCTCAAGTACCAACAGGAAACGATAAAAGTTGAAGAGTCATCTAAGCAATCTATTAGATCACAATCGGAGTACGTTGTCGGCGACAATGAGTGAATAGGTGTGAATGAGTGAATGAGTGAATGAGTAAATAGGTGCACAGGGACAAGTAATCACTTTGTGAAGCCTGCTCAAGCAGCAGACACAAGAATGGAAGTAATTCTTAATGGTGGAACGCTGAAATAAGTCGACGGGAGCTGTTGAGTATGGGACCGATTATGATAGAAGTTTGATTTAACGGTAAGTAAATCAGAGCTAGTCTTATGGCATTTGTTTTTTGAAAAGGTTAATTAGTCATTCACCCCAGGTCAGGAAGATACCACCTAAATCTCCAGTTATTCTTAGTCATACTAAGAAGCTGGACTTTGCTAATCCACTACTATACTTAAATGCTGGAAACTGGGACTATGTCCAGCAGGGCAACTTTTGATCTTCTCATCTCTAACGGATATTCACTTTCCTGGTAGCTTATAAGTGGCTTTAGCAAATCGTAATAGAGTTCTACTTCTTGTGCCCGAGAATATATTGTCACTCCCAGAAAATACAGTTGTGAGTGCACAGCTTCCTCCTGTTTTCCTGTTTGAGTCACCTAGACTCATTGACATTCTACAGGCGGAACTTCCACGAGGTGTTGGCGTACCTACTGAGTTTTTGCCTCTTCATTATCCTTTGCTTGAAATTCGACTTCACCACAAGAACCTGATGGAGACAATTGGGGGATTCGAGATTCTTTCACAAAATAAACTTAGTTGGAAACTAAACATACAGGACCGCACGGAAAGCCTTCGCATGCCAAATTACCTTTGCAGCATGGCCTAAGGTTGGAGCCGGCGACTCGAAACCCGGGTCTTACTGGGGACATCACCTAAGAATCAAGCAGTTTTTAACTAATTTTTTGTGCCTAGTCCTTTATTGGTTTGACCCCCAAAAGATCCCAGAAGATGTTCTGGAATTTCAGTGGCCTTATCGCAGAGTCTGCAGAAGTGTTGTTAATTACTACCAAGTTTCTTTGGATGGTAGTTGAGTTTACACAACTCAGTAAAAGCGTGCAAGGATATGGGGGTTGCCTTAGGACTCATGGTGATGCTTGCCTTTTAACCTTTAAACCTTTATTGGTTGTGCTGCCCCAAAATTTTCTTAACTTGCCTTATGGCGATTCCTTCACTTGTTTTCTGAGCTCGTTTTTCGACAGTATGATTCCCTATTCCACAGAACTGGTCAAGTCTTGTAAAGGCTTCAGAGCAAATTCTCGTTTATTAAAGCGTTAAATGCCAATGGAACCACTGTCATAATTATACCCGAACCAGGGTATGTATATTGATTTTAATGCAGTTTGTAGCACAGACAAATAAACACTATAGATCTTTAAAAGATATGACCGATAGTTGAAGTGACTAAGCCATGTCCATCCGTCGATCCGTCTGCCTGTAAGTGAGGTTTTAGGTCTTCAAAATCAATCTAGTAAGCTGAAACTTGAAACACGGCTTGGTTCTGATGTTGCAGAGAAAAAGTGTTCCATCTTGTTAAATCTGTTGACGGCCACGCCCACTATTGGCTTCAATGTGACACATTTATTTCAAAACATTCTTAAAATTTTAGTTCTAAAGGCCTTTTGACCAAGTTAGACCAAGCATAGGAATAGAAATTCCGGCTGAAAACTTTTTATAAGACAAAAATCCGACGCCCAAAACAGCGACCATGCCCACTTTAACAGTTTAATATCTTTAAAAACTTTTTTTCGCCGAGAACTTACTCTGAATCGAAAGAATATTATATGACAAAAATATTAAAGGTATTAGAATTGTCTAACATTGTTCAATAAAAAAAGTTTTTTCAAACACATTTCCTCATGGTTCTAACGAAATAAGTTTAAGGATTTTCTTTTTAGTTCATGTCCTTTTTTGAGGGCGTGGCCCATACAAAATAAGTTTAAGATTTTCTTCTTTGTTCACGTCCTTTTTTTGGGGCGTGGCTCATACAAAATAAGAAGAAAGTTTTCTTCTTTGTTTACGTCCTTTTTTTGGGTGCGTGACCCATACACTTATTTCGGGCTAAAAATAAAACTTCAAGATTTGGTGTTGCTGGGTAAATAGGGTCGAGTATTAAGAAGTTTGCACTCGAATTAATCACTTGTTATACCCGCCCCAGGGTATACTAAGTTTGATGTATAGTTTGTAACGCAGTGAAATAATCACCGTAGACCCCTAAGACCTTTTAGAGATATGAATGGGACCGACAGGAGAATCGATTAAGCCATGTCCGTCCGTCCGTATGTAAACAACTTTTAGGCCTTAAGTTTTAAGGCAGAGAGCTGAAATTTTGTGGGTTGGTCGGAAGTCCAGTCCTTCAGATGAAGTTTGAAAATAAGCTGAATACGCTCACAGACACGCCCAGTACAGGCCTGTATGTGCGACCGTCTCCAATTTAAAAAAATACATTTTGCAAATTTTAGCTATTTACAATGGCGTTAGCGCATTCATTTTTGGTACGTAACATTGCCTTATAATTGTCTTTAAGGTAGCCAAAATTTTTTAGCTTTTTCATTGGCCCGTCCACTTTTTAAGGGATTTTAGCTTAAAATGACTGTATTTCAATAAATATATATGAAATTTGACAAAAAAATTTATGACAAAAGCTGTAGATTTTATGTATATATTGTATGTGCCTCCGCCCACTTTTGTGGGCGTGGCGTTAAAAAAAGTGATTTTTTTTAGTTAAAAAGGCGGATTTTTAGGCCGAAATGTATTCAACCACCTAGTATAAAGCATTCAACTGTTATATTTTTATATCCCGCCCACTTTTTGGAGGCGTAGCAGTTTTCTTTTTGGTATGGTCGGGTATTTTGCAATCCATCATAGATGGATTGAAGCTTTTGCATACCCACTGTTGCACTTTCCCACTTGTTTTAAAGTGTATTTAAGAAATTTATATTAAGGGACATCGTTGTGCCCCAAGATATCATGAATACTCAGGTACACCTAGCTTGTTTCTGTCGTAGGCATAAGGCAGTACGTACCCCAAGAATGAAAAGTATTTCATAAAATTTTATACTCTTGCACCAAGGCTTTTTCATCTAGAGGAGGGCTTCTTTAACCGTCGATCGAGACAAGGTTCTCAAGTCGATCTTGCGCAGCATGGCGATCGCGATAGAGAGCTCGTATACTCTCGCACGATCGCTACGTTATGAAAGAGGTCGTAAAATAAAAGTAGTGAGCCACAAACTAACAACAAGTGACTTCATATTTCCGGTTTTTTTAGGTTTTTGGTCCCCAATTGGGCGCCTTCACAGGTGGCGGATAGGGGAATGCTCACCAGATATGGTGGGTACTGGTATGGAAAATATCCGGGCGGACCAAAACCAGCAACAAACGAAAACTCCAGGAGCGTCTGTCTCAAAATGAGCGCCTTGCTGGTCGGCGACTGTTATTCAGGTTAGGTTCGGCCGAATATTAATCACGTCTTTCTTTTTCAATATGCAAATAGAGTGGACAATAATAAGATGCATGCCAGATGTATTTATGAAATACCCTGCTGGTTACATTATTGCTTTTCTCCGTAAAGGCATAACACTTGCGAAAGTAAGCTTTGGTGTTTCTGGGCAGAGTTTTCATGTTCCGTAATGGGTCATCAGGGAGTGTTGGATGGAGAATAACTTTTTCTCTTCTATCTTTTCTTATCGTATCCTCAAGTTCTTTCCACTCGCAATATACTACGCATCTTAGGGGTAGTCATAACCCCTTGATCACGAGTTAATTATAAAAAAATTGCTTTAAAACCGATTGCCTCAGTCACAAGTTTGAACAATCCTAATCAGGTTCAGAAAAAAACGCCCTTTAAAAGTTACAGAGTCATAAAAAGGCATTCCAAGGAGACTCTTACAGAAGTCCTTGTGCTTTGAAAATCGGTGCGAATAAGTCCAATTTTTTTTTTTTTTTTATATACCTGACTCGCCTGTTGCGAACTAAGGCACCTCGACCTGAATAGATCTTTTGTGCCGTGAAACATCAGGATAGTTAGGCTAGTAGGTCACTCATCTTCCGTGCGAAATGGATAACACTACTAGCAGAGGAGGTCTTTATGTCTTCCGAACTCAGTTGTTCTCTGAAGAAAAAGGTCCGTCTAATACCATTTAGGGCTGGACATTCACATAGGATGTGTTCAGCGCTTTCGTCTTCCTCAAGACAAAGTCGGCATTCAGAGGAGTCAACTTTTTTGATTTTAAAGAGGTGATACCTAAACCTGTGGTGCCCAGTTAGGTAAAGTTAGGGTTTTAAAATCATGCCTGTTTAGATTGAGGCAGCTCTTGGCATTGTTTGTGAGGGGCTGGATGACCCGTTTGGCCTGTCTTAGGCCTGGGGTGTCCACCCAATATGATATACATCTAGTACGCTCCCAGTTTTTTTTATAACTTTCAGGTCCCATAAAGGGGGTTTCCGAGCCTTTTCTGGCTAATTCGTCGGCTTTCTCGTTACCATCAATACCTTCGTGACCAGGAACCCACCACAGTTTGGTTTTGTTTCTTGAACTAAGTTTCTGTAGGGTATTGAAGCAGTGCATGACTGATTTGGAGTCAATGATGTGCAAGCTTTGATAGCTGCTTGACTGTCCATGTATGTATGGATGTTTGCACCTATGATACCAGAGATGTATACGTGGCTGGCGCATTCTTGAATGGCGTGGAGTTCTGCCTGGAGTACACTGGGACATTTTCCCATCGCAATAGTGTATTTCAGGTTCGGCCCGTAAACGCCGGCTCCCACTCCCGACCCCATTTAAGAACCATCCGTATACCACTTAAGGCCGTTTTGGTTATTTGGTGAGTTATTGCTAACCCATACTTCTCTAGTAGGGATCTCCGTGGAGAACCTTCTGTTGAAGCATAAAGTTTTTTGTATGCGGTCTGTAACCGTGCAGTGCATTTCAAGTTCCGGGATTTCAGAGAAAAGTGAAAGCAGGTCCGGATGGTCGCTAAGACTTAACTCATTAACTTGTAGTTGACTTGCCATGCTGCGTATTGCCATTTTTTGTACAAAAATGTGCAGGGGTGTAAGCCCAATTATAGCTTCTATAGCAGCTCTGGGGCACATCCGCATAGCTCCTGATATACCCAGGCACGCAAGACGCTGTACCTTTTTGAGTTTTAGGATGGCGGTCTGCTGGGTGGTCTTAGTCCACCATACTATGGAAGCATAAGTTATGATGGGCCTGACCATCATAGTCTAGATCCAATGAGCAATCTTTGGAGAGATACCCCATGTGGTGCCATACATACGTCGACAAGCCCATAAAGCGTTGGAAGCTTTAGTGATTTTGCTGTTTAGATGTTAACTCCAGGTGAGTCCCTTGTCTAGAATAATTCCCAGATACTTGACTTCATTGGAGTACTCAACGATTTTGTCGTTAATTGAGATTGAACCTAAGTTGATATTTCTTCTTTTTGTGAAAGGAGCTATCCCAAGTAGCACACTCTGGAACCAGAAGCATTGGTTTTTGAATATTGGACTTATAAGACACTCAAAATGCTCTTCAGTAGCACTAATGGTTTTGCAAGGTTTCGTTATCGTACCATTGGTGCGCAGCTTATTTACTTATAAAATTGGTCAAAGAAACGTATGCAGCACCAAATTTTACCATTATAAAACTAAAAGTGCTAGCGCCAAAGGTTCCGCAAGCGTGGTGCTATAAACGTTCCTTGCACTGAAGTTATAAGGTTATAAGTGCTGAGGGTTTAGGTTCTATAGCGCAGGTTCTGTAGACCGGTTTTCTAGCACTATAGGTTTGACACATCCGAAGTACTACTTTGCACTCTTACATAGCACTTGGTGGTTGCCAGAAGTCGTACAATAGAAAACAATGTAATTGACAGAAATTGTTGTGAGAACATTTCAAGCAAGCATCTAAATATAAGAAATTTACATTTTTTATAGAATGATATGAATTTTAACTAGATTACATATTAGGCTGGAGAAGTATATCATACACAAAATTTTGATTTCAAGAGATAGTTCATGCTTTTATGCTGTTTTTTTCTATAAACATTCATCAAAAAGCTGACACAGCGTATCGTTGCTTATATTTGGGCCAGTCATGACTATAATGCTTGTAGAATTGTAAGTTGTTGAAATTTTTCACTTTTCTATGTTCTAGCTAGTCAAATAAGTTAGGTTTAGGCATTCTTGGTCCAGCACTTCAAGAATTTTATCAGCTCACTGACAAACTTTTAACGTAGAAGTTTAACAGGTATCCTTCTTGGGCTTTAAAACTGTTAAGGTATAAACTACATTCATGGATAAGACAAAAACAGCCTGTAAAATATATATTTTAATTAACGTCTGCCATGTCAATAATTTCAAGGAGTCAAACCAACGTGTATCCTAAAAGAAAAGAGAGTGATGGTAGCTCTAAATAAATTAGCGCCATGTTTGACAGAAAACACAAAACCTTATAATAGTTCTACATGAAGCTAGATAGTGCTACATAGAACCCAAACTTTTTAAAAGGCACGCCGAACACCTTAAGTGTTACAATGGTGCGGTGTACAAGAGCCCACAGCTCTACATAAAACCTTGCACTCTTTATTTTGTTATATTTAATATTTCAAGAAGAGCATTGTCTCTTTTCGTCCTATTTTAATAAATCATTCGAAGAAATGAGATGCGCACCTTGTTTTCTGCTAATTAAATGCACTCGGATTGCTCATTAATTTCATTACCATTTAATATGAACGAAGATATTTGTGCAAAAACATCAACACTTTCAAAGAACAAGACAGAAATGTGTGTTTACCTAACTATAATAAAAACCACGCCATGACAGTTAAAGGTAAACATCTCGTAAGTGTTTGTGCCTACACATTCTTTTAAAAATGTATTGACTGTCAAAAAAGTTATATAAAAGCCCGAATTAGAACCCTTTCTGCACCGAAAATTAAGTTCTATAAAGTGTCAAATCATCCTTATAGGGATTTTGTAAGGGGCCCCGTTACTTGTATAAAACCAACTTCAAGAACCTAAGGTTTTATGGTGCTGAAAACGTAACGGTGGCCAAAGCAAGAGCTTCTGTGTTACTTGGGATGACGGCCTTACTAGGGTTTATTGAAAGGTTTTCTCTAGAGCACCAGTCAAGGACTGTCTTGAGGGCGTTTTGCATACGTGATGTTACTTTGTTTGCTTCTTCACCCCTAATGATGATGACTAGGTCATCGGCGTAACCAATTATGTTTAAGCCTAAATTACTTAATTTGTGAAGTAGGTCGTCGATGACCAGAGACCACAGGAGGGGTGACAGTACGCCTCCCTGTGGACAGCCTCTTGCGGCTAAAACTGATACCGATGTCAGTCCTGATGTAGAAGTGATCAACCGACTTTCGAGCATCGCTTTGAACCAGTTAATTGTAGCTTGGTCAATGTTCCTGTGGATCAAGGCATTTGATATCGAATTATATCCAGTGTTGTCAAAAGCACCCTCTATGTCCAGAAATGCGCAGAGTGCAATCTCTTTCTTACTGAAAGCGTTTTTGATCTCTGCCAATAAGTCCAATACTTGGAAATGTGGAAAACTATGAAAAGGCGGTTGAATTTGAGGTTTTGCTGCTTGGTCATACAATAGTATAATCTTGCTTTTTGGTGACTTTTGCTTACACCTTGAACAAAAAGTGGCACCAGCTTTGTGAAGTTAGCAAATCTTTCTTTTTTTATAAAAATGACTTCAACACAGTCTCTTCAATTGCCTGTAATGGATGCCTACTCTTCCCAAAATCATTAAATCAGTGAATCCCAAAACCATTAAAGTTATGATTACTCTTCTTCTTTTTTTGATCCTCTGCAAGGGTTTTCTTGTTGATCTATCTCAATATAATTAAAACAAAAACCTTCAGTTATGACTGCACTTTTGAATATTTCGTAGATATTTCGGTACCACGAGCCTTAATCAAAAGTTGTGTAACCCGCTTCATCTATCTATCCACGACCACGAAGAAAAGGCATAAATTTCAAATTGAACTCACCCAACAACCCAACCATTTTTGTTTTAATTATTTTATTTTAAATAAAACTCACTTATATGTGGGTCATCCTTTTTGTTTGTGCAGGCAATCGGAAACTTCCGATAAATGCAGTGCAGTATATCCATTCTGTAGTTAAAAGGACTTTGAGTTAAATAAATGAGTGTGTGTATTATTTTTGAAATTCTAGTTAGAAATTCCAATCGATATTGCCAACCCCTTTTATGTGTGCTATTGCTTTGAACTATATTAGTCCAGCTGAAAATGGATGATAGTTAAACCACCAAAAGTCAAATAAAATGTGGATTAGTTTAGACTCCTAGTATCAAGCTGTAAGTGACTTTGAAATTTGTTGAAAATGAGAATAATTTATTTAAACGCAATTTATTCAAAACAAGCGATGTGCTTGGTTCCACGTATCTATTTTGTAACGCAAACGATTCTGTCCAAAAAGGACATCGAAGCTTTAAGCAGCTTAACAGCCAATAGTTTATTCGTAACGCAGAGTATTTAAATTCATTTATTTTAATTTTTATATGTCGACCGGAAATGAGTTTATTTGCCAGATGGTGCTTTTATGGCCGATTACCATTCTGTGTTTCCTTTCAATTATGGTCATGAATTGTTGATTCGTAAATGTTTTTTTATGTAAATACAAAATAGTGCTTAAAAAAATATGAGAAGCAAACTATTTTTCGTACGATTTCGTGGAAAATGAATTCTATTGGCAGGCAGTATGTTGCCTATATACTGTTTTTTAACAAATGTCTATGCATTACGAGATTGAAAACATTTTATCCACCTATGTTAATTTTTGTGTTTTCAAAAATCATGCCATCGGATGTCCTTTTTGGTAAAATTTTTGTTTTCTACAGTTTTTCCAAAAGCTTTAATACGAGAATTATTGTATTCTATGAACCATGTTTCGTTTAAACTATTTGGGTAGCTTCAGTCTTTTAGAACACTTGCTTCACGCATTTCTTTAAGTTTCATATGCTTGTATCCTAGTTACGACAATAAGATAAACCCAAGCGATTTTCGAGCCAAGCTATGATAAGAGTGCAATTTTTGGTGGTACACTCAGTTTGACACCACCTGTCATAACGGTCATTCACGCTGACCAACCTTGCTAGCGGGCGACATGTTGTGGCAATTAGTAGGTATACAGTTCCGGCATCTCAGCATCCACAAAGGGACTTGGAGATTCTCCGATGCATCAGATACACCATGTTGCTATCGATTGAAGATACTCATTCTTTAATGGCCGTCTGAACGTTCCAGGGGGCGCGACTCGCGACCACGTTGTAGCAATGGTATGGTTGCGGATATCCCGATGGGAGAAATGGATTCCAAGAAGGAACTACATGTGACCTTCAAGTGTTTGCGAGTAGTGACAACATTGCCAAAATATCATACGAGACGCAGAGGAAAGCAGCCTGATGAATGGAACCTTAGCATTGCTTGCGGGTCCTGAAGAAAGCAAACTTTCTGAGCTGTGTCAAGACCAGAGGCTTCAGTTTCCTAAACGTCGTATAAAAGATCCTTTCTGCTCTACTGTGTGAATGCCTTTAGTTTTTATCAAGCCCTGATAAGCTCAGCAAAGTTTATCACACGACAGATCGTGATTCCCACCACTTTTGGTTTCTTCGTTGGAATTTATGTCCCAACTGCATAGATGGAGGAGAAGGATAACATCGAACTGTGCGAGCTGTGCGGCGACACCGACCTAGCCAAAGAAGTCGGAATACAACGGTGGCGATTGTTGAATAATCTAGAGCTGGTTGATACCAATGCTCCAGCCCGTAAAATCTTCGAACACACCAGCATCGATGGAGCAGTAAATGATCGCCCTGTCAAAGAGCTATTGAGAACGCGCTCAAAGATGTTTGACTCTATAGTCGCAATGCTAAAAGACCGAATAATACTATCTTGACTATTTGACTGTATAAAAACGATGTCTACCGCCAGAGGACACACCTCACTTTCTGTGCCACTGTCCCAGTCTAGGTCAGTTTAGGAAAAGAACTTTAGGAAGCTACTTCTTCCCCGACATCTCAGAACTTCCAAACGCACCACTAACATCTCTTTCCAGGTATGTTAAATCAACAAGGTGGCTCCAGGAACCCAACACGGCGTAAGAAGGAAGCGGAACATCCACACAACTAGGATTATCCCCCATTGGGTATCACAATGGGTCTAAATAGACCTAAGTGCGATGAGGCGCGGGTCACCTCGCTCCTTCAGCCCAACAACCTAACCTAACCTATGTCTACCGCCAGAGAAACCCCGCAAGGTGGAGGGCTCTCTTTTCCCATATAACTTATAGTAATGAACACGTATCTGTTGAATCTCAATAACTCACCAACAAACTTGTGCTCATAGAGTGTGGCAAACTCTTGGCAACACTTGTTGATTTGATGCAAGTTGTGCTAAACGGACTAAGCCGATGGACCGAATCATATGGTCTTAGTGTCAACCTGCCAAAAATGGAGCCTCAACTAGGAGGTCGATACTCCGGAGGCTCAGCCTCAGAGTATGTACAGAGTGTTGGTACATGGCTTTATACGCTTAAAAAAGCGAATAGAGCCCTGTATAAGAATGGCTTGGCTCGTCTCTACGGGTAACACTTCTGCCATGGGCTTAGACACAATCCTAAACATTTCGCAGGAAGGTTGCTGTGTAAGAGGAATAGACCACATAATACCTTATCTTGACTTCAATCAAGACTACTGCATTCATATTTCCAGCAGACAAAACTGGATGCTGGATAACGTTTTAACCCACTCCGAGGTAGCAATCGAAACAGGCGGTCAAAATCAACTGAGGGTACTGGAGCTTTTGTATGCTCTGAGAAGGAGAAGACAATGAGAAGACTGTTGACTGCTGAGCTCTCTTGGTATCTTTCAAGCGGGAATTCCAGCAATACTTGTAGCCGCGAAAAGTTCAGAGTATTGGAACTTTCACAGAAGGATTTTTCCATTTACGTAGACAGCAAGCAGCCATTGAGGTCCTGGCAATAAAACTTATCGTGAAATCGCGTACTTTATCGCTCAGAACTTAGCAGAACTAAGCAGACAGGATAATGTAAGCTTTGTTTTTGGGCACCATGCCATAGTTACTTCATCGGCAATGAAAAGTCTGACGAGCTAGCGAAGCATGGCTTACATTGTGTGTATCACTACAGCCCACAAATGAGCTCATCCACTGCTCTTTTTTGAGACAGGGAAATATCGACCACTATGCAAAAAGTACCCCAAAATATGTAGAAAAATTTGCATAGCTGCGGGCATACAAAGGCGTTATGGCCATATAAAGGCGTTATGGCCATCCATAGACAGTAGCAAGTCAAGAAAACTTTTAGCACTTAAAGGTACCACAACCTGTTGGTAGAACACGCAGCGAAATTAAGTATCATTAATACCAACTATATTTGCAGGGGTTGTCCTGATCCCAAAGCGGATGAAAATGTGAAACATCTCCTCTGATAATATCCAAGTGGCTGCAGACAACGTTTAGAACTTCTAGGCCAATTCTTCTTTGAGGACCTGAACGAGATTGCTAGAATAGCGGTAACGAAAACCGTCAAGTTCTTCAGACACTCCGGCTAGGCCAAGTTTCTCGACGAAACTGCAGGATACTTCAACTACCCAAGTGATACAAATGACTTTTAATGATGTCTTCAAGACCGCTTTTGCAAATACATACAAACAAAGTCTTTCTGTTATCTGAAAGAGCCTTTTAAGCCTCAAAAAGGGCAGGAGCCTATTGTATGGGAGCAAAATTTCTTTAAGATTACTATTGTTAACATTATCAAGAGGTCATTATCTAACAACTATCTTAAAAAATAATCATCATATTAACACTAACATTTTTATCCCTTACATGTTGTCGTAGGCCTTTACAGCTGGTGAGTTGTCTGCTAGCAACTACCTGATCTAAACTAATCTAGATGAGCATCCTGATTAATATGACACACAAAAGTGGAAAGGGAACTTAGCCAACTACGCATGAATATTTTGGCTCCGTTTTTGATTTTGAATTTGGGGCTTTGCTTATCGGGGACTTATTACCTAAGTAGTGCCTTGAAGTCTTAGCAGCTGCGTCACGATCGTGTTGCGGCCGAAGATTCTGTTCTTGAAGTTACCCGAATTAGTTCATATCGCACTCTGGTTAGCAAGTCTTATATTTTATTTTTAATTGTTATAAGTTTTTATTTTATTTTTTAAATCAGTTGTGTTGGTTTCTTACTTTCGAATTTTTAACTGTTTCCGTCTCGAAAAAAGATGCAATTACGACTGTTTCCGTATCGAAGAAAGGAGATACGTTTTCGTGGCCTGTTTTTACCATTTTCAATAGTTAAGATCCATAAAACAGCAATCTCGATTTTTTTTCAACTTCCGTTGCGCTAGTATTTAACACTTTTTAAAATTTTCGTTTGTTTAAATTGGGTTGAAAACTTGTGGTTGGAAACAGCAATTTTGAAACGTTTTTAATGCAGTTTACTTGCCTTATAAAGAACTAGAAATCTTTGAAAAATAGTTTTCGAAAAGAGTTACGTTTTTGAGTCAAGTCTTTAAAGTTTTCAAATATTAGAAGTTTGCTATGGTTTTGAATAAAATCTCAGAAGATGGACTATGCCCGTTATACATTTCGAAGTTATACTTTATACGGTTTAGGAGCTAGAGGGGAAGACATACCTACCATCTTTTGACTTTGTTTATGTTTTTTCAAATTTCAAATCCATAGGAAAAATTTTTTTTTTTCAGTTCCCATTAAACTTCGTTCTTAAAGCACAGACACCTGCGCCGGTTTTTACGTAAACGGTAAAACAAGCTTCTTTTTCTATTTAGTTTTTTATAAAGTCTTCGAAAAACTTAGGTTAGAAACGTCGCGGCGATTTAAAATTTTTTTAACGCAGCTTGCTTTCTTTTTATACGGTTTGTGTTTTAACCAAATCTGAACAACATCGCGAATGCACCCCGGAAGTTATTCTCTTAAAACTACGCTTGCTCTCTTTACGAAAAGGAGGAATGTCCTGGTCTGACCCAACTCGCGCTGAAAGGTGTCACTATTCCGATATCCGATGAAGACAAATATTTGGGAGTAGTCCTTGATAGAAAACTTTTTTGGTCCAAGCATGTTGAATCCAAAACCGGAAAACCACTGTTCATTTTCTGGCAGTGTAAAGACGCTTTTGGCAAGACATGGGGCCTATCTCTAAAAAGGGTTATCTCTAAGGGTTAATCTAAAGGGCCTATCTCTAAGTGGATCTATACGGTCTTACGGCCACGGTAAGACCACTCCTCTCATATTCATCGGTTGTTTGGTGGAACAGGCTTTCGCGGAAACATGTTACTGCCTCTTTTGCCAAATTCCAAAGAACGGCTTGTATTGGCTGCACAGGGGCCTTCCCTAGCACTCCGAGCTCTGCTCTAGATGCTCTGTTGAACCTCCCCTCCTCCCTTGATATATTTATCATGGCATGCACGCTGAAAACCATCTTTCGCTTAAAGAAAAGTGGTTTTTTGTACCACACGCATTTGAATTTTGAAGAACTTGTGCGGGTATTGTCCTTCGACCCCTGTCTTATGCACATGCCCTCTGACGCAATGACCCCAGAAATCCTTTTGCGACAAAACTACCACGTCGACTTTCCACAAACAATTGTATGGCTTCGATCAGACTCTGAACCAAGAATGCCATCGTTTTTTGACGGATGGCTGCGAAACCGGGCAGGGGTCTGGTGCTGGAGTCTTTGTGGAAAGTGAGAACATTAGACTCCACTACTCCTTAGGTAAATGCGTCTGTCTTCCAAGCGAAGATTTTCGCTATACTAATGGCTAAGCGCTATCATGTGAATAATAGGTGGAGGGCAAGATATGTGTCTTCAGTGACAGCCAAACCGCTCTAAATGCGTTGCTCAACCCTCTTACCTCCAAGATAGTGCTCCAAGATAGTCCAAGGTAGTGCTCGAACACAAGCATTCGTTGAACTTAGTCGGAAGGCTAAATGCAGTGAATCTTGTTTGGGTCTCAGGTCACACTGGTATCCAGGGAAATGAGATCTCTGTTGAGTTTGCCAAACTAGGTTTAGAAAAAGTTTTCTCAGGACCTGAACCTATACTTTAGGCCCATTGCTACTTGGGTTTCTCGTGAGCACAGGGCTCGTTGACGTGACCGCGATGGGTGCAGACAGACAAAACGACCACGCTCGGATATCTGTAAGGGGTCTACGTCTTTCCTTCTATCTCTCAAGAGAATTGACTGCTGACATCTTGCAGGCGTCCTTACCGGCCACCAAGCCTTTGCTAAGCACTTTAATGTGTTGGGCTTGAGCAAAACCAACACCTGTCATGCCAGTGGAGTGGATGACGATATTGCGAAAAACTTCCTCGGGAGTTGTCTTGCCTTTGCTCTCATAAGATAGCGGATCTTTGGGGCTGACGTGGTGACTTCCGAACACCTAAGCTCTTCATCACAGACGCTCCCTCTCGTTTTTTTGAAAGATGTTTAAACTCGTTAAAACTCGTAGTTAAACCCCGTCGAATAGTAACAACCTCCGACAAAATCAAAAATAAAAAACCCTTAAAGTTTGAGTCAATACGATCCACACGGAATATATATCCCAAAAATATCTTAAAGAAAGACAACGCGTTATGTCGAAAGTAAAACGTATAAGATGCATAAAAGGGTTAGGCACTATACGCATCCTGAAACCCTGCGTATTTGTACCTACTGGACACTGCCTTTGTCTTTAAGAAATGTTGAAGCAATTAGCTAAACTGAGTACGTATTCCAGCACATTTAGTAGAAGTTGCAGGCATTAAAGGTGAAAAGAAAGTTTCATACTTTCAATTTTTTATGTCGCTGCATTTCTTACAGAGAACGGGACATGTGAGGAAGTGTGATTTCTTCTTCTTTCTGATCCAGGCAGCTCTTGGAAAATTCACAAAGAAGAACACCATTCACAAGAAGAAAGCCTTGTTGCATGATTATCTGTCATAAAGTGTTCTGTATGTTCATCTATTGTAGCACTTATTTACGATCTTTCAAGGGCTTTTAGAGGAACAAACACTGATAGTCGGAAAAATTCTAATATCCTTCGCTATTTTTAAACCAGGAACAGACTTTTCTTTTGTTGCCACTTTAAACACACTCCAATAATAACACTATACATCGTTGTATAACACGATGGGTTCATTTTCCATCCAGAAAAGGATCCAAACATGTTCTAACTTCGCCATCCATCTTAAGCACTCTCTCTTCATTTTCAAAGCTTAATAGAGAAAACTAAACATTCCAGAATATTTGTATGTAAATAAACCCAATGAGTCTTCTTCTTGATCAACCCTCTTTAAATTGTTCATTTAAAAAAAACCCTCAGTCCATAACCAATAAATTAATAAAAAGAGTACATGACTTCAAAATATCGAAGTTCTTCATCATTACAGTGCGTCCCTTGAAAAGATTAGACGAATATCATGCTCTACAAGCCAGAAGACTTGGTCATAAATATTACAACCCTTACGTGCTTCGTTTGCAGAGTAGTTCTAGTTTCCTTTACTTCGCGCTATTAGATATTCGAAAAAACATAAATCTTCAACTGTTACCATCATACACACACATTCGAGCATGTTTTTGAAATGTAGTCTTACTCCATTTGGTTATGCAAATTATTTATATTATTGAAAAGGATACATCCTTAGTGAACCGGATTTGTCTCCAATCACCAATAATCTTTGTACTGGATCGAATGCTAGGGCCGTAGGCGAATGTGGAAACCCATGTCGAAATGTCTGAAATGAAAATAAATAAAAATACAATTATTAGACAGTCTTTTAAACACCTAAAGCACGCTATAAGGCGCAGGTTATTACATTAATTTAAATTTAAATTAGAACCATTTATAATTTATTCTAATTTTACTACCGTTGCGAGAGTGTTTCACAAATCACATGCTAAGGCACGCATCCCCCGACACGCTGGCACTGATTTATTGCAGATAACGCACGTAGGTATCCTTCGAATGGCAACAACTCCCCCTCCCCATGCCAACAATTCGCCAGGTAATTTTTTCTTTGGAGAGGGAAGTGTATGCTAATTAATCATATCTCCCGAGTCCTTGATGTTATTGCGCGGAGTGTGAGGCAGGAAAGAAGTAATGGGAATTCAAGGATAATGATTCAAGTCATTTTTTAAAATAAAAATAAAACTTTTTAAATACCATTTACAACAATTTGGAACAGGGTTTAGGCACTAAGCCAGTTATAAAGTTGCCAATGCATGGTAGGCAGTTTATTCGCTGCGCCGCTACCCTTATTTTAAATCGGCACCAACATGCAAGTTTTATATTGAAGTCTTCGTTTTTTGTGCAGTAAGTTGGAAATGGAATGCCGCACCTCGGAAAAAATGAACAGACACTGACTGCAGGTAAAAGAGTCACTTATAAATCAGTCGGGATTATTGCTCCGAGGGTACTTGAAACGCAGCGTGCATCAGGTGTTGCTGGAGGACGTAATCAAAGTAGTGATGCCCTTGAGACTTCTAAATAAGTAGGGATCCTAATTAAATCACAGTGAAGGGATTGCCAAGAGTATCTCATTACGTGTATCACATCAAAGACATTGAAGCACTAAACACCTCCAACTATATATACGCACCGAGTGAGCATTAAGTTACGTAAAGGATGTGCATTGTGTTATTTTTAAGGGCTTAGCAGCCTGTTCCTACCTTTAATCAAGGGCACTTTGCAGCATTTGTATTTTTATTTCGGTTTCCTAAAACAGCTGCAGCTTATTGACTCAGGTTTGTTTTACAACCTTTTTCAGAAAACAATTCAGGAAAGTGCTACGGCACGGCACGCAGTCAGTCCTTGGCTTTTTGCCATAAGCAAACACAAATGCTTAAAGGTAAGGTACTTCGAGGAACAGCTTGCAAAAAGTACTTTTGTACTTTTTGTTCCACTGTTAAGTGCGTTTGGGGAAACACAATTTACTGCGAAACTATTTAAATAAGATTTAATAAGGATGAAATAATATTTACATTTCACAAAACACACACACATGCGTGTGTGGTAGCTATTCGCATGCTAATGTTGGTTTTGGAACATCACATTGTAACAAAGAGAAATTTGGGCACTTTACGAGGCGGTTTCCTATAAAATAGTTTAAGTAAATATTTTACAATTAGAAAAGTTTTTCTCCCAACCTGACGAGTTTTCTCCTCTCGACCCATCCCCACCATAGTCGCAGTTTTGGGTGGTCTTTTCCGCTTTGTCAACCTAATTTAATAAGGAAACCCTAGTCGTGCACATGTTAAGCGGTGATTATCCTTGTGACCTGGGAAAATGTACAAAAGGAGAGAATGATTTCGGATTTTTTCACTGACATCGTTTTGTTTCCTTAGTTATACTATCATGAACTTTGGTACTCATGTGCATCCAAGAGGATTTAAGCATCCGCAGCTTCTATCTATCAACTCCTACTCTCATCTCCCCGTGACTAAAACCGGGTGTCCAGGATATCCCCTAGGGATTGGGTCCCAACCCGTTTGAAAGGTTGTTGGAGCTAGAAGACAAGAGAGGAGGGAAACGTCTTCTGCATCCAGATGGCTGCGGAGGAGTTCCAAATCTACGGTGTTGTCAACATTCACGGCCAACTACTTAGTAAAGACTTTATATGGGCTACAACAAATTATACGGAGCACAGGTCTATAAAGAGCAGTTTATACAGCGCAGCACTCCGTTCTTGGACCTTGGAGTAATAAAAAGGATCTGGCTCTCTATGCTTATAGTATCGTGTCGTCCCATTAGAGCAAAACACACCAGTAATCAAAATCGGACGGATTTACTGATGATGAACCATTTAAATGAAATAAGGATGAACAGCCTCGAACTAGCTCAGATAATGTAAGGGCCTCACATCACTTGGAGCCGAGCAAACTTTGGTAAAAGCTTTTAATGCTTCAAGAACATGATATCGAGAACAATAAGCCTTGCGGACAGGGCTAAATTCTTTAGCAGTTGGATTTTGTAGTGGGCTCCAGGTCAGAAGGAAAATGAAAACGCTAAAAGCGAGCACCTGCCACTTAGGCTTAATCCCACGGTGTGGGCAATTCCACAAAGCGGTGTTAAAGAAATGCGTTTGTCCCGCCCCGAGATCTTTCTTTCACTATCCAGCACAGTGCAATATGATGTCACGTTTAAGGCGTGAGCTTCCTCCTTGCTAGAACGAGGCCTACTTCTTGATCAGCAAACGTTCCCGCGATTTTGGGCTAGCACAGTCACCATTATGCTCCGACTGGGGGGCCCCTTCCTCTTTTAGACAGAAATACGCTAGGCCGACTTGAGACGAAGCACCCGCATAAATCGATCTAGTTCATGGACAATTTGCCTCCCAAGGTACTAGAATATAGCTTCCGGTGGAGCCTGACAACCGCGAAGGTCACTTTGAGATGGACTGGCTTAAATGCTCCTTCAACATTGGGAAGAAAGTAAAAGGTAACTCTATCTGAATTGCTTTTATCCCACCTACTCAGCTAATGCTTTAGAACAGTATCGAACAACACAGCCTGCCACACTCACACCTACCCTTGTCCATAACTGTTTCACTACTTACCAGGTCTGATGATGAAAGGGGAATAACTCCTCCTAACTTAAAGACAGAGCTACGACGCCTTACCTGCGCGACAGACCGGCAAGCAGCCAAGCAGCATGACACGTTGAGTGGAGAGAACCTTCTGCCTACTCCTATCCGTATTAAGTATGTCTGCCCAAACAGGGGCAGCATACGATGCACACGCTACGAATAGCCTGCAAACTCTATGCGTATAGCGCGTCTGCTCAGGCCCAGTCAGAACAAAGAATATGTTTAACCCGTCCTATCGAATGAATGGGGTAAGCTAAAAAGCTCAACCTTCCACTAACTGTGACTCCTAGACATCAAACTTCAGTTACCTATCTGAGGGTCGCATCTTCCGACCTAACTAATGGCCGACGATTCACCGATAATCTTCCCTTAAGAAGCAAACCGACTCTGCCCTCGAAACATGAGCAATTGGTCATCGGGAAAAGCACAACACTCACAAATTTCATTGAGACGCGACAGCATGGAGTCCATCATAAAATTCCAAATATCTGGACCATATATGGACTCCTGAGGGCAACCACTCTCAACATCTACACCAACACATTCATTGACACCAAATACGTGTGCTTTTCTGCTCGAGAAATAGCTCTTCCAAAGAGTTAATTCTCTGCATCCGACCTCTCGCAGTTGGGCAAGAAGTCTATCCCATCTAGTGTAATCAAAAGCGCCCTTAAAGTCAATAAATATGCCAAGCATATATAAAGAATCACTATAAAGGATGTTGTGCTAAACGAACAGCCATGCTTCTTCTACACCGCGACCAGGCTTAAAGGCAAACTGAAATGGGGAACGAGAATCAGTGATGCTTTCCCGAAGCCTTTCCACCGTAACCACTTCCAGTACTTAACCAACCACGGGAAGAAGTCTGATGCCGCAATAAGAACGAGAATCAGACCTGATCTTTTCCGCGGACTTCAGCAAAACTATCACCTTTGCCCGCTTTAACTCAGAAGGGAAAAACCCTTCGCCAATGCATCCTGAATAAAAGGTCATCAAATATTCAGGTACTGCTTTCCAGATGGCTCTCACCGTCTCTTCAGTCAGTCCGTCAATAATAGGCAACTTTTGGACCCAATTCGTCTAGAATAGAACTGCATATTTTACCTCACTCTGTTCTAACCTAGGAGCAACAGAAATATCTCCAGCCGGAGTGTCAATCTGCCACTCACATCTGGGGAAAAATTGCATCTCGAAACAACCTCAGCAATATTGAATGCCTGATAATCCAAACTCAAATTTTCAAACGATTCCAGTGGTGCTTCCGCAACCCTTTCGCAGACTCGAGACCGATACAATGCCCAATTGACATATGGTCTCTAACACTTTTCAATCATATTCAACTGTTGGTCAGGAACAGGAGCAATGCGAAAGATAACGTTCTTTATAAGATTGTGATCACTCACTGACCGGCCACTGACCTCCCAGATAAATGTAAAATTACTAAGTGCAGTCTTATTGGCAAAGGCAAAGTCAATATCGCTGAAACCATTTGAATCTGAAAGTGAAAAGATCTGACTGGGTGTATTGACGACATGAACCCGTTAAGTGACAATCCATTCGCTAAGCAACTCACCCCTCTGGACAGCACGGATTCCGGAACGATGCCCAGAAATCTTGCTGAACCAAAGAGGTGAAGATGCATTAGCATCAATGCCTAAAACAGACTCGTGCCCAGGAGGCAACAGCCCGGGGTCGGCCTGGGCCTCAGCCAACAAGTTTCGCCAGCCAACTCTGTCTCTAGCTAGCTGTCTCCAGTTTTGCCCGCGAAGTTGGCCGAGGTCCACCCCCAACTGCACGTGCCACCTGAGTCTCTACTGCACCGTCCTTGCGGGGTGGATATGAAGATTTGCCGGGTCGGGGCGTTGTTGTCATCCGCCAATTATGAGCGAGTCCTGCTTTACGGTGCAGAAGCATGGATCGTATCAAAGGCGGTAGGCGGATGAAAACACTTTAGGCTGGTTTGAGAGGAAAGTTGAGGTGAAAATAAATCATCGAACTATACGGGCTATAGCGCTCTAGATCAGCCATCGTAGTCTTTGTATTTTGACTCTGTTGGATAGGTCGGTGTCGCTGTACAGCCCGTACAGTTCGATGAAATATTTTCACCTCAACTTTCCTCTCGAACCAGCCTGAAGTGTTTTCATACGCCTTTTATACGATTCATGCTTTTGCACCGTAAAGCAGGACTGGAATGATGAGGGCCTTACAAATGGGCACTTTAGTTGCACGAGAGAGGTTTTGCCTGCTCAGTTGCCTTTTCAGCCTGATGAAACAGCGGTTGGCAAGAGTGATGCTTCGTTTGATTTCAGCGCTGGTATCACTGTCTGAATTTATAGCGGAATACCGAGGTAGACCCTAACTAAACTATTTCAATGTTATAGCTGTCGATGGTGATGTTTATTGAAGATAGCATATACTTGGTTTTGCCCTCGTTGACTGCTGATCAACAGGACATGCAGGACAGTCATACAGCATATGGGCGCCGGGTTTTCCGAGGGTCAATATTGGCCTGGATGACTACCTCCTTGTAGCCTACGTACCAAGCGGATATCTCTACCAACGCCGATAGATGGAAATACTGTGAGGAAGTTTGACGTTTGTTTTCGCCAAGTCCTTCTCCAATCGAGTATCTCAAAACTTCCTTTGAAGTGCTCTGTTGTCAGTATCAAGTGTAAGTGCTCAGTGGTAACATGGCGAAATGCCATCCAAGATGTCGATGAACGCCGGCGAGTACATGCACTTAAGGAGGAACCATATAAGGCAGAACTGCACGGAAAAGATAAGAACCAGAGCAGCTGTCGAGCTCTACGAGCAGAAGAGGTGAAAGGAAGCCGACATCTCCGAAAAAACGAGTAGCGTCTAATTAAGGATGAGAGGAGAGAGCGTCTAATTAAGGATAGAGAAATGCTACGACAGGTATGACTGTCAAAATTCGGGCCGAAGCGTGTAAGGACAGAGTAGTCGATGCTAAGGATTAAGGAAAACCATTTCTGTAAATTGTGGTGCGAAGGAGACAAACCGATTCCCCCTGTCAGGAAGAATGTGCCCTATTATCTGTTCGAAGAAAATGCCAATGAAGAAAATGAATGATACTGCTCATCGGACTTAAATGAACTGAAGTAGCTAGATATGTCTAAGCTTAAGAGTAACAAAGCTGTCGGAACTGACGGCGAAAGTGGCGAAATTTTCACTCGGATGGCAATGAGTTGGTTAGATTATGGAAAGTGATTGGCGGAAAGCGTGCCCGATGAAAACGGGCGGCAGACAGGCGTAAGAAAGAAAAACTTGAAATCTTATTAAACTCGAAACTCACCAACCCTAGATCTAAAATTTTTTATTTTGTACAACAGACTTATATCCCTGAACTGAACAAATTCGTCTGCCCATACGAGGCAAGATGGGAAAATTGAGAATTAAATTGAGAAAAGCATTCTTGAAAATTGTCTCTTTCCTCCCTGAAACCATTAAAGGAGGAGAAGAAGATGGCACATTTTCGATACTGTTTCAAGGGATTTTCGACGCTGTTTCAAAAAGATACCCTGGCGCGCACTGGTACCCATTCCGACCAAGCTGGGCAGCTGTAGTCTTGCCTGCAGTCAAATTTCGGACGCCTATCGAAGAGTAAAAATGTTTAATACCTATCTAAGGCAGGAAAAGTTTCAGGCGCATGGCACTCATGTGGTATCCTTACAATCATAAAACAACTAATCGATAGACACAAACGGGACACAGCATTAAATAAATTTAAACCAAACAAGTCTCAAAATACCTATCGACAACCCGGTCGACAATCGGCGGATTAAGCCCTTAATAACTTAGTTACCACAATGAAGAATCCATTAGCCATCGTAAGGAGGTCTGCCTTGTGGCTTACCTAAAAATTGAAGGAGCCCTTAACAATGTCTTAAGTCAACAAGCAGAGCTCTCAACAACAGAAATCTATCCCCATTCATACGTAAATGGATATGTCAATGCTTAATGGCTCGCATTGATGAAGTGCTATACTCGGCGTTAACGTCACGGGGATGACCTCGAAGGGACGTTTTGTCGCCTTTTTTATGGTTTCAGCTGTTAACGTTCTAGGTACTTAAATCCTTGTTAAGCTAATTATTTGATGACTTGTGATATGCTGATGATAGAAATTATTGTTTGTAGCGAATTCGGAAACACCGTTTCAGAAGTAATGGAAATCGCACTGGCTGCAGTTCAGAGATGGTGCAGCAAAGAAGGCCTCTTTCTGAACCCTTAAAAGGACTATTATTGTTCCTTTTACAGTACGGAGAAAATTAGATCTGCTGCAATGACCAAGGGAAGCCATCTTAAGGAAAGCCTTTCAAGATTTTGAAATAGTTTTTGATAACAAATTGATACGGAACTCACAGATAGAACGCCCCGTTACCAGAGACACCAGATCCTTTAAGATCTGCCGTCTAAGCTGCGGTAGCAATTGAGGTCCAAGATCTCGGATGATATACGGGCTGCACATGGTCATTGTTTAGCCAGCAACGGCCTATTCGGTACTGATTATGATGCACAAAGATAAACAAAGCCACATCAGTTTAAAAGCTAGAAAAAATACAACCTCTTCTATATGGAATCTGCATCGTTTTAGTCGCTCCACCCCGACCATGCCAATAAATGTCATCCAAGGGATTACACTTACTGAAACCATTCGATTAACAAGACCTAACTCTGCCTTATGCCATAGAATCCGAAAATTAATTGAGCATGCCCCTCGGCTTCGGCCATATGCTTCCATAATAGAAAGTTTTTCACAACAATTCTTTCTTTAACAGTAATGAATGGGAAAAATTCGAAATCCATCTCGTCAGTCATTGTGAATCATAGCCTGGTCAACTGACAACAGGGACAGGCGGTCTATTGTGTTCATGGGAAATGCCTCAAGAGGACCTGGGAAGACTTGGAAAAAACGTATTCATTTCCCAGGCTGAAATCCTATAGTGCCTATACAACTACCTACTGTGTCGAAAAATAGACTATATGCCCTGACATACGAGGAAGAACAATATTCATCTTCTTAGACATTTAAGTTAGCGCTCAAGCTCTCACATGTCAAAAAATTGAAAGTTTTTTTTTCATCAAACCTGACTCGCCGGGCTTGGCTAACTATTCCACTCCTACCTAAAGAGATCTTTTATGCCGTGAAAATCAAGGTAGTTCAGGTTAGGAGGTTATCCACCTTCCACATGCTGCTATTTCATAACGGTGCTAGCAGAGGAAATCTTCATGTCTTCCGTACCCGATTATTGTTCTCTGACGAATACGTTCCATCTGATAACATTTAGGACTGGACATTCAAATAGGGATCACTTGCATCATCTTCTTCAAGACAAAGTCATCATTTTGAAGTCGAGACTCGAGACTATTTTGATTTTAGAGAGGTGATAATCTTAACCGCTGGTGCCCTATTAGGTTGATGGGTGCCCTTTTGGCAATAGTCACGGCTCACTTAGGCCAGCAGTTGGGTCCATTGTGTCCATTTTGGAAACCTTCTTAGCACCTGGAACGAAAACAGAAATAAGGCGCTGTTAGAAGGTCAGAGCTCCGCCCTCTTGGACTCATCCGGTTTTGTATACAAATCTTAGGAGGTCCTTTAGATCTACATTATTTACTTCGAGCTCGTTGAAGAAGTAACTGCCAAGGGTACTACCCCTGATGCTGTTTAGTTCTGGGCACTTGCAAAGCAGGAGACGAACAGATTCAATTTCTACAACATCCCTGCAGCTTCTGCAGTAATTGTTATGCGGTATACCTAGCCGCTTAGCGTGTAGACCCACAGCGCAGTGCCCCGTTAGGATTCCCATGAGTCCGATAGGCTGGTCCGATTAAAAATAGTGATATATCTCTTTTTGCTTACCGCTGGCCATAGCTCCCTTGTGTGTCTGCACGTACCAAGTTCTGTTCAACGTAGGTTAGTTCTACTCAAGGATTCAGTTTCTACCCTAGGTGCTATCGAACTCAGCGGGATTCTTAAGATTTGAGGGCTAGAGATGCATTCATCCCAGACCCATATCTCGCAAGCTTGTCCGCTTCTTTGTTTTGTTTCCAACACACAGTTACAGTGTTATACTCGTGATAAGTGATTACGCGTCCAGAATTTCCCTGCATAGTGGTGCGTTAGGTTTCCTAGAAGTTGTTACAATCACAACTATTTTGATCTAGGCATTAGAGTAAATTTATCAATGACAAGAGAGAAATGATACTTTTTCGAAATCCATTAAATTGATTTAAAACTTGTTATCTCGCCGTCAACAAACAATCTTCTATTTCCATTGATTTGTCAGTTACATATTTTGAGTGATTCTATGATTTATTCTACTATAGAATGGCAAAGTGATGTGGTGCAAGATACCAAAGGTATAAGATGCAAAGCCAGAGGTATCATAACAAAAATATCTAGCTAGCATGCAAATGAAAGCATACCTTCCTTCAGCAATCATTCAGCTTCTGTATGACACATATGAATGATGAGCAACTACAAGGTTTTATATCAGGCAGACAGGTATCACTTATTCTCTGTCTCTGCAATTTTACTGTGGCATTTGTGCGGATATGTTAGTGTTTCCACACCTGAGAATTTTCCCAAGCATGAAAGAGCAGAACGGAATCATGTCGCCGTAACAAATGCCACAGCCGTTCGTAACTATGTAAGGCAAATTGAGGACGGCACTTGCCTTTGAAATTTTATGATGAAACATGCACTCACAGACATGCAAGTTTACGCATATAGGTACTACACGCTACCAAATGGACTGGAGGTGCAGTGAGGTAGTACTAAAAGGATTTTCAGATGGTCTAGATTAATCGGTTATGTGAAGAAGTGAGATTTTTTTTAATGAAGCTGCAGTGGAGCTAAGAATTCCTTTTTTCCCTGAATTGAAACTCGGACGCATAAGGATCAACTGTTGATGCATTGAAAGCGGCCAGCTGCGACAGTTTTTTAAAGGCCTTATTTTATTTCATGTTATGTACTTTATTTTCGTATAAAGAAAAGAAACGAGATATTCCCCGAATTCAGGTACATAAATTCATTTTGTTCCCCGTTTTTTGACTCAGAAAGATCGAATACAAAGTTTTTTTTAGATACGTAAGTCACATACTCTTCTGAATGTTTCCTTTCCACGAGTCCTGGAAATTCGACAATTGGCCACCTTAGCCCTCGGGTATTAACGCAATGCAGTCAAGTTGAAAGAAGTGAAAATGGTTGGCGAGAATGGAAATAATAATGAAACAGCTGAAATAAATTAAATTAATATACAAAATAGCGACGCATAATGTTCTTCATCCGATGAGCAATCCGAAAAGCAATAAAATTAAGTTCCTGCTGATTTGAAAAAATTTTTTTAAGATCGACATTAATAAATTGTTACTCACGGTGCCTAAAGATTTTGATTTCTACCATCACCAAAAGGGACGAAAATGATTTAATATGTTTTAATGAGAAAACACTGCTTATAAAGTAAATTTGAAGTAGCGAGTGGGTGAAATCTAACAAGAACGTCACATAACTGAAGTTCCACTTAATTACAGAAAAAAAATTGGCATGCTCATTTTGTTCATTTAAGGTAAGGTCTGACATTTTTATCACACAAAATAGACTTATTCGCATGCTATCATGTGCTTTACTTTAAACGTTTTTATTTTCATTAAATAATACGCCAACTGTTGTTACGACACGACATAGAACAAAGAGTGCCTGAGTAGTGCCTGAGTAGTGCCCTATAGCTTAAGGCGGTCAATAACTCTTAAAATCGAAGCAAAACCAGAAAAATCTTAAGAATGTAAAGGAAAGCGGCCAATTAGGAAAGTGTTTTAGCAGAATTTCCAGCACATCCATCACTGGCATCATGTGAAGCCAATGACGGAACAGACGCAAGAGAACTGACGTTAAATCAATAAAGAAGATTTCCAGCCAGTATTGAATTGTTTAACTAAGATGACCGTGCATCGGGTGTAATGCCTCCTACATATGGCTCTCCTTGGAAAAGGTTGACAGTCTGCTGAGGGACATCCAGAACATCGTGGTCCAAATGTGAGTGAACGAGAAAATCTTCCCGTTTGCCTGGAAGGCAAAGTCTAGAATGGACACAATCTCGAAAACTTTGTTCCAAAAATCCCAAAAACTAAAATAAGATATGGGATAAAGTCCAAAAAGACAAAAAATATCGAAAGATGAACCCGTAAATAAAATTTACTCGAATACAAAAAGCCAAATTCGCACCTACTTCAAGCAGCGGGCAGAACATGCCCAAATATATTCAAAAATCATCCAGACAAGTAAGATTTTTTCACAGAATTGTCATCACATGATCTAATAAAGAAGGCGACACTCTTCTTCACGGGGAGAAAAGGTGCAGTCAACAGCCAAGTCTCTTGTTTGAAGGAAAGACTTTGGTTTTCTGCAGATGTTACATGGTCTGTCTGCATTCGGCAGAGTCGCGCGAACAAAGACTTGTAGAAACGCAAGTTTCTATTTATGGGATTTGATTACAGGCCCAGACAGACCCGAAGTAAGTTTGTTTCCTGGGAACATCTTTTCTGTATCTTGTCTTTGTTAAGCCTTCTGACCGAGTTCAGTAAAAATTTGAGTTCTAGTTAGACTATGTTAAGAGGGTTAAAGAGTGTCTCCACCACACATAAAGCAGAGATTAACGTAGGGAGATTTTAAATTTATCCGAAAGTGTTTCCACCGAAATAAAGAAGATTCACTTGAAGTGTATGCTTTCATTTTTTACTTCTCTCAATAACAACTTCTTGTGTAAAATGCTCTTGTGTAAATGATCTGATCCGCCACACAATCCCCTAAGGAACGTTAGTCTTTTTTCGGTTTCCGGGCAACTAGAATGATGTCAGATTAGGAAAAAAATTATATCATTATTTTATGCTACCAAATTCTTGATTCGACTAAACGCAATAACGCAAAAAAAATGTATAACAAACCGTCACATATACTTTTGGGATTTCAGTCCAGAAATGAAAAGCAGATCAACTTGACTCAACCTTAACATCCACCAAGGATATGCTGTGCCCAGCTCAGTGCTTTTAATTTTTTTCACAGATCAAACCACATAAACCGTTCTCATCACAACCATTCTGCGCATCCCTGTACGCAGTAAAACAAACACAGCTGATGATACACAGTCACAAACCATAGGTTATAAAATCATGTTATATCGAGGGAAAAATGTACATTCGCAACCGGATTCATGTTCTATGATTGGCCAGCACAGTTTGTTGTGTTTCATTTGTCGGAGGTTGCTACTATCCGATGGAGCACTCAGACATAACTACTGCTCCATTGTACTAACACGCGGACACCTTACTTTAATGTATTTAGTTTACCCGTCTTTCGAAGAAAAAGGAGAAGGAGCTTCAATGCACCACGTCAGCCCCAAAGATTTGCCACCTGATGCAACTATATAGGACCACAACTACATAGGAAATGTTCCGCTGTATCGGCGTCCTCTCCACAGGCAGGACAGGTGGTGGTTTCGCTCAAGCCCAGCACATTCAAGTACTTGGCGAAAGCTTGGTGGCCCATAAGGACGCCTACAAGCAGTCTCGAATCGACAAGCAATCAATTCTCCTGAGAGATAGAAGAAAAGATGCTGATCCCTCGCAGACATCCGAGCGTTGTCGTTTAGTCTGTCTGCACCCAAAGCAGTCACGTCAACGAGCCCTGTGCTCACGAGAGACCCAAGTATCAATGGCAGACGTGACAACAGATACAGGCAGGCCTAAAGCAGGTTCGGGTCCTGAGAAAACCTCTTCTGAGCCTTTTCTGGCAAGCTCATCAGAGATCTCATTCCGCTGGATACCAGTGTGACCTGGAACCCAAACAAGATTCACTGCATTTAGCCTTCCGACTAAGTTCAACGAATATTTGAGTTCGAGCACTATCTTGGACGAGGTAAGAGGGTTGAGCAACGCATTTAGAGCGGCTTGACTGTTACTGCAAACGCATATGCTTCTCGCCCTCCACCTGTTAGTCACAATTTAGCGCATAGCCATATTAGGATAGCGAAAATCTCCGCTTGGCAGACAGACGCATATTTACCTAAGGGGTAGTGGAGTGTAATGCTCTCGCTTTCCACAAAGACTCCGGCACCAGACTCCTGTCCGGTTTTGGAGCCATCCGTGAAAATACGATGGCATTCTTTCCCTGGTTCAGAGTGTGACCGAAGCTATTCCATTGCCTGAGGAAAGTCGACGTGGTAATACTTTTGTCGCAAAAGGATTTCTGGGGTCATTGCGTCAGAGGACACGTCCATAAGAAAAAGGTCGAAGGACAATACACGAACAAGTTCTTCAAAATTCCAATGCGTGTGGTACCAAAAACCACTTTTCTTTAAGCGAAAGATGGTTTTCAGCGTACATGCCATGATAAATATATCAAGGGGGGAGGGAAGTTTCATCTAGTTTCTCATCTAGAGCAGAGACCGGCGTACTAGGGAAGGCCCCTGTGCAGCCAACCCAAGCAGTTCCTTGGAGTTTGGCAAAAGAGGCAATAACACGCTTACGCGAAAGCCTTTTCCACCAAACAACGGATGCATATGAGAGGAGTGGTCTTACCATTGCCGTATAGATCCAGAGGACCATTTTCTGCTTAACGCACTGACATTCAAACACCTCGCACTGACAGTCAACTCTCACGACGTCTGGTTTACTGTTACTTTAAAGGGTGTTTCCACCGGAAACTAATCTGCGATCAAGACACACCTTCCTTAAATCCTTTCTAAATAACGAGATTTAGAAAAAAAGTTTTTAAATCTCTTGATGAAGAGATTCGAAACTATGTATGTAGCTTAGAGATTCAATCAGAGATTCAATTCAGCTTTGTTTGCTGTGTCGTAGAACTCAGATCCCATCCTGTGGTTGGGATGCGCAAAACGGTTGATCTTGCTGTTGGTGTGGATGTGGTTATAACTGTCAAAACCGTTATACGCCAGAATGTTGGATGTTAATGTTGGTTCTTCTGGTTGATGTTGATCAAGTGTTCTAACGAATTTGTGAACCAAATCAAATATTTCAAGTTTTGTTTTCTTTTTGAGTTATTTCGTTTCGTTGATTGAAAAAATCGGTGACAATGAGATATGAGTTTAATTATTTTGAAATCTGAGTTGCCCGGGAGCAAAATAAACGTAATTTTTCAAGGAGATGCGTAGAGGACATGACGACCAAAAATTGCCATTTCACACCACAGGATGTCATTGAGAAATTTTAAAAATATGGAAGCACAAGAGATAAAGTTTAATCTTCTCGTTCCGGTGAAAACAAGTTGCGATTGACTTTTAATCCTCCTTCGTTAATATCTGTTTTATGTGCGTTGGAAAAACCCTTTTAGCCGAAATGGCCTTTTCATCCTTAATGAAAATTCCATTAAGGATGAAATTTTCATTTGCATTCTTCTTAGCGGCAATTGTTCAATATATTTGCTTAAAATCAAGAAAAACTTGCAAATAAAAATGTTTTAATATATACGTATACGATGAGCGCATATGAAAAAAACTCACCACTCCCTCCTTTTGGGGGCGTGTTTACGTAAAAGCCAAACTTTTGAAATAAATGCTTTCATCACATGTAAGCTTCTTCTGATAAAATATTTAAACGAAAAATAGAATGTTATAGAAAAGGGGCTTATGCCACGCCTCTTTCTTATTAGACGAGATTTTCGCAAGATAAATAGTAAGTGCAGTTTAAGTTGATATAAATAAATTTTTAACATCCGATAAGGAACGATTTTATAATAAATAAAAGAAACTCGATAAAAATTAAACTAAGTTTAAGCTAACCAAAACTAACTAAAAACCATAAAGGTTGATCCTTGTGCGAGTATGCAAAAAGGTCGGTCAGTGCTACTGAGATTAGTTATTTTATAGAACGTTAATTATGAAACTAAACAAAAGTTTGAAAAATGGTGTCAAATTACTTTAAGTTTGCTTCATATAAATTTTTCTGACGAACAACTTCTATCGATAGTTTTTTAGTCACGTCACAGCGTTCTTTTCTATAAAAACTACTTCGGCACTCATGATGTCCTCGGAAACCTCTAAAAGAATTAAAAGCAAAAACTCTATAATATTTTAAGCTGCGGGAAATATACGCCTGGTTTTTTCATATTTATAAGTGGATTGATTATCACGTAGTCTTACCACGTTATGCATTTTTTTTTTTCAATTGCATTTCTTATTCAGAATTGTATTTGCTTTTTTCTGAAGAACTGGCAGTGTCATCAAAGAGCACTCAATTCCAACCAACCACTTTTTTTACTAGTGAGGTTGTAGGAGAAGGATATAGAATAAATCGGCTACCAATAGCTTAATTGGTTAAAGCAGTACCCACGATAAGTGAAGTAAGTTGGCTCGTGTCCTATTGTATGGCCAAAAGTGATTTTTCTATTGACATTTCGTCTGCCAGTATTTGAACTCTACTTTACGAGGAATTCAAAAGCTATGTGGGGTGGCAAAGCCAGACGAAGTCCTTAAAAAAAGTTGGGTACCGAGAAATCTTTTTTATCATTCAGAGGAAACACAGACACAGCTTTATTGTAGATGTACAAAAGTTTATGTACATAACTCCAAGAAAATCCCTTTCATTAAAAAGCAAATCCTTGCTTAGAAGTGTTTTTATGAAATACCTGTCAATTCTATCAATATTCACAGCAAAAAAACACATCAAAAACGCATTATTGTGTCCTTTACTGTTCATTTTTCACAAGCAAGAATTACATACCTAACACACGAGTCATATTACTTTGTTGTTCCAAAGGCAACTATGCGACCCTATTTTGCGGTTTCAGGAAGTTCCCCTGTGCGTCATCCATCATACTTCCTAAAGTTTTATAAAACAAAAAGCTTTTTCCCACACAAAAACAAACGATTGCATATCAATCAGCGCGCTAAACTTTTTCAACGAAAGAACAAAACAAGAGCAGAACAACAAATCGTTAGTACACAGCATGATCCCTGGACGTGGGAACTTTCTGAGGTACTTAATGTCCTCGATACATCAACCCGATTATAAGGATTTATCTCACATATGTTTGCATCAATAGCTGTCGTACGGGAGCTGCCACCCTGTAAACTTTGAAAAAAAATGGCTAGTACTTTATTTTACTCTCTTTTTCCTTTTATACGAGCACTATTTACTTTCTTCACAACTGGCTCACCTCCTCATCCCCCAAGGGACCCTATGTTGAGTCACTTTAAAAACGGTTTAGTCCTAATGGGCCACTAAAATGTATGTTATTTGTAAGTGCCCTAGATGACTCTGCACAAAGTTTATGATTCGTTGTTGCCTTTGGTGTCCGTTTTTTTTTTCGGTGATTTTATCAATTTCGTTAATCAGAAAAGTTTTTCAAACTCATGCATCTTTTAGGACATTGTAAGGTCCGGAAACACATGAGCAGGAAAGCGTAGATAAATTGAACAAATTCAAAGCCTTTGTGTGTCTTGCAAAATGAACAGGCGGATGTTTTATTGCGACACTCAAAGAGTTGAATAATATGTTTAGGAATTGTTTTAAGATTTTGTCTCCTAAAATTGTGCCATCAATTTTTTGTTTTCTGCCGTTGAATTGAAAGGGTACAAACCCAAAAGTAAAATGAAGAATTTAAAAATAAATGACGAAGAAGTTTTGGCACTTAAAGTTTCTATAAGCTGAAGATGCGTCGTTTTAAGACAGTACTTCCGCTTCCGCAAAGTTATGTTCCATATATTTTACTTTCATTAATAACGGCTTAAAAAATTGAAGTACATTTTTATTGTTGTTCGCGCATCGAGTATTGTGTGCATAAAGCAGAAAAAACTATAGGCTTTTTGCTGCCCAGATGGAAGGGTGATTTTAGTGCAGACGGTAGCACAGCGAGTATACCGAGAGCGATAAGCCCTGGGATCACAATACCAGATCAAATTTATTATTATAATTTTACCGTAAATGTTTACCATAAATGTCTTAAGCATAAGTGGGTAAGACCATTGAGGTGGCTGAATTTGGCTAGAGTTATTAAACTGGTCGCCAATAGTCCAATTGTTTAATATAACATCGTTGATAGGTGAATAATGCAGGATCATGCGTTCAAGTGAGGCGTTCTCTCTTTCGGAACTTCAGGCAGTTGCACACTAAAACGGAATCTTATAGTACAAAAATTTACACAGCACCTAAATTCAAAATTTCATAAAAATAAACCCGAAATCCAGTTTTGCCGTCTATTGGACTGGACTATGGGTGGAAAGGTTTGGTTGGTGTAATTATTTTTAGTGGCTCATTTTAAGGTTTTGGCGTTGCTGAACACGAAAAAACCGTTGCTGTCAAAAAACCGCTGAAAATAAGTTTTTTTTATTGTGGTTTTCCGCTCATTACTTTAAAACCAAGCCTTAAACGAAATAAGTCTTCTGAAGGTGGAATAAAGAAGATTACCTACAATTTATTTAACGACCATTTTTTTGCATGCTCAACCGTTTGCACGCAGAACAGTGTTAACCGATCGAGCAAAACTGAAACAAAAACAACATAAAGTGAGTAAGCGCAAGAGTTCGTCTGTGATACACCAAATTTTAAGGTTTTCTGGCTCGAATTCCTATACTATTTGTAAAATCAATTAATTGTAATTTCGTTAAAATCATGACAAAATGCGAAAAATTCATACGAAAAAAATCACTTTTTTTCTAAAGACTCCCGTTAAAAGTGGGCGGAGTTTAAAACTTTGTATGGAGCAAGTAGAAAATAGCAATATCTTCAATACTTGTCATATTCTTTTTTCGATTTGGATCTAACATGTTAAAAGTGCTCGATACTGTGGGTAGTCCAATTTTTGTCTTATTGAAGGGGTTGGGGCATTATTTTTTTGTACCAAAATTTGAGTTCCTTCGCCTTGTTTAACTTGACCAAAAAGCATTTTAAAAGAAAATTTGAAATAGAGGTTGTCTTACACTGAAGCCAGTATTGGGCATGGTCGTTAATGGATTTAATCAATTTAAACACTTTGTCTGTTCCAAATAAGAATCAGGTGCATTTTAAGTTCGAGCGTCCTAGCTCAATGTTAAAGACCTAAAAACTTCACACATTATAGCATTCAAAAACTTCACACGCATTGCGTACTTTTACCCACTGCGCACTCTTATCCCAAATAACTCTAATTTTTTTTAAGGATAAACTAAAAGTGAAGTAAATTTTTGTACCTCAAATTCATTACAGTTCTTATTATGAACCAGTGAGTAAGTCTGTAACGGACCGCGGTATACCCTATTCCTATTCTCCTTTTCATTCCTATTCTCCTTTTCATTCCTATTCTCCTTTTCATTCCTATACTCCTTTCCATTCTTATTCGCCTTTCCATATCCATTCTCCTTTTCATTCCTTTTCTCCTTTCCATTCCTATTCTCCTTTCCATTCGTTTATTTTCTTTTTTTTTGCATCCCCGTCCCGTTACCATTTATGCATCATTTTCAATAGAAAAAAAAAATGTATTCCTTTTGAGTTTTAGTTTTTTTTTAGAAAAAGGGGCGTGGCATGTCCAACCCCTTTAACCGAAAATCAATATAGAAATATACAAGTTTGCGGCTATAATGTACGCAAAACTGTAATTTTTTGGTTCAAATTCAATAATTTTGCGAAATTGACCTCTAAAGATGGGCGTGGCCAAAAACTTTGTGTAAACGGAATCTGAAATAGCACCCGGTGTACTTTATCTGCTAACCTTTATTTCTTTTTATATCCTTACCTAAGCTAAAAAGCAGTCGAAATCCATGTTTTTCTGGAAATTTATAGGTTTTTATGGAATTCTGCCTCTAAATGTGGGCGTGGCCCAAAACTTTGTATAAACCAAATATAGAACCAAGTATTTTCTACATAATATATCAAGTAAACATTTTTCGATTTGAAACAAAAATATTGAATAAATTGCATTTGAAGGTTTACTCTTTTAATAGATGCCACGCCCTCTAGGGGTGGTCTGCCGATTTCGTTTTTACTTTTATGTCTTATATTTATTAGGAGATGCTAAGTGTCAAATTTCAGCTTTTTATGACGTCTTAAAGTTTTGAATGCACTGGAGGTAGTTGCACATTAAGACCGATTGTGGGCGTGTCTGTGGGCGGATTCAAAAAAAAACACTTGTACTGCTTTTTATGACAGAGAGTCTACGTATAAAATTTAAACCTTCTAGCTTAAAATCTAACGCCTAAAAATTAGTGCAATTCGGCGGAACGGACGGACGGACATGGCTCATTCAACTCAGAATTTGGTCTCGATCATTATGCCATTAAGGTCCTGGGGTCTATCGTTATAATTTCTCGATGGTACATTTTCGCCTGTATCGAAAATATACTCCATTCCTGTAGAATAGGGTATAAAAACTGTTTCCTAGATATGCTTGGACACACTTTAGTTGACTGGCTAAATGGATGCTGCGTAAATAAATGTCTGATTTAACGTAATAAAATCAAGGATTGTGAATAGTAAGTAGTTTTACCACAAACACAGTTGCACGAGATTTTTTTATGAACATATAAATATTATACCGAGTAAAAGTTCAAAAATACAGGGTCTAAAAAATAGTTCGTTTTACCAATCGCCTCTTCCTGACAAGCCATAGCTTGTTTTTACCAATCGCTATATTTAATGACCGGCAATAACTTGACATCGGAACTCTCTTCAACCATCAATAAAAAGTATGTCATTAATGTTAATTTTCTTTTTTATTGGAAAACATGCTAAAAACTTAATGTTTGTCTTGTTTTTTCGCTTCAGATGGCCATTAAGGCTGATTGGATCGCGCATTTTCATCAAAGAGCGACTGCTACAAGCACGACCCACCCTTCCCACGCTATATGAACTAATAAAATATAATCGTTATTTAATATTTAGTCCCATTAATGTTTTCAAGTAGAATATCGTTCGTACACCCCTTTGTTAACGTTTTTTTTTCACAAAACATTAAACTTAATGGTTCGTTAACAACCTGACAATTAGTGCATAAAATATCGTGTCAAACTGGTGCCAACGATCCGTGAAAATATCCCGCTGTCCTCCGTCCAAAGAACAACAATGGAGTGCGATAAATATTTCAAATTTTGTTACAATATTCCATTCAAAATTATGTGGCAGAAATACAAAACAACAACAGCGAGTACAATTCAACGATTTAACAGCGAACATCTTCTCGCCCTGGAGGCGAGCAGAGCGATGATGACGGGTAGAAAAATATACCCACTCACCATAGTGCCACTTTAAAACTTAGCGCCCACCCCCTGTAAGCCAGGGCAACCCTGCTACCTCCTCAACGGTACTAAAGAACTAAACGAATAAGCAATTATTTCGAGTCAGGCACACACAAGCTGGAGGTCATTTCTGGAAATAAAAGCTGCTAAAAGGTTTTCTTTGTAGAGGAAGCCCCATCAGCCACCCAGTCATCTAACCCAGCCGGGCTGCTCTCAGGTTCTCAAGTGTAGCTGTAGCTGGTCCCTTTTGTTGCACTCAACGAAATTTGTGCCAAATGGAATTATTTCGACTTAAAAAGGTGGTCGTCTCTCATTCTTGGCACTGCATCACCTGCAGTAAGGACAACGATGACGACGACGACGACGATTGAAAAGTCAAGCAAATATAAGGGAATCAGGTGGTGTAGTGGTGAAGAGGTCCCTGCGGCCTGCAGCCAACATAAATATTTGTGAAAGAGCTAACGATACGACATACGAGTAGGCGATATGGCGAACAGATTGCTGAAAATTACCACGAGACCAGGGCCGAACTCGGAGATACGATCGAACGAGAACCGAAATTACCTCCGCTTTTCTCTGCGTCCTTAAATGGGGATATCAATGAGGAGCCATTGTTCTGTTGATTCGTGCTGTTGACGGCTGCGGCTGCAGTGGTCTATGAATTTTTTGCCAGAACGTCCACACTTATCTGATGCGGTGACGAGAGGTAGACAAGAACAAAACCGATGGCCGTGGGTGGAGTTTCTGACGGCGCGCGGCGGGGAAAAAACCAGGTATATCCTTTTGTGCTCCGAACAATATCCTTGCATCATTCTCCCACGATGAGTTGATGGAGGCGGTTGTGGTGGTGGTGGTCGAAACACAGCAAGCGAGGAATTAATCTGCACACCTACCTGCACACAAACTAATTACGTATTCATGATGTAGATACTTGGCTGCGTGCAGGCTGCCAAGGGCATGTGCGATCTATGATGCTGCAAGTGTGCGATGATGACGGATGAATGAAAGCTCCTCTGCCAGGAGAAATTGTCTGCCAGAAAGGATCTCGAAATCTTAATTACTTTTGCATTGAGAGTCGTTGGAGGGCATCCTCATGGAACAAATTCACTAATAGAGGACACTTGGGTAATTATACACGGAGGCTTCTTTGAACAAACCTACAGAGACACGCCAACGATGATTTAAGAAAAATGCTATAGCCGCGTGTGTCTTATGATAGATTCAATGATTAACTACCAAATAAGACAGACGCTGGCTACGACACTTTCCTTGTGATTGATTGTATGTCTCCGGTGAGTCCTGCTGTGCAGAGTTGTTGTGGTCGGTATGGTGGTAACCAGCTATGATGGATGCGGACTTCCCGATGACCTACATCTGGGCTTAATTAGATTTGATTATAGATTGCACGACTATGTTGTAAATAAATTTTTGTGGGGACGACGACGTCCGGCAAACAGCTTCCATTCCTAATGGCTCAGTTGATTTTACCTTCAAGATTGTATATACGTGACAGGAAGCAGGACGATGATTGGATTGACTATTAAGCTGGCAAATTTGTCGTCCATCTTGTCATTCATCAGTGAGCTTAACATGTGGCGGCTTCTCAACCCCGAGGCAATGAAGGAAACTACGTACCATGTTAACGTTATGCATTATTGAAAATTGTTTTAATTATTCAACTGTGCACATCTACAATCTACATGGCTGCATTGTTGTATTATGCTGGCAGGCGCTATCGACTTATTATGTCATTTTAATGAATGTGGCAATGCAGGACTGTTGCGTCCAATCATTTCTATGATACGCATCGTTTCAGCAAGGATACGTTCGAGTTTAATTACACAACGTCGATTTGGTAAACATGTTAAAAGTTTATTTTAAAAAACATGTTGAAAATTACACTCTGCATATAGATATATTCACAATAATTTAAAAACACAAATATCCGCCTGTAGATGATTGTCAAAAATTAATAATAATGTTAAGTCGCTTTTGCTAAACTTTAATGTTAAATTTAAATTTTAAATTTAATTTTTAAGTTAAATTTTAGTTAATTTTTAATTTAATTTAGGCAAAATTTTAGTTTGGTACGTAAATTTCTATTCATTAGTTTTTAGTGTCAGACGGGGAAATACTACGAGGAAGTTTGCCGTTGATTTAAAGAGATCGGCAGACCTTTTTCCTTTGCCGCCAGCCAGAATCAGGTCTTCAAAACTAATGGTAACATGGCCAAAATGCCATTCGATGTGCCGTCTTTCACGCTGGCTTCGGGCTTCCGCAACGAAACCCCTGGTTAAACGATAAAGCGCCATCTGCAAGCGCGCTTGAGTTAGATGAGATGATGAGATTGAGAGCCCGCGGAACATTAATATGCTTGGAATGCAACCCCTAACCCCAAGATCAATCGTCCTTTTCTTCATATTCCCTCCTTCGTTCCTTTTCTTTCATTTCGTCTACCGGCCAAATTATAGCTGATACCTACCAAAAGGCTAACAAGAAATAACGTATCTAAGACCGGCATGCCTTTGAGGCCAGACGGAAGTACGGCGACCGAATAAAGAGCATGCTTGTCAAGCAGTATGATGCAATGTGGCTATTCTTGATCGCCCCTGTACTGCCACTGCGACTTCCAAAAGTTCAGAGTCGAAGAAAAACATTTTAGTTCCTTGCAGGGGAAAGGTTGTGCCATTTCATAACCCCTTATGTGCCAGCAACACTAAAAAGAACTTATCGCTCTTCACGTGCGAAACCTCCGCACTGGATATTTCGCGTCAAAGGAACCTCTCGACTACGCACTCCACTAAGGTTGTCGAACAACGTGAAGTTTCCCGAAATCTTTAAGCCCTTGGAAATATTTTTGAGGCCAACAAAAGAGCGCAGGAGGTCAACAAGCTGAAATTGACCGAACAGCTGGAACTTCTTGTTCAAGCATCAGAGTTCGGAGAAGAAAACCGCTTCCGTTTCTAAACGCCGCAGCTGCCTCAAGTTTCCGAACACCAACACCACTACCTAGCTCTTCCTCCATTACATCATTCCGGCGATGCCGTCAAAGATCGCATTTTTGTCGCTGCGTGATTAATCGTAGTGACATTGACAGCATGATCTCTTCTGCAAGGTGGCAACTGGTCAAGTTGAGGATCTTCAGCAGCTTTCTGACCTTCAAGGGACCATATTCCTGTGAGAATTCTGGGACACCTACGCTAGCCTCCCATGGTGGATGGCATCAAGTTCACAGAAAACTTATTGCATCGGATTAGGTGGGATAGCGACACCAACCTAGCCAGAAGAGTTAAGATACAACGCCAACGATGACTGGGTCATCAAGTGTGGATGGGCATCAACGCCCCGGTCCGGAAAATCTTCGAATCGACCCCGCAGGGACGGCTTATTTAAGGAGAACCGAGACTCAGGTGGCGCACGCAAATGGAAGGGGATCTCAGCCATTTTTGCGTGCGAAACTGGAGGCGGCTAGCTGAAGACAAAGCTGGCTGTAGCCTGGAATGTAGCGAAGCATAAAGTTGCCAAGGACTAGGTTTGCGAACTCCGCCTTAGAACTACCCACCATAATGTGAAAGATAGAGCCTACTACCCACTGTGTGTAACCCACAGTAACCCTAGATCCTGCATACTCCTGTGAAAAGTAACCTTTTTGGTTAGATTCTGCGTTCCTTTCCCCCTATATGGTGGGAAACATCCCAGTGGAACACCCTTGGAATCGCTGTTAATGAAGCTAAGCTACGCAATGCACATTAACCGATTAACCGATGCAAATGCTCACCACTCGGTGTGTGGCAATTCAAACATTGACAATAGGGGTGTAACGTTTTGACTCTAGTGACAGTGCAGATCGTGCTATCTTACCATTGCAGCTACAGAAAAAATAACTTGCTGGCTGAATATCTATCACACGCGCACCAAAGCTGTTTTAGGGGTTGTCAAAAACTTGACTTCATTTCTTTTAGGAAAGAATTTGAGGATGACTTCCACAGCTAGCAACAGTAGCAGCGTCAGATTTTTTTGGCCTACCAGAGGGGCGACGCGCTCGCATCTCAGCTAATATGACCTGTCTAGGAAGTCTGTCGGTGGGCATGCGAACAACGTGTGCAAACCATCGAAGAATTGATCGTTCCACCCGGGGAAGTAGCTGCTCAACATTGAGATTCCTGATAACATTAAGAGTTACACTATCAATGCACCTCAGAAATCTCATTTCAGCAGCTTGAGCCTGCGATCTTATTCTTCGGATCATTACCCAAATCTCATGACCAAAGATGAGGGTTGGAACGAACACTGAATTAAAAACAGAGATATTTTGGCGCAGTTCCCTTACAGTTGATTCAGCTTGGCCAATCCTACAGGATAACTCAGTTTCACTCCTTCCATCTTTCGTAAAAAAGACCCCGAGAAACTTAAACTTCTTAACCTGTTTCAATGGGACTCCATTTATGTGCAGGGTACACTGCACAGGAGTTCAGAAACCAACCATCATTTCGGATTTGCCCACGTTTACATTCATCCCAGCCTCATTACAGATGGCCGCAAACTCATCCAATGCTTTTTTAATGGCCTTTTCGGTTGGTCGTCCGGGAGCGTCCGGGAGACTTCAGGACTCTCCTGAAACTGTTTTCTTGGACTCGTTTGACAGTTCCTCTTCTCGATAGAAGAGAAATTTGCTTCTGGTTTTGAATCCAGAATAAAAAACCAGAAGCACGCACACAGCACACACTTAAACATGTGTCAATGTCAAGTTGGATAAATATCATTTATCCCCCGTAGAATAACTTTTGCTTCACAAATACAACGCTAGACAAACTTCAAAATCAAGAAAAACGTGTTTGACTGTTCGGAGAGAAGCACCAATCCGGGAGAAGAACGCCCTGTTAGTTCCTCCTCTGACGATTCCAAGACAGCTAAATAATCTGCGAAGAGCGGATGACTTATTCTGACGCCGCAGCCATTTCGAAAGATTTCTCAGTGAGACTGCTTTTCATCATCCAGTCCATACATGCTATAAAAAGGAGAGGCGATGGGACACAGCCCTGGCGAAGTCCAACGCACACATCGAAAGGATAAGATTTGACGCCGTTTATTCGAACACAGCTTCTGCAGTTCCCATGCAAAGGCTGAATGGCTCTCAGAAGAGGCCCACTCAGTGCATAGTCCTTCAGAACTGTTCAGAGTTTATCTTGAGGAACCCGGTTGAGGCTTCTTCCAAATCTACAAAGCACGCGAAGACCCGTTTGGCATATTCCTAGGCCTTTTCAAGAATAACCTTCAGAGTAAAAAGCTGGTCATTTGTGTCTCTGCCAGGCCGAAAGCCACTTTGCTCTTCCCGCAGCAAAGGCTCGATTACAGCTCTTGAAGGCGCTTCCAACACCTTCGCGAATATTCTTCCCGGAAGACCTAAGAGAGATATAGCCATATAGTTGGAGAAATCTCTCTTGTCCCCTTTTTTTAAAATTGGGCACTATAACTCCTGTTTGCCAATCGCTACGGAATTTCCCGCTTTCCAGGGCCACCCTTACGACACGTGTTAGCTACTTAACAGCTTTTTCACCTATTCACGGGGTACTTCTGGCCGGATTTCATCAACTCCAGAAAACTTGCCTACCTTAAGGGAATTAACCGCGGCAGTGACTTCATCTACAGTAGACTCTATTCTCCGCCCTTATCTCGTCAGCAGTGGGATCGCCATAGTCAGTGCCCTGTTGAGGATTAACCAGCTCCGAAAAGTACTCACTCCATCTGCGCAAGACGTCGTTCTCATTTGAAAGAAGTGTTCTTTTACGATACTTAACTTCTTTCTTCTGAGACGCGAATAGTTTCTGCCAAAACATCTTATTTGCAGATGTGTTATCGTGCTCTTACCTCTCGCCGAGCTTTTTTCAAGCCTGTTCTTTAGCTTTTCTGACCGCCATATTGGAAGTTCTTCGCGCCTCAATTTACCGGGCTCGAGAAATGGAGTTCATACATTGATACAACATAGGCTATCTTCTTCTATCCGATGGCTTTATGAAGTCCAGGAGTCTTGAAACACGCATTTCTATGAAAACAGATTCTTCCTCTACATTCAAAATGTCTGTTGGGACTTGCCGTCACGTGACGTCACCCCTGCAAGGTCGTGAAGGAGTACACTGGAAGAAGTGGTCTTCAGCATGTTATATGTGATGCGGTCAGGAGTATACACTCCTGGTTGGTCCACCCTTGACAATAAAGTTATGACTGAGGGATGGACCTGAAGTTTTAAAGAAAACCCATCAGTAGCGACTGATACATAGTGTGCAGCAAACTGGTCAGCGTCTGATCCCAGAGGGGCGGCTGAACTCTAAACAGTAAAACAGTAAAGTAAAACAGTAACAGTATACTCCAAGAGGGTCTGTCCCGGGACGAGCGGCATCTTCGTTGGCGTCTATTGTCCATGTTAGGATCGGCCGAATAGAAACCTGGCAGCTAGGTATAAAATGTAACCCCCCTTCAACCATAAAGAGAAGAAAGAAGCATCGGATATGTGCTGACCCAGGGCACAATATAAATAAGTGCTGCCCGCAAGATGGATTCCTGTCTCTCCTTTTATGAGTCACAGCAGTAGTCACTGTCTAGGTCTCAACGCAACTTTGCTGCAACCTACACACAAACCTACGTGAATGATGTCGCCTTGCTTTCTGTAGATTCAAACCTAGGAATTGTCTGCTACCAAACGCAGAAATCCATAGAGTTGATCTCTGGCTGGTGTACAAAGAATGTTGTTTTAGTGAATTTTTTTCAAACAAAGTTTGTCTACTCTTCACGAGTAGAAGAAAAGACATTTGTCTGACTCAATTCGTCCTTAGAGGTATCACTTCACTTTTGCAATCTTCGTTGAAGTTCTGATTAGGTCTTTTAACGAGGTTAGGAAGGACCATCTGACCCTCGGTGAACAGATGTGCTTCTGAATCACATTCAGGACATTTTGGGCAAAGCTGTTTTGCAAGTGAAAGTTGTAACAAATTTTGAACAATAAAACACACCAGGTGTTGAAATTTAATGTGTCCGAAGTTCATATCTCTAGTTAATTGACGTATTCTGTCATCCGCACTACATAATTAAATTTCGGCCATCACTTCACTTATTACTAAGAGAACCCAATTACGAGTACCCACTACAGTAGTAGCTCTGCTGGACAGGTAATTCCGGTAAAAAAATCATTTAAGTTTTTACAGATGCCCAGGGTTGCGAAAAAAAAATAAAGGAAAACCCGAGAAAGTTTGGTTTTCTTTTTTTTTCGCCGAAAAAAAAACACCTGTTTCAGACACTCATTCATGAGTCTCGGCACTCAGAGATGTTGAATGCAAAGGGGGAAATGGGATCATTATGCATACATCAAAAAGCACAGCAGGATAAGTTTCCAGGATACATGAGAAAGTTGTTTCTGAAAACCTCTCTGACGCATCATTCCACTTCCTTTCAGCACCGGCGCTGCCGTGGTTATCATAACCACCACACAGTTTCTACTCGTCTCTTCGAAAGTCCTTGTTCTGGAACTATTGTTGCTGTTTATTCTTTTAGCGGGTGTAGTTCGTGAAACGGATGCAAATGGCGTGGGCATGTACACCGGGGTAAACTTTGCGCACAGAGGAAACGCTACCAACCGTCCCCGAACGTAGTGATTAGTTTTTCCCGTTTTGTTCTTTTTTTTGTGCCAATGCCATCGCCATCTCTACAACGTTTTCGGCTTGCAGATTGTTTCGGCTGTATACTTCCTCCCTATGATGTGCTGCAGCATCGTCTCGGTTCTTTTCAATTCCGTCGACAATGGAAGTTGGTAAAATCAACCAAAGGGAAATAGTTTTTAGCCCAAATTTGTATTGCATTTTCCGCAGTTGATTGTGTGTCGACGTCGAGAGTCTTGGCTCAAGTTGCATGCTTCTTTCGAAGAACTCCGCTCTGGTGGAGGCTACGAAAAGGGGATAAATGTACAGGACTAAAATCGTCTTAAACGAAATTATCCGAGTTTCAAAATGAAATGAAATTTATTTCACTTCGATGATTTGTTGACGGGTTTCAAGGTAGCTTAAAATTGATTTGGATATTTTCCTTAAAGTTTTTATCCTTATTAAGGATCTCTCAATGGACGTGACAACAGGCCGAAAGTTTCGCGAATTAAATTAATAAACCAGACTTTTTATATGTCAACAAGTGAACTGGAAAGATAAGTTCATACCGGTTTATATGCAAATAAATAACCCATATTCAAATGAAGGGAAAAAGGGTGTGGAACGGTTAGGGGGCAAGACTGTGAAAAAGATACACAAATATATGGAAAATCATATCCCTTCGGAGCAACCCTTGTATGCGTTAAGTACCAAAAAGTGGGTATTTCATATTCACACCTGCCATAAAATAAACTGTGGGCACTGTGTGATAAAAAAAAACCAAGGCCGTAACAGTTCGTTACCGTTTTAGGAATTCAGTCTAGAAGGATATCTTCGTAGACACTTGAGGTGGAGTATAGTATACTACCTACACCGTCTTTGTTCTGCGAGAAGTACAGTTAATGTCGTTGATGAAGCTTTATTTCGACGAATAATGTACGTGCAGTAAATATTGGTGATATACCAAACCAATAAAAGTCGTCTAAGGACATTTTAAGTCAAAAGCTCCCAAGAATACATGAATATGTTACCAGAAAATTATTATACAGCCCCACAAGTACATAAGACTCTTAATATTTTAGGCTGTTAGGGTGGCTAGCTACTTATCACTTACTTGCTGCGGATAGGGGAATTATATGGAGAGGACCAAGTTATGTGGAGGACGATGATTATTTCACTGTGCATAGTTTGTAACACAGTGAAATAATCATCTTAGACCCTTAAGAAATTTTAGAGATATGATCGAGACCGACAGATGAATCAATTAAGCCATGTCCGTCCGTCCGTCTGTATGTGTGAAGGTTTAAGGGCTTCGAAATCAAGCTAGAGAGCTGAAACTTGGTACACGGCTTGGTTCTTTTGTTGCACAGACAAAATGTGACAAATGGCTTAATCCGTCGACGGCCACGCCCACTACTGGCTTCAATGCAAGACAACCTCTATATCACATTTTCTTTCAAAATGCCTTTTGGTCAAGTTAGACAAGGCACAAGAACTTACATTTTGGCCCAAGACCTTTAACAAGGCAAAAATTGGACCGCCTTAAATGCAAAGGAACGCCGCAGACCTAAGTTTGATGTTCTAAGCAAAAGCAATATAGCTTTAACTTGATTGGTTTTTTTTTAGAGTTTTTTTTAAATGGAGGTGGACACACATAAAGGTCTGTAGTGGGCGTATTTGTGGATAATAAATAAAAAAAATAAATAGAGTGGCGCAACAGCTCGAGGTGAACCAGGGCAAACTTCTCAACAATGTATGCTGTGTGTGTTAATTTCTTTACATACAATTATTGGATTGGATACAATTTGTGGATGGATTCGACTAATTTTCAAACTTGGTCTGGTGCAACGTACTTCCCTCAGATTACCTATAAAACTTTGGCTCTATAGCTGAAAGTTAAAGGCCTAAACATTGTTTACATACCGACGGACGGACAAATGGACATGGTCTAATCAATTCTCTTGTCGGGGAAACCTCCAGGCGAACCAATAAGCCAGGCTCTAGTGGGATCAAAGACCCGTACTGACTCTTGTTAGGGACGAGAAGAAATTTTAAAGGGCCGGCCTAAAAAGAAGATTTAGGCCGGCTGGTACATCTCCTCTGCCAAAGCCGAAGGAAAAAAAACTCAATATTTGTTTACTGTATGTTTAAATTATCTTCTTTCTTGCTATAAAACATTTCAAGAAAAGTAGATTAAAATTTTGCATTTTTGCGGTCCTCCAAAAACTTTGGGGACTGGAATCTCCGCCTTTATTGCCCCTTCCTTAAGACGACGAAAAATTGAGAATACAACCAAGGGCACTTTTTTCTATACACACACAAATATTTGAATGCTAAACAAGTGGGAGGGTTACAATCCACTTAGGCAAATCGTTGGATACCCCATCCCAAGTGACCACTGTCAAGCTCCAAAATGTGTCAAAAATCTTGGTTGTTAAATTTTAGTTTATATTAACTTTAATTGTGTTAAGAATTTTTTAATTAAGAGTCTTATTTCTTAAAAAGGGGGCGTGGCATCAACCTCTTTTTAATAGCATAATTTTTTTATCATATGTTTTATCAGATGTGGTACCTATTATACCAACAAGTGTTGATCGCAGCTTTATATTAAAAAATTGCTTTTTACTTGAAAACGCCCTCACGCCCACCTGGCAAAAATTTATTCTTTTGAGTTGATAACTTACGCACATATCTGAACATTTTTTATTGAAAGTTTTTTTGATTAAAAGCATATATATCAAACAAAAACCGTTTTTTTTTACTGCACGCCTACAAGGGGATGGGCGGTTTTCGCTTTTTTTTTAAACGCCAATCACAATACGCTTAAGCGAGGATATTGCATACCAAATTTCAGCTTCCTAGAACAACTTTGATTTTTTATGCTTATTAGTAGCGTGGGCGTGTCAGTGCGTGGATTCCAAAATTTTTAACACTTAAACTGCTTCGGGACCTAGAAAGAACAGATATCAAGTTTTAAGTTCGTAGCTAAAAATTTAAGACCTAAAAACTACCGACAGACGGACGGACGGACATGGCTCATTCGACTTACAATTCGGTCTCGATCATATGCCGTCAAGGTCTTGGGGGTCTACGGTGATTGTTTCTCTATATTAAAAACTATGAATCAAAACTTAATATACCTCCTATCCTATGGGATGGGGTATAAAAAGACAAAAAGTCTCAAAAGTCTTAATATTGTAAAAGCTTAACCAATGTGAATCAGTTAAGTATTATATTAAATATTAAGTTTTCATAATAAAAACAAATTAAAAAAAAAATATTGAAAAGCTTTAAAGGAATAAGGAATTGAAAATAAGTACCCGTTTTCAACGTGTATAAGATCATAACTTTCTAATTATTTTATTCCAAAAGCCGATATTGGGCAAACATATAAAGCAGCTTAAGCAAAGGTTAAAATCAAAAATGTTGTCCCCCTTCACTATCTCAGATGTTTTAAGGCTAAATGATTAAAAAAATAAACAACAAATCAAGAATTATTTGTAATTTTCGAGAAATCTTTAGAAATTTTTTGAATATTTTGCAGATTCTGGGACTTATTTAGTTTGAAATCTTCAAAAACAATTCGAAATTATCTGGTATTTAAACGGTAGTGCCGAGTATAATGAAATTTGTTTTGTATACAAAATGAATGAAGAGAATTCTAAAATTTTTAAGATTGCTCCAGAATGACGTTCGAACTTAAAATTTCCTGAAACGGTTAAAAGAACAAAATAAAAAACCCGCATTTAAAATCGATGAATAAAAAACCTGTGCACAGAGTGCTAGATTATGCATCAGATCCTGTATAAACGAGTTATTAAATGCTGCCATTGCAGTGTAGTAAATAAAGGGGATTTTTTACCGTTTGTCCGGTAATTGGGTTTTAAATTCTTAAAACAGATATTTTTTCATTAACTTTACGAAAAATATTTTTTTACAAGTCCACTGTACTTATTTTAGCCAAATCTTACTTTTAGGCACTCAAGTTTTGATAGAAACACAGGGTGACAAATAAATTTAAAAAAAAAAAATAACGAACGGGTTTTTAGTTTAATTTTTTTTTAAATATTTTGCTTCCTTCCCCAGTGGTTTGTGCTTGCGTAAAATTTAGTTGATAAGATAGAAACAACTTAGTAGTTAAAGGCAATTTTAGCACTACAGTAGACTCTCGATAACGTGAACAATTAAAAACCAGAGGACGAGGAGTTGACGTTTGCGAGAGAGTTCACGTTGGCGAAGGTCATATTTCAATTAAAGAACAGGAGAAGCCCAGTTTTGATTTGATGAAAAATAAATGCTTTTTGGTATTACATAACAGTTTATTTTATTCAATTTATACATTTCAAAGGGAAAGCTTTTGAATATAAAAATATAGGCTGTGGCATGAAAAGTAATATCTAATGCACGGGCAGTGTTTTTCCCTGCACTGGCCTCGAAAAGTTTGTTGTTTGCACTTAAACTTAATAACTTGTTACACCCTCTTCGTTAACGCCACAAATAGAAGACGAGGCCGTAGTTGTATGCCAAACTTATGTTACACTGGAACCACACGCCCCCGAGGGGCGGTCTGCTTGGCTTTATTTCTTATGGCTTTTAATCGTTAGGAGATGCTCAATTTTAAATTCTAGCTTTAACTTTTAAAAGCTTACAAATTTGAGCTCTTACAAATTTGAAAGCACTGGAGGTAGTTTCACATTTTGACCAACTGTGGGCGTGTCTGTAGGCGGATTTAAATTTTTCACACTGGTATTGCTTGCGATGACAGATTGATTACGCACAAAATTTCAGCTTTCTAGCTCAAAACCTAAGGCCTAAAAATTGGTGACATACGTACAAACGGACATGGTTCATTCGGCACAGGATTCTCGATCATATGCCCTTGAGGTCTTGGAGGTCTATCGTTTTAGTTTCTCTATGCTACCGTTTTGCTTGTATCAAACATAATATTCTCTTTTCCTGTGGAACAGGATATAAAAAAAGAAAGTCTAAAAACATAACTTCAGATGCTTTTATGATGATGATTTTTATGTTCATGGTCTTTTTCGACTCACAAGCATCCTTTCTGGATATGGTTTAGCTTATGTCTATGATTGTATGTGTGATGAAGCTTTCCAAATCGTTCTATTCACCTGTTTTCATAAACTTTTGCAGCACCACTCTTTGTGATCCGAAACTTGATTTCTTTCCACATTTCGGACTTCTACAGGATGGAGCTCCTTTTTCGACACTGCTTGTAAACACCCACATTTGTGGTTCGTTTAATCCTTTGCAGTTTGTCGAGCTCATTGAGGTACTTTCTTAATTTTGCTTGCTTTTCACCCGAGCTAGGATCCGGGATCCGCGGAGAATTTTGGGTGTGGTGGATTTTGGCTCGATGCGCTGTTGCATTCCGCAGATCAAAGAAAAGATCGAAGCGAGCACCGTGCCTCGATCTCAAGAAAACACAATGAGATCACTTGAATTCTCATCCTACGTAAGTTTAAGCTAGTAGGTACTGGCTACAGCTGGTTTGAGACGTAAGTGGCGTAAAAACTCTTTCGCAGCGAACCCATCGGACCTTTGGAATATAATTTTCTTAATTTGCGTCTACCGTCGCGCAATGAACTCAGCCTTTAAGTAATCCTGCACTGCAAGGGATATTATGGGTGTTTCAAAATCTGTTAATCAGTTGGAATGTTAAAATAAATTAATTTTAATTAAGTTTCTTTTTAAGGATAACACGAATTTCACGAACAGTAAATGCATTCCAACTGAGACCTCTGTTTTTTGCCAGCAGCTACAAGGATCTCGAATGTATCTCTTGACTTGTTTTCCTCCAGCACTATAGCTATCGACCTACTCTCCCTTTATAGTAATTAAAAAGGGAAAATACTCAGCATTACGTAGTTAAAAAAATGCAATTAATTCCCTTCTGCAGGACATCACACATAATGGGGTTCAGTAATTTTGGGGGCTCAATTGTATCAGAATTCTTCGAAAGTTTTCCAGTACGAATTTCCCAAGTTTTATTGTTCGCATGACAACGTAGAAAGCAAATTACCAAAGCACACACAAAGAAAACACCGACAAAAACTTTATCGGTCAATGGGAGTAATTTCACTAAAAAGGAGAAACAACAACAATAACAAAATCGAAATAAATATAATTTTCCGGCAATCCTCAAACTGGTTGTAAAGTTTTTTTTCCTCCGAACCATATTGGACAGAACTTGTGCACTGATGTGCCTTAGCCGACGACGATGACGACGCAAAGTTTAATCCTTGTGTAAGGAGTAAGGAAAAACTTTGCTCTTCTACCGCACCTTTTGCAAGAAAATTTTCTGCAGAAAATTGCTATAAATTCTTGTTTCAGTTCAGTGAGCTAAGGGGAACTCGGAACGCATACAATGATATAAATCGAACCGGGTTGGCATCGTCGAGGGAGGGCTTTTTCAGGGTGCACGTGTTTTCCAAACGATGGATCTGCACAATCAAAGGAAACCAACGATTTTATGGTTCTTCCCGGATACAGTGTTTCCATGTTCCCAACTGATTTTAACTTCAAAATCAAATCAGGGATTACTTGCCTTTATTTTGGCTTGCTCGTCAATCGGTGATTTATTGGTCGTAAATTCGCAGATACGCTGAAGGAGATACAATATACATCTTATACTTGTACCTTGGTTATGAGTTATGGCCGTGGTTATTGTTGTGACTCTCGCATGGAAGCATTTTAAATTGATATTTGTTATGGCTTTCGTATTTCGCCGTTTAAGTGCGATCCCTTCTTCAGGTTTCACTATGTAACGAATTTGGCAGAAGCTTCATTATCACTGAGACAGATAGTCTGGTTGAATGTCAAGGGAGTCCGTTTTGCCTACAAATTCTCAGAATGTATTCAGTTCCAACCGATCATTTTCAAGGTTTAAAAATGAAGCGTTGCTTAAGGCTTTTTATTTTAAAATTTTATTTCCTTTACGGTGAATATAAAGAAAGCTCTTTTCAATTGTTTTGAAACTAAATGAAAGTTCAAACTGAAATGCCAAGTTACCTTGTAATTTATTTCATTAATGAAAGTCCTAAATTGACTTCTCTAGTCCTTCAACAAATTGACTGCGCCCTTAAAGTATTGACAAAAGACTTTGGGAAAATACAGCACAGTAAGTTCTGCATTGTGCATGCAAAAGTGGATGAAATTCAATTTACAATGCATTTTGCTGAAATCAAATAATTGACATCAATTTAGGATGGAATCCAGGAGAATTTAATATAATACGGATAAAAGAAGAAGGATCCTCTGCATAGTCTAATCCAAAGTTTGTAGGGAAGAAACAGTTTTATTGTTTGAAATTGTACAGAAAAAATCTTAAATCGAATTCTGGCCGCTTAAGAATTGCATTGCTGGGGTCTTTCTGATGATTTTATAAGCGTTTAAGGTTCGCTAGGTACCTATATGTTCAATTTAAAGTTCCGTATTTTTGGAGTAATCTCTGAAAGCATTATTGCTGGCCTCTGGTTTTGATTCTGGATTTTTAGCCAGAAACGTAGTATTCAGGACTTGCGGTCATAAATCATCAACTGGTTCGTGAACAAGAATAATTTTAATGCGGTAAGTAAAAATGTAAGTGCTTACAGCCTTTTTCAATACTGTTCAAAATATTTCATGCCAGGTATGAAAAAAATTGATTTTTTTGGTTAAATCAATAAAAATGGACTCCCAGCGAAAGTCGACAAGAAATCGACGACAAGTCGGAGGAAAAAATGGATTAAGGATTTTTGTTTTCTTCTCTCGCCTTTTAATTTGACGACCTAAGGCCCACATAAATAAAAGTAAGGCTTAACATATTGGTCCAAGCAAGCAGTTATAATAGTCGTAAGTAATACCTAAGTAAATTTGTTTTTTTTTTTCTTTTGACATTTTTTATTTTATGAAGTTTTCGGCTATACGCTTAAAAGTTCTTAGGTTTTGGCCAACACTGTATATAAATGTTTTCGATTTTCTTAAAAGTAAAATAAATTTATCTAAATTAGCTGTATTTAGTTTAACAATCATTCAAAACAAATACCTTGAAGCCAGTTTCAGGGTCAGAGCTTGTTTCTTACCTGAAAAAAAGAGAGATAAGAAATACCTGTTAAAAGCAGTCTGTAACATAACATTTCATTAAAATATGTTCTTACAGTATTAAATATCATATTTATATACCCTATTCCACAAGCAAGGAATATAATTAAGTTTAATACGGGCGAGAATGTAACATAAAGAAATATTAATAGACCCCCAATTGACTTAAAAAACATATGAGTCATTACCATCAGTCCGTTTGTATGTCACCAATTTTAAGGCCTTAAATTTTGAGTCGGAAAGTTAAAATTTTGAACGGGAGCCCTTCATAAAATTTTTCAAATCCGCCCAATTTTTTTTGTAGTATTAGTGATCGTTTTGAATTAAAAAAAAAAGCAGAGGCTGTGTTTTGACTGCTGTTCGCCGCAAATTTGCTGCTGATGAGATCCCTATTGATCTTGTCTTAGTTGGGGGCGTAGAAAATATTGATCAAGTGCATGTTAAAGTCACTGCTGCTAAAGTTTGAGATCCTGATTTGCTATTTTTTTTACCCCATCCGTCATCCCATAGGATAGGAGGTATATTAAGTTTGATTCATAGTTTTTAACATAGAGAAATAATCACCGTGGACCCCAAAGATCTTAAGGGCATATGATCGGGACCAAATTGTAAGTCGAATGAGTCATGTCCGCCCGGCTGTCTGGCGGTAGTTTTTAGGCCTTACATTTCAAGCTAGGAAGTTGAAACTTGATATCTGTTCTTGACATGAAAAATGTTTACACTTGATATCTGAAGCAGTACAAGTGTAAACATTTTTGAAATCAGCCCGCTGACACGCCCACTTTACTATTTGGCATTAAAAATCAAAGTTGTCGTAGGAAGCTGAAATTCGGTGTGCGATATCCTCGCTTAAGTATATTAGGATAGGCATTTCACAAAGAAGCAAAAACCGGCCCCATGAGTGGGAGTGGTCATATTTAATTTGTATTCTAATAAACGGTTTTTATTAGATATATTTGTTTTATATCCAGAAAACTTGCACTATAAAACGTTCAGATAAGTGCGTTAGCTATCAATTGAAAACAATCAATTTTCGCCACGCCCAGTTTTGAGGGCGTTATAAAGTATAAACTAAATTTTTTATATAAAAATGCAATCAACACGTGTATACCACATCTCAAAAAGAAATATGAACACAAAAAGCGATGTTACTGAAAAAGAGTCGATGCCACGCCCCTTTTTTAAGGAAGAAGACTCTTAACTGACACATTTTTAATAGAATTAAGGTTAATAGAAACTTAAATTTCGGAGCTTGAAGGTGGTCAATTGCGATGCGGTATTCAACGATTCGCCAAAGCGGATTGTAACCCTCCTACTAGTTTGAAGTTATTTTCCAGCAAAAATTATTGCTGCCGTTAAAACGTCTAAAAAATATCGACAGACCAACGACTCATTAACATTTGTGTTCTTGGAGACTTTAATTTTAGAGAACTTGGTTGAATTTTGGATGGCAATAAAGTGCTACAGAATTGTTTTTCTCGGAAGTTGAAAAGACTACTGTCGTCGAGTCTATTTGCTCCTTGTGTTTGCATCTGAAGATTTAAATGTTTGTGTGCAATTAAAAGAGGATTAGCGGGAGACGATTAAAAATAAGTCTCAAAGTGGCTCCACCGGACAAATATAAGATTAGTTTGACACGAACAATCTGTTTCTGTCATTTTGGCTCTCAAAAGAGAGTGACGACGTCATTTCCCAGGAGCGAAAAACAATTTTCACAATAGAAAACACAATAGAAATCACAATAGAAAACGTACTTGTGACAGATCTGTCATACAGGGACTGTTTTAGTTTCCTTGTTTAGTTCTCAAACTGTTACAAAGGTGCAAAAAACAGGTTTGTGAATAGAGTGATTGGGATTTATGAGAGAATTTATTTTTGATCGCTTGCCGAGAGGATTTAAATTTGTATGATAAATCCCGTGAATTGTAGAGGATTTAATAAAGATCAATCTATATTAATCGCAGATTAGAGCCCGGTGGAGACACGGTATAAGAAACGCTATGTCTCATAACGCGATTAGTATTTCAATCGATACATACAACCACAACAACCAAGGTTTTGCTTAATGGCTGGCCCTTATGGCTGTGCCATATTTTCAACGGGCCCTAATCCGCGATTTCTATAGATAGATCCTCATTAAATCCTCTACAAATTATGCGATTAAGCATTCAAATTTAAATTCTCGCGGCAAACGACTAAAAGTCAATCACCTCATAAATCTCATTCACCCTTTTCACGAACAACTTCCTCCATCCTTCTCGAAAACCTTTTTAACAGTTTGAGAGCCGAAAAAGGACACTGAAACTGTCCACGTATGACAGATCTGTCAGAATTATGATTTCTATCGGGATGTTTACGACGGAAATCTTTTTTCGCTACTGGAAAATGACATCGCCACTCTCTTTTAGAGCCAAAATGACAGAGAAAGAGTGGTGGGTGGAACAATTTAAAAAATTGAATTTTATTTAATTAAAACCTCTCATAAGGATTTGTAAAAAAAATTAAACATCCCCAAGTGTAGAAGACAACACTTACAGTATATATACATGCAGTTGTGAGAAGCGGGCAATAGCTCACCCTGTTTTTTTTTGATCAAGGGCTTCTTGAGACTTTAAACTTCCCTTGTTAAAGCAATAAACATCGTGTAAATAAAAACACAGCATTCAATTTATCGAGTGTCTTGAAACGAATTGCTTTTTAGCTAAATGAGTTTTTCACAGGTGTTTGATATTTTATCCTTAAATTAAAAATAGCTAAACAAATTTTAAAAGATCGACAATTTCGATTTACTACCCTGTATAAACTTTTATGAGGAAAACATCCTTAAAAATCCTTTTCTTTTCTATGCCTTTCCTGGCGCAGTTACTTAAAACGACGCAACGTATGTGCTGGTCGATGCACGTTCTGCACGTTAACTAAATCCCACAAAAATAGTGGATCTTATTTTAATATCTTAAATTAACTGAAGGCAAGAGTTATAATTCAAAGTTTGCTTAACATAAAATTGGAGGAGAATAAATTAGCAGGAACCAGGAAGTTTTAGAAATAAACTATACCATTATACAAGAGCGTAAACTGCACACTCTAAGAAATTTTTTATGCTTGTGCAAGACATGTTTATGCGTTGTCTGTTCGCCATAAATCATTTTTTTAAACTCATTCGTTATATTTGCTGCAGAGCATCTAGCCCGTATTATGTTATTATGATGAGGACGAAATCCCGGGCACATTCAACCGCAATAAACACTTTCAGTCTCTCCATAAAGGCTATTCCTACCGAAAAAGGTGAGAGTGCTCCTTTTCTATCTTAAAAGCAATCGTGTCTTATTGGTTTCAGCGCATACTGAAAGTATGCAGCATTTAATTTAATCGAGTAGGGAACAGTAACGACTGCAATTATAATTTCATATCAAATTTTTCAAAGTAATTTGAAAATTATTTAAATTATTTGCTATCTGTTCCTTACCAAGCTAAAAGCCACTTTACAATCAGCACGCTGGATCAATAAATGCTACAAAATCGTTTGGTAAGCAAAATCGAAATAAAATAAATATAAATAAAGTGGCGCAACAGCTCGAGGTGAACCAGGGCCAACTTCTCAACAATGTATGCTGGTGTGTTAATTTCTTCACATACAAATCACAGCAAAATCGAAATGTTCAGCGAAAAAAAATTTTTGACAGCAGTAATATGTCAGAATAAATCACGTCTTTTTGAGTTGCCACTTCAGTTTCCAACGGAAATAGTGGCAAAGTACTACCTACTTTTTTCGTTAATGCCCAATGCACGTTTTGTTAGAAGCTTCTAGAACAAGGTTTCTTCTCCCCGTGTCGGAAACAAAGAGGTAATCATATAATACATTCAGATTTTTTGTACTATTTTCAAGCCTGAAGAAATTTGTGAGATTTCAACTGTCAAAAAAGAGTTGGTATTAGTGTAAGCTGGCAATTTTGATTGATTGCAGTTTTCACGCATGCAGTAAAATATTTTTTACTTAATTTTATTAATAATTTTTTATGCAGTAAAATATTTTTTCTGCACCTTTATTAAAATTGAACATAAACATATTCGAAAATATCTCCAAAGAATTTCCAGATGTAAATAAAATTGCTGGACAACAATAGCCCAGTTGATTTCGTTGTTGAGAATTAAGGCACAGCTCGTTTATGGACCCTGTCAGAGGCCATAAACGAGCTGTGCACATGCCATTAAGCAGAGCTCTAATGTTTAGGGTATTATAAACAGACGCTTTAAGCTGGATTCACAAGCAATCATTGGCACTGTACAGCCCAGCCATTTATTACTAATCGTAGTCGTCTTACCCCTAGCTGGCCACTTTTTAGAGAATTGCGCATCTTACCCATAAGACACCTTTACATTTTCAAAGTGCTAAGGGAATTTTTCAAGCGTAGTGGCAACATGCCTTGCAGAAATTCTCGACTCTACAATCTACGTGTAAATAACATGCATCTTGCCATCGTTCCTTTTGCCAACGCAACTCACTTTTCAAACTTCTACACCATTACAGCCCCTAAAATGTTTAACAAGCTTCCATCTTTCATCAGGACAATTGATAACTCTCCATCTTTTCTTAATAGAGTCAAGGACTGGTTATTTTCAATCGAATTCGAATATAATACAATAGAATCAATGTTGAGGTGTATGACTTGATCACCAGCACAAGCTAAGTCTGTTATTTTATTGTTTTGTCAGTTTTTTTTATATTTCTAATTAATTTTTAATATTATCTTAGCCTTTTGAATTACTTTTTTGTTCTCTCTCCTAAATACTTTTTTGAAGATATTATGTACACAAATTAATTTTTGATTTTATTAACATTAGCATCGAATGTCACCCCACATCAGATGTTAAAATTTTTAATTTTTGTTTGAATTGAAATCTAGAATTCAGATGTCATTCCACACTAACTCCCAGAGTTACGGAATTAACATTATTATTTGCTTCCGCTCTATTTTTAATATAAGACAATTGTTAATTAGTTTTTAAATTGCTTGGAATTAAATAAAATAAATTGAAATTGAATTGAATACTTAAATGTGTGAACAATGATGTTTATGTTACATAATGTGACTATAAAGCGAAGCTCTAGTTAAAATGCACTGAACTTTGGTATCGTATGCTGAGAATCTCGTACAGCTGAGAATAAATAAATTAAAATTAAAGTTTTTAATGCATGCGCGCATAGGCTAGAATTTTTTAGTAGTGGTACCTACAGGTAAATCAGCAGCCAAAGACGAAAAAGGAACAATTTTTTTCTAGATTTTTTTTATGGAAATATTATATCAAAGCAGAGCAAAGTCGAGATATCGTTACGAGACGGCAGGCAAAGAAAAAGCTTGTTTGAGAAGCTGTCTTAATGGCTCGAGAGGGCTTTGCTTCTTATTTGTCTCCATAGGCCAAATAAGAAGCGTTGACTTTTGATTGATTTCTTTGATTTTTCTGTGGATTTTATACAAGAGCCGAAATAAGACTTACTTCCTCAAAGTCTATGGTAATATTTCGTGCAAGACGTCGATGTTGACAACGTTTACTTAGCTTTGCTATCGTTGACTGCTAAGGGCATATTCGGCGATTCCATTCCAAAATCCATGAAAGCTTCACTGACATCACGCTATGTTCTTCCGATTACGGCAATGTCGTCTGCTCATTCGAGTGATTGTACGGTTTTTTAAAAGATTGTGCCTCTCGTGTTGGCGCGGGAATTCAGCACAAATCTTAACAAAGAATCTGATCCTCCAGGTTAGGGATCGGGCCGTCGGTGTGGGTTCCCGGCCATGTAAAGAAACATCAGTTACGAAGCAGCAACAAGCCTCGAATTCGGACGGATTTTCTATTGACGACCAATGCAAATGACAAAACGACAATGAGCTTAGGTCTGTTAATGGAAAGTAAGCTCCCTTAACAGACCACATGTAGCCGAGCAACCAGGCGAGGCCCTAAACGACTGCAAGGCAGACACTACTGTCAACCAAGCAATGCGGTGGGACGAGCCGGGCAAAAGAAGGATGAATAAATGCGACTTCTGCTACGGGTTGTGGTTTTGTTGTTGGAGGCAGACTTAGGCAAAAAGTCTTGAGCTTCAACCTTGTGACCGATGGCCTCGCGACGATCCGCCTCAAGGCTAGATTTGCCACCATCATACGCGCGCATGCCCCCACACAGGACAAAGATGACAACACCAAAGATATGTTCTACGAGCTCCTAGACAAAACGTGTGAGCAGTGCTCTAGCTACGACATTAAGATTGTCCTAGGCAATTTTAATGCCAAGCTAAGAATTGAGGGCATCTTTGGTCGAAAAGTCGGAAAGCACTGCCTGCACTACACGATCTCCGATAACGGATTCAGGCTGATCGACTTTGCTGCGTGAAGATCTCCCGATCATTAACCGTCAACCAGATTGACCACGTTGCGATCGACGCAAGAAACTCTTCCAGTATCATAGATGTCCGAAGTTTTCGGGGAGCCAACATTATCTCTGATCACTACCTAGTTGTATCCAAGGTACAGCTGCGGATATCCCAACCAACGCCAAGAAATGGAAATACTATGAGGAAGTACTATTCTCCAACCTAGTCTCCCAAAAACCTTCTACTATAACCTATGCAGCCAGCATCAAGTATTGATAGCCGGTTGCAACATTTCCAAAATTCCATCAGAAACGTCGCCTCTGAAGTTCTGGGTTTTACACTGCCACCACAACGAAACCCCTGGTTTGATGATAAGTGCCGGCAAGTACATCCAGCTAAACAGGAAGCATAGAAAGGGGCTCTGCACAGAAAGACTAGAGCTGCTCGCGTGATCTACGAGCAGAGGAGGAGAGAGGATCACAGGCTTCTCCGAAGGAAAAGAGAAAGCACGTGAAGCGCGCGGTTGAAATAATTGGGATAGAAAGTTTTACCAAAGGCTCAAAAGTTCCCGCCAACTGTATAAAGTTCGAACCAAAGCCTGTAAGGACCATCAAGGGAACATCTTAGTGGAATTGCAAGCGGAGCTGAGAATTGGAAAAAAAAAACACTTTTGCAGACTGTATTACGGCGAAGACAAAGATGAACCAAATAATACAGCTGTCAGGCAGAACGAACCATTCAACCCGGGCGAACATGTAACCGACAAAGCATACGAACGATACCGCCCACCTGCCCTGGAGCAAGTGTAAGTAGCTGTGTCTAAACTTATGTGCAACAAAGCAGCTGGAGCAGACTGCTTCGTTGCCAAACTTTTTAAATCCGCTAGCGACGAGCTGGTTAGGAGCATTCACCAACTCATCTGCAAGATATGGTCGGAGGGAGGCATGCTTATTCGAGTCTCAAGAAAGGAAATCCTCTGAACTGTGCCAACTACAGAGGCATAGGTTTTCTTAACTTTTTTAACTGGAGCAGGTCTGGGAGATAACCCCGAAATTCCAAGTCGATACTTACCACATTTTCATGGAATTCAAGGCCGCGTGTGACAGCATCTAGAGCACAATGTCTAGTTTTGGCTTCCCTGCCACACTCGTCAGTCTGTGCAGGTCGACGATGAAAAATGCACGCTGTTCCGTCAAGATCGGTAAAGACCTCGCCGACCCCTTTAATGTCAAAAAAGGATTCAGACAAGGCGACGCGCTTTCATGTGACTTTTTTAACATCATGCTTGAGAGAATTGTGCAGAAATTTCGCGCCAATACCAGAGGTATACTCTTTCAAAATCCGTTCAAGTACACGTATACGCAGCCGACATTAATATAATCGAAAGAACAAAGCGTGATGTCGATGAAGCCTTCGTGAGTTATGGGACGGAAACGGCGAATATGGGCTTAGCAGTCAACGAGGGTAAAACCAAGTATATGCTGTCATAAACACAGATGTCTTGGACAAAACATCACCATCGACAGCTTGAGGTAGCTCGGGACTTTGTCAACCTGGGTTCCGCTATTAATTCAGACAATGACACCAATAATTTTTGCCAATCGCAAAAAGCAAAGCACTCTCGCGAGCAACTAAAGTGTCCATGCATAAGACCCTCATCATCCCAGTCCTGCTTTACGGTGCAGAAGCATGGACCCTGTCAAAGGTTGATGAAAACACTTTAGGCTGCTTCGAGAGAAAAATTCTTCGGATAATTTAGGATCCTGTTTGCATAGGCGGAGAGTGGAGGTGAAGATATAACAACAAACTGTGTATAGCCCATACAGCGACCTGGAATTTGAACTATTAAAGATCATTTATTATCCTTGTGAATAAAGAAAAAGTGTAGTTGCGTTGAACCTACGTGTGCGGCAAAAAATACAAAAGACCGTACTTGTTACTTGTGGAAAAGATCAACCATATTGGATCACAGTAATTGACAGTCAACTTCATCATCATCCGTTGGCTGATCCTTAAAAAGTTCACACAGTAAAATATGGTGGTCCAAAAAATATACTAGTTTTTGAGAGCGGTGGGAAAGGAAGCTGAATACTGAAAATCTTTAGTATGAAAATAGGACATAAATAGCGGCTATCGAATTGACCAATTTTAATAGTAAAAATTATAAAAAAAAATTTCATATTGAATTTTATTAGTAGGATTCTGTCAAATTAAGGTCTTATCTTAAATTTTCCCCGTAAATTTCCCGGGACCTGTGACGCAGTCGGTTGCTAAAATTGCGATTTCTCCGTATCTTGTGTTGGGAATAAAATTTGAAGTCTTTATTGAGTTAGATTCCTTCAATTATTTTTGATATTTGGCAGTTAATTGCTTATAGCACACGTATGGACTAAGAAATAGCTTTTTGCTGCTTTAAAGGAAACTTAATTAATAAATATTATGTAATGCAGCCAAGGTTCGTATTCCAGTGCAAAGCTCTTCAATCTGCCAATAGGCAATGTGATAGCACCACAAGGCTTACGTAAAATTGAATAGCAATTCTTCCCCCTATTTCTGACACAGAAAACCGAGTAAAATTTATAATTTCCACAGTTGCTGTCAATAAAATTCTTCGAATACTCTCGGCGCAAGGCTCAAAAGATATTTGTGTAGCTCAGCTGCATGTAATTTTCACCGCATCACCGTACTCAAAGAACATAAACCCATAAACCGCACAGGCACAATATGCACTTCATGCAGGATCCTACACGGAATTTCAATAAACCAAATATTTCTCATTAATTAACGATGGGGTAGGTACCGTACAAACGCAATAGCACTCTCCCGGCAACAGTAGGTACCTACTAGAGCCAAGCAGATAGAATTACACAACGCATAAGTGCATCCCGATTGAAATTTTAATAAATTTTCTATGTGAAATTCCTTTTTCCAGAGCAGCAGCTCTCCATTAAGCCATCATCTTCTCGAGCTGCTTCCATATGCACTGCACTCACACATACTTACTGCTATTCAAAAAAACAAAAAAGGAAGAGCTCATCCTTCGCCAAGCGGATTGCTGTTGTAAAAAGTGTATGGAAAACAAAAACCTTTCATCGGGGAATACTATGATTTTTAAAATATTTTCAACTGTATACATATCCATAGTCTAAAAGGATCAAAACTCCCCAAGTAAAAGGATTACGTTTGAACTTGGGTGCAGCAACAGGATCCGGATTACATTTAATGATGCAATCATTAAAAAAAGATCCTTTCTTGCTCACCGTCTTTTCCGTAATGGTGCGTGTTGCGTACTTTTCTCCCACCCATCTCCATTTCAAGGATAATAGGAAATGAAATCATCTCTTTCTCTTCTCCGCCTTCATCGTTGCAGGATATTACGTTTACTAAGAACGTGAGATACTTATGCGACATTATTTTTCGATGACTTCCAGCAAATTGAAGCAAATGTACCAAATGGAAATTTTGCTCTTCTTAAGCCTGGGCTATAAGTTACAGTTAAATGATAATAAAGTATATTTTCACCGATAGCCATTCGCCTATGCAACGTAGAGAAAAAAAAGAAACGTGCAAAGAAACGAAACGATGCGAAAAGGATACGCCGTGTCGGAAAGGGCCGCACTAAATTTTTGCGACTTAACCGGCCGAAATTACATTTCCGAAAGTGAGACAGCCCGAAGACCCGTTTTATTGTGCTTGGAAATTCCCCCGGGACCGAAAGTGATATGAAAAAGCTTTTCGCACAGATTTCGACCGGGCGAAAGAAAAGAAATGAAATATCCTTAAATATGGCGTAATGGTACCTGTCCATTTCTTTTTTTGGAGCAATTTTCGGGTTCCTTATGGAAGAATGATACCAATGGGACTTCTGATTGATTACGAGATTAGAAACTGGGTCCTTTTAAACAGTCGTTTTGTTTATGGCATTTATTTGTGGTGTTGGGACATAAAATCTCTGGGTGACATTTGTCAAAAATATGACGGTCTGGTGTCCTGTTTGGCTAAGAGGGTAGAGTAGATAACAGCCGGTCGTTGGTGGTAATTGCTGCGGGTTTTATAGAGATGATTTTTCGGATTGGGACTTGAGTTTAATATCAAGAGTTTACTTGAATGGAATGTGTTAAAAAACATAACAGCTGCGGTGAACGGAGTTAAAACCGGTGATTGGCGATAGCGAGCAGAAAACACGTAGATAAAACAAAAAAGGCACAACGAACGTGCCGGGAGGCAAGGACTATTACAATATGCAGGCAAAAACATTTTCGTACAGTGGGAAACTGGGGTTGGGTACGTGCCAATCGATTCATCCAGACCAAATGGAACAGGAATAGAAAAATTCAGTTTCAAAAAAAGTTGCCAAAACTTGCGGCTTGTATGCGATATGAAGAATTTTACGGTCGATAATGGAGGTCACTTCACACTATCTGCCTCTTTTATAAGCAACAATTTTTTTTCTTCCACCATTGAAAAATAATGTTGAAAACACTCAAATGTGTGCCAGATGTTCTTATTTAACACTCTGCTGGCTATATCAGTGCTTTTGTTTGGAGAGGCATAACACTTGCGGAAGTAACTAAGATTCTTTGTTTCTGTGCGGCACTTTCATATTCCGTACTGACTCAAAAGCTCCCAGCAGGGGCGCCTCACTTCGGCGAGGAGACAGGCTTAACGAACCCGCAGACCCTAGTTAATCCGGGGAGCGCCTGTCCATATTGGGTGGCTTGTCGGTCGGTGTGCTACTGGAATTGATGTTCCGCTTCTTTTATGCAATTATAGAGGCAGCCACATAATGCAATTCCTAAATTGCGTTGTGTGGCTGCCAGGCCACAGACAGTTATGGCTGTGCATCTGGTAGTAGTTTGCCCGAAGGCTAAATTTTGGTACCATGAGAAACATAGCAACTATGAGCCAGGTCGGATTTGATTTGTCTGTGGTCTGGTTCATTTCTGCCTAAAAGGGGAAGGCCTCCATAGTGGGAGCTTGATGGTGGCTGCGGTTACCCAAAATTGTGGAAACATTTGCGGGTCTAGTAGTCCTGTCTTCGGGCTCCTGGGCTTCTAGACCTGAAGAGGTGTTAGATAGGCCTCGCACTAGCAAGGAGGAGGTTCATGCCTTAACGTGACTTCATATTGAGCTGGGTGATTTCCTGTGTTGGAAAGGACATAGATTGACCCTGGGACGAGTAAACGCTCATTTTTACCAACTATGTGGAATTGCCCGCCGTGAGATTAAGATTTTTTTTTCTGCGTTTGTTTTGGATCAAGATATGATTCGCTTTTTAAACAAAGTCATAGCTCCTAAATTGCGAGCTTATTACAAAAAACTTGTAAGTTTTTGGAACCGCTAAAAAACCAAAAAACGGCTTTGTTCGCTTGGAACCGTCTGGATTTGTATACTAGAGCCCTTTATCTAAAAAGCGACTACCGCGGGGTCCTTTCATAAATTGTACTTAGAGCGGGGATATTGGCATAGCAGTTGACAAAAAGATTTTAAGCAATATGCTAAGCCATTTTGTGTGTAGACCCCCAGAACAGACCCCGTAAGGTCAAATGATAGATCTTGGATACGTTTTCAGGCGAGTCCGATAAAGAATTAATATCTTTTTGTGTCTACTGCCGCCCGGTCATAATTATTTTGTGTGTCTGCTCATTAGAAATCCGGTTCCGGGGTAGACCTGGGCTTTAGCCAAGATTCTTCGCCAGCTAGCTCAGTCTCCAGTTTCACACGCGAAGTTGGTTGAGGCTCGCCTTTCACTTGCGTACGCCACCTGAATCTCGGCGCTCCTCTACTGCACCGTTCCTGCGGGGTGGTTCGAAGATGTCGCAGATTATGCCATAGAGAGGTGGTCATATGGGTAAGAAGTCCTTCAGCCGCTTTTCTGCTATGTCTAAGGGTGTTGGAATGATAAGTATCTATCTCAAAAGCTCCAGTGGGTGTTGTCCTCAGAGACACTTTTCATTCACATGCCAGCCTCGTTTTGGATTTTTATTGTGTTCAAGATGATATCTCCTATCTGTAGCCTTTCATTATCAACTGTGCCGTATGTTTGGGTGGTTTAACTGCTATTTTCAATTATTTATCCAGTGTACCATGTGTGGGTTTAGTCGCGTTGATAATTGATTACGCACTAGTTCAATTTCTTCCCTTCTTAGTGTCCTGAAGGTTGGAATTGCCTTTTTTCCCAATGAACAACAAAGCTTCCATTCCTTACGGTCCGACTTCTCGACAATGGACAACACTTAGTGTATGGCTGAGTCAATCCCTGAGAAATGAGGGGAATTTAGCTGGGACCAGGGCTACCACATCGTCTTCACATATGGCTTTCCAATGATTTCCTCCTTGTCCGCAGTGCTTTATAAGAACATCTTTTACTGGGATCCTTTTTGAGCAGCGCAGAAGGAACACAGCTTCGTGGTGTTGGCTGGATTTATTTCTTGTCCTCGAACCTTAACCAAATTGCCAACAATATGAAATGCATAGCGGATACAATCGCTGAGAATGGAAAAAAATTGCCTGGGATGATAATTGCCGTATCGTCTGCCCAGGCAATTATAAGCAGCATTTCATTTCTCTTACCGCCTCGTTCCACTGGGGTAAATCAGAGGTTTTTAGGGGAGAAACACTGATTGAAGTCTTTGGATTTTAACTTTTTAAATTGGAAGGAAATAAAAGACACAGCCTCGAGGACTTTATCAGTTCGTCACATGCACATCAAGCGGGTAGCAAAAATTACTCCGGCTGAAAGGTCCTTTGAATCATAGCTTTTCGGTTAGTTGGAAAAGACCGGGGAGATACAAGGGTACTTAGGGTGTTTCCAGCTGAGGTGTTCCACGGAGCAGGAAGGCGCAAAGTAAAATCGATCTGTGCCACTGTCAAATCACTTATAAAGAAAGGACGGTTAACGCTCGAAATACTTTCTCCTTCTTAGCTTTGAACATGTCACCCTTTGAAGATGTCACCAAAAATTTACTATGAAGATTCGACTTCTATAGAAACGATTCTTCTCCCCTATCAAACAAGACTTGGACTATAATGAGGGTCTTATAAAAAGTCATTTTATTTGAAAATTAAAAGTATCATTTCCCTTACTTTTATTAACAAAGTTTAGACCAAGACTTTCTATAACAAGCCTACGGAATGTTGCCAAAATTAGAAGCCAGTATTGAAGCATTAAAACACACAATCATGGTGAAATAAGTTTAAAAAGATTTTAACAGACAAACAAACCATTTGTTGTGTTAATAAATGAACATTTGCGCAGGAAATACTATTTTAAGTAGTTCCTTTACAACCACTTTATCCGAAACAAAGCACCTTTTTATTTTATCACTTGAGTACTCGCATGAATGGAAAAAATTGATGTGGCCACTCGGCTTTTCCAGCAAATTAATGTCGCTATTGTAAACTTGAGGACATACAAATTGCACCTTGAAACGCAACTATGTACAGACAGGTCAAATTACATTTTATTTTTTAAATTCTCAAACACGCGTAGAGCTCTTTTTATATTTTTTAGTTCTGTAAAAAAAACTCACAATATGAGTTCAAGTAGATACAAACCTAGATCTGTTGCCAATATGCAGATGTTCAAAACGTAAAGAGAAACTTTATCTTCTAAAAAATTCAAAAAATTTATGTAGTTTCGGCAAATTATTTCTTGGAAATGCATGCAATTTTCCCATTTAATATTTTTAACTCTCAAACATTTGGTTTAAAAATGCAGTCTTGCGTATGCACATAAAAAATTTCCAGAAAAAGGATAAGCCAACGTTTGCAAAACAGGTTTAAAAAAAAATACTTCATCATGGAATTTATGCACAAAGAAAAACAAGTTCTGAAATACTACTCACATTTTATTCTATCCGCTTTACCCTGTAACAATTTACTATCCCAGATTTGTCTTCTTGCTAATCCTTTGTTTTATTGTGAGTAATGTCGGAGATTCATCGTTTATTACCATTAAGAAACGTGGAAAAATTAATATTAAAATTAAAGTAAAAAGTTAGACCATACCTCGCCTAAAACTTAATTGGCCACGACTCTCAATTTTTATACCCGAACAAGGGATTATTAAGTTTGATGCATAGTTTGTAACACAGTGAAATAATCACCGTAGACCCCTAAGAGCTTTTAGAGATATGAATGGGACCGACAGGAAAATCGTTTAAGCCATGTTCGTCTGTCCGTCCGTCTGTATGTAAACAGCTTTTAGGCCTTAAAATTTAAGCTAGAGAGCTGAAATTTGGTGATTGGAGTCCAGTCCTTCAGATCAAGTTTGAAAATTAGCTGAATCCGCCCACACGCCCAGTACAGGCCTGTATGTGCGACCACCTCTAATTTTAAAAAATACTTTTTCCAAGGTTTTTTTTTTTTGTACCCCTGCAAGGTCGGGGTTAGAATAGCCTTGAGGTAAGGTATGCCTGTCGTAAGAGCCGACTAAAATCCACCGGAAGAAATATTTCTTAATGTTTCAACGGATGCTGTCGATGCTGCTCTATTTGGGGCAACTTTTGGCAGTAAGGTTTTAACTTATAGATGAATCTGAAGGTTAAATTAAAATCCAGAAGCGTCTGTCACACATTGTGCGGCTCACTGGTCGGCGTCTGTCTCCAAAGGGGCGGCTATATTTAAAAATGAAAACAGAAGTGACTTACCTATTTCTCATAAAAACGACAAGTTAAAAAAAAAAATGGCAATGAACAAAGCGAAAGATTTGACTACCCCAGATGGCAGCCCAGCTATGCTGGAAAATCCACCCTCTTCGGAGGCAGGCTCTACGGATTCTGGGGAGAGCCTTTTATTGCTTATAAATCCTTTTGAGAAAAGGACAAAACTAAATCGATCGCCACCACCTAGATCGAACATATCCGGAAAAAGCAGTCCACCGGTAAACCAGGACTCTGTGAAAATTAAGAGCTTAGAAAAGGAGAATAATGAACTCCGAGCTAAGCTTACTGAAATGGAGCGACTCTTCCAAGATCTAAAAATGGAAGTTGACTCTCTGCGAAAAGAAAACGAGGATATTAAAAATACTCGTTTAACGAAAGACTGTGAGGTAACGAAAGAGTGTGTAACACCGAACCGACCAGCAGTCGAATACTTCACGGACGAGGACGAACTTGCACTTGAGACCGATTCAGTCTTAAGGAAAAGATCTAGCAAGAAGCGAAAGGCGAATTCCTCTCCCGAAGTAATACAAAAAGAAGATAAGCCCTCTGGCTCAAACAAGGCTAAACCAGAAGCGAAAATTTGTCCACCTCCCGCAATAAACATCGTCGGGATAGCAGACTTTGGGAGATTGCGCAACCTTCTTGCAAACACGGTGAGAGCAGAAAACTATAAGCTTACCTCGCACCGAAATAAGGTGTGGGAAGTAAATGTTGACAACGCCGATTCCTATCGCGCACTGTCTCTTAGACTGAATGCACAGAGAATCGAGTGGTATACTTATCAAAATAAGTACGAAAATCCACTGCGAGTCATTGTAAGTGGGCTCCACCCATCATGCACAAAAGAAGACGTTGTAAATGACCTAAAAACTAAAGGCTTTAAAATTATTGATGCCGTCAATATCATTAAAAAGGAAAAGCAACGCACGGAAGGAGAAAGAGACACTGTGATCAGACGCGGCCTTCCAATTTTTATGCTCTCCTTTGAAAGAACTGAGAGCATAAACGATATTTATTAGATAAAAATGATACTTAACATCAGGGTTAAAATCGAACCCATGCGAAAGGGCAATAGACTGATACCACAGTGTAAGCGATACCAAGAATTCAGGCACACAAGTGCCTACTGCCAAAAAGAACCACGTTGCGTGAAATGTGCCGGAAAACACCTGTCAACAGAGTGCAAAGTTGACATAAAGGCTCCAGAAGTTTGCGCCCATTGCCACGGAAACCACCCCGCGAACTATCGAGGATGCGAAGTAGCCATAGAGCTGCAAAAGGGACGAGAACCTCTTAAGGAAAATACTAGAGGTCAGAATCAAAGCCTAGGACGCCCAAAACCTGCTGAAACTCCTAAGCCAAAGACTCCAAAGACGCCAAAGCCGATCAAAAGTGGAAGATTGGCAAAGAAGGCGTCGACAAAAGGCGTAAAAGCTCCACAAAAGAGCGGCGCCAGTTCAAGTGCAGCGGAGAAACCACCACTGGTCGGACCGAAATCATACGCACAGGTTGCGGCAAACGAAAACAAGGCAAGATCGCCCACAACAGATGCAGTGTCTCAGATCCTCGCTGTAATCTTGGAGAAACTTGAGGATCAGACTAAAATCAACAAAGTTATATTTGACAAACTGAGCAAGCTCGAGTTTAAGCCTCGAAAAAATTACAAGAGAACATGAATATGAAACAGTTATTTAAAATACTAACATGGAATGCAAACGGCCTTCTGAATAAAATAGACGAACTAGAAGTATTTCTACGGAAAAACAATATTGATATTTGCATGATTACGGAAACTCACCTTAAAAACGGGTCTACACCCAAACTTAAAGGTTACAATGACTATCACGCACATCACCCTTCGCAAAATTCGAGAGGAGGATCCTCCCTCTACATTAAGAACTGCATAAAGCACTTCAAGAACACAGAAGTTTAGCTAGACTCTATGCAGATCAGTTCAGTTTCTGTAAAAATTGACTGCTTAGATTATAACATTGCATCTTGTTATTTCCCGCCAGGATATAGACTGGTGGAAGACGATCTTGATCTTATGTATGACTTTATTGGGTCCAATTTTATCATTGGGGGTGACTTTAACGCGAAGCATACTTTTTGGGGCTCACGATGCAATTCAACAAGAGGCAGATTACTGTACAAAAATAGTATGAAGCGTGGGGTGGACTTTTTCTCCACGGGTAAGCCAAGATATTGGCCAACCGATAGGAATAAAAAGCCTGACCTTGTCGATTTTTTCATCGCTAAAGGGTGCCCCAAATACCTTACGCGAATTGAAGAGTGTTATGATCTTTGCTCAGACCACTCAGGAGTTATCTTGAAGATGGGTGGAAGACTGGCGAAAATAGAAAGAGCTCCTAGATTAGCTAGCGAAAACATGAACTGGGACGCTTTCAGAAAGGACTGTAAGGAGGGTGTTGGCTTGAATGTGCCATTGAAAACTCCTTTCGAGTTAGAAACCGCAGTTGACAAATTCATTGAAGCAATTCAGAGCGCTGCTTGGAACAACAATTCGTCCCAAAAGAACGCAGTTAGCACCGACGGGCATGTACGTAAAACATATCCGCTCGAAATCGAAGAATTGATTCGTGAAAAGAGAAGAGCGCGTAGGAGATGGCAAGGCACGAGGGCCCCCCCAGACAAAACCCTATTGAACATCCTCTCTAACAAACTGAAAGGAATGTTGCAAGATCTTAAAAATCATGAGACCACTAAATACCTTGAAGGCTTGTCGGCGGATAGGAGCTCAAACTACTCGCTGTGGAAAGCAGTTAAGTCTATCAAGAAACCTATAATCCACTCGGCACCAATAAAAAAAGCTAACGGCGAATGGGCAAGAGAAGACAAAGAGGAAGCGAATTTGTTTGCTGAACATTTAGAAGAAACATTCAAGCCTTTCGACGGTCCGTCGTTGGCTGACGTTCTAAGCAACAACGGGGAACCTGATAGCTTTAGAATGAAAAAAGTTTCGTTCGTTGAACTCCGACAGACAATTAGCAAACTTAAAAATAATAAGGCCCCGGATTACGACCTGATCGCTGGCGAAATATTAAAAGAGCTACCAAAAAAGGCATTAGTCAAGCTACTTTATATGATAAACGCTTCTCTTAGACTTCTATACGTTCCAAGACAATGGAAAGTTGCTGAAGTCATTATGGTTCTAAGACCGGGGAAATGCGCAAATGATAAAAAATCTTATAGGCCCATATCGCTTCTGCCGATAATATCGAAAGTGTTCGAGAAACTTCTGCTGAAGCGATTACAACCAATAATTGCAGAAAGACGCTTGATCCCGGATCATCAATTCGGTTTCAGACCTAACCATTCCACAATAGATCAAATCTACAGAATAACGCATGAAATTGAAAAAGCCTTAGAAGGGAAAAAAATATGTTCAAGTGCTTTCCTCGACGTATCGCAAGCCTTCGACAAGGTATGGCACGAAGGCTTGAAATATAAGCTACGGCAAAACTTGCCGGAAGACATCTTTAAAATATTGGAAAATTATCTTGAAAGCAGACTCTTTCGTGTTAGGTGTAGTAGTGAATACTCGAGGTTCAAGCAAATTCGGGCTGGCGTACCCCAGGGAAGCGTCCTCGGTCCGACCCTGTTCCTGCTCTACACAAGAGACATAACTCTAGATGACGAGACAGTCGTGGCCACGTTTGCGGACGATACGGCCATCCTGGCAACAGGTGAATCAGTCGAGTCATCAACGAGAAAGCTCCAACGAGCATTGGACAGAATTTGTGTCTGGACGAAGACTTGGCGAATCGCTCTTAACGAGAACAAGTCTACGCATGTGAATTTCACTCACAGAAGGGTTAACAATTTGCCTCTGTTCATAAATTCTGCACAAATACCTTATGCAAATGAAGCGAAGTATCTAGGGATGACACTGGACGCTAAACTAAGGTGGAAACCACACTTAAAGAAGAAGCGTGACGAGCTCGAGATTAGGCTCAGGGAAATGTATTGGCTTATTGGAAGATTTTCGAAATTAAGCACATATAACAAACTGCTCTTGTACAGGCAGGTGTTAAAGCCGTCCTGGACATACGGTATACAACTTTGGGGTTGTACCAAGCCGAGCAACATGTCCATGTTGCAGACTTTCCAAAACAAGACACTAAGAGCAATTGTGAATGCTCCATGGTATATTAGGAATAGCGATATTCACAGAGATTTAGGAATAGCTACCGTGGGCGAAGAAGTAACAAACTTCGCTCGAAAGCAGAATGCTCGCCTTCATGTTCATTGCAACATTTTACTACTATGAAGTGCGTTCTGGCAGTTTCATAGTGTCTCTCCTAAATGGGTGGTTTTTTAGCACGTGGAAATCGGGCATAACCAATATCGGCTACTTCGGTATTATGAACCTGCTATAGAGGGCGTATTGGTATCTTTGAAAGATTTTGGAGTTTTAGCCTCCGTCCATCCTAGTATTCAAAAAAAAAAAAAAACTTTTTCCAAACTTAAGCTATGTTAGAATTGCGCTAGCACATTCATTTTTGGTATGTAACATTGCTTTGTAATTGTCTTTGAAGTAGTCAAAAAAGTTTGGCCTTTACATTGACCACGCCCACTTTTTTAAGGGATTTTAGCTTAAAATGACTGTTTTTCAATAAATATAATATATATGAAATTTGACTAAAATTTATATGACAAAAGTTTTAGATAATAATTTTCTAACTTTTGTATACATATTATTTGTGCCCCGCCCACTTTTGTGGGCCTGGTGTCAAAAAAAGTGGCTTTTTTTTAAGTTAAAAAGGCGGAGTTTTCGGCGAAGTGTATGCAACCATCTAGTATAAAGCATTCAACAGTTATATTTTTATTTCCCGCCCACTTTTTGGAGGCGTGGCAGTTTTCTTTTTGGTATGGTGGGTATTTTGCAATTCGTCGTAGATGGACTGAAGTTTTTTCATACGCACTGTTGCACTTTCCCACTTGTTCTAAATTCGAAACGTCTTTTGTGAAAATCTTAAAATTTTTAGAATTGTCTTCACACATTCGATTTATAAATCGAATTTGATTAAATCGGTATTACCGTTAAGACAGCAGAATATTTTGGAAAATAGTTTTTGAAAAAATGAGCTAACGTAGACCAAGAATAATAATTTAATTTAATGATAAAACTGGACTTTTTAAACGTTGTTTTTTAAGTGTCAATTTAAAAATCTTTTAGTCCACTTTTTTCCGTGTTTATTTTTCGTGGATTGGTCTTCCACTTTTCAAGGGATTATTTATTAGTTTCATTCAACTACAATTATTAAATTATTTATTATTTATAATATATTCTTTTTTTGTTCGGAACTTACGGTGTTTTTTTAACTTGCGTACTACATTTGTTTAAATTTAATTACATTTTTCAAATGCTTTTGATAAGTTTTCAAGTTAAATGGCAGAATCTGCTAAATGTTCAAAGTTTTCTATAGATTTCCCGAAAACTATAAATAATTTCAAAACAAGTAGTTAATCATTTCTGGTAGTCTGAGGAGCATTTGCATGCGGGCAGTGCATTGCGGAGAACCGTAACGCACCGTTGGCAATTTTTGGTTTTCTGCATATTTTTATGTGCACCGTACACTATGTACTGGAGTAAAGCCTACAAAAAATTATTATTTTTTCGAAAATTTTAATTTTCCTTAATTGTACCCCACACATAAGCTACAAGCAATATTTATAGTGGTCTTGTATGTTTATACCTTTCATTATAAATAATTTCAATTTGTGTATTTCTTTTTTTAAACAATTTTGCTTTATAGCATCGGAGATAATGGTGGGTACAAAATTTGCTCACGATTTTTTTTTCGAAAAAACGTCAAAACCGCATTTTCAAAATTGTTTAACCTAAATTTTATTTTTATTTCTTTGCTTCAACTATGTTTGCCCAATATCGGATTTTTCAATAAAGTGCTTAAAAAGTTATAACCTTAAGCACGTTGAAAACAGGCACATATTTTCCTGTTCCTTATTTCGTATTCTCATTTATTTCGCATGTTTTATAGGTGTGCCATATTTTTTGTTTCTGCGACTCACCGTGGTACGGAAGGACGGACGGACAACGAAGCGATACTATAAGAGGTCCTTGAGACGGACCGCTAAAAACACGGCCGATAAATTGCAAAACTGAATGTTCGCACTTAAAAGAGTGAACGAGTTTAGAATATATTGCTGATATATCTGCTACTTTTTGAAGATTCGTAAAGGTTCTTCAAAAAAGATTCGTGACTTATTCGGGTCAACGGTGATTAATTCACTGCGTTACAAACTATACATTTAACTGAATTTACTCTGGGTATGGTATAAAGAGAAGAAGGAGAACTAGTGGGAGGCTTACAATCCACTTAGGTACATCGTTGGATACCCCATCCCAATTTACCACTGTCAAGCTATAAATTGCGTCAAAGAACTTGGTTGTTAAATTTCAATTTCTATTAACCTTAATTGTGTTCAGAATTTGTGAGTTAAGTCATCTTCTTTTTTAAAAAAGTGATGACTTAACTCACAAATGGTAGCATCAACCCCTTTTCAATAATATAATTTTTTATGATCATATTTTTTATCAGATGTTGTATATACGTGTTGATTGCAGTATTATATTATACTTAAATATAAGTATAATTTTAGGTATAATAAGTTAAAATTTATACTTAAAAAGGCCCCCAAAGGTGGGCGTGGCAAAAATTTCTTCATTTGAGTTGATAGCTTACGCACATATCTGAACATTTTATAGTGCAAGTTTTTTTGATTTAAAGCAAATATAACAAATAAAAATAGTTTATTAGAATGTTTTCGCTTTTATGTTAAATATGCCAATCACAATACACAACTTTGGTTTTTCATACTTATAAGTAAAGTGCATAGTGGGCCGATTTCAAAAAATTTTACATTTGTACTGTTTCGGGACCTACAAAAAATAGATATCAAGTTTCAAGTTCCTAGCTCAAAATTTAGGGCGGAATATGGCTCATTCGACTTTTAATTCGGTCTCGATTATATGTCCTTAAGGTCTTGGGGTTCTACGGTGACTGTCTCCATGCTACAAACTATGAATCAAACTTAGTATACCTCCTACCCTATGGGATAGGGTATAAAATGTCATTTGGGAAAAATACATCAAACCAATTATAACAACCAAATGTTTTTGCAAGGCTAGTCGTCTCCCTTGGTGACAACCTGTATATAAAGATACAATTTTTTTTCTTGCATCAGCCCAATAAACAGCGCCTTTAACGTGAACTATTACTTCTGACAGTTCTAATGCTATTACTTCCACTGTGGCTGTCACCATAATACGCTCAAAAATATGTCCACCAACAACAAGAATGCGGTGCCCTGAACTTAATCGAATAGAAGTGTAGTTTTACTTCAGAAAATAATAGAGATGAATTTCTTTGAATTTATCACATAGGGTCCCGAGGACCCGAAGTCATTCGTCAAGTCAAAGAAGAGGAGCGCAAATGTCAGAGTACTTTCCCCTAGAGAAAACCACAAGGAATAACTGCCATGGAAGCTACATTCGTTTTCGCCATCACAATCAAAAGAAACTATTTTCGTACAATGCTAGTTCGTGGTTAGTGGTTTTCTTTTCGTCCATCTCAAATCGATAACAAGAAGTTTGAACTGAAAAGTTGAAGAAAAAAAAGAAAACAAAACTAAAGGAAAATAGATGAATGTTATCTTCTCAGGCAGGGAGCTTACAAAAACGGGCAAAGCAGCTCTGCAAGTGGTCGTTGGGCTATTTGAAATTCTTCTTTTTTTACGGAATAAGCATTGAACGTTCCAATTTTTCATTCAACCACTTTGGACAATACCCACACTCACATGTTACGGTGCACTATCTAGGTTCTCGGATTCTCCGACTCCAATTTTACTCGCATGTGTGCATACAGTTTTTTAAGCTCGGGGATTGTTGTGCAAAGTTTATAGATTTCCCACGGATAGTTTGATGTGGTGCACCAAATCGTTATCATCGGGCCAACTTAGTTCCGGATGTATCATGTATTCATAGGGTGGTTAGAGGTTTGCCATGCAGTTATAGTTTTCAATATTACAAAATGGTATCTAGAGCAAGGGTTTGTCTGTGAACGTGCATCTGTTGAATATTTTAGGTGCGCTGCTGGTGCAATAATACTTGACGCAAAAATTTGCAAGCTTTACGTATTGGGACTTGTGGTAGGGTTTAACAACAACTCGCTTCGAAAATTTTGAAAGCCAAGGGATTTCATCAGTTTACCTAACCTGCCTTAAATTAATATGGGTATAGAAGCTGCTTTAAATTTTAAGATTACAGCTTTAGGTTTAATTCACAATTTAAGATTACAATGAAGATTTAAATTATTCAAGAATTGTTAAACATTTAGAAAATATGTAGAACTTTTATGTAAGTCAAAGTCCCAAGTAGCACACTCTGGAATCATAAGAATTGGTTTTTGAATATTGGACTTATAAGTTACACTCAAAATGTTATTCAGTAGCACTTATGGTTTTACAAGGTTTCGTTGTCGTCCCATTTGTGCGTAGCCTATAAGATTGGTTATAGAAATGTTTACATCACCACATATATAAAATTTAAAGTTGTGCTAAAGGGTCCGCTAAATAATTTTTTTTTTTTTTAAATGCTATAAAAAAAACTACTAAATATTTTCTCAAATTTCTTTTTTTATTTGAAAGTACAATCCTTCCGGTTAATAATGGAAAACAATTTCATTCAAATGGCTGTCTCGGCTGGCCATGTAGTAGCCACACGATCGGTCCAATTTTTAAATTTTTTTTTAATCCGGAGATGTTTCCAATAGTTTTGACTTTAAAGCTAACCCTCTGAAGCCAACTTGTCAACGCCAACTAATTTTGAAGTCGTGTCTGAGAATGACATACTTTCAACAAATAAATCAATGAGGTCTAACTCAACTGGCGTGGCAAAGATGGCTTACAACTCCATTTCATTCGGCTACTGTTGCCGAAAATAAAAGGTCCCCTTACGCACGTTAATAATTTTTCTGTTACTACGCCAACTTTTCCGGATACCTGGAAGTATGCAATAATAATTCATATAAAAAAAAATCAAATGCTTCTACTCCTTATAACTTTAGGCCTATAAGCATCTTGTCGTGCTTTTTTTTAATTTTGAGAAATTGCTGGCTCGACAAATCCAAGACCAACTATATCACTCCAGTTTCCGAAAGGGATATAGCTGCTTTCCTGCGATTGTTAACATTCTTGATATTTGCAAAGATTTTGATAAGGGTCTTGTCCCTTTGCTCTGTTTACTTGACTTCTCAAATGTTTTTGAAAAGGTACATCATGGCTGCATCTCTTCAGGTTCGGTGATAAGGCCTTTAAACTTATTCGTGACTTTTTGTCTAACATCGCAACGTGTTGTTACTTGTGAGAGATTTTCTACATTTAAACTGCTAAAGCAGGGTGTACCTCAGGCATCTGTTTTGGGACCCATCTTGTTTAGCATCTTCATCAATGATCTTCCTTCGGTATGCAAGTATTGCTTTACTTATACTTATTTTTATGTCGACGAAACTCAAATCCGCATCTTTCTTCTCGCTAAAGAGGTATCTGTGCTTGCGATCAATAATTGCACGACTAAAAATTGGCTTCGCTTAAAAGAACAAATCAATGTATTGTTCTGCCTACCTCTAACAGGTCATTTGAACTCGACTTGGTTCCTGAAATCTGGCTCGCCCTTCCAAATTCGAAGTTGTTGAGTCTGCGACCTATCTGGCTTTCATCTTCAATCGCAGGCAAGCTCACGTGCTACAATTACACAAATCATATTATCAGTCGGATAGGTATATGGATTGGATTAAAAATTTAAATGACTTAAAGACAACTTCAAAGCACTGTTGCATACCAAAAGACAGTGTTGCTGACGTAATTATAACTTATGTCTTATGTCATAAGGCACCCCTTGCACTCTTGAGCGCTCGAGAGGCTGGCGAGTCAGCATTTAAAACTCTAGTTTTTGGCGTCCATTTATGCGCTTAGAAGTCTCTTAGTGGAGACTTGACAGTTTGTTTGTCCATTCCTGAAAGCGTCTGCAACTGTAATGGAAATTTATGATATCTGGTTTTGTTTTGTAGATTTAGAGCATTTTGTCGACTAAGATATCAATAGGAAGCATACCACTTTCAAAGAAGGCAGCCTGTTCTAAAATTTTTTGAAAGCCGCTGTTTGTCCGTAAGCCGCAAGGCTGAAATATTGGCGATAAGCTTCTTCGTCCTTTAGAGCCTTTAAGTTTATATAAAAATCCTATAAACTTTTATTTCAACGACGTTCAGGGGTCAAATCTATGCAACCTGCTGTTCCACCTCAAACAACGCAACTCATTCTTTAGTATTTACTAAAGATGTAAGGAGAGCTTTTAAATTTGAGCTTAAGTCATAAACCTGGAGTCCAATTCATATTGGTAAGGAAAACCACTTCCAACAATTTCTTAATTCAGAATGGACCTCCCGATCTGCATAAGGTTAGACCGTTAGAGCAGTCAATGGTTTAGGGCAGCATGTTTTTGTATTATTTTCACATGGCACTGCGACTGCAACATTTTTATTTCAAAGCGAACGAATGCCTTAAGTTATTTACTCCTTGTGCTCTTTCGTGTTATTAATTATTGTTAAAAACAAAATCCGTTTCCAACAGCCCGAGTTTGTATTTGAGGCAAAAAACAATTTTTCCTTGTTTCAAGAAAATCGAACATTTCGGAATACTGAATCTCAAAGACTATTAAAAAGTTTTCCCTAAGCCTGCAAAGACCTTCAAAGGAGCACAGAGTTACAGCTCACTGTTAAACATTTTCTTAATACTCGTAGGTAGCCCTCCGGCTTTCTAATTCCTTTTCTGATTACGCGTATTTCCCCTTCAATTATGCTAATGTTCTGCCTACCTTATTATTTTCAGCTCCGAAGCATTTAATTCTTTGTGTAGACAGATTATTTGGTAATCCAATAAACAGAAAAAAGTTTGTTCCTTATATTTTTTAAGGCGACTCCGTGCCTTACTCATCCTTGGGAATTTCATAAATAGAAAAAAAACAATACTCTCAACATCGTGTTTGGTTGGTCATTGAAAATGTGTTCACTTGCTGCATGGTCCCACAAGAGACCAAATTCAATTATTTAAACAAATCAACAGGATCACGGCTTGGGCAATTTGTAGGTCGTGAATTGCTGCAGTGGCCACCACAGTTTCGGTTTTTGGGAAATAATTTGGAAAAGTTTTTACTTCACACCTTGGAACGTTGACAATTTTGGGTAGTGAGGTTTATACAGCAATGGAAAGTATGTTTTGCATGCTAATTTTTACTATTTCAAAAACTTAAATAAAATTTATATTTAATTTCGGGTGTTGGCTTTTTGAAGTCTCATTTACTTATTTTTAAATGACGCTCACCTATAGCGTACTACAATACAAGAAGGGCTCTGAAATGTATTTGTTTTTTCTAACAGCTACATTTATTTAATAACTAGCTGACCCGACAGATGTTGTGCTGTCCAAGCTTTGAATATTCAGTTCGAGCTGGAACAAAAACCACTAAAAATACGTAATTTTCATCATTCCAAATGCTTTTTGATATCCAAACAACATTGAATTTGGCCTCCGAGGCCATAATCGCTAGGCATAAGTAGACTCTTAAATCTCCGTTTTTGTTTTGATCTATATCACTGTGTCTCCCAACTTCACACATGCAAGGTCTGGCGGCAGTACCTATCAACATTTGCTTGAAGTCGTTCATGAGGGGCAAGGACGAAGTAGTATGTCTGCTCCATCAAGAGTTGCTCACACAATCTGTCCAGAAAGGATGCATACTAAGATTCAATGGCATGCTGTCGCATTTAAGCTTATCTAATTCAATTTATATCTAGGACCAGTCCTGAAGCCTGCCCTATCAGTCTTTAAAATATAAGACGTAACAAAACTCACCCTTATGGTTTCTTGTACTTTTAAAAGTGCCACTAAAACTTATATCACTGCTATGAAGACCGGTCGTTAAAGAAGCCTAAAGTTGGTAAGAAGTCCATTATAGCTGGCCTTTTTAGTGCAGCATGCAGTGCTTTCACATAAATGACATCATCCAAAAAAGTCACTGACTTAAACTCTGACTTAAAAACTGACATCGAGGTGCATACCAATCGAACTCGTAACTTTACCTAAGACCGATGCGCTGTCTCTCTTGGTTCAATGAAACTTCTTGGTTCCTTTTAGTTAACCTCCAAGATAGAAGGTCATCTAGCTCTATTTCGATCCTTTTGAGGTCGTGATGTCAACTTGAAAGATTTGCTGTATTATTGAGGTGAAACTAAATACCCAAAGGCATGTTTGATAGAAACTAGGAGCCTATAAACTGAACACTCAGAAATTGCGACAATCATCATTGCTATAATTCCCTTATCTTACCGACGATGCAAATGCAACAGTGCGTATACGAAAGCTTCAGTCCATCTACGACGGATATCAAAATACCCGACCATACAAAAAAAAACTGCTACGCCTCCAAAAAGTGGGCGGGATATAAAAATAAAACTGTTGAATGCTTTATACTAGGTGGTTGCATACATTTCGGCCTAAAACTCCGCTTTGTTAACTTAAAAAAGTCACATTTTTTAACGCAACGCCCACAAAAGTACGCGGAGGCACATACTACATAAATATGAAAGTTAGAAAATGCTAATATCTACCACTTTCGTCATATAATTTTTAGTCAAATTTCATACATATTTATTGAAAAACAGTTATTATACCCCACCCAGGGTATATTAAGTTTGATGTATAGTTTGTAACGCAGTGAAATAATCACCGTAGACCCCTAAGACCTCTTAGAGATATGAATGGGACCGACAGGAGAATCGATTAAGCCATGTCCGTCGATCTGCCCGTCCGTCCGGACGTACATACGGACGTATGTAAACAACTTTTACGCCTTAAATTTTAAGGCACAGAGTTGAAATTTTGTGTTTTGGCTGGAAGTCCATTGCACCAGATTAAGTTTGAAAATTAGCCAAATCCGCCCACAGACACGCCCACTACAGGCTTGTATGCGCGACCATCTCTAATTTAAAATAAATACTTTTTCTAAATTTTAGGTATGTTAGAATAGTGCTAGCGCATTTATATTTGGTTCATTTATGTAACATTGCCTTGTAATTGTCTTTGAATTGGCCAAAAATTTTAGCCTTTTCATTGACCACGCCCACTTTTTTAAGGGATTTTAGTTTAAAATGGCTGTTTTCAATAAATATAAACAAAATTTGACTAAAAATTATATGACAAACGTTGTAGATATTAGCATTTTCTAGCTTTCATGTATGAGAACTGTGTGCCTCCGCCCATTTTTTTGGGCGTGGTGTTAAAAAAAGTGATTTTTTAAGTTAAAAAAGCGGAGTTTAAGACCGAAATGTATGCAACCAACTAGTATAAAGCATTCAACAGTTGTATATTTGTATCCCGCCCGCTTTTTGGAGGCGTGACAGTTTTTTATGGTATGGTCAAGTATTTTGCAATCCGTCGTAGATGGACTGAAACTTTTGCATACGCACTGTTGCACTTTCCCACTTGTTTTAAGCTAAAATCCCTTTAAAAAGGGGCGTGGTCAATGAAAAGGCTCAACTTTTTAGGCTATTTCAAATACAATTACAAGGCAATGTTACATGCCAAAAATGAATGCGCTAGCACGATTCTAACATAGCTAAAATTTAGAAAAAGTATTTTTCAAAATTAGAGATGGTCGCACATACAGGCCTGTAGTGGGCGTGTCTGTGGGAAGATTCAGCTAATTTTCAAACTTGATCTGGTCCAATGGACTTCCAGCCAACCCACCAAATTTAAGTTCTCAACCTCTAGGCCTAAAAGTTGTTTACATACGGACGGACGGACATGACTTGATCGATTCTCCTGTCGGTCCCATTCATATCTCTAAAAGGTCGTAGGGGTCTACGGTGATTATTTCACAAACTATACTTAACAAACTATACATCAAACTTAATACCCTGGGTCGGGTATAAAACCTGGAAAATAAAATTATACAAAATTGTTTCTTTGGACATTTCCGTCCGGTAACATTTCAACTCCACTCTACGACTAAACCTAAAAATAGAGGGCCCTATTATCATCATAATTGTTATAATTTACTTAACAAGACATGTTGGCAATAATTAAAAAATAAAAAGAGATGATTGGTTGGATCTGGATTCGAACCCAGGACTTCCCAATTGTCGGTAATAGGTGCAACCATCTGCACCACATCCCACTTTCATCTCGGGTGTCCAAATAGCCTACATGATCTCTCTGCATATATAATGCACATGAACCAACAACATACACAAAATTGTTTTGCTACAAAGAAAAAAAGACAGTTCTCTCGATTTCATTCACCTCTGTAAAAAAAATCTTATATCGGGAAAGCTACGATAGCACTCCTTTCCTGCAAAAAAAACCATCAAGTCACCAACAAGTGAAGACTTGAACCCGTATACCCGCTAGATATATATCTCGGTCGTCAGACCGATATTGACTGGTACTGCTGACTGGTGGACCGCTTTGAATAAAACTATGACAAGCTAAGAAAGGTGCAAAGGTCAGCTTGCTTATGTATAAGTCGAGCACTTCACATAACTGCCTCAGCAGCACTAGACATCCTGTTCCATCTAATTCTCCTTCCCATTTTCAGCAGACAAACAGCTGCAACCACGGCTACTCGCCTCAAAGTAACCTCTCAGTGGGCCAATAGTTATATAGGTCACTCCGCTATTCTTAACACATTGAGATCTCCTTTTAGGAACATAGACTTCAGTATACCCCAGCTACAGTTCGACAAGAACTTCTAGACAACTATCCCCCCAAGGTCTTCTTGGGATGACTGTGCGCCTCTGGAATGTAAATCGATCCACTTCTACACTGATGGATCCTACACAAATGATGGAGTGGGTGGGGTGTATTCTCAGAAAGACTAAATCTTAGTCTCTCTTTCCCGATAAAGGAAGCCTTGTCCTGGCTTACGAATAACATCATATCCGCCAAGGATATACGCATATTTTCTGACAGCCAGGCGGCCATCAAGTGCCTTGAATCGATTTCTATATACTCTAAAGTAGCCTTAGACTGCCTTAGACTTCGTCTCTAAAAGAGATGTCGGAGCGGTTCAACATTCACCTGTGCTGGGTGCCAGGGCATAGTGACATTCCAGGCAACTGTTAAGATGACGAACTCGCTAAACTTGGAACAACTCTCTCAATTTTGCCTGATATAGGCTCCTTAGGCATTCCAATTTCGACATGAACAAATCTCAGATGGACAAGTGGTGGAACCTGGAAACAGATTTGGCCAAAGCTAGATCTTAAACGTTCTAGGAGTTTTATAGCTCTTAACGGATCGCAAATTAGTGCTACAATCGGTGTCATTACAGGACAATGCCTAATAGGCAAGCTCGCGACAAGACTTGGCGTCTATTCTAACGACTATGGATGAGGAGGAAGAGACCACTCTCCACCTCTCTACACATGTCCCGCGCTCTCTAAAACCGTAATATAGTCCTTTTTAAAGCTTTCCTTTATAAAGATCTTAGTTATCTTAGTACTACTGACCCAAAACGTCCCTTACGCTTCACAAGTAGCTTAAAATGGTTCAACGAGAAGCCAATATTTCTAGATTCACGTGGTATCACAATGGACCTACATAGGCCTAAGTGAGTTCGTTTCTTCGGACCCGACAGCCGCCACTTCAACCTAACCTTACCTAAACCTATTAAAGGTAAGTATTATTAGTAACGAGCTGTTTTATTTAATTTCCACAATTCTGGAAAGTGTATGTTTTCGCTTAACATTATGTTTTATGTGCGAAATTGTGACTATGTTGTGTAGAAAAATGGTAAAGAAAAATTAAAAAAAAAAATTACATTTAAAAAAAATTTTTTTTCGAACTTCATATTTGAATAACCCAAGTGACATTTCTGTTGCGGTAAGGTTTAATACAGGCGATTTCCCCTCCCGTGTAATAGTTTGATTAAGGCCTTACTGTTGTAAAACTATTGAAGCCCAAAAGACTTGTATAAAATTTCCTCTTATGTTTTGCCGAAACTGTTGTTTGTGTAAATTTCCTGTTAGGCCTTATCCCCAACCAACAAAAGTTGTCGCAAACAAGTTGTGGCGATTGAGTTGTAACTAAATAATTTCACTTGATAGCAACCAAAAAAACACAAAGGGCGAGCCCAGTATGCGACTCAATTTAGGTTACAAACAAGTTGCTGCATAACTACTAAGCGACTTACAAAAGTAGTCGCATATAAGTCGCGATCTATTAATATGCGACCCATGCTATATTCGAATCGTCATTTCGAAAAAACCTTGAATTGAACATAAGTTTTTGTTGATGCGACTATAAAGTAACCTTATAGTAACCCAAGAAGTCGCAAGAAGTATTACGAGCTTCTTTTTTAGAAAATTTGTTTGGGATAAACTCTTCTGCAACCAACTATTTTGCAACCAACGCGTTTTGGAATAACCTATATGCAATCCTAATGCAAAAAACCTTAGTCCCGAAATCAAGGTCTGTGTTATGCTTGATGGAGACTGTAACTTGCATTTAGATTTCCTGTTGCTGGCTTTACCGAGGTTACTTACTTGTAAAAAGTTTCCTGATAGGCTTTACCAAAACTGATACATATTAGCAAAGTATCTGTGAAGCTTACAACGGAAACAAGAGGACTTATACTTGTTATACTTTCTGTTGGACTCGAAACAGGAATATTGCAAGACAACTACATACAGTCTTCAACAAGAAGCCTTATCGAAGTAAATTTTCTGTAAGGCTTGCAATAGGAAGCCTACAATTGATAACCTTTGTAAAGCTTGCAAGTAACAATTTCGGTTGCACTTGCTTGCAACAGGATACTTCATTCAAGCTAAAGTTTTGATATCCTGCAATAGGATATCTTATACAAGTAACAGCTTCGGTAAGGCTTGCAGCACGAAATTCTATGCAAGCAACAGATTCGGTGACAGCCTGTAATAGAAAGCCATATGCAAGTAACACTTTATGTTAAGCTTGCGCCAGGAAGAAGCCGTATATAAGCAACAGTTTCGGTAAGGCTTGCAACACAATGCCTGCTACAGGCATTGTGATACCAAAACTTCTATATGACTCTATAGAAGAATTTTATATTCTGCTTGAAATCCCGAAGCTTCTGTAAGGCCTTATAGAAATAGTAAACTTCCTGCAAAGTAACATAGACTAACAGAATTTCATATACCTCTATAAGACCTTGTTGTAGCTTCTCAATGATTTGGTCTCGGAAATGATCAGCAAGTACTATAGAGGCCTTGTAGACACCAAAGCCTCCAAAAATCGAAAATTTAAGCCTTACCGAAGTAAAACTGTTTCTTTGGATATAAAAACAAGTGGGAAAGTGCAACAGTGCCTATGCAAAAGCTTCAGTCCATCTACGATGGACTGCAAAATTCCCGACTATACCAAAAACAAAACTACCACGCCTCCAAAAAGTGGGCGGGATATAAAAATAAAAATATGTCAAATGCTTGTGTGCATCTACCTAGTATGGTTGCACACATTTCGGCCTAAAGCTCCGCCTTTTTAATTTTTTTAACGCCACGCCCAAAAAAGTGGGCGGAGGCACATACAATATATACAGAAAAGTTAGAAAATGCTAATATCTACAACTTTTGTCATATAATTTTTAGTCAGATTTTATAGATATTTATTGAAAAACAGTCATTTTTAGCTAAAATCCCTTAAAAAAGTGGGCGTGGTCAATGAAAAGGCCAAACTTTTTTGGCTACTTCAAAAACAATCACAAGGCAATGTTACATCAAAAATGAATGTGTTAAAATGGTGCTACCATTGTATAACATAGCTAAAATTTGGAAAAGTTTTTTTTTTTAATTAGAAATGGTCGCACATACAGGCCTGAAGTGGGCGTGTCTGTGGGCGAATTCAGCTTATTTTTAAACTTGATCTGAATAACTGGACTTCCAGCCAACCCACCAAAGCTCAGCTCTCTAGCTTAAAATTTAAAGTCTAAAAGCTATTTACATACGGACGGACGGACGAACGGACATGGCTTAATCGAGTCTCCTGTCGGTCTCGATTATATCTCTAAAAGGTCTTAGTGGTCTAGGGTGATTATTTCACTTCGTCACAAACTATACATCAAACTTAATATACCCTGAGTCGGGGTCTTTGATTGTAACTTATTTATACTCTGGGGCCATTATTTGCGAAAAAAAAGTGAGATTTTGCAGGACATAAACGAAATAGAGCAATTAAACTTCAGGAATATCTTTGCTTTTGCAGACCTTAAAAATCAATTAAGAAAATAAAACTAACTTAAGCTTTTGTTTTTTGTATATCTATCAGCGTGAGTAACAGCAAGAGTTCGTCTTTAACGGATTTCTAAATACTCTAACACCAAATTTAAATCGATTTAGAAAAAATTTTCCTAGGTTTCACGTTTTTAAAGATTTTTAAAGAAAATGGCCTTGGTCTTTTGGTCACTTTTGCACTCCACCAAAATTTGAGTTCCTATACGACTAGTCTAACTTGAACAGAGGTGATACTAAAGTAAATATATATCTGAGGTTGTCTGACATCCAAGTCAATTGTTGCCGTGGATTTTCTCATCAAAATGAGAACCAAGCTACACTTCATGATTCAGCTTTCTAGCTCAATTTAAAGGACACCTGATGGTGTATCTCTCCTAGTAGGGTCTTCTCTTTCCTAAAGTAAGGGTTGGCGATAAACACACGATTCTGAATGTTTAGAAGAAGTCAATCGCTTCTTAACAATTACAAAAAAAAAAGATCAACTGACAATTTCTTCTTCACTCGTAAGAAATTCAGTGCCATTACTGAATATAATATTATTAATAAATATGTGCACAGCTGGCAATAATTCTGAAGGGAAAGAAAATTATTGCCAGTTGTGCTTATTAATACCTACCTGTACGTACACTTGTCAATTAAAAAGTATAGAAGCCTTACACCGTAGTAATTAAGCAATTAGGATTTCATTTGTAGCGAAATAATTGTCACATCTACCAAGTGTCTGCCCTAAGGCCTACCTTTAATTGTGTGATTACCCTCAACCTTCACCTTAATAAGTCTCCACTCAAGACAGTTTATCAGATCAGGTTGAAAACTTTCATCTCGAATATTTATGCAAACACCATTAAAACACAGTCCGAACGAGAGAAAGCTTTGCATGTCCTTAATAAAATCAATTACGTTAATTAAATTTCCATGCATAAATTAGGAAGTTTTCACTGCGGGAATTGGCGACTCAGTACAAGCTTCGTTTTTTGTTTCCTCCAGAAAAGTGTTAAACTTTAAGTCCTATGAGCTGTCCTATTTCATGCGACTTCTATTTCTCGGTAGCAACCGCGTGCTGCAATCGATGAGGATGCCACTGGTGCTTTATCGTCACCATCTTCTTCATAGTTGCTATCGTTATGCTGCCGTAGTCGTGGAAGGGTGGTAACTTAATTACATACCATCCTAAGATTACAAAAACAAAACCCAATTGAAATTGGTTGTTTCTTAAGAATTTAATTAGTTTCTCTGCAGTGTCCTTAGGGTGAAGAGGAGAAGCAAAAAAAAAACGGGAGCATAAAGTGCAATCGGAGTTTTTAGAACGTTCTGTGAATTTGCATTTTCAATTTTCACTTGACACTTGCTACCCAGTGCCACCTCAATTGACTCGGTAAGTTTATTCTTTTCACTTGAGTTCGCTCAGTTTTTTTATTAAAATAATTTTTTCCATAAGTCCACTTTGCATTCCAGTGAAGCTTTCGCAAAAGTCGTGTGAAGATTACCTTGAACTTCTTTATTCAATTTGCGATATTACTTTGAGTTGAGTACTCTTGCTCCATGTGTCGGGCTGGGTAGCCCTGCAGCGGCTGAAAGACTGTGCTGAATGTGGTTGCCTTGAGATTTTTAATCAAAGAAATTTATGGACAGAAAACTAATACTATGGAAAAATGTGTCAAGCGTATTTTTCTGACAAGGTTCATGCAGGGCTTTGATTGTTTTTAACCTTCCGCACAGACGACACAATTACTTCTTGTTTGTTACCTGCTGGACGACATTTGATTTTGATATGAAATCAATGATGAAAAAAACTCGTCAATTATGAAGACGTACGCGGAGCGGTCCGTCGTCGTTTGTTGTAGGTTAAGCAAACCTTTATTGCGCAGCTTGTGTAAAATTCTACCATCATTTTCAGTGACCGCTTATCCTTAGAAAGGTCACGGAGCGAGGTCGGCTAAATTGGTCCCTCCATCATTCCCGATCCTCCGCCACGAACTCAAGAGACACAGGCGCGAATTCTATATTTTCATTATTATTTCTGGGTATATTTTACATTCTGTTGTCTACTTCTTCGTAGTGGAGGAAATTTGGTTGATGTAAAGTAAGTGGCCCAGAAGTTACGACGGATATACACGCTTCCCAACAGCATCAGTTAAGTCAGTCAACTAAAGTGTTTTTAAAAACCTCTAGCAAATCATTTACTATTTCATATACTGCTTCAATATTTTTTTTTATACCCGAAATTTTAATGCATAGTTTGTAACACAGTGAAATAACCATCTTAGACCCTTAAGACCTTTTACAGATATGATCGAGACCGACAGCTGAATCAATTAAGCCATGCCCGTCCGTCCCTCCGTCTGTATGTGTGAAAGTTTTAGGTCTTCAAAATCAAGCTAGAGATCTGAAACTTGGTACACGGCTTGGACCTTCTGCTGCACACAAAGTGTGAATTTTGGCTTAATCCGTCAAGGGCCACGCCCACTACTGGCTTTAATGTGAGACAACCTCTATTTCACGTTTTCTTTCAAAATGCCTTGGTCAAGTTAGACAAGTCATAGGAACTTAAATTTTGGTATTGAGCAATATTGGCCCAACAAGGCGAAAATCGGACCGCCCAAAATATCGACCATGCCCACTTTTAACATGTTAGATCTTTGTTGTTGAGTGTTGTTGAAAGTTGACTCCAAATCCCAAAAAATTATATGACAAATATTAAAGATTAATATCTTTTGCAAAGTTTGGTTCATGCAAAGTTTTGAGCTCCGCCCACTTTTAGGGGGCGTTTTTAGGAAAAAACTGTTTTTTCCGATATAATTTTCGGTTTTAACGCATTTTGGGATGAATCTAACGAATTGACATATAATTGATTTTAATGTTTAGCCTATTATACTAATAATGTACACTGAGTTACAAAAAAAGTGGCGCACGCATACACAAAGTGCAAATTTTTTGCTTTGTGATTCGTGCTTTGCATTGAGAAAACCGTTTTTTTATAAATTTCTTAAAGATTTCGCAAAATTTCAAGGTGCGCAACTTTTTTGGTAAAATTTTAACATTTGGTGTTACACGGTATATAGGGTAGGCTACATAGAAGTTTGTCAGAAACGAACTCTTGCACTTACTCACTTGTTTTATTTCAAAAGATATACTACGTTCGTTAGGTATTTATTTCAAATGTTTACCTCTTACCGTTTCGAAAATAGAGGAAAGGACATACATTTTCGTGGCCTTTTTTACTATTTTTAAAATTTAAAATCCATAAAACAGGAATTAAGATTTTTTTTATAACCCATCCCATAGGATAGGAGGAATATTAAGTTTGCTTCATAGTTTTCAAAATAGAGAAATAATCACCGTAGACCGAATTGTGAGTCGAATGAGCCATGTCCGTCCGTCCGTCCGTCTGTCTGCCGGTAGTTCTTAGGCCTAAAATTTTGAGCTTGGAAGTTGAAACATGATATCTGTCCTTTCTAAGTCTCGAGGCAGTATAGGTGTATAAATTTTTGAAATCCGCCCGCTGACACGCCCACTTTACTTATTGGCATGAAAAATCAAAGTTGTCGTAGGAAGCTAAAATTTGGTATGTGTGGTATCCACTCTGAGATGTTTTGTGATTGGCTTTTCAAAAAACCAAAAACCGCCCTCATCTGGGCGTGGTTATATTTAATTTGCATTCTAATAGACGGTTTTTATTCTTTAAATCCAAAAAACTTGCAGTATAAAATGTTCAGATATGTGTGTAAGCTATCAACTGAAATGAATAGACTTGTGACCCGCCCACTTTTCGGGGCGTTTTTAGGTATAAGCCAAATTTTTAATATGAAAATGAAATCAACACGTGTATACTAATTTCTGATAAAAAAAAATTAATAAAAAAAGCGATGTTAAGCCACGCCCGTTTTTTGAGGAAGTAGATTCTTAACTGACAAATTCTAAATACAATTAAAGTTAAAAGAAACTGAAATTTAACAACTAAGATTTATGACGCAATTCGGAGCTTGACAGTCGCTTGAGCGGAATGTAACCCTCACCCTAGTTCAATTACCGTTAAGCTTTTTTCAATTTTAAGGCCAGCTGCGTTCCATTGGCCACTTTTCTTAAATTCTGCGGACATGGATTTCTGAAAAAACGGTAGAACACGGTGTTTTCTATTTCGTTTTTTCAATAAGTTTAAAAGCTTGAGGTCGCAAAACGGCAATTTTGAAACTTTTTAAAAGCAGTTACCTTGCGTTGAAAATACTTTATAAATTTAAATAAGATCGTTATCATAAAACTAGCAATCTTTAATAGATGGTTTTTGAAAATGTTTTCACGTTTTTGAGTCAAATCTTCGAAGTTTTTGAATATTCGAAGTTCTCTTTAGCTTTGCATAAGATCTCAGAAGATGGTATAAGCGTGCTATTTATTTCAGTGATATACTTTATACCGTTTAGGAGCTAGAGGGGAAGACATACCTTATTTTTACTTTTTTATAATTTTTTAAATTTCAAATCCATACAACAGATGTTTTAAATTTTTAGTTCACTTCCCATTAGACTTTTTATCATTGGTTGTTTTTTTTTTTAAATTCTATGCCCACCGGTTTTTGCGTAACCAGTAAAAGAACGGTTCGTTTTTATACCTCATCCCATCGGTTAGGAGGTATTTTAAGTTTGGCACATAGTTTATAACACGGTGAAATAATAATGTAAGAGACCCAAGACCTTAAGGGCATATGATCGAGACCGAATTCTGAATCGAATAAGATTTGTCCGTCCGTGCCTCTGTTTGTCACATGTTTTGAAGCCTTAAATTTTGAACTAGGGAGCTGAAATTACAGGAGCTGAAAATCGTACGAAAGCTCCACATCAAGCGAAGCAGGACAAGAGTAAACATTTTTGAAATCCACCCACAGACACGCCCACAATCGGTCTAAATGAGCAACTACTTCCAGAGCTTCCAAAACTGTAAGACGTCTTAAAAGGCTGAAATTTAATGCATGTAATACACACAAAAAAAATTAATTGGTTAACCGCCTCCAGTAGGCGTGGCATCTATGCATTTTGTTCAATATTTTTGCCCCAAATCGAGAAGAATTTTCTTAATATATTATGCAAAAAACACTTAATTCTATATTTTGATTTTAAAAGACTTTGGGCCACGCCCACGTTTTCAGGCAGAATTAAAAAACAAAAACTTAAATTTTCCAGAAAAACGTAATTTCGACTGGCCTTAAGCCTAGCTTATGAAAGAATTAATCAAAAAAATTAGCAGGTAAGGTAGACGAGACTTCATTTCATATTTCGCCAAAACAAAGTTTTTAGCCACGCCTCCTTTAAGGAGTCGATTTATAAAAAATATTAAATTTGAACCCAAAAATTTCATTTTTACGTAAAGCCTAACTTAGAAATATCTGTGTTAATATTGATAGTTTGTAATTTGGGGCGTTTGAACCACGCCTCTTTTCGAAGTGTGCACTACTTATAAAATGTCAAAAAATAACAATAACATCAGCATTTTACGATGTGGGATAGGATGGAGTATTCAACGGTCCGTTTTACGGACTGTAACTTTTGCCTACACACTGTTGCACTTAATCACTGTTTTATGTTAATTTTTTTGCTGATTTTTTGATAAACTGATTAAATGTTTATCGGAAAGCGTCAATGCAATGACAAAAGTGTATTGTTGTGTTTATATAGGTAAACTGCTTGTTCTGATGAACATTGTCAACAAAAGCACAAAGACAATTTGTTGAAGGCTTTAAATGAGCTCCAAATCTTAGCTTTAAGATGTGTTAAGCTTAAGGATTTTTCATCTTGCACAAATATGTAGATACCAAGTAACACAAATGATTCAATTGCAAGTGCTATTTGCTGAATTGCATAAAGTAAGGATTCTTCTTCCTTATAAGTTTTTTTTCCAGATGAGATCTTGCCAGCGTCAATGCTATTGATCAGTAAAAAAAAGGAAAAAACATTTGTAACTTAGATGCGGGTTCGTTTGACCAAAGTAATTTCCAATCAACACTTAAAAGGATCAGAAGGTAGCAACTTTACTATGTACAAATGATGGCCCGGCAAAACATATCAATTGATATATTAATAAAACTTCATCTATTTTTTTGAGTGAATACAAAGAGGGCTTATTGCCATTTTCTTCCCTCGTAATTTGAAACAGGATTTTAGAATGAAAATTTCGGCTAGGTACTTCAAACTCAAACGCTTAAGTAACTATATTTTCATAACTTAGATAACTTTAGATTTTCACCAACTTAAAAGACCCGCACGCCGACTATATCTGTTCTAATTAAGTTCACATAATCTTAATTAAGTCTGATTGGCGCCGAATCACAGCCAATTGGCGCGACGAGACAGACACTACAGACTACACTATGATGAATTTTTTTTTTAATGTCTGGCACCATACCGCGCCATTAGGATTACCTAACTTCCACGTTCCAGCCTACCCAGTATGGAATTTTGCATGCTATGACGCCAATAGGGTAAAGCTATGCTGTAAACCGCATATCCTTTTTGCGTTTAAATTAATTTTGTGTTCGGAGACATCAAAGTATTGTCGGCAGAACAAAAGGGACAAGGGCTAAATCGTGCCATATGGCCGTGGTTAGTTACTTGGTAGCTTCCAACTGGGTGCACAGTGTGACTTCCCAACACTCTATTCTGTGCAAACTTTACATCAACGTCCCTTATTGTAAAGTGCAAAAAAAGTAATGAATAGCATTCCGATACACACTTACATGCGGTGCTATGTAGAAATCAAGCGATTGCAAATGCCGACAAACCTTTTTATATCTATGGCCTACTTGTTCCACATGACTGCTAACTAACTTTTATTCATTTTTTCTTAGTTCCAGAGTTTCCTTTTTTTTTCATTTCCTGCAACATATCTGTTCATGCACTCGCCCATGTTACGGACGGCTCCAGCTGGCACATGCAGTTGCAAGGTAATGTGGTGTACCCTGGCTCTCCATGTGGAAGGGTGGCAGCTTTGTGTGGCGTGTGGTTCAATTTATATTAATTTCATAATGCATCGAAGCACTTCCTGTTGTCGGAAACCGTCCAAGACCGGACCGGAATTTCGAACAGCTCAAATCGACATGTAATGCGCTTGAGTATCTAATTTGAATGTATTTTTTATTTTTTCTTTAATCAGATACTTCTCATAGCGAAAAAAATTGTTTGTTGTAATGCAAACGAGTCACGTAGGTATCAGGGTTTCGAGAAAATGAAATCCAAGAGAATCCTGGGCTTAAGGATATTTTTTTTCCATCTATAAATTCGAAACAGATACATGATATTTGCATGCTTCATGTAGTTGCAATGTGTGTGTTGATAAAGCTTGACAAAAAATCTTTTGCTTATGACAAGTTTTCCTAGAAATATATCAATATGCTTGAAGATTAGCTTTGGCAAATCCGCTTTGGTTGTCTTTACCAAGGAATGCCGCTATTCTTATATTTGCAGAGCTAACGTTTGTGAACATGATTTGAATTCCTTGGAAGTCTGGGAGCTTAAAACCTTTAGTAGTCATAATCAAACTGAAACTTATTTTGGATGAGTTTTAATGATTTACAAAAAGCATGTTTTAGAAAGTAGCTAAACTGAAATTTACGAGTGCTAAAGAAGCCGTCATACAGAGTAAGCACACATTTCCACATATTTATGCAACAAATGGTAACACGTAGGATGACAAGTCAAGTCAAGTGTAGGGACAAGTCTTAACGGTTACCATAGCCTATAGACACTATTCTCTGAACTACCGGAACTTGACATGCTCTTGACGATTCCAGTCCACCTACATAAAACTTTGTGCTTTCGTAATATAGATTTTTAAAGGAGACCCCTGGTAAATAAACGTAATGGGTTAACAATTACTTGCCAAACAGCCAAAGGGGGCTTTAAGTAGTATATCGATATTACTGAAATGAATAGCCTGACTACTACAAAAGCGATGGAAACAAGTGTCAGTGTCGGCAGTGACCGCTTTTACGAGACCTGAACCCTCCCGCCTATCTTGCTGCTATACCCTTAACACCTGGGAGTATATAACATGAATCTTATATTGGGAGGACACCCCCGGGCCCAAAAAGTCCTTAAGCCCTTCCCCAAATGTGCTTAAAGATGCGTAAATCTAAATAGATACATGTTAAGGTATCACCCCTTCAAAATAAAACCAGTAAGTAAGTGCGAAAATGTGATCGCAGTACACCTTACTCCTACTCCTTTTACACCCCAACCCATAGTATATTAAGTTTGATTCATAGCTTGTAACATAGAGATATAATCATCGTGCACCCAAGACCTTTAATAAATATGATCGAAACCGATTTGTGATTCAAATGAGATGTGTCCTTTCGTCTGTCTGTCTGTCGGTACTTTAAGGGCGTACATTTTGAGCTAGGAACTTGAAACTTCAGTGCCTTATGGGTTCCGAAGCAGTACAAAAGCAAAAACGGTTGAGATCCGCCCACTGACACTTTACTTACTAGCACGGAGAATCAAAATTGTCGGGATGCTGAAATTTGGTATGCAGTTTCCTTGCGTTAGTGTATTGTTATTGGAATTTGAACTATCGACGGAAGTACGGGTGGACGGACGGACATCAGATTCGACCTACAATCACTATGTCATCAATCAATATGTTCCCAAAAATTAAAGTTTTTGGTTTAAATGCGATAATTTTGTAAAATCGACTCCCATGAATGGCCGTGTCCAAAAACTTTGTGTAAAAAAATCTAGAAGGAAGTCAGGTGTACCATATGTGCTAAATCTAATTTCTTCTTCCCCAATTTAGGCGTAATGGCATGAACGTAATGGCAATTTCCAGGAAAGAAGAGTTGTTTTTAATTCTGTGTTAAAATGTGGGCGTGGTCTAAGACCTTGCACAAGGAAATTGTAAAGCCAAACGTTACCTATTACATGCTAAATAATTATATGAAAGTAAAATTTTTCGATTTAGAAAAACAAGTGAGTAAGTGCAAGAGTTCGTCTGTGACAAACTTCTATATACACGACCCTATATACGGTGTAACACCAATTCTTAATTTTTTTTTGTCTCGAATTCATATATTTTTGTATAGGCCACGCCCCCAAAAGTGGGTCTGGGCTAAAAACTAAAATCAATTAATTGCAATTTCGTTAGAATCATGACAAAATGCGCTGAATCCGAAAATTATTGCAAAAAAATCCGTTTTTTCCTAAACACGCCCCTTAAAAGTGGGCGGAGCTCAAAACTTTGTATGGAGCGAACCTAGCAAATAGTTACATTTGTTATATATATTTTTTTTCAATTGGGAGTAAAATTACCAAAAAATCGGGTTTTTAAAGATCTAACATGGTATAAGTTGGCATGGTCGATATTGTGGGCGGTCCAATTTTTGCCCTCTTAGAGGTTTTTGGCAATTATTGCTCTGTACCAAAATTTGAGCTCCTACGCCTTGTCTAACTTGACCAAAAGGCATTTTGAAAGAAAATTTGAAATAGAGGTTGTCTTACATTGAAGCCAGTAGTGGGCGTGACCATCGGCGGATTTAACTAATTTTTACACTTTGTCTGTACAAAACAAGAACCAAGATATACTCCAAGTTTGAGCGTCCTACACGTACTATAGCGTCCCATATGGACAAACGGACAGACGGACGGACGGACGGACATGGCTTAATCGACTCACCTGTCGGTCTCGATCTACGGTGATTACTTAACTGTGTTACAAACTATGCATTAAAATTAATATACCCTCGGTCGGGTGTAAAAAATTTAATAAAATGCATTTAAAATGTGAATCACCAATCAATGTGAAAGGTTCGGGAGTTGTCAAATCAGGCATCTGCGTTCAAACTGGAGGCAAACTTTTTTATTTGCATAATGCCCTGCTTGTTCCAAAGCTTTCGGAAACCCTTTTTCAATCACCAAGGCCACCGAAAATGGGTACAAGGTCGTGTTTGAAGGCTATGGCGCCAATGGCCTGAATCAGTCCAACCGAAAGGAACGGTTTGATTTTATTACCTGACCAATGAGGAGAATGCTAGGATCAGTCAGAATGGAAACTCTAGGCCTCGATGTGAATTTCTTACCTTATTACAAAAAGCTGGGACATGTGAACTTCGGTTCATTGAGGCAGCTACTCTCAAAGAAGACGGTTAAAGGTCTACCGGACATCTTTAAAAATGAACATTCGCGCAAAGCAAACGCAGCTACCATTTCCCAGCATTAACCAAAAGAAAACTTGACAGAGGCTTCAACTCGTTCACACAGACATCAGCGGCCCCGTGCGGACGGAAGCGCTGGGGAAGGCCAAATATTTAATCACCATCGATGATTTCTCACTGAAGATCTTCGTTTATTTTCCCAAACACAAGAAGAAGCTCCACAGGCCTTTAAGACTTTGATGGGGTTTGCTGAAACGCAGACTGGTGAAAAAAATCAAGGTTGTGAGGAGTGACAAAGGTCTGAAGTAATGCAGCATGATTTTTCAAAATTATCTGAACAAAGTGCGGAATTCGACTCCAAAGGACTGTGCCACAAACACCATAGCAAAATGGTGTGGTTGAAAGGGCCAACCGAACTCTGACTGAAATGACTAGGTTCCTTATGAACGATAGTGGACTTCCCGAGTTCATGTGGGGAGAGTTGATCAACAGCGGCGTTTTTACGAAATCGATGTCCATTCAGGTGCAATGGCGATGTTACTTAGAAGGAGCTCTAGAGCAGTAACAAACCTAGTGTGCCTTATCTAAGAGAGACTGAAACAAAGCCAACGCGTTGAGGAAGTGTCTCAATCTTGGAAGTATCGACGTCAAGTCAGTAGAAGGCATACTGGTTGGTTTCTCTGCGTGGATTCAAAAGCGCATAGGGTTTGGTTACCAATCAAACGACAAGTCATTAGAAAAGTAGAGACATCCGATTTATTCACAATGATGGAACGAATAAGGATAAATAAACCAGCGAATAGTCAATATTAATACTTTTTTTTTTTTCAGGACAGTGCACTCGAACATAATGCTGCTCCTGAAGGCTTTCATGCACAATGCAGTGCTACACAACAAACAACAAGCACAAACTCGGATACAGATGAGCCATCGTGTGATCTTGATCCAACCATAATGCCACAAGAGGATTCTAAACAAGTGCGCACTGAGCCTGCAACAATCAAAGAGCTCGATTGTTTGAAAAAGGTAGAAAAATGGCGAGATGCGATGCGATGTCGAATACAACTCCCTCCTGAAGACCCTGGTTGAATGACCAGAAAATTTAAAAGTATTTAAGTCTTTAGTCCTGTCTTTAAGACTAAGTATCGTCCGAATGGATCGGTGGAGAAGAGAAAGGCTCGTGTAGTCGCAAGAAGATTTGACCAGATTCAAGGCGTAGACTATCAGGATACCTTTGACCATGGCAATAGCTATCCAAAATCATCTGGAGATGACTCATCTACATGTTTCATCAGCCCACTTAAATAGAGACGCCGAAGTTTACATGGAGCAGTCAGAGGGTTTTTTGGATGGAAATCAAGTATGCAGACTAAACAAGGCAATATATGGTCTGAAGCAGGGCGGTCGCCAGTGGAATCTAAAGCTGAATGCAACACTGAAGGAGTTAATTACATTTCGTTCAAATATGATCGATGAACTTACTTCAATATCGCCGACGAGCAAATTACGTTGAACACCGTTTAAGTGGATGACTTATTTATTGCAACGAACGATTCCAAGGAGCTTGAGAACTTTAAGAAGGACGATCAGCATCTGGACCAAAAGCTGTGGTTTTAGTGTCAACCCTTTAAAAAAAGAATTGGTTCTTTTAACCAGGAAGTACAACACACCGCAATTCAAACTTCCCAAGTTAAATGGAGTGGAATTATTCCTTTCGGATAACGCGAAGTATCTGGGTGTAATCCTGGACAAAAACCTGATTTATAATCTTAATGTAGGGAAAAGAAGGTTTAAAATTCGCTTTTTACTTGCAAGAGAACGGAAGAGAAAACTTGGAGCTTAAAACCCGCCATGAATCACTGGTTGTATACTGTGGTGGTAAGACCCATACTAACTTACGGTACCTTGGTTTGGTGGAAAGCAACAAACAGAAAAATAGTTTATGGAAAATTATCATCGGTTTAAAGAACGGCTTGTATAGCCATCATAGGTGCGCTCCGTACTACACCAACGGAAGCTCTAATCACTCTGCTGCACCTTACACCGCTTGATCTAAAGAAAAAACCAGTGAGTAAGTGCTACAGTGTGTACGCAGAAGTTACAGTTCGTAAAAAGGACCGTTGAATACCCCACCCTATCCTACATTGTAAAATGCTGATGGCATTGCTATTTATTTGACATTTTATAAGTAGTGCAATCTTCGAAAAGGGGCGTGGTCAAACCGCCCCTAATTACAAAATATCAAAAATAAGATATTTCAACAGATATTTCCACAGATATTTCCAAGTTACGCTTAAATGCACGAAAAAATTCAATTTTTTGGTTCAAATTTATTCGGTTCAAAAAAAAATTCAAATATCTTTCGATTTGGAACAAAAATATTGAATAAAATGCTTTGGAAAGTTAACCTTTAAATCGATGATAAGCCACGCCCACTGGGGGAGGTAAAGCGATTAAATTTTAATTTTAATTTTTAAAATTTTTTTTCCTTTTTATTTTTTTTTGCAGAGATAATAAATACCAAATTTCAGTCTTTTAAGACGTCTTACAGCTTTCAAAGCTCTGGAGGTAGATGCACAATTGCACCGATTGTGGGCGTGTCTGTGGGTGGATTTCAAATTTTTTTACACTTGTACTGCTTCGGATAACAATGAACCTATGTACCAAATTTCAGCTCCCAAGCTTTAAATTTAAGGCTTAAAAACGTGTGACATACAGACAGACGAACGGACATGGCTTATTCGATTCAGAATTCGGTCTCGATCATTATGCATTATACTATTATTATTTCACCGTGTTACAAACTGTTTGAGAACTTTAATATACCTCCTACCCGGGTGAGACTGTGCTGTGTGCCAGGACACTGCGGTGTAGAAGGAAATGAACAAACTGAAGTTCATCAGTCAAAGGGTCAAAGGGAATATTAAAATTAAGCAGGGACAATCTTAGGGCTTTAGTGGGAATTCTGACAGGTCACTGCAGAACGGCACACTCTGTGTGATCCTTTTCACCACACCCCTGTTTAACCTTACCTAACCTAACCTCAATTTGGGTCGAACTGCTCGGTTTGGAAAGCCGTTAAGTCCATGAAGAAGCCTACGGTACACTTAGCGCCATTAATGAAGCGCAACGACGAATAGGCAAGAGGAAACAAGGACAAAGCGGATTTATGTGCAGAGCATTTAGAAGAAATATTAAAACCGTTTGACGGTGAACCATTGCTCTAACATCTCGTACGTTTTTGTTGGAGGTTGCTACTATCCGATGGAGCACTCAGACACAACTACTGGTCTATTGTACTACCATGCAGACACCTTACATTAATGTGTATTCAGTGATGAAGAGCTTAGGTGTTCAGCCCCAAAGATCCCCAGGTCAGCCCCAAAGATCCGCCACCTGATGCGAGCAAAGGCAGGACAACTACAGAGAAAGTGTTCCGCTGTATCGTCGTCCTCTCCACAGGCAAGGCAGGTGGTGGTTTCGCTTAAGCCTAACACATTCAAGTGTCTAGCAAAAGCTTGGTGGCCGGTAAGGACGCCTACAAGAAGTCTGCAATCGATTCTCCTAAGAGATAGAAGAAAAGACGCTGACCCCTCGCAGATGTCTGGGCGTAGTCGTTTAGTCTGTCTGCACCCATCGCAGTCACGCCAACGAGCCCTGTGCTCACGAGAAACCCAAGTAACAATGGCAGACGTGACAACAGATACAGGCAGGCCTAAAGCAGGTTCGGGTCCTGAGAAAACCTCTTCTGAGCCAAGTCTAGCAAGCTCATCAGAGATCTCATTTCCCTGGATACCAGTATGACCTGTAACCCAAACAAGATTTACTGCATTTAGCTCTAACATCTCAATACGAATGCTGTGCTAAATAGTTATAGAATAATAATAGTGGGATTACAATCCGTTAAGGCAAATCATTGGTTCCCATTCCAATCGTCCCTGACAAGCTCCAAATCGCCAAATGTCAAAAATTTCAATCTACTTTAGTAAAAAAGGGGCGTGGCATCAACCCCTTTTTAATAGCATTGTAGTTTTTGTTCAAATATAATGTTCAGATGAGGTTTGTATATGCTTAGTACATTTTTATATCATACAACTTTATTAAATATGTTCCTCCTAACCTATGGGATGGGATATAAACAGCGCTCTATTAATTTTAGATGAGTATCGAGCATCATTAATTGTAAACACTTTTAATATAGTCCGAAAACATTTTCGTGCTCACTGTTATAGAATATAGCTACAAGGAAAAGGTTGTTAATAAATACCAGCAACCTCGCTTAACGCTTGGCCCTTCTTCGCGCTTGTGATAAACGTTTTTCCACTTAAATGAACGAATTTTTTCGTTCAGTTTGTACAAAAGAAATAGCAATCTACATTTAGATCTAGGAATTGCAACCGTGACTGACGAGGTAAGAGACTTTGCTCGCAAGCCTAGTACTCGACTTCGCGGACAGTGAAGAGACGTTAGATCTAGCGTTTTAAGGCGAAACCGTATAAAATGATGGTATTGTTGGCGCTATCGTCGGAGGGTAACCTGCCAAATGCAAATATACTACAGAAGCTTGAATTACTTGTTAAGGTAACTTAGTCGTAGTCCTGAAGAAAACTGGGAGGTTTTTTAGTGAGTAAGAATCTCACACTGAGCACGCGCGGCTGGTCGTCCTACTGCCTATATATGAAGGTTTTAACCTACCCACAAGCAAAAAAGACAACTATTAATTTTTCATGGGATAAAAAAATAAAGAGAATTACATATTCCTTTTAGTAGTTACATAGGTACTTATGTAATTTTATATCTTACTCGATACCGCGAGATGATGTGGAAATATGACAAGCTTACCTGAAATGCAAAAAAATGAATGGTTAGTTTTTTGTAAGATGAATAAAATTGGATTGCGTAAATAAAAGCTTAGAGATTCCTGTACTTATATCACTATTATTAACATTATAATTATAATTTTTTCACATTCGCATATACTTGAAGGCTATAGATTTCTTTGCTGATTTCCCATTTCAAACAAGATAAATGGCAGCAAAAAGTTCAGTTTCCTCGCCACAGAGGTTCAAATATACACCACCAAATTGTTGAATTTTAGCCATTTCCAGGAAAAGGGTCAGGTCTAGAAAAAAAAGTTGGCACCAGTAGGAGCTATTGGCGAGGAAACGAATACACATCAATCCTCATTCCAGCTTTCCAGCGAAATTGTTCCGATTGAAACAGAAAACGCTTATAGATATCCTTTTCGCCTCCATTTATGAACAACATAAAAATGATAATGTTTCAACAAAATTCCTCCTTGAAAATGAACAGGAAAAGGTACAGCACCTCCCTTGTCAGATAGCATTTCCATTGACACCCTTTGGAAAAGGTTGAACAAATGATACCGTGAATGTAACAGATCCTGAAACGACTTGAAACGGATAACAGCCATCGCCACTTCACTTGATACTTCACAGTTCACTTGATAAGTTATTTCCGCCAAAGAAATTATCCGAACACCGATGCAGGATGAAACCTTTGCAGAGAGCACACAAGAAGTGCTCGCAGCACAAATGATGTGATCCATCTTTTATATAAAAAAAAATCCGCCTTTCTTGTGCAACATCTTGTTTTCTTTTACTTTTTTTGCAACCGTCCGTATAGTCCTTCGTTTTATGTTTTTCTTCATCTCCTAATTGATGACCTCGAGGTTCGAAGCAGCGAAAAAATAAAATGGAAAAATAAAATACTCGCTCACAAAGAATTGAATTCAATTTTCGTATAATTTACTGGAAAATATGAAATGGTTTGCAAAAACAATTCCCAACGTAGGTACGGGCACGTGTGCGTGAAGGATGTCTATACGTGTACCTTCACACCATACCATACCTTCAGCGCAATATACGTACTCCATCTTTTTGTGATATATCCCAGTCAACCTCGGATTGCTCGTCATATTTTCGAATTGCTAGATTCGATGGTCTGGGGGAGACCTCGTTTTATGGGTTTTTATGCGAACTGGAGTTCTGCTCCTGCTCCTGGACACGGGTGGCAAGCACAGAGCAGAATGTAAAATAGGGAATAACTTAAAAATGAATTGATTTAATTAAAATTTGTTATGGGAAAAAGAAATTCATCGTTTTTTGCCCGTGTTGTGGGAAATTAGCAACCTACTCATTTTCGTGTGACGGCAAATACATTTAAGGGCGCCACGGGGGTTGCTTATATTTACAAAATTCCCTCATTAAAAAGGGAAACTTTTTTCATATTTCAGGAGTCCCGAGGTGCCTTCATTTGTCGGTAATTGCTTTAATACGTCCTCAGTTAGTATTCTAAGTGCGGCTCTGGGATGCCAAAAAACAGCTCCTCGAAAAGACTATTCACAGGAGCGATTTAAAGGGCTTTTTCTTGAAGACGTCCCAAATCGTTCAGAAGAAAAAAATTGCAGACGTTCTGTGGCAATATAAACATCAATACTGATATTAGTAAAACGATATATACAGTCACGAAAAAGCTTTGAAAACTGTAAACCTTGGAAGTTTTAGACGATAGGTCAGAAATTTAATATTATAATTCGAGTTTAGTTGAAAAAACCTATAATCATAAGTAGTTCAAGGACCAAAATGTCGATAGGAAGGTTTTTCAAACTTAACATCCAACTTATGCAGGTCCTATTGGCTTCTTATGGCTAAAGTCATAGATTGCACCGGCGACTGGAGAGGCGTAGCCTGACGATACAACCTACGGTAGCGGATTCAGACTGATCGACTCTGGTGCGGGGAGACACGTTGTGGTAGATATTAGACATTTCCCGCGTCTCAACAACCAGAAACATGGATATATTCCGACCAATCAACCCTGAACCATCAGATGGACAATGTTGCGATCGACGCAAGAATGATGGAAGTCCGAACTTTACAAGGGACCAACACTAACTTGGATGACAGCCCCATTGTAGAACAGGTACATCTGGGAATATCCCGACCAACGGCAAGAAATTGGTTAAGTTTTGCCATCGGAAGGATACATGCGCAGATCGCTAGATTGTTCCCCAATGCAATCTGTCAAATCAAATCTTTTTACGAGGACCAATGCATTCAGCATCAATTGTTGATAGCCAGTGGCAACATTGCCAAAATGTGATCCGCGATTACCTCTCTGACGAGTTCGATTTCATACGGCCATCACAAGGAAATCCATGGTTTCACGATGCAATCTGGCAAGGCATTTGCTGCAAAGATGGACTGGAGCTGCTCATGAGCTTTCGGAGCAGACGACGAGACAGAAATAAGCACGAGAAGCGCTCGGCTAAAAATATTAGGATATGATAGAGCAAGAATGAGGTTAGAAATGTTATCAAAGGATTAAAAGTATAAAGTTGGAACTAAAGCATCTAAAGACGATCTAGTGGAAATCGTAGTGAAATCGCTGTCGGTGTTGAGAAATCAGAAAAACCATTTCTGCAGATTTTGTAACGGCGAAGACGCACCGAATCACACTACCAGTCAAAGAATGAACCACTTAAAACGGGTGTAGAATTCGACGATTTCGAATGATACCACCCACCCGAACTGGATGAAGTGAAAGTGGCTATGTCTAAGCTTAAGTGCAGCAAATCAGCCGGAGCTGACGGTATTTCTGCCAGCTTTTGAGATCCGCTGACGATTATCTGGATAGGAGCATATACCAGCTCATCTGCAAAATATGGTCGTAAAAAGCATGCCCGACGGAACCTCAGCGTTGTTTGTCCGATCATCAAGACAGCAAACGCTCTGAATTGTGCCAATTACAGAGGCATCAATTGCTTTAGCATCGCTTAGTAGACCTTTTTTGGGTAGGTACTGTGTGAACGCCTAAGATATGTTCGCCAGTAATCTCAACGTTCCACATCAGTTTCGCTTTAGACCAGGAAACTCCAACATAGATCAAGTATGCACACTGCGGCAGATCTTGGACAAATCACAGGAATTCCAAATCGATGCCCACCACCTTTTTATCGATTTCAAGGCCGCGTATGACAGCATTTATAGAAACAAGCTATATAAAACAATGTCATTTTATGGCATCCCGGCCAAACTCGCAAGTTTGTGCTGGATGACGATGGAAAATGCACGCTATTCCGCCAAGATCGGTTAAGAATTCCCCGCTGTCATGTCTCTTCTTAAAGTTGAGAGTGGGTATTATGCAAAGCTCCCGCGCAAATACCAGACGCACAGTCTTAAAAATATCTGTACAATCAGTACCGACGTCCTTGGACAAAACATAACTATCTAAATCTATAACTTTGAGATAGTTAGGGGCTCAGTCTACCTAGGTTCCGTTTTAATTCAGACAAGGATAACGACACCAGCAGCGCCGAGATCAAACGAAGGTTAGCTATTGCCAATGTCTGCCCATTTGGGGTAGGAAAGCGATTGCGATCCTTCTCTCGAGTGATAAAAGTGTTCATTTAAGCCCTCATTGTTCCTGCTTCACGGTGCAGAAGCTTAGACGCTGCCGGCGGCGGGTAAAAATGCTTTAGGCTGCTTCGAAGAGAAAATCCTTCGGGCTATTTATAGCCCCGTCTGCATAGACTCAGAGTGGAAGAGGAGTCTATACAGCGACACCGAACTAGCCAGCAGAGTCAAAACACAACGTCTGTGATGGCTGGGTCATCTAAAGCGGATAGACATAAACACCCCAGCTTGTAAAAACTTCCCAGGCCCATACCGATGCCGTTGCTGACTAGTCAGTCGATATATGCCTACATACGTTCACCGAATGGTTGAAGGTAACGGACTGCCGTTACTACATAGCGGTAAAGGTTAGAAATCACGCTTTTTTCTCTTGTGCTTTATCTTGTGCGATCTAGGTAGCTTTTTCTCCTCGACGTATTTTCTCGAGTTCCCTAAGCTCTTTCTGGAGATTTGTTATAACGGTTATAATCCCAGCATATGGGCTAGGATTCTTGAAGCACTAGGCAGTGTATTTCTCTATGTCACAAAGCTCGGGCAATGAAATACTGCGTTTTCTACGTCTACTTCATTTACAGGACACTCCGGGCAGAGTGCAGAGCAGTCGTGTCCAAATCGATTACATAGATACTTGTGGTATCCTTCGCGGCCGGAAAGGAACTGTGTGAGGTGGTAGTTACAGCCCCCCTGCTTTCGTTGTATCCACTCATGTATTGTTGGTAGGAGCTTATAAGTCCATCTCCCTTTTGTTTAATTGTCCCAGCGAGTTTGCCACAAAGCTAGGGACACGGGTGTTTCCTCGTTCTTTATTTCCCTACATGCATTGGTGTTGTTTTGGTTGAGCGTTCTCCTATTATATGTCCTAAGAGTTTCATCAGCGGGGATATTGATTGAAACCATTCCTGCAATTACGAAAGCGGCCACATCTGAGATGCTTCGAAAGCCAAAGATTGTCCGCAGCGCACAGAGTCTGTACGTTGATGACATTTGCCTTCTTCTTGCTTTCGTCTGCATTGCCTTCGCTCAGATAAGAGCAGCGTATAGTACTGAGGCGTATATACTGAGGCAACAACTCTAGAGAGAAAAACTCTCCTAGGGTATCTAGGTCAGGTCCTCCGATATTGGGCAATATGCGCGATAAAGCTCCCTGCTTTTTCGATGCTTTCTTCGTAACGTAATCAACGTGTTCCTTGCCCTGCTGCTTATTGTCCAGCATTGATGGTTTTGCTTCCAACTTGAAAGTTTGCAAATTCGACAGTTGTGCGACTATTTATCAAAACCGCCCTCCGGTTTTATGGTCAGCTAGTTCAAGTGCGATGGATGATAAACATCTCCTTATTTGAAAGAAAGCCTGGTTTTGTAGATAATTCCACATCGTGAATATATTTATCTTCTGTTACATCGGCTATATCATCAGCGAAGTCAATTGTCTTACCACCGTCAGGTAAGCTCTATCGCAATACTCCATCGTACATGATATTCAACAGTAATGGTCCTAAGACCGATCCCTGTAAGACTCCCGCGGTGACTCTGTAGATTTCTAAGCCTTTATCCATGTATATTTGAGCTTTCTGCTACGAAGGTGCTATGGGGCTATGGTGCATCCATCCTGGCGAGTGATCTTCTGATGTCAGGCCATATGCTAAATTGAAGGCATTCGTTACGTCCAGTGTTATTTCTACACAGTATTCTTTTGTACCGTGAAGCCATCTTTTCATCAACCACGGCTCAAATTGCGTCAACAGTGGAAAGAGCTTTTCTAAAGCCAAACTTGTGTTCAGAGAGGGCCCTTCCTCTTCTGCTGCTGCGAGTAACCTATTATATATAATTCTTTCCATGATCTTTCCCATTGATCCAATAGGCAAATCGGACGGTTAGATCGTGGTTCCCCAGGCGGTTTATTTCCTTTGGGTAGCAAGACCAAGTGCTGTACTTTCCAATTTTCAGAAAACGTCCCTTCTTGCAGACACTTCTTTATTGTAGCTATATGAAAAAGATCTGGTTTTCAAACTAGAACCGTCTTAAGAGCTTTATTCGGGATGCCGTCGGGTCTAGGAGCCTTGTTATCTCCTTTTTTGCACGCTATTCCTAGATCCTCCTGACCTATTGCTGCAATATCCTCAGGGCTTATATCTCTTATGACGATGCACATAGTAAATAAACTATGGGGAAAGAGATATTCTACTATGGACTTCAGCATTATTGGACGCGTAACTGAGGGTGTGATGAAGCCTTTTATTGGTGTCATCATCCTCCTATACGCTGTTTACCATGGATTAACATCGGTCTCTTTAGAAAGACGTTTAAAGCATGCAGTTTTGCTGTTCTTTATAGCTCTACAGATGTTAAACCTGGCCAGTATGAATGTGTCCAAATGTTGTTGGAAGTCTGCTATTCTCCTTTACCTCTGGGATCTATGCCGTTCTGCAAGGCATTTTGCCCTCAGTTCCTTAATCGCATCGTTACCTTTACTGCTGTTCACTCTTCTGGGCATTGATGTATCACACACTCTGCTGCTAATTGTTCCTGTAAGGCGTTGAGAAAAGTCTTCTGCAGTTCCACTAAGAATGGGTCAATATACAGCGTCTCTTCGAATGCGTCCTTATCGAATGTCATTCCATTCAGGGCCTGTAATTGTCGAGCATGGTATTCACTATCACTCAAGCTAGGTCTTGCGTAGCAGCTGTAAAAGTAGTTTTCTGTTTGGTCGTTCGTTTCCTTTTATGTTAATCGCGCTTTTTTTTGTATCAAAGATCCAATTCTTATTTATTTCAGGACATTTGTAGGGTCCTCGATGTTATAAAAACAACATCAGCCCTTTCATCTTTAATTGTTTGGGCTAGGATGTCCTGAGCTGCCCTTCAGTGGTTTGGGTTGATCTGGCAGCACCGTTAATGGCTTTTCACGGAAGACCGCGCATTCGCTACTGCCGGGTATGTGCTTTGACGCGTCGGCTATGTGCTTTGACGCCTTCGCTATATGTCATTCTTCTCCGCATGTCCTGCACATCTTAGAGCGGTCTTCATTCTTGCAGTGCCCGGCTCAAGGCATTTGAAACAGGCATTTAGCATCGTCATGTCTTATATGTGTAGGCTCGTGTGTGGATAGTACTGGTCACATTAGTTCTTACGTCTTCCACCAACTACATTACCAATGCGAGAGCTCGTGTGCGAATTTTATAAGGTAAAAATACACACCCTTTAAAGGCTCAAGATTTAATGGACGCCAAAGTACTCAAAGAAACAGAAGGAGCTGAAAAAATGGAAGGCTGTAAAGTCCCATACAAGTTTCTTACTAAGTAGTGAGTATCTTTACTATAAGTATGTCAGAAATAATAAGTAGCGCCTGCACTAAACTATCAAATGTTGTAAGCAATTCAATGAATATGTAACGACTTTTGAAAAAGGATATTATTGTCCCAGAAATGTAATTTCTACATCTTAAGGCTTTACCGTCCATGTTTGACTTTGCATTCTGAACCTTTTAATATCAGACCTTGACACATAACCAAAACCTATCCTCCGTAATCGTTTACCTTATTGCATTAGAACCATAAAATATTGTTTGCAGGTAGGTATTCTTCAGAGCCCTTGAGAACCGAATACACTTACATTTCACTCCAAGCACCCTTTTGAACGAGTCCCCCAACAGCTTAAATTTTGAAAGACATGCGTTATTTTAACGCTCGCCACCGATGGGGATTTTTTATTGCTCTGTCCTTATAATAATGTTCACGATCTCGCATTGTTACGTTCCGAGCATATATCTACGACCAATTTGACTTCTCCGACATTACGGACGAGTATCATTCTGGGCACGAAGAAAAGCAAAACATTTTCCCTTTTGTTTATGAGCTAAAACTTTTTGCTGACACTTTTCCCGCAGAAAGGCGCTGGCTGCCATTGTGATGCTTGACGCTCTGCTGTTTGTTCCATTCCAAGTGAAAACGTAAATAAAATATCCTTCGGCTTTATTTCCCTGAAATGCTTTTATTGTGTCGAATATTGTTTCACTTTCCAGTCCTTGAGAGAACCATCCTCTGCTAAATAAAAGCCAAGCAAGTTTGCCCCATTCATGAGCAGATGCAAGGATGGAGCCAGAGAACCCTTTACCCTGGCATGGCTGTTGCACCACGGGTGTGATGGGTTTAATTGAAAAGTTTCATCTTCATTTGAAGTTAAAAACTTATTTCCACTGTTTTCTAGGTGTACGACGTTTCGTCCACAGTGTGGTTCACATTCGCTTTGATGTTTATCAAAACTCGAAAAACTTTCCCAATTAAACCTGAAATAATATAATTGGCATTCTTGCTTGGAGGAACTTGCCGAAAAATTCATCCATGTCCTTTTGCTTTTGTTCAAAGAGGTTTTTTTGTTCCAAGGTCTTGCGTACGAAAAGAAATCAATTAATCTTGTCAACATTTTACTGATGTGATACACACGTTTGTCTTTCGTGTGCATCATTAAGTCCTACCTGCCATGATTGAGGCGGATCGGATACATGTGTCTTTCGCGTACACATCCTGCCTTATAGAAGACGTGGCAATTTGCATTGACGTTGATAAATCTTCCTAAATGCTGAGATGACAATGAAGCTGATTACAGGCGTTAAGGCCAACACAAATAGAGAAACCAACTCAAAACAGTCCAATAAAGGCAAATAGAGTCGAGTACCAGAATGAGTTTAATTGGACAGGGTGTGGAATGTATAGAAGTGTAGCTTGTATCCGTTCCCTGGTACGCCCCAAATGGGACCTAATTAATGTGTCAATGTACAACCCCGTTTCCGATTTACATTACAAATTAGAAATTCCTAATTTGAGTTGGAAAACACACACCGGCGCAGCAGCTCAGTGCCGCCTGCCGCCCCCTGTTTGAAGGAGTGCTCGCCTGATTCAATTACTCAGGAAGACGTACACATTCCTAATGGGCCGCGTTCAGTAGGCGCAAATCTAATGTGTAATGAGCAGGCAATCGCCTGGAATTACTCAGGATTAAGGTGGGATGACTTTAAATAATTATGCCCGCTCATAAAAAACAGATATACCCAACCAGCAGGGATGACAAGAAAAGATTCACAAAAACGTGCTCGACTATAGGTGATGAGAATGAATTAGGTTTCCTAGAGAGATAGCTACGTTAAGTCGACGCTAATGTGCAGCCGAGAAGTATAACGAGTATAACGAGTCTACGCAGGCAATCACGATAGGGCTGCAGGAAAAGGCATAATGATTACAATTTAATTAATAATGAAAAATAATGTGGCTAAGTTTTTTTTTTGTAAGATTAAGATTGCTATAATGAAGTAAAGGTGAAAGTGTTAATGGACCTAGAAAGGAGAGGAGTCTGAGGAGCAGATAAGGATTAAGTAATCATGTTAAATAGTGATCTGGGACTTTGTATTTCTCTCAAGGGCACAATAGTAGGTATGCTCTTATAAAGTCTAACTTCAATTTCTATTTTTGACAACCGAAAAGCCGTTTTTACAAGGTCTGTGCCAGTTACCTTGCGTTTGGGATACAATTTTTAATGGTCCTTCGAGCCGGATAAAATTTGTAGTTTCATTCCAATGAGTGTACGAGATAATGAAGGAGATAATAACTGAACCAAGCATCGCTGATCAGGAAGATATGAGGACCGCCGAGACGGTGAACAACAATAAGTGTCTAACAAGATTCAAGGAACTGAATCTTGTAACGAACCATTTTTAACGGTAATCTATAATTGATAATTGAGACTTTCATTAAAGAAGAGCTTGCTTAGGGTTTAAGTTCTCCGCAATTTTATCGAGCAAATGCTTAAAAGCAGGCTCGTCCATGTCGAGCTTACTTACTTAAGTGGCGCTTCAGTCCGGTCGGACCTGGGCCTCAGCCAACAAGCTTCGCCAGCCAGCTCTGTCTCCAGCTAGCCGTCTCCAGTTTTACACGCGAATTTTGCTGAGGTCTCCTTTGACTTTCTTGCGTCACCTGAGTTTTAGTGCTTCTCTAATGCGCCGTCCCTTCGGGGTGGATTCAAACATTTTGGAATGTTTGAATCCACCCGGCCGTGGCATTGGCGTCCATCTGCTCTAGATGACCCAGCCATCAGCTTCTGGCTAGGTCGGTGTCGCCATACAGCCCGTACAGTTTGATGTTATATCTTCTCCTCCACCCTCCATCTATGCAGACGGGACCATAAATCGTCCGAAGAATATTCCTCCCAAAGCAGCCTAAAATGTTTTCAACAGCCTTTGACAGGGTCCACGCTTATGCACCGTAAACTGGGATGCTGAGGGTCTAAAAAATGGACACTTAAGTTGTTCGAGAGAGGGCTTCGCTATTCAATTGTCTTCCAAGCCCAAAGAAACAGGGATTGGTATTAATAATCCTTCGTTTGATTTCAGCGCTGGTGTCATTCTCTGAATCAATAGCGGAACCAGGTAGACAAAGTCCCTAACTACCTCAAAGTTATAGTTGTCGATGGTGATGTTTTGTCCAAGACGTCGGTCTTGGGTGTCTTTTCTTGATTACAGCATATATACCTGGTTTTACCCTCGTTGACTGCCTAGCCCATATTCGTCGCTTCCGTCGCAACACTCACGAAGGCTTCACTGACATCACGCTTCGAATTAAGTCACGTTCTTCGAATTTAGTCAATGTCGGCTGCATATGCAGGCAAGTGGAAGAGGACTATTGAAAGATTGTGCCTCTGCTGTTAACGCGGGATATCTACACAATTCTCTCAAGTTTGATGTTAACGAAGTCACATGATAGCGCGTCACCTTTTCTAAATCTTTTTTTTTTGACATCAGGGGGTCGGTGAGGTCTTTACCGACCTTGATGCAACAGCTTGAGTTTTTCATCGTCATCCTGAACAGATTGCAGAGTTTGGCAGAGATACCAAAACTAGATCGCGATATATAGCTCGTCCCTTTAGATGCTGTCATACGCGGCCATAAAATTAATGACAATGTGGTGAGTATCGACTCGGAATTCCTTGGGTTTCTCCCAGATCTGCTGCAGTGTGCATATTTGATCAATGGTGGACTTTCTTGGCCTTAAGCCACACTGATACGGAAGATCGAATATTTAACAAGACTGATTCCTCTGTTATTTGCACAGTTCAGAGGATCTTTTTTCTTGAGACTCGGGCAAACAATATAACTGAGGTTTCGTTCATCGGGCATGCTTCTCTCCGACCATGTCTTGCAGCTGAGTTGGTTCATGCTCCTAGCCAATTTTGGCAGCTAGGCCGTCTACTCCAGCTGCTTTCTTGCATTGAAGCTTAGCCACAACTACTTTCACTTCATCGCAGGTCGGGTGGGCGCTATCGTTCGTATGCTTCGTGGGTAACATCTTCGCCCGGATTGAGTGGTTCGTTCTGCTTGACAGCGGTATTTGGTTCAGTCAGCAGAAATGGTTCTTCCAAATTCAAAGCACTGGCGGCGCATCCATTACGATGTTCTCTTGATGGTTACACGCTTTGGTTCGAACTTCGTATTGACCTATTGACCGTATTGAAATTATTGAACTCTGGTTAGACTTTCGAACCTTAGTTCTGTTATAACATCTTTCTATCTTTTTAACCGCGAGCTTCTCGTGCTCTCTTCTTTTCCTTCGGAGAAGCCGGTGTTCCCTCTCCTTCTCTGCTCGTAGAGCTTGCGAGGAGCTCTGTTCCTTCTGTGCAGAGCCTCTTTGTATGCTTCCTGTTTAGCTGCATATGATTGCCCGCACTTGTCGTCAAACCAGGGGCTTCGTTGTGTTGGCCGTATAAAACCCAGAACTTCAGACGCGGCATCTCTGAAGGCATTTTGGCAATCTAGATAATGGCTTTCTAGCCAATGGCTATCAATACTTGATGCTGGCTGCATTTGACTTTGTAGAAGGTTTTGGGACACTCGTTTGGAGAAGGCGATCTCTTGAGATTGTAGTCGGCTGACGATTTCAAGCTTCCTCACAGTAGTTGCATTTCTTAGTGTTGATCAGGATATCCACAGCTGTACCTTGGCTACAACAAGGTAATGATCCGACTCAGTGATGGCCCCTTGGAAATTTCGGACATACGTGAAACTGGAAGAGTGCCTTGCGTCGATTGCAATGTGGTCAATCTGGTTGACGGTTGATTGATCGGGAGATCACCATGTCCCTTTGTGGATATTGAGATGCTTGATCTGCGTACCAGCTACTACAACGTGTTGCCCTGCAGCGAAGTCGATCAGCTTGAATCCGTTATCAAAGGTTGTGTCGTGCAGCTTGTGCCTTCCGACTGAACCACCAAAGATGCCCTCTCTTCCTTACTTAGCACTAAAATCGCCTAGGACAATCTTAATGTCGTAGCTAGGGCACTGTTCATAGGTTTAGTCCAGGAGCTCGTAGAACATATCTATGGTGTCGTCATCTTGTCGAATCGAGCCCTGATGCGGACCGTTGCGAGGCGCTCGCTCACAAAGTTAAAGCTCAAGATTTTTGCCTAGGTCTGCCTCCAACAACGAAGCCACGTCCAAATAAGCGCTGATTTTGATTACTGCAGATGTCGTCATAGTAGAAGTCGCAGTTTTTTTATTTTCCTTTTTGCCTGACCCATCCCACCGCATTTCTCGGATGGCAGTGATATCTGCCTTACAGTTGTTAAGGGCATTTGCTTATTGCTCGCCAACAAGCGGTCTGTTGAGGGACCTAGCATTCTACCTACAGATCCAACAGGTCCAATTCCGATGCTTGTCGCTGGTTCGTAACTAAGTTTTCTTTGCGTGGCTGGGAAGTCACCCTGACAACACGACCCCAACTTTGAGGACCAGATTTTCTTGATGGCAGATCCCTTTGATTCATCGTAGTAGCAGATATGAGGTGTTCACTAAGCAGTTCGGCCTGACTAGCACTTAGGACGCCATCTGGGAAATTACTCCGCTGCCTTCCGGATCCTACGAGAAGTGCCTTAGTGGATACACTCATCCCCCTCTCTCGCATGCTACTTCAAAGGGGTAGGAACCTTCCAAAGGTGTTAGAAGCCAATCTCCAGTTGAGGAACTAGGCACCCGGTGTTCACCACGGGGAGGCGAGAGTAGGAGCTGATAGATAGATTTGTGTCTAGAAAACCCGTGCATGCTTGTATCCTTTTGAGTTCACATTCCTATCCATTCAGCACCAGTGTTTTATTTACTGAGGAGTTTTTAGAAATTTTGATGGCTCCAAGAGGGATTAATTAGATTTTTTAGAGCGTTCTCAGCTGCCATTCTGGATTGGAAAGATTGTACGTCCCCTTCATTTGCACAAAAAAGCAAAAACACAAATAAGGTATATTTTAATATATGCATAATAATATGCATAATATATGCATGCATCATTGTGAGAAGCAAGAAATTGGCCTTTCTCGAGCTGATCCCTTCGCTTCTTTCGAATACGAAATAAGGATTACATTTTACTGCCCCTAGCGATAAGCACCACTCGATTTTTTTATCGTTTCACTAAAAAAAAAAACTGCCACAAAAAATATGTCAAAACAAAAGTTTTTTTTATTTTGGGTCACTACAAACAAAGTTCAGTTGAGCAGTTTGGATTTAGTCGCCTGTATTGACTGTTTCAGTTAAAGAACTTATTTTAAAGAAATGTCACGAAGACCCAAAACGTATCTGAAGTCTCATAAACATCCCCACTAATTTGACAACAAAAGAATACTTCACCTCAATCATAAGTTGAGCAGGTAACACAAAAGTTCTAACCAACAAATTGCCTTTCACAAATTTCCCTTGTGGTGTCCCTAATCACACCTTAAGTTATACCGCCCCAGGATAGCAAGAGCCATGTGTCATTAGCAAAGGCCCTGTCCAATTATCGGCCGTCCTACATACAGAAATGCAATAAATAAAATAAATTTTATTGTTATGTTTAAATTATTGCTGTGATCCTTAATTTTTCACTCAGCACGTTGCGGTGCGCTACCAACAAAAGCGCAACTTTTAAAAGCTTTAGGTAGCTTATTGATAAATATCTTCAACAAAATAAAGAGAAAAATCCAAACACAATGCGCTGTCAAAAGATATAATAAATTTCACTTCCACGAGACAGCATCAGTTTCCAATAAATCATTTGCCAAAGAGCGAAAAGGAAGGAGTCAGGTGGCAGGATATTTTTAGTAAGCCTGGAGGCTTATTTTCTTAAACAAAAAAAACTGAGTGCGATACCTACACAGTGACACAGTGGGCTTAATAGATTTCGTTTCGCAGGTGTTGCTGGCGTAACAATACAGTTTCATGGCTAAAAAAGAAGCACCTTCTCATCTCTGTCTGCAAGTCATTGTCGGGGGCCAAAAAATAAAACAGTGCCTCGACTATTTAAACTTTGTTGTCCCGGGTAGAGGGGGTAGGTAGTGCGAGCGTTTGCTTTTAGCAATTTCTGAAAATTATCTCCTTGAATGGTTTTTGGCAAATAAATCATTTACGACCCGCCCATAACGCTTTGAGTTCACCTCTCACCCTTATTTGGTTGGCAAAGGTATACCTTCGTGTTGAGGGGGGACCGAGAAGTTAATTAAGCAAAATGTGAGCTGTATTATAGGATACCAACCAGCCCTAAGAACAGACTTAAGGGGCTATGTGGTGTAGTATACGCAAAATATGATTTAGTATATGGAGCTCCTTCAATTATTTACCAACAAACACACACAACACATCGACATACAAATTAGTTATTAATAATGTATATAAATATATTATAATACACGAGTACAGTTTAGGGTGTATACTAATAATGTGTCGGTTAAAAGCATAAACTTCAACCCTTGTCGTTGTTGAAACGCAGGGGAGCCCAGGATAACCTAATTAAAATTGGGTCATCAACCTTTGTTGTGCGCGCAATAAGCGGGGGATGAAAGTGCTGGTCAGCGGATAGGTCTGCAACCTAAATCGAAGCAATGAACTACTAACCCATTGGCCTTTGACCAAGTTATACGAGAAATTAATTACCAGTGGGAAGATGAAATCTGATTGATGAAGGACTTAGGAATTTTAACGCAAATTAAAAAGGATTTGGTCTTTGGTTGGGCTTTCAATAATCTGCAGATGGGACAGCTTCTAGGTCCACCAATTAAATAAGAATCAAAGGTTTTTTTTTCTTATTTAGGTACATATTTTATACATGATGTTCGAAGATATAAGGGTATAAAGTCACTTTTGCTTCAATAAATTTAAAAGTTGAAAAATAATTTCGTTTGATGTTCGATGACTGTATGACTAATTTTTATTTTATAAGGCAATTCAGAAAAACAAAACGGGTAGGAAAGAGCAACAGGTTAAAACTTTGGTCCGTAGAAAAGTGTTTTTGTGCTTCAAAACTCAATTTTTTTTTCGTTAAACTTTTGTTTCGCACGGTTAATAGAAACGTGAATAGGTCTATTTTCTTCATACATGTTCTTTTTTTTATATAATTCACTCGCGAATTAAGGGATTCGCTACCCTTTTAATGTTGTTTCACATTTCACGAGCGGAAAGGATTAGAAGAAGAATGAAAGGATGAGAGGTACCGGTGCACTCTTGTTTAAAACAGCTGCAGATTGAATTGTGTAGGAAAGACTGATCGTGGGAAGACATTCCACATTCGCGTTGTACGGCTAATGAAAGAACCTCTAAACTTAAATGTGCGTCCGAAAGTGGGCTCAAGGGTAAACTGATGTGCATTCGATCTATGCCGGGTATTACGGTTGAACGTCATAAGGGGTGGAATGCAATTGGCTATTTCGATGGAACATTGTTGGTAGAAAAAGCGATAGAACAGTGATAGGCAAGAGACATTGCGTCGATGTTCCAATGAGTCAATTGACTTCGCAATATTTCTGTCTCCAATGAGTTTTATCGCGAGTTTTTGCATCCTGTCTAGAAAGTGCAATGCTGTCTTTGGAGCACCAGCCCAAACATGGGAATTGTATTCCAACTTAGGGCAAATATATGCCTTATATAAGATAGCCAGATCAGAAGGGCGTGAAATATTTCTGCATCTTTTAAGGAAACCTAGGCATTTCGCAGCGTTCTTGGCGACTTTGAATATGTGGCCATTCCAACTAAGGTTGTTATTGACACACATACCGAGAATGGAAAGCGTTTTTGAATGAATGGTTTCATTGATGCGAGTGTCATTCATGGATAATGGCTGGGTGTTTCGGTTTTGCTTCAATGACAGAAGACAGCATCGAGTTTTAGAAGCATTAAACTCTACTCTATTTTGAGATCCCCATGACACAATGCTGTTAAGATCAGAGTTTAATGAGTTTGACATACGCTGCCGTTCTAGTTCTACGTCCGAAGCGCAGGGGCGCGGAACCGAGAACGAATATGAGAAACTGAGGTTACTGTCATCAGCAAAGGAGTGGGTTGGATTAGTTGTAGCAGACAGAAGATCATTATTGAAAATGAAGAAGAGTGTCGGAGACAAAACAGAGCCCTGGGGAACCCCAGCGTTTATTTTATGAACTGCGGACTTGAAGCCATCCAAAAAAACTTGAATTGAACGGTTCGAAAGGTAATTACTAAAACATTAAATAAGAGATTCGTCGATTCCAAATGCACGCATTTTCAACAAGAGAGCTTGGTGCCAAACTCTGTCAAATGCTTTTGAAATATCAAGTGCAACAATCTTGCTTTCACCAAGAAGATGCAAAGAATGGTTCCACTTTTCCGTGAGATATGCCATCAAATCACCAGTGGACGTTTTGCTACGAAAACCGTATTGCCGGTCATTAAGAAGTTTTCGTGCTTCAAGATATTTCATAAGCTGGCAGTTAATCAGCGTTTCCATGACCTTAGAAAAAAGGGAAGTAAGTGCAATTGGACGATAGCTAGAGGGAGAAGAAGAATCGCCTTTTTTAGGGACGGGCTGGACAAATGCTGTTTTCCATCTACTCGGAAAGAGACCTGAGGAGTAGGACCGATGAAAAAGCTTACACAATGGTTTTGCCAGCGTGGAAGAACACTTCTTCAGAACAATTGGGGATATTCTATCTGGACCAGCGGATTTGTGAATGTTGATATCTCGAAGTACTCTTTTGACTACACGAGCGCGAAAGTGAATTTGTCCCATGGTAAAGTCGACGCGCTCCAGTGCAGGCGGAGACATCGCAGAATCAGGGAGCATGGAGCTAGCAGCAAAATGCGCTGCAAGTAGATTCGCTTTGTCTAGAGAGGTGACAGCTGGAATGTCATTGTAAACGAGTGTAGGGATGGAAGATGAGGCACAGTTTTTAATATTTTTGACGAAAGACCAAAAGTTTTTACTACCCTTGGGACAATGTAGTATTTTCTGCCTCAGCTTTTGGTCGTATTGGAATTTGACATGGCGAATAAAAGCATTACAATCATTTCTGGCTTGTTTGAACTTTTTTCGGTTTACCTGAGATGGATTGGCCTTGTAGGACCGAAACCTAATTAACCTAATTACCTCTTTACAGCTCGAGTCATACCACGAGTTCACCTTTGGTTTGATACTCTTAATCCTGTAAGGGATACATGTTCATACATGTTCTATTTTATAAATCCTAGTATAAAATGCTGGTTCCATTAAAAAAAAAACCGTCATGTATGAAGACATACGCGGAGCGGTCCGTCAGCTTTTGTTGAAGGTTATAGTCATCTATATTGCGCAGTTTGTGTAACATTCTATTGATTTATTAAAATTATTTCTGGATATATTTTAAAGTCTGTAATATACTTTTTTCGTAGTGTTTCTGTTGGGTTCTGTACTGTTTCCTACTGTTCTTATATTGGGTGATTTTATATTGGGTTTCGTTACTCTAAAAATAGGCTGACAAAAAGCTTTACCGTTTCGAAAATAGAGTGAAGGACATACTCTTTCTTGGCCTTTTTTATGATTTTTATAATTCAAAGCCCGTAAAACAGCAATTTCGATTATTTTTAAATACAGTTAGACTTTTTAATCAATTTCGCACCTGCTGTGCTAGCATTTGCGACTTTTCTCAAGTTCTGCGGACATGGATTTCTGAGAGAACGGTAAAAATATGCTGTGTTTTTATTTCGCTTGTTTGAATGGGCTTAAAAGCTTAGGGTCGAAAACGGCAATTTTGAAACGTTTTTGATGCAGTTTGCTTGTCTTTTAAACATAAGATACTTCAGCCAAATTTAAACAAGGTCGTCATAACCGTTAAGGAACTAGAAATCTTTAAAAAATAGGTTTCGAAAATGTTTTCACGTTCTTCATTTAAATCTTCGAAGTTTTTGAATATTCGAAGTCTGCTATAGTTTTGTATAAAATTTAAGAAGATGGACTATGCCCGGTGTTAATTTAAAAATTATACCTTATACCGTTTGGGAGATAGAGGGGGACGCATGCGTTCTTTTGACCTGTTTTATAATATTTTAAATTTCAAATCGATAAAACAAATATTTTGAAGTTTTTTCCAGTTCCCGTTAGACGGTTTTCCAATAGCACAACCACCAGCACTAGTCTTGGATGTTTTTTTTTAATTCTATGGGCAACAGCTTATGCGTAAACGGTAAAACAAGTTACTTTTTTATTTCGTTTTTTAAATAGGCTTCTAAGAACTTGGGTTAAAAACGGTAATTTAAAAAAAATTTAACGCAGCCCTCCTTCTTTTTGCAAGCTTTGTACTTTAACCGAATCTAAAAAAGATCGCTTATACCCTTAAGCTACTAGAAGACTTAAAAAAATTGTTTTTGAAAATGCTTTTATGTTTTTTCAGTTAAATCTCGGAAGATTTTGAAATTTCAAAATCCGCTGTAATTTTCCTTAAAATTTTGAATTATTTCTAATAAGTGTGATTTTTTTCATAGAATTCCACCAAACAGCACCGGAGATAAGGGACACACACACACGTTTTTTCATGCATTTTTGCGATTTTTTTTTCGAAAATGCGTCAAAACTGCAGTACTCAAACTGTTTTTGAAAAATATGACCTTAACACTTGGTTAACTTTGAGTTGCTTTAAAAGATAGATTTTTTCCAACACTTTGAAAAACGTCATGCATTTTCGACTCTGCATATCTCAAAAACGTTTTGATATTTTCGAAAAGTTTTATTTTTTAATTAAAGCTTAGTATTTCTTAAACGGAAGTTTCGTTTTTCTAGTTCTTGCCTACCAAACTTCTAAAAAAAAAGACTAAGTTTTTTAGTCCATTTCACATGAAATTTCAAACTGTAATTAAACCGTTATTTGTGCTTAAAAAAACTAACCTCTTTGGATTCTCTGACTATTTTCGCAGTTTATACGCACACCAAATTTTGTCTTTCTATGACTTACTGTTCATAAGTTATAAAGCGATTGGACGGACGGACGGCCGGACAACGTAGCGATACCATAAGTGTTCCTTTTTCCATTTTTGGACGGACCGCTAATTAAAAAGTCTTAGGTTGTTTTGTGCTAAAAAGTGTGAAAGGGGGATACTTGAGCCACTGTCTGACGGGAGAGTTAAACACTGGTGCAAGTATACCTCTTCCCACATTGTTTTCTTTGAATTAAAGCTTTATTGTAGCACAAATTAGAAGGTATTCCAACAGGACCACATTTGTTCTGAGCAGAACAACCTTACTTTTAAAAAATTGCCAACATAACGGTGTAATACCAAAGGTAATATATAGAAACATTATTCTATGGAAAACCAAGCTGTTTCACTTACTTATTTCATTCTTCTGAATTCGTTTATGTTTAAGTCTTCCTAAGAGTATGTTCAAGTCTCCCAACAGCACGGACGGGAGACTTGAGCCGAAAATCTTATTTTACAAAATTTGCCCTGGGTAGAAAACCCTTGTATATATTTTTTTAAATATGAAAGGTCAATCTGAAAGAAGATTAATGAAGCTCTGTAACGATGCATATGTCATGCAGCTGAGATTTACAGAAAATATTTTATCCACGAGTTACCAAAAATTGGCTCAAGTCTCCTGTTTTCCCGAGCTTTTGTTGCGGTAAGGACAATGCAGCTTTCGGCCTGGCAGAGGCACAACCGGCCATCTTTTTACTCTAAAGTTTATTGTTGAGAAGGCCTGTAAATATGCCACACGGGTCTACGCGTGTTTTGCAGATTTGGAAAAGGCCTATGACCGGGTTCCTCGGCATAAGCTCTGGAGAGTTTTGCAGGACTATGCACTGAATGCCTCTTCTGAGAGCCATTCAGTCTTTGTATGGAAACTGCAGAAGCTGTGTTCGAATAAATGGCGTCAAATCCCTTCCTTTTGATTTGTGTGTTGGACTGCCCTAGGGCTGAGTTCAATCTCCTCTCCTTTTCACAGCACATCTGGACTGGATGGAGAAACGCTAAGCGCAGTCTTGGCAAGGAATCTTTCGAAATGGCTGGAGTCAGGTTAAGCCATCTGCTTTTCGCAGACGGTTTAGCTATCCTGGCATAGTCCGAAAGGAACTTCAGCGAGCACTGGATGGGTTTACGGCCATCTGTGGTGAGGCTGGGATGAAGGTAAACTTGAGTAAATCCGAAGTGTTGGTAGTTTCCCGAGCTCCTCGGCAGTATATACTCTACACATAAATGGAATCCAATTAAAAAAGGTAGAGAAGTTTAAGTATTTTGTGGTCTTTTTCATGAAAGATGGAAGGAGTGATACTGAGTTATCCTGCAGGATTGGCCAAGCTGGAGCAATAGAAAAGGAATGGCGTCAGCCGGTCACCATGAAAGCTGAGCTTGGAGTGAAAACAAAGATCTCAGCTTTTAATTAAGTGTTCGTTCCATCCTCATATATGGTCATGAAATTTGGGCATAGACCGAAAGAATTAGATCGCGGGTACAAGCTACCGAAATGAGATTTCTGAGTAGCGTTGCTGGTGTTGCTCTCAGGGATACAGTGAGAAACGTCAGTATTCGTATTAGTCGTAATATTGAGCAGCTACTTCTCCGAATGAAACGATCAATTCTTCGATGGTTTGGACACAGTGTTCGCATGCCCCCGAAAGACTTCCTGGACAAGTCATGCTAGAAGAGATGCGAGGGCGTCGAAGCCCTGGTAGGCCAAAAACCAGGTGGTAGGATCAGGAAAAGAACATCTCCGAGACTCGTCTGGGGATCACACCTGTGTCTCTTGAGTTGGTGGTGGAGGATCGGGTACGATGGACCATTTTGCCACCCTCGCTCCGTGAACCTTCTAAGGATAAGTGATCACAGATAGTGAAGGAATGAATTAAAAAACATAAACCATTTCCGCATGAAACTTCGAAGTTCAAACTATAGCCAAAACGTTATTATTAGATTAAAAAAGCCCTTCTTGCATATGTTCTGATTTTTTACGCCAATTTTCGTCCTTCAACGATTTACTATCCAAAAAATACAACGAGTTTTTGACGGACGGCTGAATGGATGGACAGCCTAGCGTACCAATATTGAATTATGAATTCAGGTGACGCTGCAGTCCATGGTGGAGCTGGGCCTCAGCCAACAAGCTTCTTCATCCAGCTCTGTCTCCAGTCTCGTACGCGAAGTTTGCTGAGGTCCCCTTCCCCTTACGCGCGCCACCTGAGTCTCTGTGCTCCTCTACTGCGCTGTTCCTACGGGGTGGACTCGGAGATTTTCTTGGTCAGGGCGTTGCTGTCCAACTGCTTTAGATGATCCAGCTATCGTAACCGTTGTTTTTGACTCTACAGAAACAGCTTGATGTTATATCTTATCCGGACGAAAGAAACGGAGCCATAAATCGTCTGAAGATTTTTCCTCTCAAAGCAGACTTTCATACACCTTTGACAGGGTACATGCTTCTGTACCGTACAGCAGGACTGGGATGATGAGGGTCTTATAAATGGACGCTTTAGTTGTCCAAAAGAGGGCTTCGCTTCTCAATTGCCTTCAAAGCCCAAAGAAACAGCGACTGGTAAGAGTTATTAATCGTTTGATTTCAGCGCTAGTGTCATTGTCTTTATTTTTAGAGGGACACGGGTAGATAAAGGTCTAACTACCTCACAGTCAAAGCTGTCAATGGTGGTGTTTTGTTCAAGACGTCGGTCTTGGTACTTGGTTTTGCCCTCGTTGACTGCTAAACCCATATTCGCCGCTTCCGTCCCAATACTCACGAAAGGCTTCACTGACATCACGCTTCGTTCTTCTAATTATTTCAATGTCGTCTGCGCATGCGAGTCATTATGCGGACTATTGAAAGATTGTGCCTCTGGTGTTGGCGCGGAAGTTCTGCACAATTCTCGCAAGCCTGATGTTAACGAAGTCACATGACAGCGCATCGCCTTTTCTTAATCCTTTTTTGACATCAAAGGGGTCGGTAAGGTCTTCACTAACATTGACGGAACAGCGCGAGTTTTCCATTGTCATCCAGCACAGGTTGACGAGTTTGGCAGGGCTGCCAAAACTTGATATTGCGCTTTATAACTATTCTTTATAAATGCTGTCATATGCGGCCTTGAAATAGATGAAAATGTGGTGGGTATCGATTTGGAATTCCTGGATTTCTTCCAAAATTTGTCTTAGTGTAAGGTATATGATCGATGGTGGCTTTTCCTGGCCTAAAGTCACACTGTGATGTGCCTATTAAATTGTTGACAAACGACTTTAAACGTTTACACGGTATTGCAAAGAAGATCTTGCAGGCGATTTTAAGAAGACTACCGTCTCTGGGAAGTGTCCATGTATGAGACCCTCATCAACCCAGTCCTGCTTTACGGTGCAGAAGCATGGACCCTGTTAAAGGCGGATGAAAACACTTAAGGCGGATGAAAACACTTTAGGCTGCTTCGAGAGAAAAATTCTTCGGATGATTTACGGTCTCGTCTGCATTGACGGAGAGTGGACGAGGAGATATAACATCGAACTGCTGTACAGCTACACATCTACCTAGCCAGAAGAGTCAAAATACAACGTCTACGATGGCTGGGTCTTCTAGAAAGGATGAACACCAACGCCCCAGCCCAGAAAAATCTTCGAACCGAATCCACCCCGCAGGGACGGCGCAGTAGAGGAGCACGCACCGATCCTCAGGTGGCACACGTAAGTGGAAGGGGACCTCAGCCAACTTCGCGTGCTAAACTGGAGACGGCTAGCTAGAGACAGGGCTGGCTGGCGAAGTTTGTTGGTCGAGGTCCAGGTCCTCCCCGAACTGTAGCGCCACCTTAAGTAAGTAGAATGTCTCTGTAGTTGGCACAGTTCAGTGGGTCTTCTTTCTTGAGTGTCGGAAAAACAATGCTGAGGTTCCATTCGTCGGTCATACTTCCCTTCGACCATATCTTGCAGATGAGCTGGTGCATGCTCCTAACCAGCTCATCGCCAGCGGATCTAAAAAGTTCGACAGCTAAGTCGTCTGCTCCGGCTGCTTTGTTGCACTTAAGCTTAGACACAACTATTTGCACTTGATCCAGGTCGGGTTGGTGGTATCGTGAGTATGCTTTGTTGAATGGATCGTTCTGCCTGACAGCGGTATTATTTGGTTCGTCTTCGTCTTCGCGGTTATACAGAAGTGTTCTTTCCCAAATTCTCAGCGCCGACTGCGATTCAACTACGGTGTTCCCTTGATGGTCCTTACAGGCTTCGATTCAAAATGTATTACCTTGGCGGGACCTTTTGAGCATTTGGTAAAACTTTCGAACCTCATTCCTGTTGTAACATCTCCCTATCGCTTCAACTGCGTGCTTCTTGTGCTCTCTCTTTTTCCTGCAGATAAGCCGGTGTTCCTCTCCTATCCTCTGCTCGTAGAGCTCTGCTCGAGCAGCTCTAGTCCTTCTGCTTAACTGCATGCGATTGCCGGCACTCATCATAAATCCAGGATTTTCGTTGTGGTGGCCTTGTGAAACCCAGCACTTCAGAGGCGGCATCTCTGATGGCATTTTGGCAATGTTGCCACTGGCGCTCAATACTCGATGCTGGCTGCATTGGACGTTGTAAAAGGTTTTGGGAGACTCGGTCGACGTAAATTTTCTCACAGTATTTCCATTTCCATTGGCGTTGGACGGGATATCCGGAGCTGTTCCTTGGCTACAACCAGGTAGCGCACCATAATAAGGTAATATTTCGGTACGGACCGCTAAAGATCGTATACAGCAACGGCACCTTGAACCAATATTAACTTATCCAAATGACTTGGTTAGGTAACTTTATTGAACTTGTAAAGGGAATAACGCAAGCAAGATGCAACAGAGACTCTGATAAACTTTCTGAAGGAGCTCGTTGGCTTCTTGGTTTCAAAAAGACAAACCTTAGTTTGAAAATCAAAAGAAATTATATACCTATAACTACTAGTTGTTACGCCGAATGGTCGCCGTTATTTAATTCGTTTGATTTATTCCTACAAGAAGGTGCGCAAAGGGAATTAATGAATAAAACACGAAACATATGAAATCCTGTTCATGAATGTTGCGTGGTTTTATTATGGCAATTGTGCAAAAAAAGGCGAACACTTTGGTGACAGGAAAGTGATTAGGGACGGTTCAAAACGGCCTATCCAGTTTAATAACTAATTCATTAATATGACCCTAACCCGCACATAAAAGGCAATTTTATTTATCAGAGCAAAATGTCAAAAGACAAATAGGTATACCTATTATTATAAGTGGTGTGGTGTATCCGTACCATCAACTCTTTCGACAGTTTAGCAGCTAACAAACACCATTTATTCGGTTGGACAACAACCTGATGCAATTTTATTTCGACAAATAAAATTCATCCAGTCGAAGATAGGACGATAATTCTAGATTTCAATAAACCCACAGAATCGTTCAAAAATGCCCTCACCACAGCCACACTTATCAAATGCAATTACTCTAGTTTATGTTGCCATAGAACTAGGCTCAAACGAAATCGTTTCGAGCGCCCCCTACCAGCACTCCCTATTTGTTTAATTAATGTGAAAACGAATTGCAGTTCTATTTTTTAATTATCAGGCAATAACATCACACAAACCGAGCTCTGCAAACAGTTTACTCTTTACCCCATGTTCGAACAATAAACTAAGGCAAATGTTTGTCCTGTAATGCTGGAGCGAGTTCATATCCTCGCGGGGGTCTTTTGCGCCCCCAAGCATATGCTTTTTGGCTCCGTGCATGTGTGAGCACTGTTTACCAAACGTACCCATCTGCAGTTTGAGTGTTCGTCATCGAATTTGAATGCACACACGTGTGCAAATGCTCGGGGCCATTATCCCTTTGCCAATACTGCCACTAACGACCGACCACCAATACCAATTAAGACTTTGTACAACTCGAAATCCTAGATGCCCCTTGCTGCTGGTTGACAGGCCACTGCTTCATTATACAAGCAGAGAAAACTCATTTGGTCAGTGTGGCCATTAATTGATCGCTTTTGGAATGGATACCGGATGTGTGAACTTGTACCGACTACACTACCTTCCACATAAACCGCTGATCAATTGGAATTGTGTGTGGCTGACTATCAATCTCCTGCGAGTTACACGGGTCCGGCCGCCACACACACAAAAACACATCCCATCACACTACTACTTTGCCAGCGTCGAATAGTGATGTAGTCGCTTGTGGCACACAAAGGCTATTCTCCTTATTTCCACTTCCTGCCGCAGGAATATCAAAATGGGTATTCCATCAACGAGCTCGTCCTTGTGCTTTGGGTATTATAAATGCAATTATGCGGCAAACACATTTATACCCCAGCACATCCAGGAACCGGAACACTCCGGCTCGGGGGAGGGGTTAAACTTTTAAATTTGATTTGGTCACGTATTTTTGATTGTCTTGAAAGTTCCTCAACAGCTATTGCTGAGCAATCTCGTGCGCACTCGATGGCTGGGATGAGCTGCCCTGGATTAAATGTCACGTAATTTATAGAAATTTTGGCATTTATTGTGAATTGATTTTAGAGACAGCTCAATGGTTACCAATAGAGGCACAAAACACTTTGTTTTCTCCACGAGGAGGGAGGCGCTCTTTGTTATGCTAATCCTGTTAACGGCCAAAAGTTTCGACAAAAGGTACAGCTAAGTAGTTTCAAAGGCACTTAGTGCCCCAAAGGTATTTGCTTATAATATCTTTGTTCGCACTGTCAATTAACCCAGGTCAAAATGTAACTTTACAGCACACTAAGCGGCTACCGTCAATTAGATTTGATTACCAAAGTTTTTGAGCTTCCGTTGAGTATCTTAGGTGTTTTCGAGAAGCATTAATCCCTTAAGGTGGTCTTAGTGTGCGAGCTGTTTTGAAGTGAAATCCTGGAGCATGTTTCTTGAGACTTCCTCTACAACTTATTTTTGTTCATGGCTAATTCTCTTGTTTTAGAATTTGATGATCAAAGGACTTTAAACACAGAAACTTATTTAAATTGCGAGACTCGCAGTTTTACATAGAGGGGGAACTCGGAAAACAATTCCATCGCTCCGAGTTATTTGTTGGCAGCTCTTATTGTGTTTTTATTTCGGAATCAAAAATGAGGAGAATACAAATTGTCATTTGGATGCTGGTATATTCCCACAGGGGATCGTAGTTCATTTTTAAGAACAATAATAAATAACAAAAAAATCATATAAAGGTAAATCATTGTAAGGTTAGTTTCAAAGTTGAACAAGTGCAATACCTTTAATAACCTCGTTCGTAACACGTCAAAATTGAATCAACATATCTGGCAGAGTTCTAAGTGGAGCCTTTCAATAAACCATCAGTAAAGTCCTTTCTACATTGTTTTTCATTTGAGGCCCCTGCATTCGTCCATGATACATTCAATAAAAATACTCACAAAAGGTCAATCTACTCAATATGCCATAATTAAAATGCCATTAGTATGTGGAAGCAACAAGTTCAAAATTGACTTAAAGTCACAACTTCGGTTGTCTTAGAAGACTTAAAAATTTGGGGAAGGAGCGCTGAGTGGAGTATGTTCCCTTACACATCCTTGATACGTTCATTACAGCAGCTTACAAAAGCGTTTATAGCTTTTCAGTGAAATTTATAAGGACAGGTGTATGGAATAATACGCTGTCAGAGCTCCCGCTCACGTGATCATAAAATGCATAAAGATAAAACACAATTAAAGCAGTATTAGGGTGTTTCCACCGGACAGTAATCTGCAATCAAGACAATCTTTCTTTAATCCCCTTTAAATCACGAGATTTACCATACGAATATTAATCTCTTCCATAAGAGATTAAAAATTAATCGCGCAATTAATGTATTTCGGGCATGAATTGTCTTCTTCTTCTTGGCTTCTTCCATATGTTAGGTTCTGGAGGTGAAATATAACGGGTGATTTTTAGCTGGTTTGGTTTTGGCAACACTGGTTTTGACAGCTGACGTGTGTTTAGTACCTTGTGTCACTGTCAAACAGCTTCAGTTTGGTTTGCAATTTAACAATGGATCGTCTTACAAATGAACAACGCTTGCAAATTATTGAATTTTACTATCAAAATTCGTGCTCGGTTCGAAATGATCATCGCGCGCTGCTTCCATTTTATGGTCGTCGAGTTTGGTGAACAGTTAATTTCACGTTTCGGGCCGGTCAATTGGCCGCCTAGATCGTGCGATTTGACACCATTAGATTATTTTTTGTGGGGGTATGTCAAGGCTAATGTCTATAGGGACAAGCCCGCTTCGATTGACGCACTGGAAGCCAACATCCATGCATTCATTCGTGAGGTACCGGCCGATATATGTGAAAGAGTATGCCAAAATTGGACTCAGCGGATGGGCTACCTGAGACGCAGCCGCGGTCAACATTTGCATGAAACTATCTTTTAAAATTAAATTGCAAGGTTCAAACTATCGATTCAAATAAATATTTCATAAATTTTTTCGAATTTTTTGTGTTTTTTTTTAAAAAAAGTTCTCAACCTCTTAAAAAATCACCCGTTAGTAGCTGTTATTTTTCGTTGGAGATGTCGGGTCAGAACCAGGCTAAGCTTTCGTTCTTCTGCTTTGCTTCCTGAGATGTAAAGCGCTTTTCAAGGTCTAATGTAGGCACCGCAGATCCCTTTTCTAAGGGGGTAATCCATGTAAGGAGCAGAAACGCTTCTCTTTCCCCTTCTAGGCGCGCCCGCTGAAGATTTTTGGAGGCGCAATTTTTCGATCTTGGCTCGAAACTGTCTTCGCACATGTCTGCAATATTAGCCAAGCTAGAGCTCCCGTTTTGGCTCCCGTTGGCTCCCGTTTCCTGACCCAGCCGCTTCAAGGCATTTTGAAAGCATAAGGGTTAAAGTTGAAGAGACTGGGATAACAGAATTTAGGGGTTGGTGCTGCGTTGCACTTACTTACCGCTACACCGCCAACTTATTCAAGGCCAAGACGAAGAGTCCTCCGTGCAAAACGTTTGCTCAGCGCAGTTGACCACATCAGACAAGGTGTTGGCTGGCAGTCTGTCCAGTTTTCTCTTCAGTTTTTATTTGTTTATTTCCTTATTTAATGGTTTCATATCCCACGAATAGCACAGGAAGAGATTGTTCGCCATGTCAGAGCCTCGAAGTAACTTGGTAAGACCATGGTTGCTCCGCAAGGTGGCCCTGTCGTGGGCAGGCTCCGTTAAAATGCAACCGTTTAACACCCTGGCTGTAAACCATCTAAAAGTACCTACCCTAACTAACATACACTTGAGGGTTACACTCTAAAAACGTCAGAAAAAAATCTCATTAGACTCTTAAAATGCTCTTGATTCTCATCGAGCATAAAATCTTGTTATAAGATCCCAAGATGATCTTGTTACACTCTTGTTCACGGAGAACTATTCCTATAGCGCCTTAACCCAAGTGACACAAAAGCTCTTGCTATGCCCACCGTTACGTTTACAGCACCACATAATAAAACCTAAGGTCTTTGAAGTAGGTTCTATACAAGTAACGGGCTCCTTTCGAAACCCCTATAAGGGCGATTTGACACTTTATAGAACTTAATTGGGTTGAATAAGGGTTTTACTTCAAACTCTTATAGAACTTATCTAACAGTCAATAAATTTTTTCAAAGAATATGTAGGTAGACAACCTTCATGGTGCGGTTTTTCTTTTACTTGAGTGTATACATACATTCTTAGATTCTTCTTTGTAAAAGCTTATTTTTTTACGCAAATAACTTCGTTCATGTTAAATAAGGTGATGAAATCAATGAATAACCAGTGAGTAAGTGCTACGGTGTGTACGCAGAAGTTACAGTCCGTAAAACGGACCGTTGAATACCCCATCCTATCCCACATTGTAAAATGCTGATGGCTTTGTTGTTTTTTGACATTTTATAAGTAGTGCAAACCTCGAAAAGGGATTTGGTCCAATCGCCCCTAATTAAAAGCTATCAATTATGAGATATTTCCACAGATAGTTCCAAGTTACGCTTAAATGTACCTAAAAATGCAATTTTTTGGTTCAAATTCAGTATTTTTGAAAAAAAGGCCTCTAAAAGGGGACGTGGCTAAAAACTTTATATGAACGAAATCTGGACTGAAGTCCCGTTTATCTAACCTGCCACTTTTTTGTTTCATGCTTTCCTAAATTAGGCTCAAGGCCAGTCCAAATCGCGTTTTTCTGAGAAATTTTAGGTCTTTCTTCAAATCTGAATCCAAATGTGGGCGTGGCTCAAAGTCTTGTATGAATAAAATGTAGAACTATGCGTTTTCTACATAAAATATCATGCGAAATTTTTTTAATTTCGACCAAAAATATTGAGCAAACTGCATTTGAACATTTACCCGTAAAATAGATGCGACACCCACTGGAGGAGGTTTACCAATTAAATTTTTCTTTTTTGTTTCTAATGAATGTATTAGCATTTGCTAAATGTCAAATTTCAGCCTTTTAGGACGTCTTACAGTTTTTAAATCTCTGGAGGTAGTTGCACATTTAGACCGATTGTGGGCGTGTCTTTGGGCGGATTTCAAACATTTTTACACTTGCTTTTTTAGCAATTTTTACTGCTTCGCATAACATTTGATTCGATTTTACGTACGAAATTTTAGCACCCTAGCTCAACACTTAAGGCCTAAAAACATGTGACATACAGACGGACGGACAGACGGACATGGCTTATTCGATTCAGAATTCAGTCCCGATCATATGCCCTTAAGGTCTTGGGGGTCTACCATTATTATTTCACCGTGCTACAAACTATGTGACAAACTTAATATACCTGCTATCCTATGGGATGGGGTATAAAAAGAGTGCATTTACTGAACAGAAAACAAGGTGCGTATTTCATTTCTTCGAATGATTTATTTATTATTTATTTTTTATTATTTATTTATTACTTATTTAGAGGTTTTGTGCTTTTCTGTCACAAATGGCGCTAATTTATTTAGGGTTAATATCACTCTCCTTTCTTTAATGCTATACATTAGTTTCTGTTCCTAGTAGGTGGTTTGACTATTTGTAATTATTGACAAGGCAGGCGTTATTAAAACGTGTTTTGTTGCTGGATGTTTTATTTTTATCCATGGATGCAGTATTTACCTTAAGAGTTTTAAACTCCAATGAGGACTCCATTTAAACTTTTGCATTAGAAGTGGACATATCACTGATCGGATAAAATCCTTGAACTGCTGGACCCAGAAAGCCCAAACATAACTTTTTGACCCACCATAGCAAAAAAGGATGAATGTTCTTTAGAAAACAAATTATAGAAAACAAATTTTATTTTTTCGTGTGATAAAAAGTGTCATGTAGTTAAAATTCAATTCATATCATTCTATTAAAAACTTTAATTCTTATATCTAAGTGTTTTGCTTGAAATATTCTCACAACGATTTCTGTCAATTACATTGTTTTCTATTGTATGACATCTGGTTACAAGTGCTATATAAGACCGCAAAGAAGTACTTCGGATATGTCAAACCTATAATGTTATAAAATAGGTGCTGGAAGCGTCTATGGAAACAGTGCCAGGAGGGGGTTTTGGGGTTTTTTTCTGCACTCCATACAATGGCTGCAATTGAAAAACTCATAAACACAGATCTTATGCACATATGCATCTTCAAATTGTATACTAGAAATATTATCTTATTACCTTTTATATATATTATGAATATGAGCGACACAAATAAGCTATCCAGTTGCGTTTGAAAACATGCCATGAAAATTGTTATTAAAAGAAAAGAAAAACATAAAGTCGCAAATATACCGAACAACATTTTACACAAATTAACTCAAATGCTGACTGAGTGTATTTTCTTTAGCTTTTTTTCCCGCTCCTTGAGGGTTTTTTCTTTTGCTTATTCTTTACATAAGGGGACCTATGTACAAGTACACTAAGAGCTCGCATTTAGTTCCGCCTTTTATAGGTGTCTTATAAGAGGCTATATCCTAGAAGCTAATCCTAGAAGCCTGAAAAAAGAAACGAAATATCTTTTGAATCATCAAAAAAACAAAAATAAAATCGGTAGTGCTATCATTTCGTTTAAATCTCATTTTAACCTTCTCGCCAAAATAGCCTCAATGGGACGTAAGGGTGAACTCTTATAAAGGGCTGCATTTAAAAATTGCCACAAGAGATGCTTTTTATTTCATGAATATGATTTCAGATAATACATGAGTACTTAGATCTTTTATTTGTTCACGATAAAAGTAATTTGTTCATGATAAAAAGGCAAGTTATGCTGATAGAATAATGATAAACTACCCTTGAGCATCCCTGCAAATATTGTGCAATTTATACACGATAAAATCTATATGAAAATGCGCACTTATAAACACGATGGAATATTATACATGGACAAGACAGGCAAATAGGACCAAATGACTTATTATGGCTTATTCAATATCGCAGAAGATATAAAATAAATTTTTGTTAACATAACTTAAGTTTTAACGTAGACAGAATTTAAGTATAATAGCCAGATCGTTTTTAAATTCTACTTTACTATGCCAGAAATGCAGTTGATATAGTATTATCCTCATAAACAGGAGTACTTCATTGTTGCTTACCTGCAAAGAAAAAAGAATACAATTGTTAGAACATAATGTAAAATATAATTTATTAGAGAAAATTTTTTATTAGGGTACAATATAAAGAAAAAATTTAATTAGTGGGAGGGTTACAATCCGCCAAGGCGAATCGGTGGAATCCCCTTTCCCAATTGACCAGGGAAAAAAAAGGGCGTGGTGTGCAGATGTGGTATAAACGTGTTGATCGCAGTTTTATATTAAAAATTTGATTTTTTACTTAAAAACGACCCCAAAGACAGGCGTGACAAAAATGTATTCATTTGAGTTGATAGCTTACGCACATATCTGAACATTTTATAGTGCAAGTTTTTTGGATTTAAAGCAAATATATCAAATATAAACCATTTTTAGAATGCATATTAAATATGACCACGCCTACAAGGGGCAGTTTTCGTTTTTTTTAAATGCCAATCACAATACACTTAATCGAGGATATCGCATACCACGATAACTTTTCATGCTGTAAGTAAAGTGGGCGTGTCAGTGGGCGGATTTCAAAAAATTTTACACTTGTACTGCTTCGGGATTTAGAAAGAACAGATATCAAGTTTCAAGTTCCTAGCTCAAAATTTAAGGCCTAAAAACTACCGACAGACGGACGGACATTACTCATTCGACTTACGAATCGGTCTCGAACAAATCGGTGATTATATCTCTATGTTACAAACTATGAACCAAACTTAATATACCTTCTATCCTATGGGATGGGGTATAAGAACCGTCAGGGCTAAGATCTTTTTTAAAATATCCAAAAATGTTCTTTGTTGGATATGTGTGTCGTCATCCTACAACCCCTGCTCCTTGGCCACTTTGAAATTAGGGTGCCCTTTTGTCCCATAGATATGAGCCTCGTTTCGCTAGCTTATCAGCCTTTTCATTTCCTTTAAAAGTATAGGAAGTCACTATGGCCTGGTACCCAAACAATGCAGAAATAATTTTGTATGCTTCTTTATGGACAAAACGTATGAGCAGTGCCCTAGCTACGACATTAAGATTTTCCAAGGCGATTCGATGCCAAGCTAGGATGGGAGGGCATCTTTGGTCGTATAGTCGGAAAGCACAGCCTGCACGAGAGGAGCTCCAATAACGAATTCAGGCTGATCGACTTTGTTGCGGGGCGAAGTTTTGATACACAGTTTCCGCATCTCAATATCCACAAAGGGACATGAAGATCCGCGATCAATTAACCGTCAACCAAATTGACCACATTGCGATCGACGAAAGGCACTCCTCCAGTATCATGGATGTCCGAACTTTCCGAGGGGCTAACATTGATTCGGATCACTACCTTGTTGGAGCCAAGATACAGCTGCGGATATCCCGACCAACACCAAGAAATGGAAATACTGTGAGGCAGTTTGACTTGGGCCGGCTACAATCGCAAGAGTTCGCCATGTGAGCGCGCCTTCTCCAAGCGAGTCTCTCAAAACCTTCTACGATGTCCTATATAGCCAGCATGAAATATTGATAGCAGGTGCAACAATGCCAAAATGCCATCAGAGATGCCGCCTCTCAACTTCTGGGCTTCACACGGCTACGATGGTTTGACGATGAGTACCGGCAAGCACAAGAAGCTAATTAGAAAGCATACAAAGCAGCTCTACACAGAACGACTAGAGCTGCTCGCGAGCTCTACGAGCAGAGGAGGAGAGAGGATCATCGGCTTCTCCAAGGGAAAAAGAGTGAGCACGAAAAGCGCGCAGTTGAAGAGATAGAGAGATGTTACAACAGAAATGAGGTTCGAAAGTTTTACCAGAGTATCAAAAGGTCCTGCGAAGGGTATACAGTTCGAACTAAAGCCTGCAAGGACCATCAAGTGAACATCGTAGTGGAATCGCAGACGGTGTTGAGGGTTTGGAAAAACCATTTATGCAGACTGAATAACGGCGAAGACTCGTAATCCGAAGACCCGTCTTATAGTAGGACCTCCACATAGTACCAATTCTGTAGTGCAGAGATAAGATATTAAGAGAGTTCATGTTTTATTTGCTGATCTCCGAATAAGAGGAATCTAGGATTAACCTTGTATGTAAAGAAATCAACACACACAGCATACATTGTTGAGTACACTGTTGCGCCTATCTATTTATTTTTAGTTTAAAATTAACCTTGGGTTAACCCAGGGAGCAGTTTTGAAATGCAGGTTAAACTCTGCCAATAAAGTTGACAATTTTCTAGACTTACTGTAAGCTTAAGCGCTTTAGTTCATGAATCGGAATTTTCTTAGTTCCAACCCCAACGTTGAGCATAAGACTTAAAACATACTTAAATTAAAGGTACAAACAAGTCCTTAAAAAGACGAAGTAGCCAATTGAGTGTAGCACAATTAATCCTCGAATTAAATAAAAGATTCTCACACTTCCCTTTGACGCTTTTGAAAGATTTAAAAAAAGCGCAAGTTGCTATGGCGTCAAGTTATGCTCTTAATTGAGGATAGTGTTTAACCATAGCTATTAACCATGCCTCCATGCGAAGAACTTCAGCAAAATACAGTCATTACGCACACCCTAACAAGAAAATTGCGTTGAGAAAAGTTATCATAAAGTTTTCGAAAAACCATTGTGCGTGTCCAGAGTAACAGTTGGAATTAAATGGCTCGTTGCCGCGACGTATTAATTACCTTTTTGGATGTCATTTCAAGTTAAGGATCCCATATTTCTTGGGGTGTTAGTCCTCACGTTAAGAACAGTGTTTATGAAATTGGAGCATTATTTTAGAAACGCATTTCATAAATAGATAATTTCTTCCTTTATTTAAGTGCTTAGTTAGATAATTACATTTTGTATAGTAAGTTATCAATCGGGGTATTGGGGTGGGTCTCTTTTTGTGAAAAAGTTTATTTTCGAAGATTTTTGGTAACCATCTTCTGTTTGATTGTGACATTTTAAGAAAGTAGAGACATTTAAGTCTTCGTTCTTAGAGTATACTTTGACAGTTTTTCAGCAATTCAGTCATCTGTCTACCAAATTGTTTAAAAAGTCTTTTTTTCTGGGAAGACGTGTATCAAATAAACTTCCTACAACATTTCAACTTCAGGCGAATCCATATAATGTGTTCGACTGTTTCTGGTTCCTCATGCTTATCTTCAAGCCTATCCTTCTTATGCATAAACGTAACAAATAATGATAAAAAATTTCTGTAAAAAAATGAAATCAGCCACATTAAATCGAAAATTTTATCACAACTTTTCTTATGACTCACGCAAATAAGGCACAAGGTTACGATGCTCAGATTTAAGCCACCCAAACAAGTCACATAACAATAGAATAATGTGACTGAGCAGTAAAAACTTGTATAAAGAATAAAAAATGTTACCTTAAACGGGAAGTAAAAGATTTGAAACCGCCATATACATGCAACTATGACGTGTAGGAGCGAAATAATGGCCATCGTAAGAGTCGTAAAAGTCAAATGTCATGTTTTTCATAAATGTTGTCCACATTGTTGGTAAAGTAACTTAGCTATGTACACATTTTATTCGTTACACTAATCTCACTAAAATACGACCTATTTTTTTATTGCCTTGGCAATGACGATTTATTTTGTAGTATACAGCCACATTTCTAGAGCATGGTAAGGACTTTGTGGTTTAACGATCTGCGAGGAGCATGACTTTGGAAAAAAAATCCTCTACTTTAATGGAAAACTAAGAGTGCAAGAACATGTATAAAAAGATGCTGGAATTAAGTTTTCGGAAGAGACCACTGCAGTGAGTCAGCAGGCGGAACGACTACGTTTAACAAATCGAATCTGCTCGAAGAACCTCCTAAGAGGGTGACCTTTTCACAAGTGTTCAGAAGGTTCCCAGATGGTCACAAATGGACACAATGAACCCAACTGTTGGCGCTAGTGACCAATGATAATTACCTGGATCTAATCTACAGATATGAATGGAAAACTTCTCTTTGATCTGTCAGGTGAATCGAATGCGTACTCCTTTTACCCGACCTCTCGTGCCAGCAAGTGCTTTTTTAAACACTTTTTTATGCTTGGCTTGAGCGACACCACCACCTGCACTGTTTGTGGAGAGGACAACGATACCAGCGGAGCACTTCGCCTAAAGTTGGGTTGCCTTTGCTTGCTTCAATTGGTAAATTTTCGGAGTAGACAAAATGACTGCCCTTTTTTTTTTTTTTGTATGGTCAGGTATTTTGCAATCCGTCGTAGATGGACTGAAGCTTTTGCATACGCACTGTTGCACTTTCCCACTTGTTTAAATTAAAAAGCTCAACGAACAGCAAAAACCTGGAATTTTTAGGGGCCACGGGTTGAAAGTTTATGCCTAGAACGTTAGAACAATCTTTAGAACAACTCAAAAACTTGAGTATTTCCTCCTATGGAATAGAGCAGACATTTCTGCAATCTAGGAGGTTCGACATATAGAATCAGGTATGAAACACGAATTTATTGCATTTAATCGGCTAAGCTATGGTAATTGACCTTAAAGCAGTTTGGATCGCCTTTACGTGATCCGCAACAAAGGAACTTTTCAAAATATCAGCCGTATCGAAATGCTGGAGAACCTGACAAGAAAAAATTTCCAGGATAAAGTCTGCCGAGTTTGTCCAGAGTATGATTTCAAAATAAAGAAGTACTAGTTGTGATAACAGCCTACCATGAGTTGTCAAATAAATAAATAAAAGAATCAGTCAGTAAATCTTTGTCTTTCTGTTCACACCTCGTTATGACAGATGGTAGGCACAGCCCCCAGCCAACGGCAACAGGTTACAGCTAACGCCTTAGTTGCTAGGGTCAGAGCCCACCCACAAGACAGAGCTGCCTGGCGAAGCTTGTTGGCTGAGGCCTAGGTCCACCCCGGACTGAAGCGCCACCGCTAGCAAGTAAGTAAGACGATCGAACCGCCAAACAAATAGACAATATGCCCATTTACGCAACACACAAAACTAACATCTTGAATGTGCACAATTTCCTACGGATAAACCTCGACTCTGAATATTTTCTTGTCATGACGAGACTCGGAGCTCGACTTTCCAACGAGAATGTTTGATGCCTCTTTGTATTCACTTTTCCTAGACATCTACAACTATAGTAGAGAAAGTGCCATGCCGCGACACCATCAAAAACATGGCCGAATCAACTTACGGTTTTCAGACACCCTGAAAAAGGGTCCTTGATATGATTGAGGGAATAGGAAAAAAGTTATATAAGCTACATTATGCGAAGACGTTGGAGCGAAGATCGAGTGCAGAAGCGTATCGAGCCAAGAGATAGGAGGACAAAAGGTTGCTGCCTAAGAAGAAAGGGCGCAACGCTATCTCCGGGTTGAAGGAGATCAAGGAGTGAAGCGCTCGAAACAAGACCAGAAGGTTCTATAAACCGGCCAAGCAACTGGCTGCTGGCTTTAGGACCGGAACCGAGGCTGTTCGAAATAGCAAAGGAAATGTAAGTCATTGAAGCACAGGGAATAGTTGAAGTGTTACAAAAGTATTTCTTAATTCTAGTAGCTGCCAAGAGATAGCCAACTCTGCAACCCCCTGCCCTCTTAAATCCGCAAAAGCGGAAGTACAGAACATATGGCAGCTCGGGGGCAAGAAGAGAATTTTTGTGCCGAGTTGGCCGTCTCTTACAAGTGGTATCACAATGGTCCTCCCTTGGTCTAAGTCTGCCCCTACCTAGCGGGGGCAGCTACCCAACCTAACCTAACCTGGCTATCTCTTTAAAGGTTGATCAGTGACCACATAGCTATAAAATGGCTTAAGAATAACAAGGTCGCAGACGGCTCTGTTGGCTTACCTGCGGAGCTTTTCAAATATGGAGGTGACGTTTTGTTGGGGTGCATGCATCAAATAGGTAACGAAGTGCGGGCGACAAAAAGCATACCCGATGACTGGACAAGAAAGGTCTTCTTTTGAATTCCAAGTTCTGTCGCGCTAATCCCTGTTAATTCCCGCATATAAGAACGTAGGGGGTGCACACTACGTGTGGGGTGCCGTGGCGTAGTTGTTAGTGTGTGTGCTTACTACGCCGGAGGTCTGGGTTCGAATCCTGCCATCGTCACCTGAAAAAAAGAATAATTCTTTTTCACGGCCCCACCTCCGCGAGGGTTTGACAAGCCCTCCGAGAGTATTCATTAACAACACACCAGCATACATTGTTGAGAAGTTGGCCCTGGTTCACCTCGAGCTGTTGCGCCACTCTATCTATCTAAGACCGTATTGAACGTACCTAGTCTGCTAAGCGTCTGAATCCGTTCTGGGACACGGATTCAGACGCTTAGCAGACTAGGATGGCCGTAGATCGACCATAGATCAAATCTTTGCAATAGGCATATCCTGAAAAGAACCAATGAGTTCCAAGGTGAGACACAAAAACCTTTTCCGCGAATTTTAATGTCATATGACAGCATTCATTGTGAATTCTATGCATTCGAGATTCGGCCATCACCAAGTAGATGGCCAGCAAACTAAACCAATGACAAAAGAGTAATTTCTCCAAACGGAAATCTTACTATTTACTAGGAAATGGGCAACCCTCAGGACACCAAAAATGGGGGGAATCGAGTTATCGCTATCAAAATCGGTTGGATGCTTAGGCGTCATATTGGATTTCAAACTCAACTGGGGGAAAAACATAGAAGATCGGAGGAGGAGGTACAACTATGACGTGCGTTATGGCAGTTTTCATAGTGTCTCTCATTAATGGGTGGTTTTTTAGTACGTGGAAATCGGGCATAACCAATATCGGCTACTTGGGTATTATACCTGCTATAGTGGACATATTGGTATCTTTGAAAGATTTTGGAGTTGAAGACTCCGTCCACCCTAGTATTAAAAAAAAAAATTAACGTCAAACCCTTGGACATACTGCAGCGGCAAGGCAGCTAAAATAGCTGTCCGTCTAAGGGAATCCCGGCGGTCATGCCTCTGTGGAAACGCAATGCGGTGCCTCCATAAATAACCCAGCCACAAACTACAAACCTATGACATTTGATTTTAACAGGAGATTCGCTACCAGAATAGATACGAATCGGAGGAAAAAACTCGCAGAAGACGACGAGATCGCGCTGCGCAGTAGGACACAAACTAACCACTTCGGCTAGTCTAAGTGAGCCGTGACTATCATTAAAAAGGCATCCATAAACCTTACCTAATCTTAGCTTACAAAACTTCTTCGTATCACTTCACCTTTATAACGCCGGGTGCTGGCTGATAAGCTTATAAACTCACTTAAGGTATTACGTGGTGAGCCTGGGTCTCAATCTACAAGCTTCATCAGCTCGCTATAGCTAGCCGTCTCCAGTTGTGCACACGAAGTTGGCTGAGGTTCCTTCCAATTGCGTACGCTACTTGAGTCTCGGTGCTCCTTTATTATGTTGTTACTGAGAGAAACATTTAATTTTCCAGGCTGGGACGTTGGTTGGCGTCCATCCGCTCTAGATGACACAGTCACCGCATGAATCATCCAAAGGATTTTCCTCTCGAAGCAGCCTTAAGCATTTTCATCCGCCTTAGACCAGGGTCCATGCTTTTGCCCCGTAAAGCAGGACTGGGATAATGAGGGTCTCATAAATAGACACTTTTGTTGCTCGAGAGAAGGCTTTGCTACTCGATTGCCTTCTTAGCCAAAAGAAGAGCGAGTGGCACGAGGTAATCTTCGGAACTCAGGTAGACAAAGACCATAACTAAAAGTTGTCTCTTCATAATGACAGCATTTACTTGGTTTTGCCCTTTGCTTTGTTTCGGGCATGCAATGCTTTCGAGCATTTTTGTTGATAAGAAGAAAAAGCAAAATTATACTCGTCAAATTTGCGATCGTGGTGTGCGAGGAGATCGAATTGTTTCTTTCTTTCTACGCTGTACCAAAATTTGGTTGAAGCGTAAAAAAAACTTAAACCGAGAACTGCATGGGCTCGGTCACATCGAGCGGATGGACAGCAACGGTCCGCCTGGCTATCCGTTCTTCGTATTCAAAACCCAGGTTTGAGACGACCAGAAACACTAAACCTCCGTTTATCGGACCGGAAGTGCGGAAGTGCTTGGTCTGAACAACTCGAAGCGCTAGCCCGCATGGAAGGGTACTGTGAACCAAACAGGGACCTTCCAAAAGTCAGGAGCCCGTAAGTTTATTGGTAAGCAGGCTAACAAAACTTGAATACATGCCGCAGACAGAGTAAGATATATGTTTGTAGGCTGTTTTGAAGTTTATTACAGAGCACTTCCTTATTGTATTATGCTGGTTTGTTACATCTCGTTAACGGCCTTGTTTTCTTTGTTTTTCGTGTCGATTACTATTGAAATTCAAATATATTCAAAAAAGCTTTCTCAATAATTTTTTTGTTTTTCTCCCCACCAAATAATACAGAAACGAAAACACCATTTGCATTTTCGGGAGGGAGACTATCACAATGTCGCACAATAGACAAAGCTATTGGGGGTTTATTTCGTCAAGGCTAAAGTGGATTTATGGCTGATACCTGGAATGATGTTTCAATTCAATAATTCCCGAGTGTTTTCATTTTGCGGTCTTATGAAAATAACTTTTCAGAGGCTCGATTAAAATATATCCCTAGATCCGCATAATTTTGAGCTATAGTTATTTTAATTATTTTAATGCAAAATAAGTTATTCAGCAAAGTTATTCCGCGGAAAGCATCGTCACCAACCACAATGTCGAAATCAATAAAACCCACTTTGGACATTTTTAAAATACCTACATGCGAGTTGCATGCAACACTTAAACGAGTGCCAAAATATAATTTAATTAAAAGCTTCCCACAATTACACAATGAAAACTTAATGAAACTATTTTAATTGAATCCTCCCTCCCAGCAGTGCAGGTTCTGGCCCCCAGAGTGGGAGGTTGTCAAACATTCTCAATGGAAACAAACAATAAATGGAAACGTTTACTTGAACTTAAATTTGCATTTGTTTATATTAGGCTTCATATCCTGTGTCGTCGCGTCGTGTTGTGTGCAATGCCTTGTCCGAGAAGTGGGCACATTCAGCACCACATCAAAAGCAGCAGCCCCAACACGAACACCGTGGCAAAAAAGGGACAACGGCACCAAGTCCTATGCTAACGAATTTGTGCCCGCATAATGCAATTTCCATATAAAGGATAATTACCATGCAAAACGACGACACGACAAGGACTAGCTATACATGAATTGTACACCATCAGAGCTCGTCGAAAATGTATGGGAAAATGCCAGTCGCCGTCGTCGCCTTTTGGAAAATGACGCCAGCCACGAACCATAATTAGAGAGAGGAGCCTTTTCGTAAATGCTAATAAAAGTCCTTAGGCAGCCAGTTGTTCGGAGCAAACTGAGAATATCGCCTCGAATTCACGCCCGGCTGGGCGTGTGTATATTCTGAAGCGCAGGCCGTGTACATAGGACATGGTGTAATGGCTTAAGCCTCAACTATAAATTCAAATCCTTAGACCCGAAAACAAAAACACAAATATATAAACTTCCCGGAAAGGTATGAGGGTGAGTCAAGAAAGGGATGCCGCCCCAACATTAGGCTATCGCAGCGTGTAGGTTTAGGCACATACAAGTGGCATTGCAAACACTCCATGACGAGGTCGAAATTCGGAAAACATCTGGAGTCATCATGACGAGAGCATTTCTAGGAGAAAGCGAAGGATTTTCAAAGGAAAATTTTACGAAGAATTTCCATCTTCAGGAAATTAAGATCCCGCTTTAAGCAGGAGAAAAAAAAAGTGTGCAAGGAATTTTATTAAAAAGTTCAACCATCCATCCATCCATCCCTCTGGGTCGTTGGTAATTATTTCGACGAATCCGCTAGTACGTGCCGAAATTTTATATCCTCTTACGGAATTTATTCAAGCAATTTGTGCAAAGTGCTGGGCGTTTATTTTTGCAGCTTTTTGTGCGTTATCTGGTTTACTGGAAGGCATTATACTTTTATGACTCCTGCTGGTGTATATAATGCGCGTACAAGCTCATTGTTCGATTAAATATTGTAATCTGCACGGCCTTAGATTTTACTAAAAAATGGATGATGTTGACACCTAATTTGGAGCGCTTTAACCACGAAATAATTAGAAAATAAAACAGGGATTAGCCGTGGTGATAAATTAAATTTGAAATTTGTCTCCGGCGAAATAAAAAGGCGAAAAGATCAAGGGAAATCCGAGCAAATAACTCCGTTTTGCCTTTTTCCGGCTTTGGGATATTTTCTGGTAAAGCTATGCAAATGGAGCATTTAATCGAGGTTGGATAACTTAAGTCAAAGCATAACTTTTATTCACTTTGATGTTTTGAATTAAGTGTGTCAATTTTATAGCACAGTGTCCTTTCTCGCAAAAAGTAAACTGTACATGAAAATGATTTTAGTGGTCTTAAGTATCACTTTAAGGTTAATGTTTTAACAAGTGAGCCAGTGCAAGAGTTCAAGAGTGTTCAAGAAATCAAGGGACATGGTCGAATGATGCTGCCCACAAAAGCTCTACACTAAAATATGAGTTCTTACAACTTGTAAAATATAACTTGGTCAAAAGATTATTTCAAATAAAATTTATGAGTATGGTATAATTAATGGAGGGCGATTTGGGCCTATACTGGTGGGTTATAAGAATTATTTACAGTCTTGGCTAAAACTAATGCAACCGTAGAGCATACACAAAGTTTATGGAAGACAAGTTTTTAAAGTTGTGCAACAAAATGCTTTATTTTTAGGATTTTTCAATAGAAGCGGTGATTTTTGCCAGCCTGTGGCGGCTACGTTGTTTTGATTTTTTTTTTATCAAATCTATTGTTTGTTGTTCATTAACTAATGCCAAATGACCAAAGCAAGCAACAGGTCTGAACCAAAAAGTTCAAACGATAAATTTTATTGTAGTAAAAAGGTTTGAAACTTGACCCCAATTTTTGCAAAAATCCTTTTTAACGATGAAGCGGTTTTTTTAGATCAAAACCATTGCTAACAAGAAAATTATCACACATAAGCATTAAATATTAAATAAAAAATTGTAACTATTTTACATACAGCTTGTCTTATACCATTTTGACACTACTCGCCTTATTAAAAACCCCTGTATTTTTTTTTTTTTGCATAATTCACTCGTGTACAAGGGATTGGCTTCACTTTGAATGCTTAACATCTCACGAGCGAAAAGGATGAGAGGAAGAGAAAAGGGAGGAGAGGTACCAATAAACTCTTGTTTTGAACATCTGCTGGTTGTATTTGGCAGAAAAGACTGATCGTGGAAGGACATTCCCACATTCGCGTTGTACGGTATGCAAGAACCTCTAAACTCTACTGTACCGAAAGTGGGCTCAAGGGTAAACTGATGAGCATTCGAATACTCTGGCGAGTATTACGGTTGAGTATATTAGAGCGGAATGCAGTTGGCTATTACACTGGAACAATGTCTGTAAAAAAAGCGATACAACAGTGATAGGAAGGAGACGTTGCGTTGATGTTTGAGTGAGTCAATTGACTTCGCAACATTTCTGTCTCCAAAAATATTTAAGGCGCGTTTTTGTATCCTGTCTAGCAGGTGCTGTGATGTTTTACGGCCACCAGCCCAGACATGGGAATTTTATTTCAGCTTAGGCCGAATATAGGCCACGCCTTATATAAAACAGCCAAATCAGAAGGGGTGAAGTATTTCTTACATCTTTTGAGGAAACCTGGGCATTTCGCAGCGCTCTTGGCGACGTCAAATATGTGCATTATTTATGCCCAAAGAACATGTAGGCTATTTGGACACGATTTAATGCTGTAAAGGTCAGAGTTTGATGTGTCTGACACATGCTGCCGTTCCAGTTCTACGTCCGAAGAGCAGGGGCGAGTCACTGTCATCAGCAAAGGAGTAAATTTTAGTAGTGGACTAGTAGTAGCAGACAAAAGATCATTTATGAAGATAAGAAAGAGAGTCGAAGACAAAACCAGGCCCTGGGGAACCCCAGCGTTTATTGTGTGAGTACCAGACTTGAAACCGTCTAAGACAACTTGAATTGAACGGCACGAAAAGTAAATACTAATCCTTTGGATAAGGAGATTCATCGATTCCAAATGCACGTATTTTCGACAAGAGAGCTTGGTGCCAAACTCTGTCAAATGCTTTTGAAATATCAAGTGCAACAATCTTGCTTTCACCAATAAGATTATTTACTACGAAAACCAACCTTTTACTACGAAAACCGTATTGCCGGTTGTGGCAACCTGCAGCCAACGATCAACCTGCAGCGAACGATCAACCTGGAGCGAGCGGGCACAGTGACATGGGTTTCGGTCAGTCTTCGGTTGTCGCTCGACCGGTGCACTTTTGGTGATCGATTATGTCATTAAGTTTATAGCGATCAAATAAATGAATAATTGTTAATACAAGTGGAGTATTACTCTGGTGACGAGGAATATACAGACAAGGTGTTTTTCACATTAAATTGTGGTAAAGGAATGCAAAAAGTTGAAAAAATTTCACATTAATTTGTGGCAAAGTTAAGCTGAGAACATAAGAAAATATTTTGGCGTTAAATTGTGATAGAGGAGTGACAATAAATTGTATTTTGGAAGCCGGAAAAAGTCACGTAAAATTGTTGTAGAGGTAAGAAAAATAGCTTCGGTCCGTCTGTAGCGGACCGCGGTATACCATATTCCTATTACTACTCTCCTTTCCATTCCTGTTCTCCTTTTCATTCCTATTCTTCTTTCCATTCCTATCTCCCTTCCACTCGTCTATTTTCTTGTTTTCCATCCCGTCCCGTTACCATTCATGCATCATTTTAAATAGAAAAAAAAAATATTTATTCCTTATAAGTCTTTGTTTACTTTTTTTTCAAGAAAAGGGCGTGGCATATCCAACTCCTTTAACCGAAGTTCAATATAAGCATAAACATATACAAGAATGGGGCGAAAATATACGCAAAAATGCAATTTTTTGGTTCAAATTCAATAATTTTGTGAAATTAACCTCTAAAGATGGGCGTGACCAAAAACTTTGTATGAACGAAATCTAAAATAGTGTCCAATGTACCTTATGTGCTAAATTTTATTTCTAGTTCTTTCCTTAGTAAAGCGAAAAGGCAGTGGAAATCCAAGTTTTTCTGGACAATTATCAGTTTTTTCTGAATTCTGCCTTAGGTAAAAGTTTTCCGATTTGAAACAAAAATATTAAATAAAATGCATTTGAAGGTAAATTATTTAAATATATGCCACACCCACTAGGAGTGGTCTGCCGATTACTTTTGGTACCTAATAATTATGAGGAGATGCTAAATCTCAAATTTCAGCTTTTCACAACGTCTTACAGTTTCGAAAGTACTGGAGGTAGTCGCATATTTAGACCGATTGTGGGGGTTTCTGTGGGCGAATTTCAAAAATGTTCACGTTTGTCTTGCCTCTGATGACAGAGAGCCTACTTATAAATTTTCAGCTTCCTAGCTCAAAATATAAAGCCTCAAAATCGGTGACATACGGATGGATGGACGGAGGACGGACATGGTTCATCTTAGAATTTGGTTGTCTATCGTTATTATTTCTCTATCTTACATTTTAGCCTGTATCAAACTTGATATACTCCTTTTCTGTGAAACAGGTCATAAAAAAAAAGAAAAAAAGCTAAGACAGGGGCAGTACCCGGCTGTTACCATGGAATATCATAAGCGCACTTAAGATGTAGAATAGAAACAGATAAAACACTGGAAATCACCAGATTGACGCCGATCAGTACGTACCCTGTTCATACAACACTCCACTACCAAGACTGGTTACAGGCAGGCACTAAATCTTTTTTAGGGCCTTCCTTTAAATTGACTTTTACAATTTCACTGATCATTGGCATGTAATATTTCACTGATCATTGGAGTTTCAATGATCAGTGAAATATTAAAAGTCAATTTAGAGATAATTTTTCATATAATTTACATGTGTTATTCAGAATAATAATTCTGTAACTCATAAGCTTTTTTTGAGGAAAAAAAATGTGAAAAAATAAATTTAATGACAGCCAACCTATGATAGCTATGATTAGGCCCTTAGGAAAAGTATGATTTTGACCTTGTTTGGGATTCGTTGACCTTAACACTCCTCTCAGGTTATAGTCCTGGCCTTTTTGCGTGCTGTCCGTTATCATATCATTGTGTTTCATCTTATTTTCTTATTTATTCCATCTTTATTTGTTCTTAATATTCTTAAATTAAATAAGTTTAATATAATATATATTCCGGAGAGTGTAAAATTATGTGTAACCTGTTGCCACAATACCAACTTTGTATGGTTTAATGGTCTCAATTTTATCTCAACCAAATGAAGCTAAGATGTCGCCTGCGTTAGAAAAAAAAAACATTTTCCAAATGCCTATGCTTCAAGTTTACATACAAAGTTATCTTTTAACCAAGGAATTATGGTAAATTTCCAACCAAAAGAATACATTTTTATATTTGCTCTATATCCAACCCATTGTATGTACCCACTGCATATTACAATTTTGTATGAATTCATTATGGGCGCTTCTAACAAAAAAAAAATATTGCACCAACATCCCCGAGCAATTCAAGAGCAATCATCACCACACGAAGGATATTAGATGAAAAATAAACCAGGTACACATAAGTGGCGAACCCTTGTGAAATTGGTAAAAAAAAAAAATAAAACTTCGTTACCGCTAACAAATAAACACCCACCGTTTCGAATTATGCAAACGTTTGATTTGGAAACTTTATAGCACTGTTTATGGTTCGCAAATAAACACTTTCTATAATTGAAAAACACAAAATAAAGTTTCGCGAGTTATGATGATGAGTTCCGTAGGCGGGTGCCAGCTCCCAGGCAGCATCCCGCAGAGAGCCGACATTTATTTCGACACGCCGCGCGTTTGGAGGCGAGCAAGGACATGGCGAACGAAATGATGATTTGTTGATTTTCGACATCATTATTTAGAGGAACAATACAAATATATCTCGGGCCTGGATAAGTCTTATTAACAGGATTTCTTCGTTAATTTTTAACGCAATAGCCTTTGGGGGATGTTTGTCCTGCCCGGTCTAATTACCCCCATTTGTCACTGATAATTCGTATTAATTCGACGAGCAGATTTCCCCGTAGAACAAAGCTCTGCAAGCACAGCCATAATGAATTACACATCCTTGGTACTGGCCAAAGACGTAATTAATTAACAGAGCAAATCCGAAAAAGGTACAAGGAAAGGCAAGAAAAAGAAACGACGACGGATGGGCGCAATTCAATCGATCCTCAAGTAGGGCTAACAGAAAAATGTCAGATTAAGGGCGTATAGTCACCTGATCCCCCACTGCAAGGGGTTAGAAGTAATTTCTTTCATTTGGACAGGCTCCGGGAATGAAGCTGAAAAGCTTAATTTATTACAATTCAAAGCGAAGGAAAAAAACAAGATTTGCCAGGTCCTTATGGAGATTTTTCCCTTTTAAAAATTGGAATAAATGAATATTTTATTCGAATTAGATTTGTGGTATCTTTATTTGATTGCTTCGTTGATTTCGGGTGGACCGAGAGGAGTGCGGGTTTGAGGTCGTATATAGGTTAGGTCCTACCTATTGTTGTGAAGCCGAATTTATATCGAAGATTACGCGCGCTGCACACAATGGAAATTGTTTTGCAAATTGCGGCCAAGCTATTCATTCCTGGGTGATATATTACTTCTGAAGGGGCATTATTTTTATAATGGACGGCATTGTGCAGTCTTGAGAGAACGCGCTGAACCGAGGTATTAGATACGCCCTCATGCGGTGGAGGAAAGGTTTTGAATACGTTTCCAATTGTTCCTTTAGGCCGAACGTTCGTCCATGGGGAATTGCCTTCATCATTTTGATGGGTTTGCAGTTTGATTCTGCTTGGATTTTATTTTTTGTAAGGACGTTGATGGCCGTCGGTCGGTCGTCTCAATCAATCAAGGGATAGTGATAAATTTATTGAGGCTGTGGCTTATATCTGTTACAGCCGGTCGTTAAGTGTTCTTTTGTCAAACAACAATGGTTTTGGGAATCAATCTTTTTTAATGCCTTTAATCAATTTATTGATTTTTTTATTGAAAAACTACGTATCTATACTTTGATACTTTCTGTGGGCTTTACCAAAAGTACGAATTACTTTTTTTTAATGTCAATTGCCAGTTAACTATTCTCCCTTGGTCCCGAAAGTGCTGCTTTAATCAGCTCGAGAACTTAATTCCTCAAACACATGATCTCTTAACCGGTTTAGTCTATTTTGCCTTCTCGAACCAGAGTAAGGAGGGTTATATTGCCCATTTTCTCGATGTCTCTATGGCAGAGTAAATGAAAAGTCACAGGATTGTCACATTCCGTAACACAGCGGCTTTAGTAAAGCGGATTTTGTGGGTAGAATGTGGGAATTTTGAGAATTCGCTGCTAAACATTCTTTGCCTTCATTCCTCGACTACAGGGCATAAGATCTTAGGAAAGATTTTTCTTTAAAAGATCCCATAAAAAACGTCACTTGTCGTCTAGCACTCAGCTCCATACAGCAGAGCTGGCAACATAAACGCCTTAAAAAACATTTCTGATCTTTTTGTTAGAATTTGACACAAATTATTTTTCCAAAAATAGTTCTTAATTCGATCACTATTAGACCGAGAGCCCACAGCAGATTTTCGAAGTGGTTTAAAACCAAAACGTTGCATATCTTAAGAAAGGCGCTGCTATTTCAAACGATGTCAAATTGCAAAGTCTTACTTATTTACTTAAGGTGGCGCTACAGTCCGGGGGTCCACTTGCGCGCACCACCTTAGTCGCTGTGCTCCTCTACTGCGCCGTCCCTGCTGGGTGGATTTCTTTCTTCTGCTGGCCCAAGATTTTCTGGGCTGGGGTGTTTATGTCCATCCACTCTAGATGACCCAGCCATAGAAGCCTTTGAATTTTGACTCTTCTGGCTAGGTCGGTATCGCTGTACAGCCCAAACAGTTTAATGTTAGGCCTGTATGTCAGCCTTAAGCGTTTTCATCCGCCCTTGACAGGGTCCATGCACCGTAACGCAGGACTTAGAGGATGAGGGTTAATTCCCTCCTAAGCCCAAAGAAACAGGGATCAGAAGGAGTTATCCTTCGTTTGATTTTAGCACTGGTGTCAATGTCTTAATTGATAGTGGAACCCAGGTAGGTAAAGTCCCTAACTACCTCAAAAGTTATAGGTTTCTATGGCTATGTTCTGTCCAAGACGTCGGTGTTATTATTATTATATATAATTATATAATATACAATATATATATTCGCCGTTCCGTCCCAATACCCACGAAGGCTTCACTGACATCACCCTTTCTTCTTCCAATTGTTTCAAATGTCGTCTGCGTATGCGAGTAGTTGAACGGACTTTTGGAAGATTGTGCCTCTGGTGTTGGTGCAGCATTTCTGCACAATTGTCTCAAGTATGATGTTAAAGAAGACCCATGACAGCGTGTCGCCTTTTCTAAATTCTTTTTTGACATGAAGGGAGTCGGTATGCTCTTTACTGATCTTGACGGGACAGTGTGAGTTTTCCATGCACATATTGACAAGTTTGGTAGGGATGCCTAAACTAGACATTGCGCTATGTAGCTCGTCTCTTTTGATGCTGTCGTACGCGCCCTTAAAAAGGTGGTGAGTATCGACTTGGAATTCTTAGGTTTTCTTCAAGATCTCACAAAGTGTAAATATTTGATCGATGGTGGATTTTCCTGGCCTAAAGCCACACTGATATGGACCTACCAGTGTGTTGGCAAACAGCCTAAGGCGCTCACACAACATAGCAAAAAGGATCTTATGTGCGATGTGAAGAAGACTGATGCCTTTGTAGTAGGAGATGCCTGTTTTGGGATCAAGAATTTCCAAAAAACGATTTGGACCATCACCGAGGCGTATTCCATTCAAAACTCTATCATGGGCATGGATCAAGTAAAGTAGCGTTAAAAAACTATTATGGGAGATAATTAAAGGGCCACAGAAATCTGTTTCTGTTTTAAGTTTTTTAGTCATATGATTTCCGAACGGTGCCAATTTGGAAAAGGATGAAAGGGCATAACAAAGGCCAGATGTTTCTTGACAGTATTATGGAGGAAAAAAGTAGTAGACAATGGCAAATCGACAAGTAAAGATACAAAGAAGAGAGATCTTGGGGAATCGAGCTCAGGATGGTGAAACTACTGAGGTATCAGTAGTTTGTTTTACCTTATATGGCAATAAGCCGTCCAAGGGGCTTACAAGTGCGCTTATAGGCCCGCATCCTCGATATGGTTTAAATTTTGCTGGCCAAACTTTCGCATGCAAAGGCATCTGCAGGAATATTCCAAAAGTATGCTGTAGGTTGAGGTTCCTTCTATCTGGGGCACATTCAGGATTCCAGGATTAACGAAGGTCGTATAAGAGGACTCGATACAAGAACTGTAATTTAGTCAATGACCCTAAACAGCAAACTTTTCGAGATCAAATTTCTTTATAGAAGAAAATGTTCTTGAATAGTTCTATTTAAAGAGTTTATAAGCAACTTTTTGCCAGTACTTCCATCAATATAAAGAGAGTGTAGAGGTAGTAGTTATCTCAGTAATTTTCCTGGGAGATGACAAAAAAGCTACAAGATCCTGCTAGTGAACGAACAAAATTCCCCTCATCGGCTGTGGTACCAACGCCCATCCCTCTATTTTACTTATATACTTTATGGGGCTCGCGAACCATGGAGATCTCTACCTGGTTCATAGTAGCCTTCCACTCTCTGCGATCCTTGGGACGGTCCTTCCATTTTTCCAGACCAAGCGCGGTTTGACTCGGTCCTCCTGGTCGTCTCGAACCTAGGGGCTTGGATTCGAAATCCCTATTGTCTGGAGCGTTGTTGTCCATCTTCCTGACGTGACCGAGCCAACGCAGTCTTCGTGTTTTGGCTTTGGAAACTAAGTCCGCTCATAGAGTTCGCGGTTGAATCTTCCCCCATTCGCCCTTCTCGCGCACAGGACCATATATTTGCCGGAAAATTTTTCTCACGAAAAAGCACACTGCTTATCGTTCAGCTCTCGGTGCCATAAAGCAGAACTGGCAGAATAGGTGTTTTATGGAGCTTACACTCTGTCTTTCTTGAGAGGAGTCTTAAACTTATTCGTTTTGCCATAGCATCGGTTATCTAGGGTTATTCTTCGACGGATCTATACTCAGGAGTCATTTGTGGAGTTAATGTTACCTCCAAGGTAGATGAACCCCTTAGCGTCCTCGGAGTTGCTGCTACCAGTAACGTTTTGTCCTAAGCCGAGCGGCGGCGGACGGATGTTTCTTTGTTTTATTGATAACATGTACTAAGTCTTATCCTCGGTAAGTTCAAAACCAACCAACTTCGCCTGTTCTTCAATCGCGTGAAAGCCTCTATCACGGCACGGTTGGAACGAGTGATGATAACGATATCGTCTGCGGTACCCAATATTTGCAGAGACCTGTAAATATAGTCTTTTCCGTTGACCTTTGTCCTGCGCACTTTCATCTCCAGAACAAGATTAAAGAAAGCACATGATAATGCATCTCCTTGCCGAAATCCGGTGCAAGTTTGGAAGAGTTCTGAGGAACTGTTTCCAGGGTTGGCAGTTTGACCGGCTGGAGACCACCAGGTTGCCTTCTTGGATTCTTAGCCTTCGTAACCTAGTGTTGCTTATAACAGTCTAGCGAGCTGCTGCAAAATCTATTAGTCGATGGCCATTATTAGCTGTTGTTTCATAGAGACTGTGCTTATAAACTTATCCGCCGAAGATGCTCTCAGTTCCTATCTTGGCGCTTAAGTCCCCGAGTACAACTTTGACATCGCACTTTTGACAGGCTCCGTAGGCACCATACAGGAGGTCATAGAAATCCTCCTTTTCAGGATTTTCAGCGTCTTCGGTAGCGGTGGGTTGCCACACATATGAGGCTTGTGTTCTGGAAAGTGCCTTTGATGCGGATTACAAACTGGATTAAATTCGCATCCTTTCAGTTAGTCTTTTATGGCACCTGTAATTAATTTCTCGGTCTTTTAGTTCTAACATACCTGATCCTATCCATCGTATCTCCTGGACGGCAGTAATATCCGCTTTACACCGCAGGAGTACAGACTCCTATACACTCTATACGCCAGGTGCAACTCAAGCTTTTGAGTTGCACCTGGTGTATAGAGTGTTCTTAAGTTCCAGGTGCAAACTCGCAAATCGTGGTCCTTCAACGTTCCGGGTCTTGTTGTTGTTTGCGTTTTAATGTTTAAATTATCCAAGGCTACTTAACCAATCCTTTTTTACGTGGTAGGGAAGTAATTCCGGCGGCATAGCCCCCGATACTTGGAGGGCCAGATCCATATTTCAACCCCCCTGGGACAGCGTTCAACACTGATACGCACTGGAAATCCTTACTTACCATAGCTCCAAATAAGTTGGGGCAGCCATCGCAGTTGTCGTCCTGACTGTTGACAATACCGTTGGTTCTTATTTGAGAATTCCTGTGCTGCATGTCCTCCTTTCGAGGCCTTCAAAATTTACTTCTGACACTCTATCAGCCAGCCATTTTGGACAATTATAGCGTTGGCTATTCTCTTCTTGCTCGACACTCACACCTATGAGTTCAGCAAGCCAATTCCAAGGGAAGTCAGGGCCAGTACCCAGCTACCCAGGTTACCACGCGGGGGTATCATAAACACTTGATGTGTAGCAACAGTTACAACACTGGGCGTCACCATGTTGACGCCACTCAGTGCCTTCCCCTTTCCTTACAACACCCAGTCACCCCATTCCCATAATAAAAAAAATAAATAAAATAAATAGAGTGGCGCAACAGGTCGATGTGAACCAGGGCCAACTTCTCAACAATGTATGCTGTGTGTGTTGATTTTTTCACATACAAGGGGACCTACAATTTTTTGCCGAGTCCGAACGGCAGTTTGAGAAGTTTTTCAAGACAATTGAAACTCTCGGAGGGCTTGTCAAACCCTCGCGGAGGTGGGGACCGTGAAAAAGAACAAGTCTTTTTTTTTCAGGTGACAATGCCAGGATTCAAACCTAGACCTCCGGCGTAGTAAGCACACACACTAACCACTACGCCACGGCGCCCCACGTGTTATTTTTACCCCATTCCCATAATATTTGTGGTAAAAATAAAAATATCATGTTTATTACCAGTCGATATGTTCCTAGAACAGAAAAGTTAACATAAATTCCTAAAGGAGCTGCAAAACTACCCGACGTTTTCAAATCATACAGACCCTAGAGCAAAAGCTTATTAAATTAGAGATCAGATTTGTTGCTCTTCAAAAACCAAAATAAGCCTGTTAGGAGGGAACCATAGAGGGCATACAGATAATCGTTTCTAGGAATAACGTTTTGCAGTTCCTTTGAAGAGCCAAAATGATAATTTCTGTAATAAGGATTTAAGATAGGGTAAAACCTCGATATCATATTCAGTTTTTTACTACGTCCTTTCGACGCGCTATTTAAAAACTGAAATTAAAATTAAGTTCAGATTATACATACATAAGCTTTAAAGCATTTCACTTCCTTAGACAACAGACTCTGTCCGAAGGCAACCTTGGAATTTAAGACTTGTAGATATCTTAGTCAAGAGTTAATTGCATCAAATGAAATTCCATCAGGCTCATCTGTGAACCCTATGACATATTTTCGTTAATGTTTTTTATTAGATATTTAATATTCTCAAAGTTTCTCTGCATTACCCGATAAAGAAGGCTTTACGCCGACTATTAACCGTCCCTAATGGTTTTCTCAAGCAAGAAGGACATAAAATTATTTACGAGAATAATCAGGATCTCACTTACAACGGCCATATATAGCTATAACATTAATACGACTGGTGCTGATGACATATTTCTTGTCCCATTGCTATACTATAGCGTTTCCGTGTTATGACGAAATCAATATGACGATAATGAGCCTACGTCAATGAGCCTTAAAAATTATATCCATATCCTTAAGTCTCTCTGGCCCAGCCTACAAAAACAAGTCTTTATGGGGTACGCGTACTTTTGAAATATCTAATACACTGTTGCAAAACCATACTAAGCTGTAAGGGCCATAAACGCTGTGTAAAGCCGATTTTAATTGCTCCGAGGATATCGGCACACAATATCCCATTTATTGGAGGCGCATAAATAATTGTGGCCCCATATACGTATGCACTCGTATCTAAAAGGCATCCATCCGGCTATAAAATCCTGTCAAGAGAATGTGCTATCGGCTAGGATTAAGGGTGATGGTCGATTAGAAAATCGAAGCAATACCCAAGGGTATCCCTTGTTGTGGATAGGTTCAATATGAAAAAATAGACCACGTACGTTGACCTACATTCAAAAAAGGTTATACTTTCAGTGATTTTTTGTAACGAACTGTGATTTCAAGTTCGTCCCCTTATATTTGAAGGATATACCGAAACTCAGCAATGAATAATTTATGCCTTTCACGAGCTTCAAAGATTCAATTTATCCTGACAAAAGTGTGTGCAAAAATCATGTTCTCCCTCCAGTCAATCCATGTCGCTCCAGACTGTTAATCTCTGCAAATCGATGCAAATCGGAACAGGTCGCTGGCTGGTACCAGGTGGGAACAGAATATATCCACTCCCCATGTAGTACGGACCGACCCCCTTACCGTACCGTTCATATACCATAGATTGACTTAAGAGCCCACAAGTTAAACACGTGACTGATTTGTTTTTCTGTTCAATATTCATACGATGTAGGGTCTATAAGCCCCTGGGGTAATGTGACACAGGTGGGTTTGCCTTCGATAACGTTTGATATAAGATATTTACATGGGAAGGTACATCGATAGCAGGTGTAAGTTCGTCCCCACAGTCTGGAGCTCCAACAATTTCATACACTGCGCCGTTGTTCATCCCCATCGGCAATAACGATATATCCAACATGTCGATGCAATTGATTTATTCTGTAGGCTACGACGAGCTGCTTTGTTTGTATATTCCGGGGATGTCTATGAGTTTAGAGCCAGCTTACACAACAGGAAGCTTTCCGCCTCCAGAACGGCCTCAAACAATAAAAAAAAGCACAACGGCTGGCACAAGCAGATCACAGAGAATTTACCATGCCTCATGACGCACTGAGTACGCATCCTTCGGAACGACACAACGCCTAGAGAAGGAAAGGTTCTACCTTCCGTTTCCACGAAGCTTCTTATTAATATAAATTCCACGGAATATCCTGGCAATCGGAGGAACGGACGCGGACGCAGCGAAACGGGCCAAACAACCTGAAAGTATTTTTGTTGTCGGGAAGTTTTATCAGCCGCCGCAAGCCAAAAATTATTAAATCCTTTTCTTTGTGGATTACTTGTGTAGGAAAACAAATTCCTTGTTCGCGACCAAAAGGATTTGGAACTTGGGCCAAAGTTTGGGCAATGCCTTTTCCTTGCTGGTGGCGGATGGTGTGGGGAAAACCGTCAATCTACGAGTATTACGGGCGTTAACTTAATATCCCTGCAAATGAGCACTTAAAGTTATCTCTGACTTCTGCTTCAATGGTGGTCGCGCGCAAATCCTTAGTAAATCGAGCGAACCGCCTGGATGCGGACACAAAAGGACGACAACTTAATCGTCGATTCGATTTGTCACTGTTTACTCAGATCGATGTGGGAGTGTGGGTGGGTGGAGAAGAATCTTTGTCGTATTTGTCGTCTTTTGATAAGCATTCGCTCGAAACGAACGAAATTTACTTTCTGATGTCAGATTTAATGGCGTCCAATTCAATGGCGTTGTGTATGTGGGCCAAACATATAAATCAAGATGAGCCAGTATCTGGGTACTGTGTGGCTCGCTGATGTAATCAGCCAAGATGTCGCCATTCGCACAATGAAACAGAATTCATGGATCTCCATCCATCATGGCTTTGATGGGGTAAATATGGAACACATCGACCTGTTGATGAGGGTGTCCTGATCCTGCCCCAAAAGCTCGATTTATATATGTGTCCATGTTTGCGTTGGATTGAAATTTAATCCCTACAAAAGCCATCGTTTGAATTGCATGCTCACACAGGAAGCAGCTTACATCCAGTGGCCAGTTCCGAAATGCATCCAAGCAATCGAACAATAGTTTCTTGGAGTCAATATTAAGGGTTCGAATAACACATGTAAAAGTTGTTTGTGCAGAGGAATTCATTGGATCGAATTGATTTCTAATTCTGAAGAATATATTGTTGACTCCTTGGCAAAAATCAACTTTATACCCCTTTAACCCATTTCGAAGCGTCCACACCTAAGGGTTAAACAGGAGAACATTGGGTATACTTAAACTAGTTTGGTGACTTGTTTGAATTTCAGAACTTTGCACGTTCTTCCCTGTGGATGAGGGAGCATTGGTAAGTCAACTCAGTAAAGATGTAGACACAAGGGACGTGAGTTTACTCAGGCAGCCATGCTTGAACGTAGCTGGTCAAACTTGTACAATAATTTGAGAACAGTGGTCGCGCGTCGTGTCGATCGTCCTGGTCTTGCTTTAAAAATTGGTATGTTTATTCGTAAGCCACCTAAAGTCTTAATTTAAATGGTTTGGCTTAAGTACGTAAAGGGTTTTTCAACACGGGGTTATAATTTCAAAAGTCGCACCCCTCATTGGTACACGCTCACATAACGTCTTTAAAAGGTTATACAGAGCTCAGACTACGAAAAAAATTGAATAAAAAAAGTTTTGTAAACTTATAGTGGTTAGAGCCATCGGTCATAGTCGTCGTAGACTGTTCCTAGAGAATGACTGCAGCACAGCAATAACTTCAGCAAACTAAGAGCATGGAGGCAGAGTATATCTATATGGACGCCGGACATACTACAGGCAAAGCCGCATAATGGACATGCGGACAATGAGCCTTCGAAGAGAAGATGCTGATGCACCAGGCAGGTTTCGTTTAGACGAAAATCAATGGCATTTACTTCTACAGTTGCTATGCCGCTGCGCTCCTAGCATAACTAACGAGGATTTTGAAAAACTATTAGATAACATCGCAACCACTTCAAGAGAAAGATCCCGCGTGGTCACATTGAAGGCGACTTCAAGCCATGGGCGATTGTATGGGGCTCACGCAAAACAAACACCAGAGGAAGAAATTCAATTCTCGCAAAAACCGGAAACTGCAAAAACGGGAGATGCTTCTTGGAGATTAAGCCAATAGCCATAGCGATCATCGGGCAATCGCTATGCGTGGCGTGAAGGCAATGCCCCGACGACGGCCACCGGTGTGATGGTGGAATGATGCCAGACTGCGTGCAGAATGCCACAGGACGCGTCGATTTTACCAATTTACCTGCGCTCCAGGGAACACACCAACCACGAAAAACTTTATGGCATATTCAGAATCGCCCGAAGGAACTTAAAAATGGCTATCAAATACAGCAAGCAGATGAGCTTCGACGAGCTGTGCACCGAAGCCGATACAAATCCGTGGGAAAGACCTACCAAGTGGTTATAACGAAGGGTGGGAGAAAACCCGCACCCACGTCCGCAGTATTTCTCGAGAACGTTGTCGCTGTGCTTTTCAGATCGCAAGAGGAAGAAGAATCAGTACAGGGGTGTTCCAACACCCATGTAGGCAGGAAGGTGAACCAGGACAGCGGTGTTGCCAATACTCCCTGGGTTCGGTAGAAGAAGTTCTTCAATTCTGCGCAATTTTCCAAAACTGGCGCAACAGCTCGAAGTGAACCAGGGCCAACTTCTCAGCAATGTATGCTGTGTGTTTTAATTTCTTCACATACAGAGGGACCTTCAATTTTTTGCCGAATCCGAACGGGACTTTGAGAAGTTTTTCAAGACAAATGATACTCTCGAAAGGCTTGTCCGACTCTCGCGGAGGTGGGGACCGTGAAGAAAAAGAGTATTTTTATACCCGACACATGGTATATTAAGTTTGATGTATAGTTTGTAACGCAGTGAAATAATTACCGTAGACCCATAAGACCTTTTAGAGATATGAATGGGACCGACAGGAGAATCGATTAAGCCATGTCCGTCCGTCCGTCCGTATGTAAACAACTTTTAGGCCTTAAATTTTAAAGTACAGAGCTGAAATTTTGTGGGTTGGCTGGAAGTCCATTGGACCGGATCAAGTTTGAAAATTAGCCGAATCCGCCCACAGACATGCCCACTACAGGCCTGTATGTGAGATTTAAAAAAATACTTTTTCTAAATTTTAGCTATGTTAGAATAGTGCTAGCGCATTTATTATTGGTATGTAACATTGCCTTGTAATTGTCTTTGAAGTGGCCAAAAAATGTTAGCCTTTTCATTGACCATGCCCACTTTTTTAAGGGATTTTAGTTTAAAATGGCTGTTTTTCAATATATATATATGAAATTTGACTAAAAACTGTGTGACAAAAGCTGTAGATATTAGCATTTTCTAACTTTCATGTAGAAGTACTAAGTGCCTCCGCCCACTTTTATGGGCGTGGCGTTAAAAAAAAGTAATTTTTTTAAGTTAAAAAGGCGGAGTTTTAGGCCGAAATGTATGCAACCAATTAGTATAAAGCATTCAACAGTTATATTTTTGTATCCCGCCCACTTTTTGGAGGCGTGACAGTTTTTTTTTGGTATGGTCGGGTATTTCGCAATCCGTCGTAGATGGACTGAAACTTTTGCATACGCACTGTTCCACTTTCCCACTTGTTATTTTTTTTTTTTGGGTGCCGATGGTAGGATGGACCCGGCATCGATGGAGTCGAAGGCTACTTGTTCTCTTGCCAAAGGGCCATAAACTACCGCAGGATGCCTCATGGCCATTTCACATTCTGTGCGAGAGCGTCAAACCAGAGCGGCAGCGACAGTGAGAGACCAGAGAAATCGTTTGTTAATACACAATGAAAGCGAGACACCGCGACGGTTGTTTTGACTGCATAGTGACAAAACTTGACATTTTTCTAAAATTTGTCGACTTTATTGCAAATGTATGGTTAATATTTCAGAACATGTATTAGTGTCGAGAAAAAAAAAACGTCAATTCAACAGCGCGTCATAACTCACAAAAGTGATTGACAGAATAATCGTCGACCTCAGGGTTTTTCATTTTTTCGAAAAGGTCGGCGTGCGGCACATCGATAAAGCCGGTATTGTGAATCACCCCATACATTGCCATTGATTGGAATTCATTTGACAGCTGGCCCGAGATCCTCGCTCGGTCTCTCGCTCTTTATGTGAAACAGCCACCATCCTAAAGACCTGTTTGCATGCTGGCCACAATTGGCAAAGTACTGGAGCTGCTTCAAAGCGGGAGGACTGGCTGATCGCCAATTCAGTTTCCATAAGGCACGTTCTACGATCGATGCCATCGGCGAAGTTGTAAATACAGCAAAAAAGGCCATAGAAGGCAGACGATGGAAGAGTGGGCGTGAACAGTACTGTCTAGTAGAACAGTACTGTCTAAGAATGGCTAGTAAGCACGAATCTACGGCTAGCAGAGGTAAAAACGGAAGTTGTAGTAACCATGAGCAGACACTTAATGGAAACGAGAAGAGTGACCGTGGGCAACCATGTTATAGTTTCTTAAGCAGAGTTGAAGTACCTCAGCTTCACAATAGAGGCGAGGTTAACCCTTAAGCACCATCTTCATCATGCAACGGAGAAGGCAGCAAGAACAACTACCGCTCTGGCAAGGGTCTTGCCAAATATGGGAGGACCTAAACAGAAGGAAAAACTACTACTGGCAAGGGCTGCAACGTCAACGATACTCTCACTTAAGGTGGATACTCTATGGATACTCTCTGGCATCCAAATATGGGCCACTGCAATAAAGAGTAAGTCATACAGTCGGACAACAGAGGCGGCCTGCAGAACCAATGCATGCATTGAAAGTAGGCAGCGCCTACCGAACAACACCATATGATGCCGTATGCGCAGTAGGTGGAATATTGCCAATAGACGTCCTCGTTAAAAAAGCTGAAAGAAAACATCGGGTCGGCAAGACAAGGCTACCAACAGCAATGGTCCGGAAAGATAATGAAGTCTCCCTGAAAACTACCCTGGAAGAATGGCAAGATGGATGGAACTCCTCCGCCAAAGGAAGATGGACGCTCAAATTGATCGCTAATATAAACTCTTGGATCTCAATAGAAAGCATGGGGAGCTAAACTTCCACCGAACGCAGATCCTCGCTGGTCATGGATGTTTTGGAGCCTACCTTCACAGATTTGGGCATGAAGACTACCCTTACTGTCCAACGTGTACAGAAGCACTTGAGAACGCGACAAGAGTGTAACCAGCTATCGAACAGGCTCGGTGAAAGCCTAACTCCAGAGATCATCATCAGACATATGTTGAGACACACTGTTACTAGGTACGGGCTCAGTTTTGTCTTTGAAAGATTCCCTACTCCCACGACAAAAAAAGGATCAAGCCAGCCAGGAGGAAAGGAAAAAATTATATTACTGCCAACAAAGAAGGAAGCAAAGTTGCCTGCGCATTTCTGGCTCCTGCGTAGAGTGTTCGCTCGGTGCCCCGCACTTGATTCGTTCGAGCCCATAAAGAGTCCACGAACTTTTCTTTTTTAATCATACAAAGTGGATTAATTTTATAGAACCGACTTTTAACTTCTTATTTTCATACCCTATTCCACAGGAATTGAGTATATTAAGTTTGAAACAGGCGAAAATGTGACATAGAGAAATAATAACGATAGACCCCCTAGCTCTTAGGAGCATATGATCGAGATCGAATTCTGAAACGAATGAGCCTTGTCCGTCTACCCGTATGCCACCAACTTAAAGGCCTGAAACTTTGTACGCAAGCTCTTTGTTATCCGAAGCACTACAAGTGCGAAAAATTTTCAAATCCGTCCACAGACACGCCCACCATCGGTCTAAATGTGCAACTTCATGAAGGGCCTTCAAAACCCTAAAATATGGAATTGAAGTCAGCAGACCTAGTGGGCGTCGCACCGATTGAAGAGCAATCATTTAAATAAAATTTCTTCAATATTTTTGTTCCAAATTAAAAAATGTTTACTAAATATATTAAGTAAGAAATACTTTTGTTCATATAAAATTTTTTTTTGCCCACATTTAGAAGCAGAATTTAGAAAAAACCTCTAATTTTCCAGGTAAAATGTATTTTATTTATTTTTTAGATTTTAGAAAATTATTTAATTTGAAATAAAAACTTAAATTTTTGCGTGCATTATAGCCGCAAACTTGGATGTTTCTATGCTTATATTGATTTTTAGTTTTAAAAACTGGACATGTCACGCCCCTTTTAGAGAAAAATCAAAAATCTTATAAGAGTTACAAAACAAAATATTTATTGTACCCTATCCCATAGGATAAGAGGTATGTTCGATTCATAGTGTGTAACACAGAGAAATAATCACTGCAGACCCCCAAGACCTTAAAGGCATATCGAGAGACCGAATTGTAAGTCAAATAAGCCATGTCCGTCCGTCCGTGTGTCGGTAGTTTTTAGGCTTTTAATTTTGAGCTAGAAACATGAACCTTGACAACTGTTCATTCCAGGTCCCGAAGCAGTAAAAGTTTAAAAATTTTTGATACCACTCACTGACACGCCCACTTTACTTAATAGCATAAAAGTCAAAGTTGCCACTTAAGCGAGGATATCACATACCAAATTTCAGCTTGCTTCGACAACTTTGATTTTTCATGCTTATTAACAAAGTGGGCGTGTCAGTTGGCGGATTTCAAAAAGTTTACACTTGTACTGTTTCGGGACCTAGAAAGAACAGATATCATGTTTCAAGTTCCTATCTTAAAATTAATGGCCTAAAAACTACCAACACACGGACGGACATGGCTCATTCAACATACAATTTGGTCTCGATTACAGGCCTTTAAGTTCTTGGGGGTCTACGGTGATTATTTCTCATGAAACAAACTATGAATCAAACTTAATATACCTCCTATCCTATGGGAAGGGGTATAAAGATGAATTAAGTCTATGTTGCCAAACTCAATATTTAATAGGACAAACATTTATCTTAATCATTTTTTTAGACAAGGATTTCTTCAATATTTTCTAACAATCCTTGTTTTAGTCTACGGATGTTAACTCTTCCAAATCTTTAAATAAATAAATTTAAACAATTAGAAAACTTGTGTGTTCACAATAAGAAGGTGTAGCTTTTTCTTACAAAACTCTTTTAAAGCATCTCCTACTTAAGTATATTCTCTTGTTTATATTCAAAGGATATGAAATAAAAATTAATCAAATCTGATATGATATGACAACTGATAAAGATATATATATTATCATAATATATAAATATGCGTATTTTAGGAACCTTGTCAATTTTTCTCGTCAGTTATTATCCTGAATAGACCTCCCCATGGAGCCTGTCATAATATATATCTTTCTGTTCACGCTGACGCCCACAAGGACTCGAAACATTTTACATAACCGCTTTTTTGTTTCAAGTCTCAATTGAAAAACGCTTATTTGTCTTACTTGAAGTATCTTACATGTGACGTACACGTACATGTACTTATCTCTGTCACCCAGCGTGAGGTTTAGGAACGCTGATTCGATTTAAAATGCAATCTATTGAGGATTATCGTATTTTTGTTTCCATTAAGATCTCAATTCCAGTAAACAATATATATACCTCCATATTGTACAGTATGCATATATGTGTCCTTAAAATATATTCCGTTTTGATTTCACGCTAAAGTTCCATTTTTATTTAATTCTGTTGAATAAATTTTTTTTCCCAGAATCGGTTAGTATCTGAAGGCCGGGAGAGCCTTCTTGCAAAAAACGGAAAAGGCAAATTTATAAGAGGGGATGAAATTCGATATCCCACAAATGTCACATCAATAAAAAAAAACGTTTTATAGATCACTCTACTGGCGGATACACTTTACTGCCTTCGGCAGTTATTCATGTTAAAGTTTTGGGCATTGTTAAAAAAATGTTGTAGCCCAATTGCTGTATCGTATTCACTCTGTCATGACCTATTTCAAAAAGACGATACATATGTCCTCATTTTACATAAAGTCAGAAAAGATTTTCAACATCGTGTCATCGTGGTCACAAAACAGCAAGTAAATAAATTTATGCAAGGGTTTTCGTCACACGCAGGTTTTAAGAAACACTTGTATGACATCCTGTAAATTGAATGTTTTATAAAGTTATGCTTGTCATTTGTGACTTATCTTTCTTTTTCTATACATATTAAAGGCTGCCACCGTATTTTTTTTTTAAGAATGCAAAGTATCCTACCTAAGGCGCCTTAGGAGTTGATTGGTTTCTCGCGTTTAGCTTCAATTTCCTCAAGCCGGTTCCTCTATCCGCAATTATTTCTGATCAGAGAATCATGCACGATTAAAGACTGTTTTTACTTTCTAAATAAAGTTTTTCAAGATTTCAAAAGATAGTACACATCTACATATACCTATGTTACACCATGTACTTGATGGCTGTTTCAGAATCGGTCTGTCGGTCGGCGTCAAACCAGAGCTACAACGCCAATGAAAGTCGGAAACATCAAGGACTGTTTTGACTGCAACGTGACACAACGCAACGTAACATTATTTATAATACGTATTCGTTGTTTTTCTTACACAGTTATGTTTTATCCTTTGCAAATAGTCTTATTAAGAATGAATCAACACAAATGTATTAACTCACCGCAGCGAATGTCAAAATAATCGTCAACTCGGCGAGGGTTTTCCTCGGGTTTTCTATTTTTCGGAAACCAGTCGTTAAGGAGTTGCAAAAACTGAAAGTCCGGTTAAAATACAGTAAATCACTTTGGTCATAATTGTAGGTCCTAGCTACTGATTTGCCAACGAGAATATCTCGTGATAGGCTATGATGCCAATGCGCACCATACTTGCCTGGGGCAGCAGCGACACAAACGATCGGGGTAAGTGCCTTTTTGATTATATTACAGCTACTAACCTCATTATTTGTAACAAGGGATCAGATCCCACCTTCATCACCAGAAAATGGCGGCAAATCATTGATGTGACACTGATCACGAACTCCCCTAGCATAAACCGTCAACAACTGGATGGTATCATGTATCTTTTTCCGGCCATCGCTTCATGCAGTTCGGTACTGACTTTAAACTTCCCAAAAAGTCCCTCTTCAGAAACCCCAGAAGGACTGACTGGAGATTCTACAACACAGAGGTGAAAAGTGAGCTTGAAAACCTTACTCCCACTCAGTCGCAATCACCATCGGAATAAGACCTGATGGTGGGTAGGCTTACGGAGGCAATGAACCCAGATCTCCACAAAGCCTGCCATATCAGCAGACACAGAAATGGAGCGAGCCCCCATGGTGAAACGCTGATATTAGTAGGCTTCGAAGAGAGAGCAGGAAACTCTTTAATCAAGCAAAACACTCCAGGGACTCGGTCGACTGGGACCTGTATAAAAGCAGTACCAGGAAATTTAAGAGAAAGATTAGGAAATCACAACGTTCTTCTTGACGGAATCCATGAAAAGGTCCAAAGGAAACTTTGGACCTTCTCATGAATACCCACTTTCCTGGCAGCAAAGCAGGAACAATTTACTCTGAAATAAACCACGATAGAGTTCAATACACTGTACCCGAGAATGTTGTCACAGCCAAGAAGAAACAGTGGGCAGTGCATAGCCTCCTTCCGTACAAATCAACTGGACTCGATGGCATACTACCGATGGATTTCCAACAAGGTCTCGAAACACTGAGTCCTTGGCTCCACACTGTTTTAAGGAGTTGCCTAAACTTTGGCTATACACTCAAATCCTGGAGGAAGGCCAAAGTGGTGTTCATACCAAAAGCTGGTAAGATCTCCTATGTAACTCCTGAAGACCCTAGAGAGACTGACCGACGCCCACATCAGAAACAACATAGACCAACAGCCGTCTTTCGTGCTCCCAGCATGCGTGCCGCAAGGGAAAATCTGTAGAAACGGCCCTACACTCGTTGACTAGCATCACTGAGACATCATTTGGGAATAGGGATTTCACTTAAGTATCATTCCTTGGCATTGAAGGAGCCTTCCACAATATCAGAACAGAAGCTATTACAGCTGCACTCTTCTAGCTTAAGGTTGACAATTATCTCTGCAATTGGATTGAGGAAATGCTTTAAAGCAGGCTCGTCCATGCCGAGCTGGAAAGTTGTCTAACCGACAGGTCCGTTTGTAGAGGTACCCCACAGGGCGGGGTATGATCGCCACTATCTACTTTGGCCCCTCGTAGTTAACGAACTACTCTCGATCCTAGAGAAAAACGGCCTTCAAGTCATAGCTTCGATATTGCGATGAAGGTAACAGGGAAGCTCCTCCCCACTTTTGGGGACGTAATGCAATTTGCCCTTAACAAATTAGCTAGGTGGACAGATAGTGTCGGTCTCGGAGTGAACAGTACCCGACAAAGACTGAACTAGTACCGTTCACAAGAAAGTATAAAATACCTCCCACGGCTCCACCAACACTGAGAGGCGTTGAACTGACACCTGCAGATCACGCTAGATACCTGGGGGTTATATTAGATAGGAAACTAAGTTGGAAACTGAATATGCAAGACCGTGCAAGGAAGGCCTGTATTTCCCTGTACTCCTGCCCCCCTACCCCTTCGGCTGCGCTTGACATAATGCTCCACCTTCTTCCCGTCGGCGTCTTCGGTAAAGTGATGGCAGCGAAAGCAGCACTTAGGTTAGTGATTCCTCGCAACTGACTCGTGACAAATGGGACATGCTAGCATCCTGAATGGCCACGCCACCATCCTTCGCCACTCGGATTACGTTGTCCCATACCTCGCCTTCAAATTTTTAAGCAGAACCACTTGGGAGTCAGGTGAGGTCTTAAATGCATCTGCAATAGAAATCTACACAGACGGATCGAAAACAGCACCTGCTCCGAAAACAGATCCTGCTTCAAGATCAGGAGTCTTTTCTTTTCCAGTACTCTTGCCCTATGTATCTCCAAGCATCTGCCGGATGACTGTAGTGTTTTCAATCTGAAATTACAGCCGTTCGTGAAGACACGGGCTGCAGCGCTATTGTTTTCTATAAAGACAGCCAAGCTGCAATAAAAGCCTTGGAATCGCCAAGTTGGTAATGCAATGCCGCGAATCTCTCAACGAGATTGCTGTCAGGTGCGATGTATCCCTGTGCTGAGTTTCAGGCCACAGGGATATTCCAGGCAACTGCAGAGCCGACAAACTAGCTAGAGAAGGTGCTAATGCTAATCCGGCTCAAACAACGGAACTCGATAAAGTTCCCCCTGAACGTCGAAGCCATCACAATGGCAAACAACAGGTAGAATAAAATCAGAACATGTCTCACTCGTGCTCAAATCTGGCCAGAGCTTGATCATAGGAAATCAAAGAGACTCATCTCCTTCAATAGGCTGAATCTAAGAAAGACAATTGGGGCAATTACAGGCCACTGTTTGGTAGAGCAACTTGCCAGAAAGCATGGTGCTCTCTTCAACGATTTCTGCAAAAGTTGCAGGGATAAAGACGAAGAAGAGTCCATGGTTCATCTTCTGCGCAACTATCCCGCCCTATTGACTTTGATTAGGAAAACTTAAGCTAAATACTTCCTTGATGATCTAAATGATCTAGCGCGACTCGGTTTAAAGAGGATAATGAACTTTGTCTCCAGGTCAAACTGGCTAAACGGCTGATTGTGAATCACCAAACCCATCCCTCCTCCACACGGAAACTCTATATGTGAGCGAGGAAGCACTTTACAGTGAAGCACCAAATATCCCCCACAACTCCACAAAATTTTTCCCAACAGGACCGGCCTGGTAAGGGCTCATACCGTTTCGGTTGCCTTTACCTCTCCGCTCTCATGGGAACAGCGGTTCATATTCCCTCCTGGTACGAAGCTCCTGATACCGCTTCGGTTACCCCTACCTCTTCTATTACACCCCCCCCTGCCCCCAAGGTTAATTCTGACTTCAGTCACCTGAGGTACGGGTTCAACCGAAACGGTTACCCTACATCAGCGTCTTAACAAAGAATCCTCCTCCGGCAACGGTCTTACCAAAATCGGTTACCCCACCTGCACTCTCCCTTGACGCTAACTCTCACTTAAGGGGCATTTGTAAACAAAAGGTCTAAAGATCTAGTTAGACTCGAAGTAAAGGGGATAGATACCTTATATGTCCCTCATATCACCCGGGAACATAATAAGTAGAATTCCTACAATAATTCCCATTCTGCCTATCTTTGCCCGCTCCACTTTATCCCAGGCTCTTCCCTTACAGGGCTGGACTGGTGTGGGCCTATACCGCTTCGATTGCCCTCACCCCTCCACCCCCACGGGATCACCAGCACAGTATTCCCACCGGTACGGGTTCATTCTATTTCGGTTACCCCTTCCTTCGCATTCCACGTTTCCTTCCCCCCAATTTTAACGTGAGTCGCCTGTAGTACGGGCTTACACCGAAGACGGTTTCCCCTTCATCAGCTACTTGCCTTAGTTTTCGGCCCCTGCAAGGGTTTGCACCGAATTCGGTTAACCCAGCACCCTCCCATCCTCGAGGATAATTCTTAGCAGAGAAGTAATTGCCACGGACTCATTCCAAAATCGGTTGCCCCTGCCGGGCTTTTTCACATAGAAACTATTCCTCACTGATCGCGTCCATCAACTCCGCCCCTTGCATCCTCAAGGCAAATTCCCATCTGGAGTCCAACAGTTACGAGACCTCTCTTCAGGAAGTCTCGAGGATAGTTGCCATCGTGGATGCCATCACAGCGCTTGGTCTGGACAATTGGAAGCAGCGTTCTCAGGATCTCAGAGGATGGAAGGCTACTGTGTACGAAGTAGAGACCCTACATGGATCGGGAGACCTCATATTGAAAATGTTTGTTGGGAAATCGAAAGAAGGCTGCTCTGAATGTTGGTTCTGAGGTGAGCGTCGATCAGCCCCTGTAGGGTCTTTAACAAGACAAAATACAGGCTGATGGGGCGAAAGTGTTTTGTTTTTGGAGTACATTGGAGATCCTTACAGCTTTTTGTAAGAAAACTACCTTGGCCTACCTCCAGGCTTAAGAGTTCAGCTGAAGTTTTGGCAACACATGAAGATAATATGGAGCCAATTACTTAGTATGCTTTAGTATAAACTGGCCTTTAATTTCCAGGAGTCGCAATATTACTGAGTCGAAGTCACGTTGCAATAATGCTTAAATCACCTCGATTTTAGGTTATGATCTACGAATTTAAACCAGTCTCCGGTTTTCGCAGGGATCGCGATGGGCCCGTTTTGGTGCCTAGTGCGTGTGTGACCTTTTTTACCACACCCCTTTCTAACCTAACTGAACCATTCCATGCTGCATAGCATTTTAATATTTAACAAAGAGAAACCTCCATTTTTCACAACGAAATTCGCACCGGCATGCATTTGTGTGTCGGACTACTGTACATGAGTTTTCGGGTTCGATTCTGACCGAGACAATACAGGTTTTTTCATGGTCCCATCTCCACGATGGTAGGACAAATCCTCCGAAAGTATCAAAGTGTTTTTGAATGAAGATAATATTCATAAACTGCCCAAAGTGCTTACATTACAGCACCAAAGAAGCCCATGTTCCACCTTGGAAGCTTAAAGGCACAATATACAACAAGTCTGTTGAGAGAACAAAATCTTTTGAAAAAATATTTTGTGACATTTACGTTGCGTAATACAAACGGGAAAATTCTACAACCAACTTTAGAGACATCGAACATGGCTGAGTCAAAAACTGTCCAGCGCAATGAACTTTAGCGCCGTACAAGAAAAGAATGCTAATCAAAGTTCACCCCAGAAATATCACCCCACCCCATTTACGGCCCTAGAAAAAGTAGTCAAAAAAACAGGGGGGGGGGGAACTCGCGTTGGCATAGTGCTTTTTTATGCCTAGTTAAGCCAATAAACCGATTGTTAAAGACATAACAATCAAAAGCGGCCAACACAAAGCTAATGAGTGCGTTGACTTTGCCACAAAACTGTCCCACCAACGCACCCAAAGCCCAGCGCGTGCAAAAATTTCTTCTATTTCAGAGCTCGACATCGAAACTGGGTCACACACATCTCGACAGCTCGACAAACATTCCGAATAGAAAATTTCCTTCTCGAATTGATTGCCATTTTCGGATCGGCTTCTCCCTTTGTTTGCCATGACACCCCATACCTACCCACTTCCTTTTGTTCACAAAAATACGCAATTTTTCACCTAATGAGCACACAAGTCAAAAGAAAGCAAAATAAAAGCCCAAGACAGTCATTCCTGATCATTAATAGTAATCATTGAACAAGAAATCCTGTGCCTAGTTTATACGCAAACAATCCCCGCAGGAGGAGCAAATCCAACGAGACACGATAGCGCCTTAACTACATTCGCAAACACACACAAAGTGCGCGCAGGGCGGTAACAGGCGACACCTTTTTGAGCAAACAACGAAAAGAAACCCTACCAGCAGCAATTAATGACATCTCCCAATTTGATACTCGATATCGTGCCGAAAAGCATTCAATCAGACACCCCAAATGCCTTCGTCGTCGCCCCACTAACAAGCCCCATCCATGCAATTCAACAACAATCCGACACCGACACCACTTGACTTTCACGAAGCGTTCTAATGAAGCGTAGAACAGAAATCAATGCGTTCTAGATTGTACGCCGTCGGTCGTCGTTCGGGAATAGTACGTACACCGTGCCTGCCCGCAATTGATACCCCGACGACACGACTGTCACCCCTCGGGAGGGTATGAAAACAATCGGCCCAACACAAGCGCATAACAGCTGCCCACTTACCCACAGCTACTCCGTCCCTGTACACTGTTTCATCAATGGGACAAGGCACTCGGGACTGGGTTGAGGTTGAGGAGGTGCACGGGGTGACATTTCTTTCTTGAACGCTTTAATTAACCTTGGTACTAAATTGAATTAAAGCGTCTTCTATGCGCACCACGTTCTGTGTTTTCCTTTTATTTGTGCTTTTAATTTCCCGACGAGCTTTTCTGTGTCACCCAGTGACACAGCGAGAGTGACGTACAGGCACCTGCATTGCATATACACACAATGCTTTTGCAGCTTCTCCTGCACCTGGTTTAAATTTAGACTCTCGCTGTCCTATATCTCGATGACATTGTTGTTCAATAATTGATTTTGATTCAATCAAGGCGATGAGCGGTGAGCACATAAGTACCTCGAACAGCGTCGCAGTGTCAGAAATTGATCGACGACAATGAGTTTGACATTGTTTCGAGAAACGTCAACAAATGCCGCAGAGGGAGATTCAAATGCCATTTCGATGAACCGGTATATATGAGTTCGGATGACACTTCACCAAGCGACATCGACCAGAACAGTTGACATCCTTAACGTGTCCCTTTGTTGCCAAGAATAATGCACGCATCCCAGGCTCGTGCTTGCTCATTTTCCGGGCAAAACATCGAGCTCTGTGGAAGCAGAAGCCGCCCCTCCAAAGGGTTAAGTTTCCTGTGGCACAATGAGAGATATGTCGCCACTCATGTTATAATAGTTGGTTTGATACTTTGGTCTACTTTGTGCTACTGAAAAAAAGAAAATCAATACAGTAAGAGGGCTTCGCCAGCGCCACACATGTCATGTGTAAGTCCTTGCCGAGGACAAAAAAAAAGCGCACGAGCTTACTTTCAGTTCCAGCTGTCTTGAACAGTTCGGAAGTGCTTGTCGACAAAGTGTGTTTTTATGCAAAGCGCTGAACTTTATTAAGGCGCTCTGCAGCGTTTTGCATAAACTGTAGGTTTGCATACAAACAAGGTTATTGCTTTGAGACTTTTTCTTTGTCTGGAAAAATCAGCCGGAAGTATTAGAAACTTTATTGTTTAAAGGTGGCCGCGAAATGGTGAGGGAAAAAGTTAAAGTTTTAGAGCAAGGATAACGCGACACCGCACATCGTTTCGAATAGAGAGTTGCATTGAAGAAAAATAGGTGGGTAGAATCTGAAGTGCACGTGATGGAAGTTAAAAGTAGAACCTGTAGAACCTTCAAGAACTAGGGATGAGTCGTAAAAGACGACTCAAATCTTACCCGATTTTGATGGCTATGCCACAGAACCAGAAAACGCATTCAGTGATGAAAGGCAAAAAGATATCCCAAAAGTGCCTCGTTGCATTGAAACTGGTCCTCTTACTGCTGGTCGGCTATTTAGTTGCTATATCTTGCGATAAGCATGAGACTCTCATGTACGAATAAGACGCAAAACAAGCGAGGCAGCATTAGAGATACAATGGACAAACTGAACAGCAAGGGCGAAAAGCACGGCACGTCTATCACTTGCTCCTAAGCACCGTTTGACGTTAAGAGCAATCAACTTTTTTGAAGGTGCTCTTGTGACAGAGTATCATTACAAGTAAGATGAATCAATCCGAGTTCAGTCCGGAGGGTCCTGTGCCTACTTTATGCTCCCTGCGAAGCAATTTAGTTTAAGAATTTAATTCTTTAACAAGTGGGAAAGTGCAACAGTGCGTATGCAAAAGCTTCAGTCCATCTACGATGGTTTGCAAAATACCCGACCATACCAAAAAAAAACTGCAACGCCTCCAAAAAGTGGGCGGGATATAAAAATATAACTGTTAAATGCTTTATACTAGGTGGTTGCATACATTTCCGCCTTAAACTCTGCCAATCAATGCTTAAACTCTGCCTTTTTAGCTTTTTTTAATGCCACGCCCACAAAAGTGGGCGAAGGCATATACCTATATTAACTAATAGTTAGAAAATTCTAATATCTACAACTTTTGTCATAAAGTTTTTAGTTAAATTTTATATATCAGTCATTTTAAGCTAAAATCCCTTAAAAAGGTTGGCATGGTCAATGAAAAAGCAAAACTTTTTCTGCTACCTCAAACACAATTACACGGCAATGTTAAACATATACCAAAAATTAGTGCGCTAGCACCATTGTAAGTTGTAACATAGCTTAAATTTAGAAAAAGTTTGTTTTTTTTAATTAGAGATGGTCGCACATACCTACTGTGGGCGGATTCAGCTAATCTTCAAAGTTGATCTGAAGGACTGGACTTCCAAACCACCAAATTTCAGCTCTCTAGCTTAAAATTTAAGGCCTAAAAGCTGTTTACATGCGGACGAATGGACGATCTCTTAAAGGTTTTAGAGGTCTACGGTGATTATTTCACTGCGTTACAAACAATACAACAAACTTAATATACTCTGAGTAGGGTATTCAAAATAAAAATAAAGTCGGCGGACCATCCCTTGTGGGCGTGGCAAATTATTCAATGTTTTTCTTTTAAATCGAAAAATTCTTACTTTATGTAATATACGCATAGAAAATACTTCGTTCTGCATTTGGTTCGCACTAAGTTTTGGGGCACGAAATTTTAGGAAAACCTATAATTTTCCATAAAAACATAGATTTTTATTTAATAATAAGATTATTTCCTTAGAAACTAAGGAAATAATAACAAATAAAATTTAGCAAATAAGGTAGACCGGAAGTTTTTGGCCGCGCCACTTTTTAGGGGTCGATTTTACATAGTCAATGAATTTGAACCAAAAAATCAAAGTTTTCCGTACATTTTGGGCGCAAACATGCTAATATTGATTTTTGGTTATGAGAGTATGACGTGCCACGTCATTCTAAAAAAAATAATTAAAAAACCTTATAAGGAATAAAAAATTTTTTTTCTTAATAAATGATTCATGGCTGGTGACGGGAAGGGGATGGAAAACTAAAAAATAGGAATGGGAAGGAGAATCTATTGGCCTCCAATTCAGCAAATAATTTTCGTATTATTTTTGCAATTAAAAATTAGTTAATATTTCATCATCATCATTTTCGAATGCCGCTTATCCTGTAAAAGGGTCGCGGAGCGAGGGTGGCTAAATGGTCCTTCCATCTTTCTCGATCCTCCGCCAACAACTCAAGAGACTCCGGCGCAATCCCCAGGCGGGACTCAGAGAGGTTCTTTACCTGATCCCACCACCTGTTTCTTGGCCTACCAGGGGGGCGACGCGCTCGCATCTCGGCTAGCATGACCTGTCTAGGAAGTCTGTCAGGGGGCGACAACGTGTCCAAACCATCGAAGATTCGATCGCTCCACTCGGAGAAGTAGCTGCTCAACATTAAGATTCCCACGAATACTGACTTTTCTCACTCTATCCTTTAGAGTAAAACCAGCAACGCGCCGGAATCTCATTTCGGCAGCTTGTACCCGCGATCTAATTCTTTCGGTCATTACCCAAATTTCATGACCATAGATGAGGGTCGGAACGAACACTGAATTAAAAACTGAGATCTTTGCTTTCACTCCAAGTTCAGCTTTCCTGAGGACCGGCCGGCGCAGTTTCTTTACTATTGCTCCAGCTTGGCCAATTCTACAGGACAACTCAGTATCACTCCTCCCATCTTTGGTGAAAAAGACCCCGAGATACTTAAACTTCTCCACCTGTTTTAATGGAACTCCATTTATGTGCAGGCTACACTGCAAAGGAGTTCGGGAAACAACCATCCCTTCTGATTTGTTCACGTTTACTTTCATCCCAGCATCACCACAGACGGCTGCAAACCTATCCAGTGCTCGTTGAAGTTCCTCTTTGGATGATGCAAGGATGGCCAAATCATCTGCGAAAAGCAGATGGCTCATCCTGATGCCAGCCAATTCGAAACATTGCTCGCCAAGACTGAGCATCACCATCCAGTCCATATATGCTATGAAAAGGAGCGGCGACAGAACACAGCCCTGGCGAAGTCCAACGGGCACATCAAAAGGACGGGATTTGACGCCATTTATCCGTACACAGCTTCTGCAGTTTCCATACAAATACTGGATGGCTCTCAGAAGAGGCCCACTCAGCGCATATTCCTGCAAAACTCTCCACAGTGTATCCCGAGGGACTCGGTCATACGCCTTTTCCAGATCTACAAAACACGCATAGACCGGTTTGGCATATTCCCAGGCCTTGTCAAGAATAACCTTGAAAATGGGCGCTACAACTCCCGTTTGCCAATCGCTAGGTGCCTTCCCGCTGTTCCAGGCCACCTTAATGACACGTGTTAGCCATTTAACACCCTCTTCACCCATTGCCTTGAGCATTTCTGGCCGGATTTCATCAACTCCAGCAGACTAGCCAACGATTTAATCGCGGCAGCGCCTTCGTCTACTGTGGGACTTTTCTCCGCCCTTATCTTGTCAGCAGTGGGAATGCCATCTTCAGTGCCCTGTTGACCAACTCCGAAAAGTGCTCTCTCAATCTGCGTATACCGTCCTTGGATTTAACCCCTTGAATGATATTCAACTTCCTTCCTCTGAGCCGAATGGTCTGCCAAAATATCTTGTTTGCAGATCTGTAAACGTACTCTAACTTCTCCTTGTTCCTTGGCTGTTCTGACTGCCAGATTGGGAGTCCTTCGAGCCTCAATGTACCGGGCTCGAGAAATTGAGTTTCTACATCGGATCAACGCAATGTAGGCTCTCTTCTTCTCTCTGATGGTTTCTTGAACTCCAGCCGCTTCCCCCAGCCGCTTCAATCCACAAACATTTCCTGCAGAGGCAATGACTGACGATAAAAACAGCTGCCATTCCTCCTCTACATTCAAATTGGCATTTGTTCAAACTTCTCCGAAACATGCTGTGCAAAGCGCTCTCTGAAATCAGAGTCAGCATCCTGCAACCTTTCCCACCGTATGCGGGTCACCAATCTTGGTTTTCGCTTGGGTGGCAAAGGAATACTGTCACTGAAGAACAATTTACACAGCACTTAGTGTTGATCAGTTGACAACTTAGCTCCCCTGAAAACTCGAACATCACAAATCATTCTTTGAACACACAATAGCTAATATTTGAACTTTAAAAATCGCAAACACTTTACATACTAACTTTTCGTGTTCAGTTTTAAGCCAAACACAATTAATGTATTTAAACAGGCAACGGGCTCAACAATTGCAAGCTTACTTTAAAACTAGTTTGTCTAGCAGGCAGATGTCATAAAGCTTACCTGAAAAAAAAAGAAAAAAAAAAGATATTGGTAAATAAATGAAATCAGCTTGCTTATTAAAACAAATGAAAATGAAATAAAGTGCATATGGTTGGCTAGAATATAAGGATATAATAAAAACATAGACGTACGCACACACTTAATATAAAAACCTAAAAACACGAAAAACCCGAAAATGTCTATAAACTGCAGTACTTACTGAAACTAAGGCTCAGGATCAGGGCTTGCAAGAGACCGTGAGACTTGTATGCAGTTTTCATAATCTAAATTATAAACATTATTTTTAAAATCTGCAAAACACCATCCGGAAATTTGATCTGATTTTTCTTCTGTACTTAATTGAAATTTTAACGGGAAACAAATTTGGGGTTGTTTTGGCCTGGTGGAAGTTTTCATCACATTCGCCAAACGAGTGGGACAATAATTTGTTTACAAGCCAGTAACAGAACAAAACTAACCTCTTTATACCCTATTCCACAGGAATGGAGTAGATATATTAAGTTTGATACCGGCGAAAATGTAACAGAGAAATAATGACGATAGATCCCCAATACCTAAAGGGCATATTATCGAGACCGAATTCTGAGTCGAATGAGTCATGTCCGTCCGTCCGTTTGTCACCAATTTTCAGGCCTTAAGTTTTGAGCTAGGAAGCTTTTACGAATTTTTAACGTAAGCTCTCTGTCATCCGAAGCAATACAAGTGTTAAAATTTTTCAAATCCACCCACAGACACGCCCACAATCGGTCGCAATGTTCAACAACCTCCAGTGCTTACAAGATTGTAAGATGTCGCGAAAAGCTGTAATTTATTATTTAGCATTTTTCAATGATTACAAGTCATAAAAAATAAAAATAAAGTCCGCAGACCACCCCTTGTGGGCGTGGCATCGATTGAAAGTGTAATCTTTTACAGGTAATTTATTTAATATTTTCGTTCCAAATCGAAAAAATTTTACTTAATATATTATGTAGAAAACACTTTTTTTTTTTAAATTTCTCTAATACAAAGGCAGAATTTAAGAAAAACCTCAAGTTTTCGAGAACACATGGATTTCGACTACTTTTTAGCCTAACTTACGTAAGGATAAGAAATAAAATTAAGCACATTAGCTTCACCGGGTTCTATACTAGATTTCGTTCCTACAAAGTTTTTAGCCTCGCCCATGTTTAGAGGTTATTGTTACGAAATCGCTGAATTTTAACCAAAAAATTATATTTTTGGCATCGAACTAGAGAGTAATTGTTTAAATGCAATTTGTTCAATATTTTTGTTCCAAATAGAAAATTTTTTTTTTCTTCAAATGTTATGTAGCAAATATTAAGTTCTACATTTGGTTCATACAAAGTTTTGGGCCACACCCATATTTAGAGACACAATTCCATAAAGCTTTTTAGCTTTAACAAGGACAGAATAAGAAATAAAATTTACCACATAAAGAACACAGGATACTATTTCAGATTTCGTTCACACCAAGTTTTCGGCCACGCCTACCTGTTGAGGTAAATTTCACAAAATTATTGAATTTGAACCAAAAAATTACAGTTTTGCGTACATTTTAGCCGCTAACTTGGATATTTCTATGCTTATATTGATTTTCGGTTAAAGGGGTTGGACATGCCACGCGCTTTTTTAAAGAAGTGAACAAACATTTAAAAGAAGGGATTTTTTTTCTATTTAAAATGATGTATAAATGGTAACGGGACGGGGATGAAAAACAAGAAAATAAACGAATGGAAAGGAGAATAGGAAAGGGAAGGAGAAAAGGAGAATAGTAATGAAAAGAAGATAAGGAATAGGAAAAAGGTTTACCGCGGTCTGTTACAGACGGACCGAAGCTATTATATACGCACTGTTGCACTTAGTCACTGGTTTTTTTTCTAAGGTTAATGAAAGAGATATCTTGAAGATGTCTTGAATTTTCTAGAAAATCGAAAATCGTTTTCGACTGGGCTTTTGCCTAATTTGGGAAAGAAAAAAAAGCACACATGGTAAACCATACAATATTCTAGATTTCGTTCATACAACATTTTTGATCACGCCTCCTAGGGGTCGATTTTACAAAAAAAAACTGAAGTTTAAGCAAACCATTACATTTTTGCGTGCATTTAAGCCTTACTTGAAAATATTTATACTCTGCATAATATGCATAGTCTGCTATAAAAGGTGGGCAGACCACGCCCTCTTTTAAAAACTAAAAGAAAATAAGAAACTACTTTCGTCAATATTCATAATCATATTCAAAATAACAATAACATCAGCAATTTTGAAAATACATTGGAAAATGATAGGATGGGGTATCCAACGGCCCGTTTTACGGACTCTTACTTTTGCTTACATACTGCAGCACTTACTGACAGGTTATTTTGCCCATAGTAAATGGGTTCATTCACCCCAATTTTTTTGGGTGAATGAAGAGTGTTATCTTCGATTGTAGCATCACATGGGGTTTATCCCTAAAAAAAATTGTCCTTTGGATCTTTGGAGAATAGCACTCTTTGCGTACGCATCAGCTTTTTTAAGGAACAGACTTTCGCAGAAACGGACAGTGGTTTATTTAATATTTTTTAATTAATTTTTATTAATATTTTTTTTTAATGCAATAATTATTTATGATAATAGGGCGGTAAGGTTTTTTTCTCCAAAATAAAAAGGCAACACCTTTGAGTCGTGTCGCAAACTTCAGTGTTTTTCGCAACTTTTTAAAAAAACGTAAAATCGAAATACAACAATAAACCATTTTTGTTATATTACTTGTAAAGTTAATTTTGAAAAAAGGTGCTGCTTATATTAAAAAAAAAGTATAACGAAAGCTTTTAAATGATTTTCATAAAAATTTTATACTGGGGTTTATTTTGGCATTTGCTGAAAATACTGCATAATTTGTGTTTTATTAAAATATTTAAAATTTGGGCTTTTAAAACATTCTTATAAAAATCCACCATAGTTTTTATACCTTGCTTTAGATGTGTTCTTCTTCTGTCAGAATATAAATATAAGACTTTAAGAAGCTAAGAAAATGATATACACGCTTTGTTTATTCATTTTGCTCATTCAAATATAAAATTTTACTTGAGTCTATACTTTTTTTACTTATTAATTAAAGCTATTAAGTTATTTATTAATAACCCTATAACTTACTACCTCAAACTTATAGCTGCCTATGGTGATGCCATGTCCAAGGCGTTGGTGTTGGGTGTCTCTTCTTGATGACAGCATATACTTGGTTTCGCCCTGGTTGACTGCTAAATCCATATTCGCCGCTTCCATCCCTATACTCACGAAGGCTTCACTGACATCACGCTTTATTCTTCCAATTATGTAAATGTCGTCTGCGTATGCGAGTTTTTTAACGGACTTTTGAAAAATTGTGCCTCTGGTGTTGGCGCAGGAATTCGGTACGATTCTCTCAAGTATGATATTTAAGAAGTCACATGACAGCGCGTCGCCTTCTCTGAATCCTTTTTTACATCAAAGGAGTCAGTGAAGTTTTTTCCGACCGTATCTTGCAGATGCGCTGGTGCATCCTCCTAACCAGCTCATTGCCAGAGGATTTAAAAAGTTAGACAGCTAGCCGTCTGCTCCGGTTGCTTTGTTGCACTTAAGCTAAGGCACATCTAATTTCAATTCATCTAGGTCGGGTGGGCGGTATCATTCCAGCCGACGTCAAACTTCCTAACAGTACTTCCATTTCCAAGCGTTGGTCGGAATATCCGCAGCTGTACCTTGGCTACAACAAGGTGGTGATCCGAGTCAATGTTGGCCCCTCGATAAGTTCGGACATTCATGATATTGGAAGAGTGCCTCGAATCGATCGCAATGTGGTTAATCTGGTTGACCGTTGATTGATCTGGAGATCCCCACGTCCCTTTATGGATATTGAGATGCGGGAACTGTGTACTAGCTACCACAACGAGCGGCAATGAGTTTTTACATTTACATCACTGATCATTTTGGTTAGCTGAAAACTTATTGAATTTTCGACAAACTGACAAACTTCATAAGAATGTCGCAATATTGGACTGTTTATCCTAGACTGTGATAATTGAGTGCGCAGCGAATAGTATCACAAGCCAGGTTAGCAACAATAGGTGAATTCTCTGACTATGACCTTAAGCTATCGATTTTGAAGTCAACGATGTCACAAGGACTATGACAAAAGAATATCCATTTCCATACCGAAGCACTAATAGTTGCTACAACTTTTCTTCTTACATGACAGTGAACATGTAACGTCCTCAACTTTTTTGTGGTATCCATTAATTTCTTTGCGATTCCAAACCATTCAAAGCCAGTGAAGGCAAGATGTTCCCTTTTGCGAAGAGCTAACACGCACTTGTTCGTTGGTTACGCCTAAAATTCATAGAATAGTAAACTAATGCTCTAGTCTCCACAGACACTAGAATGTTTTTTTGGAGGGGACGTCGTCGTCCACCCACAACCACGTTGACGCACTGAAGCGGATAATAGTTACGCTTACGCCATTGCTTTATTAGGCAAAGTCCTTTCAATTTCAATGTTCATATGTTTAGCTACTATCACACCCTTACATATTTAGGCGCCCATTATGCATGTGCCTTGATGTTTATTGCCTGGTTTCGTAACACAGTAGCTCTGCACGCCAACTCCTAATAACAATAAAGATTGGTCCCGGAAAAATACGAAATCATCCGAGGCAGAGGCGTCTCGTGCGTCGCTGGCATGTTACAAGCTCATTGCTTAAGGGGCGAGCGGTACACCCGAGGAAGTATGTGAAAATTCGCAAATTTTCCATACATAAGCTTTATAATGTGGCACTGTTCGCTCATCAGTCGAATGTTTTCATAATGCGAGACGCATACACTCAAACAAATAAATTTGATGAAAATGAAGTGTACCTACGTACACACGCGGAGAGTAGCTTTTGTTGTTAATCCCGACTCGTATATCCCTCATCTCGTTACGTATTATGGATTGTTATGCCTTAGTCACACTACATATCATGTATAAGCAATGTTACCGGCCCCAGCCTGCAGATAGTATAGTTGCTCTGTAACTGAACGAAAACTGCCGTAAAATCTGCGTAACTCTTCGCATTTGGCAAGAGTCCTTGTCATCGGAGCGAATTGCGAGGCTCATACCCTACAGAGTGCCTGTGTTTGAAATTGGGCACGTAAGAAATCTCTCGACTCTGCCATAAAATGTAATTGAATTTACAGATCATGCAAGATGATGGGGAGAGAGGGGGTTTAGCCAAGGGTATTCGCTGGTCTGGTATGGAGTTGCTTTATTGACATTTCGGGGGAAAAAAAAACAGCCTAAAATCAGGAGTTGAGAAGAATTTCACTCAAGGATATGCCTGGAATGAAATCATTGCTCTGTATGCTATTTTCTGTTTTTTGCACCAACTTTCCCGATGCACGAAGGCGGAGGAAATATTTCCTCCGTATATCGTACTGCATTCCGTCGTAGCTTCTATTTTTGAGAAGGTTTTCCGAGAACTTCAATCAGCTTTAATCAAGTCTATTGACTTGATGTGGTTGTGTGTAAAGTTTGACATCAGTGAAAATGAGGGAACTCAATAAGTGTGTAAAAAATAAATCTGGATTCTGACAGGAGACGAAACTGCGAAGGAAAAAACTTCAAGCCTTGCAGATCCAAAAACCAGCAGAGCGTATATACTACTAGTCCAGCACTGAAGAATTATACCTTTCCTGACGCAACGTGACGTCCCAAATGTCAGCATGACGCTGTATTTCTATGAAATGAAAGCAGTATCGCCATGTTGAGAAAACTTTAAACCGACAAGGCGCCAGGATATGATTGGATCGGTTTCTGCCGAAATATTTTTTTTTTTCAGCTTGCGCCCTCTTGAAATTGCTGGTGCCCGATTCACCTAATTGGCCTCAGAGCGCTCTCAACTGGTAGCTAGGCCAGGCCTGCTATGAAGTCTTAAAAGTTACTATAAACATGTCAAAGAAGCATTGTGGTGGTGAGGCTGAGGTTATGTAAAGAAAATATAATTCAAAGCGTTACAAAAGAGCTCCTTGAGTAATATAGGTGGGGAACCTTAACCTTCAAAGTCGGTGTTCAAATAGCCGTGATGTAAAGCATACCGGTCGTATGAACCGATTAATGTCCGCGAAAAAGTTCTACGCAGAATGTTATTAACGAGAGGAGCTGAGCTGTCAACTGATCACCACCTTTTGTTGTGCAAATTGCGCCTTAACGACAGTATTCATTTGCCACTCAGGCGAAAGCCAAGACTGGTGACCCGAATACGAAGGAAAAGGCTACAGAAGCGAGGTTACACGGCACGTTTCGAAAATGTTCGAACAAAGAAATTTCAACTGACCTTTTAAAAGTAGACGATGCATGGTAACTGTTTTTATCGGCAGTCATTGCCGCTGCAAGAAATGTTGAAGTAGCGAAGCGGCTTGGTGAGGCGGCTGGTGGAGAGAAAAGGTCTGCGTGATTTAAAACACCTGGAGTTCAAGATGCTATCAGGGAGAAGAATAGAACCTGTGTTGGGTGGAATCAATGTATGAACTCTATTTCTCGAGGCCGTTACATTAAGAGGCGAAGAACTACTAATGTGGCGGTCAGAACAGCCAAGGAACAGGCTTGGAAAAAGTTCGGCGAGAGGTTAGAGCACGATTACAGAAGTGCAAACAAGGTGTTTTGGCAGACTCTTTCCCGCTTCAGAGAAAAGAAGTTTAGTATCGTAAAACGGGTTATATCCAAAGACGGTACACTTCTTTCAATCCCCAACAGTGCACTGAAGCTGACAATCCCATTGCTGTCGAAATAAGGCGGCGAATAGTCCTACAGTAGATGAAGTCACTGCCGCGACTAAACCGCTTAAAATTAGTAAGTCTGCTGGAGTTGATGACATCCGGCCAGAAAGCTCAAGACAATGGGTGAAAGAAGGTGTTTAATGGTGAACATGTGTCATTTAGGTGGCCTGGGACAGCGGGAAAGCACCTAGCGACTGGCAAACAGGAGGTATTGTGTGCACTTTTAAGAAAGGGAACAAGAGAGATTGCTCCAGCTATAGGGACATATCTCTCTTTAAGAGATCTTAAGAGTCTTCCGGGAAAAGTATTCGCGAATGTGTTGAAAGCGTGCTCTAGAGCTGTAATCGAGCCTTTATTTCGGGAAGAGCAATGCAGCTTTCCGCCTGGCAGAGGCACAACCGACCAGCAGCTTACTCTGAGGGTTATTCTTAAGAAGGCCTGGGTATCTCGGGATCTTTTCAAAAATACACTACACCTGTGCCCTATAGCAGTAGGTGAATCTAGAGTCAGCATATGCGGCCTTCTGAGTGTGATGCTGTGTTCTCAAGTGAGGCTGATGCTGCGCTGAAAAAAGATCTCATACGTGGACTTTTTCCTCCACATGGGTTATTTCCATGCTCTTTGGGCTCGGTGACCCGGGTCTAAAAAAAAGAAACAGAAGATAGACTTTTGTTGGGCCAATGGTTTGTCCATCATGCACACCTTCTTTTCACAAAAAAACATTTAAAAAATACACTGATTAATTTTTCGTGGTGCCTTCGTGTGTCAAAGTATTATTTGTGTTGTTGGGTGTTTTGAGAGGGGCTGAGCTGACATGGTGTTGTTTCATTTGTGTTTTAGCAACAGTACATAGTCTTTCCCTACTCAGGAAAACCTAAAGATCGCGACCCAAGAAAGGTTAAAGGACGCTGAAGCCTGTCTTCAACCAATGATTTGCAGAGTGCGCTCTGTATAAATTTAAACAAATTTTGAATGATCCATTTTAACAACAGAATGACGATTTTTTTTCCATTTCAGTTATTGACTGCTAAAGATGTTTGTGAAGTGAAGCGGCTTGGTGCGGTAGTTTGTAATAAGAAACGTAGAGAATAAACCTCCCGAATTGGCAACACTAAGTTTTCAATCGCGAAGAACACGAAAACTGTTAGTCTGAACAGCCAAGGAACTGTCATGGAAACAGTAGATATAGATATAGATAGATATAGATAGATATTTTATTTTATTTCAGTACAATATCTTATTAAACTAGAAAACAATTTACAATTTGATACAATTCATTAAAATTAGAAATTAAAGAACGGAAATTTACTTGACATTCTATATTTTTATATTATAGTATAAATATATATATACATATATTTATATTTTATATAGTAAGACGAGAATTTGCAGCACGATTATGGATCTGCAACTAACGGGTGATTTTTTAAGAGGTTGAGAACTTTTTTTAAAAAAAAAACACAAAAAATTCGAAAAAAATTAATGAAATATTTATTTGAATCGATAGTTTGAACCTTGCAATTTAAAGATAATTTCATGCAAATGTTGACCGCGGCTGCGTCTCAGGTAGCCCATCCGCTGAGTCCAATTTTGGCATACTCTTTCACACATATCGGCCGGTATCTCACGAATGAATGCATGGATGTTGGCTTCCAGTGCGTCAATCGAAGCGGGCTTGTCCCTATAGACATTAGCCTTGACATAAGCCCACAAAAAATAATCTAATGGTGTCAAATCGCACGATCTAGGCGGCCAATTGACCGGCCCGAAACGTGAAATTAACTGTTCACCAAACTCGCCTCGCAATTGCGCCATTGTTTCGCGATGAACATTTCGAACCGAGCACGAATTTTGATAGTAAAATTCAATAATTTGCAAGCGTTGTTCATTTGTAAGACGATCCATGGTTAAATTGCAAACCAAACTGAAGCTGTTTGACAGTGACACAAGGTACTAAACACACGTCAGCTGTCAAAACCAGTGTTGCCAAAACCAAACCAGCTAAAAAATCACCCTTTATAAGAAGTTTGGGCAATCAGTTCGCATTCTCTGAAACGAGAAGTCTAACCTCATTCAAAGCGCTTAATCCACGTTCATGGATTTAGCGAAATCGTATATATTTCGAAATTGTAAATATTTCCTTTGTTTTCTTGGTTAATATTTTATTTACTGCCCTCATTCGTCGAAGTCCTTCGCAATGAGAGACTAGGATTAATGGCTTCATTAGTCAAAAAAAACCTCAGTAAAGTGGTAAGTAATTGATTTTTTTTCTCACAATAAGAAAATGGATAGCAGCTGGGTGCTCGGGAATTTTGATTTAATGAGACTGAATTTTTTATCAGACCCACAAGTTCATATACTGTAGACCCAGTCATCTGTTGTTTCATTTTATTCGTTTTCAACGTGCACATTTTTCAACCACTTCGTGTTTCTTTTTTTCTCCCTTTCTAACGAATTTCCTAACGATGTCGTGGGAATTTTCCGATTCGATTTGACCAAATTTGATTTACTCTTTGTCCTGGCTCAAATCGACGGTCGGTCATTTGTCAGCATATCCTTTGCAGTATGCAACTAAATCAGCAAATTGATTGCCGAAATTCATGGGAAAAACTATAAACCTCATCGACTCTTCCAAACCCAGCCGTTTTTAATTACGGACGATTTCAAGGAAGCATACAAAACACACAAACACAACCGATGGTCATTAATTTTGACCAACTGAACGTTTCTAGTGCTGCGAAGCTGGCCGGCAAAAAAAAAATAGAAGCAAAACTCATCCAATCACACTGGGACATATTAAGGAATTATTCAACCGGCCCTATTCGTGTGTTTGTGTAATAAAGCAAAAGGTCCTGGGGCGGCAGATTTTTCTTTTTTTTTTCGTTATTCCTATTTTCCGTTTTCGGTGTATGACCACCATGGAACAGTACCTACATACAAAGTCCCTTTATACGTTTGCTGTTGTGTCGCCCCTGGTAATGTAGTGTCAAGAGCAATGCTCCTGCTTCGTCCTAGAAACACAAGAAAAGTTCTTTTTGTTCCTCCTTCGGTTCCGATATGGCGCACGGATGGCGATTTCAGAAGCAGAAGTGCGGCAGGAATCGGAATCAGCCAGAAATGCCGCTACGGAAATATGCACAAAATAATCGCAATAACAATAATCAGCAACTTTTTGCATACACATCACAATCATATTTCTATGCGCATTTATCCTTTTATCCTTCTTTTCGTTTGCTCGGTATGGGTGTGTTTGCTTGCATTCGTGTGCGTGAAGGGAAAGAAGTGGAATCTAGGTCAAAGTTATTGATATTCTTTTGGGGGCTGCTCGGCTCACAAATTGTGTTGTGGTTGTTATTTTCGTGCTTCCTTTGAGAGTGTGGTGTGGGGGTGGGCGTATGTGGTGAGGAGGTGGGTTGCGGCGGAGTGATTACATCTCAGCGGCGGGCGAACGTGGAGAGTGATGAGCACATGGTCCATGACTATGGGTTTCGTGTTCGGCAGCAAGGGAAAATGGAGGAGCACTCTCTTCTCTGGTGCGGATTCAAGGGTTGACGGTAATGGTGATTTGAATTGACAACGAGTGCTTGATTTCGATGTGAGGTCCTTTTAACAATTTCGAACTTCGAATAACGATATTGAGGACGAGTATTTTCCATCACAAGGCTATTTGTTACACTTGTTGTATCGATTCGACTGGGTTGTGCGTTGGGTATATGGAACAGAGGCTCTTTTTGCGTTTGGAAATTTGAAACTCGTTCGGCGTTATAGGGCAATGGATGGGCGTCAGAGATGGCTTCCTTTTCATGACAATGATTGACGATGATGTAGTTTGTATAGAAGGGTGACATTACCTAGAGGCAGGCCTAAGAGTTTACTGATACGTACTTGGAGGAGCTCAACTGTCAATTGCTGTTCAGCCTTCTTCGAGCTGCATAAGTGCTTTGATCCTATTGGTTTCACGATCCAATATACTTTGAAAAATGTTGAAGTAAAACAACCTTTACGAGGCCTTGGATTGGAAAATTGGATTATTATTAGTATTCCTGAGTCTAAAATCGAATTTGAATTTAGTCTCTGATCTGAACTAGACTCTGAATCATTAATGCACTCTGTATTTTAAGGCAGTGTTGGGTTGAGGGATTGAAATAGGTATAGTTTGTCAAGATGTTTCACTCCCTTTTTCAGACGAATTTAGTTAGTGTGTAGGTTGAAGTGGTCAGTTAGAGTGGTTAGTTAGACTTGATGAGCTTGAGCTCTCTGCCACCTCTTTAACATCAGGTTCACCAAGCTTCTTGAAGTTTGTGTGCCCCGTTTTAAGCTGTGTGATTAATTTGCCTATAATTTACAAAACTATTCTACTATACTACTGAAACTATAAAAGGACTCAGAAATATTTTATACCATAGCGAGAACATTCAATTTTGAATGTGAATAGTTATGGCATAAAGCTTGGCTATGCATAAGAACTAAGCCAACGTACGTATGGCTCGGTTTTTAATATGCACAAAGTGTAAAAATTGGTAAAATCCACCGGGGGCCACGCCGAAAATTAGGTTTTTCGTTAGACAACTATGAGGCCAAGCTCACGCCATCGAACATTCCCACTTTTATCACGTCATATCTTTTACAATTTGAAGTATTTGTGAATTTGCCATAAATCACAAGAAAAACAAGTGGGAAAGTGCAACAGTGCGTGTGTAAAAACTTCTGTCCGTCTGCGACGGATTGCAATACACCCTACCCTACCACAAAACGAAACTGTCACGCCTCCAAAAAGTGGGCGGGATATCAAAATATAACTGTTGAAAGCTTTTTGCTGGGTTACATAAATTTCGGACTGCAACTCCGCCTCTTTAATTAAAAAAATAACTTTTTTAAAGGTACAAAAGTGGGCGGAAGCATATACTATGCATGCAAAAAAGTTAGCAAAATTACCTATAACTTTTGTAATGTAATTTTTTGTGAAATTTCATATTATATTTATTGAAAAACAACAATTTTAAGTTAAAATCCCTTAAAAAGTGGGCGTGGTCAATGTAAAGGCCAAACTTTTTCGTGTACAGTGGTCCCACACACCACTGCACCGTGGCGCCCACCACACCGTGTAACACCAAATCTAAAAGTTTTGGCCTGAATTTATCTATACTGCATTTCAATTGCCCAACAATGGGCGTGGGCTGAAAATTAAACACAATCAATTGTATTTTATTTTAAATCCTGAGAAAAAGCGCTAAAAGCGAAAATTATTTCTGAAGTTTTTTCCTAAAACACCCCCTTCAAGTGGGCGGAGACTTAGCAAATAGTCATACCTATCTTAAATATTTGTCTGACAATTTTTTCTTTTCGGTTTGGAATGAAATCGGGTTTCTTAATTTCTAACATGTTAAAAGTGGACATGGTCAATGGTGTGCGCGGTCCAATCTCTGCCCTTATAAAGGTATCCTCTAAGTGTTGCTCTGCACCAACATTTGAGTTTCTACGAATTGTCTATCTTGACCAAAAGGCATTTTGAAAGAAAATGTGAAATAGAGTTAGTTTCACATAAAAGACCCTTCACCCTTTGTCACCCTTTGTCTGTGCAACAGAAGAAGCAGCGCTGCCCCAAGTTTCAGCACTCTCGCTTGATTTTAAAGACCATAAGCCAGGGCGGACGGGCATGGCTTTATTATTTCACTTATCGGTCTCGATCATATCTCTAAAAAAAACTTAACGGGCTTCGATGATTATTTCACAGTGTTGCAAACTAATCTTCAGGAGTTCCTAATCGATACTAACAACCCACCACAATTTCAAGGCTGCGTATGACGAGCTATATAGGGCAATGTCTAGTTTTGATATTCCTGCCGAATTTTTCAGCTTGCGCAGGCTGACGATGTAAGACTAACGCTGTTCCGTCAATATCCGTGTGATGTGAAAAAAAAATGTTGATAAGGTGACGTGCTTTCACGCGACTTTTCAGAGAATTGAGCATAACTTTCGTGCCAACACCAGAGCCACAATTATTTAAGAGCACGATGGCACAGCTAAGAACATGCTGTCATCAAGAAGAGTCATCCAACACTGATAAATAGCTTAAAGATCACTATAGACGCCTACAACTTTGAGGTAGTTAGGGACTTTGTCGAACTGGGTTCCGATATAAACTCAGGCAACATCAATAAGAGCTGAAATCAAACGAAGGTTAAGTCTTGCCATTCGCTGCTTGCTTGGACTATGATGACAGCAAAGTATAGCAAAGCCGTATCTCGAGCAACGAAAGTGTCCACTCATCAGTCCTCCGAGTGATATTTGGTCCCGTCAGCATCGACAGAGTAAAGAGAACGTGATGTAACATTGAACAATGACTGCTCGACCTAGAGCAGTTGGCTCCAGAAATCTCTGCATACACAGCACAGGGTCGGCGCAACAGAGAAAGAAGCGCCAAGTTTCATAAGGCTTTGCTCCGTATGCATCCTTAAAGCAAAAGAAGATACCTTTCATCTTTTGGCAGTCGGTCCAAAGTATAAAGCATTTATACTTATATATTTTGGAAAGCCACTTCCTTCTGTTAAACCAAATATTCTGAATGGATGATCCTGGCACACACAAGCTAGGGATTTAGAAACTGTTCTATAATAAAGATACCAAATTTTCTCCGACAATTTCAAGATAAAATGAATTCAATTATAAACAATTAGAAGATTGTCATGTTTCTATCTTTAAGCAACCGAATAAATTAAGATTTGAATTTCAATTTTAATACAAATTTCCAAAAAAGACCTGGCAAATGGCTTCGGTATATAGACTTTTGCCTTTCAGTTTTAAGTTCTTTGTTTTAAAAAAAATTTTAAGCTAGTATATAAGCCTATGATAAAATGAATCTGAATCTGATTTCTGATCTGAATCATATGGCGCACGCAAGTGGAAGTAGAAGGGGACCTCAGCCAAATTCGCGTGTAAATCTGGAGAAGGATTTTAAAAAGCAGAGCTGCTTGGTGAAGTTTGTTGGTAAAGCCCCAGGTCCCGCCGGACTGTAGCACGGTCGAAAGTAAGTATGCACACCGAACTGAGTCTAAAACCAATCTTTCAAGCTTAAGAACGGAAATCCCATCCGCACCCCCACATTTAATAGAATAAACACCAAATTAAGTTGCCTATCAGCCGGCGGCTTGGAAGTAACCCATGATCCTGCAGTTATGGAATGTGGAATGACAAACTAGAAGAACTTCCAGCCATCAGCCAAGTGCATCTCGATCCATAACACTGGATGTTATTAAGTCTAGTGGCATCAAGCTAAGCTTTTAAGCCTCCTAAACCAGTTCGAGTTCTTTCGCATTGATTAATGGGATGTTTCGTGTGCGTTTTGTGAACTGACGCCGTCTTGGATGCTTGAATATCTACTGATGGCCGCAATATCCCCTCGCTGAAGCATAGCGCTGTTGAGGTAACGAAAAGCGTTACCATAGCCGGGTGGAAATTAATTTTTTCCGGGTTGAACCCGGTCGGATACAAGTGGGACGTGAAATTCTGACTATCAAACGTTCGCTTGCTGACTGGGTTACCAGGATCAGCATATAATATCCTAGCCGGCTTCATCTTTCTGCTCATTATGGGAGGTGTGGAGTTGTTGCATTTTATAGCTGCCAGATTCACATTTGGCCGGTGGTAACTGTGGTGATAAAAGCCATCCACGAAACAGCTCATCTTGAAACAGTCGCACCTGGGTTTTTGTTTTTGAAATTCAGGCCACTCCTCTGGAGCCGCACCATAAGTATCCGTCGTCCATATTACAGAGTGTCCTGCATTCAATGATCAATTGGGTTGACGATTGATTGATCGGGGGATGTGCGCAGCTAGCAGTAAGTTTTGCTCCGTATCAAAGTCGGTCAGCTTAAATCTGTTATCAAATGCCGTACAGGATGTGTTTTTCGACGTTGCCACCGTAAAAGCCCCTCTTCCTAGCTTCTTAGGACAGTATTGAGATTAAAACTAGGACACTGGTGATACGTTCTCTCCAAGAGCTCGTAGAACACATCTTCGGTGTCATCATATTTGCTGTTCTGTGACGGCATGAGCGGAAATCAGTGTAATATTGTGGTCCAGAGCAGACTTCAGACTACAGACTTTTTCCCTCAGTCTGCCTGTAACAACAAAACCATTTTCAAATAAACAGATTTCAACATCAGCTGTCCTTGGCTCATCTATGTTGTTCGTCATCGGTAAATCCGTCTGGTTCAGAGGTCGATGTTGTTTCGTAGCCATATTTTCTTTACGTTTCTCATGGCCCCCAGCTCCTGAAATAAACAAGTCCTGCAATCAACAGGACCAGCGGAGGTGAAGGCCTAAGCTACCATGCGTCTTATCCTGTATGCCACGTAGCAGGCCAAATAGGCACAAGAAACCAATGTTCTGGTGGACCGAAGAAATAGCAGAACTCAGACTAAGATGCATCCACCTTAGGCGGAGAGTCGTCTAAGAAACCGAGAGCGTGACCACAAGAGGGCAGGGACAGAACTCAAGAAAGCCATAATTACGAGCAAAAAACCGAAGTAGGAGGAGCTTTGGCAATACATAACCATCACCAAGAAGCCCATCAGCCTACCGGCCACTATGCATGGTAGACACATCAGGAAAGTTTCTGGAAAGGATGTTAAGGGCCCGACTTGCTAGCGATATACAGAGCGCGGGCGACTTGTCCGAAAGGCAGCATGGCTTGCGAAGAGGTCACTCAAAAGTCAAGGAATTAATCAAGACGGTACAAGCTGCACAGCAAGGCAATCACTACTCAAGGAAAATTTCTCTTCTTGCTGCCCTCGTAGGTGAAGAACGCCTTCAACTCGGTCCGATGGCAGAGCATCCTCGCCCCACTGGTAAATAAGTTTCGAGTGCAACATTATTTACTTAGGCTACTAGATGACTTAAGGATCGGAAATCTACGACACCGCAGAAAGATGCTACACCAAAAACATTACCGAAGGCATTGAGCCTTGTGCTTTGGCCCGGATTTATGCAATGTCTTCTATGAGAAATTCGTTGGATGGAAATGCCTGGCGATCCTTTCATAGGGTTCGCAGATGACATCGGCGCAGGTATCACCGCCAAGAACACTAAAGAAGCCCAGAGAAAGCTTAGTCAAAGAATGAGACGAGTACAGCAGGAGAGGATGTCAGACCAAAGCTGATAAAAAGCAAGACCGCAAAAAGGTACCTGGGTATAACACTACACTGCAAGCTTACATATTGGTGCCACATTAAATCGAGATCAGAATGTGCTGCAAAAATAACAGCATCACTCAGTGCACTCATGGCAAACACTGGAGGCACATCTATGAGCAACCGAAAACTTGTCTCAAGTCGATTACTCCCTCCATCCACCTTTATGAATGAGTAATGGGCTTATGCTTTCAGCATGGAGAACTACAGGAAAAAAATGGCGGTAGTGCAACGAAGTGGAGCCCTACGCATTACAAACAATAGCAGCAGGACTGATCACGAAACATCTTTTTGCTGCAGAGAGAAAATTTGTGTACGAGAACAAAAGAGAACTAGGCGTTGAGGCGCCAATAGCAGAGGCACAGGGATTGACAAGAGGGAAATGGCAACGCGGGTGGAACACCGAAACAAGGGGAAAAGAACAGCTAGACTAATAAGGTGTTTGGACGGAGCGGAATCATGGGGAGGTAAACTTTTATGTTACCCAATTCCTAACAGGGCACGGATTTTTTAACAAGTACCTCAACAAAATCGGAAAAAAAGACAGCTGCTGCTTTATTGAAGAAGTATTGCTGATTTATTTGCTGCTTTATTGAAGAAGTATTGCGAACAAAAAAGAGGGAGGAAGACGTACAGATGCTTTTTCCACATACAGACCGAAGCTAAACCTGAGAGGAAACCTAACATAGGAAAGTGAAAAAGTCGGTACAGCCGGGAAAAAACAACATTACCCCAACGTTGGGCGAAAGTGGTCCCAGGTTGGTTGGCCAAGAAGGAAAAGGTTGTGTTTTTGATGGGTGAGAGTCACAGATGGCTTGGAAAGATCGGCTTTCCAGGTTCGCATTAAGCGTTCCACAACCTCCGTAAAAAAATAGGCCGCAGCTCCGGCGTTCACTAAGTAGTTACCAATTATGAGATAATTTTAAAAATTCAGGATCCAATTTGACATTGTAGTGGCTGCTTCAAAAAGTTTTAATCTTGCTCCTTTTTTCAGGACCTTTTTTTCGAAACCTTAGTTTTTGTAAATTTTTGTATTATTCGCAAACACTGAGTCCAAAAAAGTACCTTTGTATGTTTATTTCCAAATCACTATGTACTTTCGTACGAAAACAAAAAAAAAGCCCTGATTACTTTGCCATAATATACACTTAAGCGAATGTCAAGATAATCATTTCAATTTCAGCTCTTTTCACGGACGAGACGTGCCATTTATCATTCCACTTCTAATTTATGGACTTCTCATGAAAGCACTAGACAGACGTTGTCAGGACAGTTGTTATTGGACAGGATGTCATCAAAAGCGAGTGTTTACGAGTGAAGCAGTTAAGATGACGGTGGAGAGCAGCCATTGACGATAATGTTATTAACAAAGTACCATTTGGAATTATTTTGATTTGACACGAGTTCGGCTACAGAATATCAAGTAGTGGTTGTATTGTGTCGACACGTCTAAGAGAACGAACGCATTTTCATTTGCGTCGAAATAAAGTATGCGCATAAATCTTTTTCAAATCCAGCAATAAAGGATGAACTACTTGCTCATTATGTGTGCATTAAAGGAGATAATATAGGAAAGAAAAAAAAATTAAAGGGGCGTACTTAAGGGTTTAATATTTAATGCACGCAAAAATGGTGCAGCAAAGAGTGTACTTTTACAAGTTACAGCATAGCTTTTTCGAAGTCCCCGTCACACATCTCTACAAACAAGCGAGCCCTTTGAAAGTTTTTACAAAAATCTAAGGCCCTTTGAATGGCAATCATACTAAAATATTGCTCTCATAACGTGGGAAAACCTCATTGTTAAAAAAGCAGGATAGTTAGAATGTGGTCAAAAAGAATTAATTAGTGCGGAAAGTCACCCACAGCCAGTAACTAAACTTTTGTTTCTTCCTTGAAAGCCAGTCTCCTTGGTGAAGATTTAATTTCACAACGGCGCTAGGTACGGCTCCTTTTAGTAGGTCAATATCGCTGCTTCCTTCGGATGGAATTACAAAAAAAAAAAACAATTTGATGGCTGATTGCTTCCCACCTTCAGGTACCTTCAACATACACATCAGGTGGGTAAACATATAGGCACGAAAAACCAATTAAAAAAAGTCCTTTGAAATGAAAATTGATTCAATATGAAGTCACCCTTGTATGACCTAATCCTATCAAAATGGGATTTGCAAAGGTACATTGAACAGTACATGGTGTAAAAAGTTATGTTATGTGGGCGAAATGGTGAACGTGTACAAGAACGAAACTAACATCCGATATACCTTTGCAAAGGTTTAGTCTTTTATTGTATTGGCATGGGAAATGCTATCCGAAAATAAAGGCGACAACGGGGAGAGACTACATTTTTGTGCGCTTTTGTCAAAGTTGAAAAGGTGACAATTTTCGTGTGAGAGTTTAGCCGAAACGAGTGTAGACCAATTTCATATCAAACATTGCGTTGCTTAGTAGACTGTGATAAATTTTGATGAGGACTTAATCCAAGGATGGGATGGGTGAAAAGGAATAAGCTTCGGTGAGTACCGGACAATATTTTATTCAAAGGCTGACTTCTGTTGCCATGGCTAGCTGCCAATTGCTAGCTTTGACTCCATACTCAGTTGAAAGAGGTAATAGACGTAATAATAGAAGTTTCAGATTGCTCAATAATTTTTGAAGCGGTTTCTCCTGCATTCTTCGACCATGAGATCAAAGCCGGGCTTTTTCGAGTGCGGCTGTGATTTTTGATCTTTTTCCTTTCGATAATCTTATCTTATTATAGTTCAGAATTGGCAAGAGAGATCACTTCTTTAACTTATGGAGTTGGTGGTTGTGCGTCTAAGATCAATTAGCTCTGATTGACATTTAAAAAGCCAGAGACTCTATTCTAAAGGCAAAAACTCTCTAGGTTTTTCTTGTCGCAAGACAGCGGCCTTTGCCGGCAGTCTTTTTCAGTCTGTTCCCTGTCGTAAGATGAAGTCAACTTTCTTGATACAAAGCTGCGTCCATTTGTTCCACACAGCTCAAGTTTATTTCCCAATTGCTAAGACTTGTTATAAGGTATAAATAAGTAATAAAACGAATTTCATTAAACAACTGGTATTTAGACTAAGACTACCAAAGTTTTAGTCTTCTTTGGCAATGACCCTGGAGCAAAACCCCAGCTCTAGACAATAAGACGACCCTAACACGGTGGAGGAATTAACTCTAGCATGACGAAAAAAAAGCTACATGACGAAAACGCATCACATCCCGATGGCAGCTTAACAGAGACCTTGCAGGAGCTGCTTAGCTGAAAAAGAGGCTCAAAATAGGGGGAGACCTAATCAACTGGCTAGTGTTTCCCGTTCTTGACTTCAAAACAGAAACTGTTGCAATAACCTGTCGAAAAACTGTAGAAAATAATGAATATTACGATCAGCGACCAAAACATCAGATCGAAGGACGCAGCTGCAATCGTTATAGCTTGATTAATCCCCATTGATATTTTCGCAGACGAGATGTTTTTAATCTACAACAGGGCCACCTCGAGGCAGCAAGAACCAACAGCAACAAAGTTAACTAAGAAGGAAGAAATATCAACTTCATTATCATTTTGGCAAACTCGGTGGTGCAGCAAAGGGAGATCGGCCTACAGAGTTATCCTGTCCTTTGCGATCAATGCCGAATCGATAAACAGAGGCATTGAAAACTTGGCAAGCTCGGTGGTGCAGCAAAGGGAGATTGACCTACAGACTTATATCCTGTCCCTTGCGATCAGGATAAGCAGAGGCATTGAAAACTTGGCAAGCTCGGTGGTGCAGCAAAGGGAGATTGACCTACAGACTTATATCCTGTCCTTTGCGATCAGCATAAAAAAAAGCCATTGAAAATTTGGCAAGCTCGGTGGTGCAGTAAAGGGAGTTTGACCCACAGACTTATCCTATCTTTTGGGATCAGGATAAAGAGAGGCCATGGAGACTGACATTATCATTCTACGAAGTCCCGATCTGGGCACCGTGACTATCGCAAGTATATCTATGTATACGGCTTCGGACACTGCAGCAAACCCTTATGGCCCGGAATGCTGAGATTAAGAGGAAAACACGGAGCAAGCAAATTTCATTTGAAGACAAAAACACGGAGCAAGCACAGACGCTTCACGGAATATAAACTTAGTCTTCCAAGTCCACAGTACTTAATGGAGGAAATACTATGGTCAAAAGAAGGTTGAACGGAAAAGAATGGATTCATATTACCCGTGCAAAACGAGCTGGTACTGAGAAGAATTAAAAAAAAGACCGTCAAGTATGAAGACATACGCGGAGCGGTCCGTCGGCTTTTGTTGAAGGTTATGGTCATCTATATTGCGCAGTTTGCGTAACATTTTATTTATTTATTAAAATTATTTCTGGATATATTTTACAGTCTGTAATATACTTTTTTCGTAGTGCTATCTTCTGTTCTTATATTGGGTGTTTTTATATTGGGTTTCGTTTCGTTACTCTAAAAAAATGCTGGCAAAAAACTTTACCGTTACGAAAATAGAGGGAATTACATACTTTTCCTTGGCCACAGAGAAAAACAAACAGCAATTTAGATTATTTTTAATTACCGTTAGACTTTTTGATCAATTTTACAACCACCTGTGCTAGCATTTGCCACTTTTCTCTAATTCTGCTGACATGGATTTCTGAGAAAACGGTAAAAATATGCTGTTTTTTTTGCCTGTTTGAATGGGCTTAAAAACTTAGGTCGAAAACGGAAAAATTTGAAACGTTTTTGATGCAGTTCGCTTGCCTTTTAAACATTACATACTTCAGCCAAATTTAAACAAGGTCATAACCGTTAAGGAACTAGAAATCTTTAAAAAAAAGTTCTTCGAAGTTTTTGGATATATTCGAAGTCTGTTATGGTTTTGCATAAAATTTAAGAAGATGGACTATGGAGATAGAGGGGGAGACATGCGTGCTTTTGACCTTTTCTATAATTTTTTAAATTTCAAAACCATAAAACAAATATTTTGCAATTTTTTTTCCAGTTCCCGTTAGACTTTTTTCAAATAGCACAACCAGCAGCACTAGCCCTGGGTATTTTTTTTTTAATTCTATGGCCACCGGTTTATGCGCAAACGGTAAAACAAGCTCCTTTTTTATTTCGTTTTTTAAATAGGCTTCTAAGAACTAAGGTTAGGAACGTCAATTTAAATAAAGTTTAACGCAGCTTTCCTTCTTTTTGCAAGCTTTGTACTTTAACCGAATCTGAAAAAGATCGCTTATACCGTTAAGCTACTAGAAGACTTAAAAAAATTGGTTTTGAAAATGCTTTTATGTTTTTCAGTTAAATCTCAGAAGATTTTGAAATTTCAAAATCCGCTATAATTTTCCTTAAAATTTTGAATTATTTCTGATACGTGTGATTTTTTCATAGAATTCCACCAAACAGCACTTGAGATAAGGCGGGGGGACACTTTTTTTCATGTATTTTTGCGATTTTTTTTCGAAAATGCGTTAAAACTGCAGTACTCAACTGTTTTTGAAAAATATGACCTAAGTTCTTGGTTTACTTTGAGTTGTTTTATACGTATGTTCAATATTGCTTTTGAACGATAAGCCGTTCAAAAGTTATGGCCTCCAACACTTTGAAAAACGTCATGCATTTTCGACTCTTCATTTCCCAAAACCGTCTTGATATTTTCGAAAAGTTTAATTTTTTAATTAATACCGTGTCTCCTCCGAGCACTAATCCTCGATTTATATAAATCTTTATTAAACCCTCCACAAATCACGCAATTTACCATACAAATTCAAATCCTCTCGGCAAGCGATTAAAAATAAATCCTCTCATAAATCCCATTCACCCTATTCAACAACCTATTTTCTACACCTTTATGACAGTTTGAGAATTAAAAAAGGAAACTGAAACTGTCCCTGTGCGACAGATCTGTCACAAGTACGTTTTCTATTGTGACTTTTACTGAGGAAATCGTTTTTCGCTCCTGGGGAATGACATCGCCACTCTCCTTTGAGAGCCAAAATGACAGAAACAGCGTGTCAAATTAATCCTATAATTGTCGGATGAAGCCACTTTATGATTTATTTTTAATCACCTCCGGCTAATCTTCTTTTAATTGTCGGTGGAGACATAGTATAAAGCTTGGTATTTCTTAAACCTAAGTTTCGTTTTTCTCGTTCTTGCCTACTAAACTTCTTGAAAAAAAACTAAAAAACATTCACATGAAACTTCAAACTGTAATTTAACCGTTAATTGTCTGAAAAAAAAAATTGTCCTCTTTGGATTCTCTGACTATTTCCGCAGTTTATACGCACACCAAATTTTGTCTTTCTACGACTTACCGTTCAGGAGTTATAAAACGATTGGACGGACGGACGGACGGACAACGTAGCGATACCATAAGAAGTCCTTTTTGCATTTTTGGACGGACCGCTAAGAACAAGTGAGTAAGTGCAAGAGTCCATATGTGACAAACTTCTATATACCCGACCCTATATACCGTGTTACACCAAAACTTAATTTTTTTTGTCTCGAATTAATATATAATTTGTATAGGCCACGTCCCCAAAAGTGGGTCCAGGTTAAAAATAATCAATTAATTGTTATTTCGTTAGATACATTCCAAAATGCGTTTAAACCGAAAATTATATCGAAAAAAAAGATTTTTCCTAAAAACGCCCCCTAAAAGTGGGCGGAGCTTTAAACTTTGTATGGACCAAACTTTGCAGATAGTTATATCTTTAATATTTGTCATACAATTTTTTTTCGATTTGGAGTCAACTTTCCAAGAAATCGGGTTTTTAAAGATCTAACATTTTAAAAGTGGACATGGTCGACATTGTGGGTGATCCAATTTTGGTCTTGTTAAAGGTCTTGGGCCAATATTGCTCAGTACCAAAATTTAAGCTCCAATGATTTGTCTCTCTTGACCAAAAGACATTTTGAAAGAAAATGTGAAATAGAGGTTGTCTCACATTGAAGCCAGTAGTGGGCGTGGCCGTTGACAGATTTAGTCAATTTTCACACTTTGTCTGTGCAGCAGAAGATCCGAGACGTTTACCAAGTTTCAGCTCTCTAGTTTGATTTTGAAGACCTAAAACCTTCACACATACAGACGGACGGATGGACGGATGGACGGACATGGCTAAATTGATTCACCTGTCGGTCTCGACCATATCTCTAAAAGGTCTTAAGGGTCTACGGTGATTATTTCACTGTGTTACAAATAATGCATTAGAATTAATATACCCTCGGTCGGGTATAAAAGTAGAGAAAAGCAGACAAATAGAGCACAGCGTAACACGCGCTAACCAACCCTACGACGTAATACCTAACGACAGTCGCGCCTTGAAGCACCTGAAAATAATCAAGGTTTAAGAACAAAATGAGTTTCATACGGTACGAAATGAAAGCCACAGGATCATATTACAAGGGAGAAGAATCAAAATCTATGGAAAAACACATAAACGTAAAAAAGACGATGGAAGGGCAGTGAGTTTGTCGCCTAGTTAAGAGCTTTAGGAAAGCATCACCCAGACAGGATACGAATTCATGACCTGCAGCAAAGCAGACCACACATTAAGAAATGCACCAAGGCACATATATATCAAAACGAATTATACCAGTTAATAAATGAGTTCCCGAAATATTTATAAAACCTCCACTATATTTCTTTGAGCGATGAACATGCACTGTTTATTTCATGGGAACAAAATTATGAACTCAAGGCACAAATCAACTTTTAGAGTTGACCATTAATTAGAGTTTTAATCGCATGAAGGGTCCTCAAAGATCAGGCACACACGTCAAAGGAGTTATATGATTCATAATCTCTTAATCAGATTAGGACTCTTGATGAAAAAGAAATTGTAGCTGAGGGCTTTATGAGTAATTCATAAAGGGCATAACTAAAGATAAGACTTTTACAAATGGCATAAAAAAGTAGGCCATGCACGCAATATTTTGTTTAACCGAAAGGATCTTCTTGACCTAATACCTTCGAAAGGCTAATACCTTTGCCTTTCGAAGCCTTTGATTTTAAATTTATGCTTTCTTTTTATGCATTTTCGAACACTGCATCGTAATGGAATAGTGCATGATTGATGATTTAAAAACCGATGTGATAAGTACATAAATAACTTCAAAAACGAATTAAAGCCGACACGACGGAAAAGTATGATTGCTCCATTTCTGAGTTCCTAAGTGTCAACCTAACCTGTCTAAAACCATAAGCCATAAGCGTAAACGTGATATAGCGTAAAGTTAATGGTTAGACACAAATTCTAGCTGACAAGCTATTGGTTTTATGCAAGTATAGCTATACTGCCACGTACGTATATTGTAGATAAGCCTAAAACTTTTTGAATTTATAATGCCTTAACAACACATACACGCTAGGCGCAACCTTAACGCAGTCCTCAAAGATAAATGGTTCTTCACTTCAATCCGGCCGGCGCTGTGCCTAAGCTTTGCACGTTTTCGTTCATGCACAAGAGTGAAAAAGGAAATTGTATTCAGGACAATATGTTTCCTAAATCGATTTTCCAATTTCGCATCTTTTGATCAGAGAGCTCCTTCCATTAGGATAATTCATATAAATTTAAACACATGTACGATTCGTATGTATGCATGGGTGACAGAAATAATACGCAATAAATGATAAGTGCACGTGTTTCAAAGTTAACAGAAGTAAAAAAGATTTGACTCGTTTTAATAACGTTTCCAACGTACCTACAGTTGAAAAACGTGACGCAACATTTTGAATAGGTTTTTGAGTAGCTTACCACACATCTTCTTCAGGTTGAAAGCATTGATCCTTAAAATGTTTGCACATCCCAAAAACTTTACCTTAACTTTGTGGCTTTGAAAATAAACAAACTCCAAGTAAAATTGCAGCGACAACTTTTCATAATTAAACTACCGAAAGAGAATCCTATAAGGTTACCGACTTGACTAACTCACTGTGGACTCAAGAGCAATTCAAAGTAAGTTAAATGATTTCCGACTGCTATTAGAAAAAGATAAAAAAAAACTAGAAAAGAATCACTCTTTAAGTCTTTTAAATCTGAAAGAGCTAACCCTTCTCATAGTAAAACTTATACAGCGTTGACGTAGCTGTTAAGTATTTTAATGATCTCTTCTTCACTTTCTCGAGGCTTTAGAACAAGCTCGATTTAAACACATTTCAAAGAAGGATAAGGCTTCGGAATACCCTGCACTGAAGTCCTGCACTTTAAGGTTTATTTCAATCAGATATAATTAACCAACAACTTCTTGCTTAACCTTTCGAGTTTGAGTTGACGAAAAACTAAAGCTCCTTGCCTGCATTGCAGGCAGGACCTTAACAGACAGCATTTTATCCAAGAGTTTGTGACGCATTCTGTCCCGGGATGAGCGTCTTCTTGGTCGGCGTCTGTTGTCCATGTTAGGATCGGCCGGGTAGAAACCTGGCAGCTGGCTATAAAGAGCTGGTTGCGGAGAATTTTCTGGTCTGGCGTCACACATAAGATGACTGCAGAGGCAGGTGTGGGTATACTCACAAGCTCCCGGCTTTCAGAGAACGTATTTGACATTATGGCATTGGGAGGGAGGGTTTTGATCTGAAAGCTTAAGCTTGAGCGATCGACTTTAGCTTTAGTGCAAGTGTATGCACCGAATCGAGCATACGACCGATTCGGTGCATACAGAGTATGCGGCCTCTTGAACGAAGTTGATGCTGCCCTGGACAGATTGGCCGAAATAGACTTCGTTTTTCCTAATGGGTGACCTCAATGCTCATGTGGAGAAGTGTGATTGGGAGGCACGATAACCCGGATCAAAACAGGAACGGAGAGAGCTTGTTGGAATTTTGCTGTGCGTATGGCTTGTCCATCATGAACACCCTTTTCCCACACAAAGCCATTCACAAATACACTTGGTACCGGCACAATTTTAACCATCGTATGTTAAAAATATGGTTTGTGATGTTCGCGTTTTGAGAGTAGCTGAGCTGTCAACTGATCACCACCTTTCCTGATATTCCATTGCCACTCAGGCGAAAGCCAATACTGGTAAAATGTATATCGTGCGAAAGTTTGACAAGATGCTGACTCCGACTACAGAGAACGATTTGCACGGCATGTTTCGGAGAAGTTTGAACAAATTCCAACTGACTTTTTAGATGTAGAGAAAGAATGGCAGCTGTTTTTATCGGCAGTCAATGAATCTGCAAGAAATGTTTGTTTAGTGAAGTGGCTGGGTGTGGCGGTGAATAAAGAACTGCGTGCTTAAAGGCTCCGGGAGTTTAAGAAGCTCTTCTTTTAAGAGAAAAGAAAACAGCCTATACTGTGCGGTGGAATCAATGTAGGAACTCTATAACTCGAGCCCGGTACATTGCGCCGCGAAAATCTTCCAATATGGTGGCCAGAACAGCCAAAAACAGGCATGGAAAAAGTTCGGCGAGAGGTTGGAGCACGATTACAGATCTGCAAACAAGACATTTTGGCAGACTATTCGCCGACTCAGAGGAAGGAAGTTTAATACCGTTCAAGGGGTAAAATCCAAAGACGGTATCTTCTTACAAATGAGAACGACGTCTTACGCAGATAAAGCGAGCACTTTTCGGAGCTGCCCAGTCCCCCAAGATGGCAATGCCATTGCTGACAAGATTAGGGCAGAGAATAGTCCCACAGTAGGTGAAGTCACTGCCGTGATTAGATCCCTAAAAGTAGGTAAGTCTGCTGGAGCTGATGAAATCCGGCCAGAAATGCTCAAAGCAATGGGTGAAAAAGGTGTTAAATGGCCAACTGTCAATAAGGTGACCTGGGATAGCAGGAAAGCACCTAGCACCATTTTCAAAGAGGGGGCAATAGAGCTCTAACTTTAGGGGTTTATCTCTCTTAAGACTTCCACGAAAAATATTCGCGAAGATGATGGAAGCGCGTTTCAGAGCTGTAATGAAGCCTTTTTTTACGGGAAAAGCAGTGCGGCTCTGGGCCTTGCAGAGGCAGAACCGACTAGCTTTTTACTTTTAAGATTATTCTTGAAAAGGCTTGGAAATATGCCCAAACCAGTCCATGCGTGTTTTTTTTTTATTTTGAAAAGGCTTATGGCCGGTTTCTTTGGGAGTAACCCTGAAGTGTACGGAGAAATGGCGTCAAATCCCGTCCCTTTGATGTGTGCGCTCGACTTCGCCAGGGCTGTGTTCTATTGCATCTTTTTTTCAAAGCATATATGTCCTGGACTGTGAAGCACAGTCTAGGTGCAGAATCTTTCGAAATCGCTGGCGTCAGGATGAGCCACCTGATTTCCGCCGATGATTTAGCTGTTCTTCCCTCGTCTGTCGAGGAACTACAGCGAGCACTGGATGGGTTTGCGGCCATCTGTGGTGAGGCTTGGATGAAGGTTTATGTGAGCAAGTCCGAAGTGATGGTTGTTTCCCGCATTTCTCCGCAGTGTAAATGGTCCCTGCACATAAATGGTGTCCCATTGTAACAGGTAGAGAAGTTAACCTCTGGGTCTTTTTCAGGAAATATGGAAGGAGTGATACTGAGTTATCCTGTAGGATAGGCCAAGCTGGAGCAATAGAAAATGAACTGTGCCGGCCGGTCATCAGGAAGGCTAAGCTTGAAGTGAAAGCAAAGATTTCAATATTTAATTCATGAGAGAACTGTGCAAAATTTCTGCACCAACACCAGAGGTACATTTTTTTCAAAGTCCGCACAATTACTCTTATCCGCAGATGACATTATCGTTATCGGAAGAACTAAGCGTGTTGTCAGTGAAATCTTCGTGAACATGAGTATCGGGAAATTAGTCGCGAATATGGGCTAAGCAAACAACGAAAGCAAAACCAGCTATATCTACTGTCACCATGAAAAGAAACTCACCACCAACGTTTTGGACAAAACATCATCATAGGCAGCTTTAATTTGGATGTAGTTAGGGACTTTGTCCACCTGGATTCCGCTATAAATTCTGACAATGGCACCAGAGCGGATATCAAACGAAGGATAACTTTGGCCAATCGCTGGTTCTTTCGGCTAAGAAGGCAATTGAGTTGCAAAGCCTCTTCCCGAGGAACTAAGGTTTATGGTACAGAAGCATGGATCCAAAAGTGGGTAAAAATGCTTAAGGCTGCTTAGAAAGGAAAATCCTTCAGACAAATAATGGAGTTATAATATCAATCTGTACAGAATGTATAACCAGAAGAGTCAAAATACAACGGTTGCGAGGGCTGGGTCACCTAGATCGGATGGACACTAAGACCCTGCCCCGACAATTTTCAAATCACCGCAGATACGACGCAGAAGAGGAACACCAAGACACAGTTGGTGCACGCAAGTGGAGGGGAACTCAGCCAACTTTGCGTGCAAAACTGGAGACGGCATGCTGGAGACAGAGGCGACCAGCGAAGCTTGTTGGCTAAGGCCAGATGCCATCCCGGACCTTAGCGCCACCTTAAGTAAGTAGTAGTAGAGCAAAGTGGGGAAGAGAAGGGTCACTTTGTTAAAGGCTTAAACTCACTTTTTGGTGAGTCTACTGTTTCTGTTCAGTCAACGGGACGCCAGGTTTCGTTCCTTGCATTTTAACTAGGTAACGCTCCATAAACCTTTAAGGGTCGGTTTTTCAGGGCTAAGTTAAGCCCAGTTAAAACCAAGATCTGTTAGTCCCGGGAAAAACCGAAACTAGAGTTAACTCAGCGAACAGATTCCCAGTGCAGGGTTAACCCCGTCAGTAAAGTTGACCAAATCTTCGACCTTAGAAATTGTTGACTCTCCCAGCTCTTACTTCACACAGAAAAACACAGGAAAAGAAGTTTGAGTCATTTTCAGATGCCATTTTTCACAGAAACACGCAAAGCCTTTTCACATAGACAAAAAAACACTCAAAGTTCACTGTTACCAGAGTTGAGCCGGGGTTAGCTTACCAAATTTGACGAATTAAAGAGAGATTAATCCCGAATCAATATTGACTGAAAAATTAATTTCTGGGGTTTTCCATAACTCGGAAACTCGGATGATCTCTTACTGAAAAGGCCCTTAGTACATCTTACTGCTGCCAAAGCCTAAAAATGTATGTAGCAATCAAACAAACCGCCAATAGCCTGATGGAAGCCCAGCTGATGACCTTTTTATACATTTCTATCCATCCGAAGAAAAGTATTTTGCGTTTAATTCATAAATCTATAACATAGCGAAAGACAAAGAAAACTCTCCCGCTGAATATCAATGGCAAATCAAAATTGTCGTAAGGAAAGAGCTGAGCCTTAACCCAAAAAAATGTGCCCAAACCCAAGGAACAATAGCTGCTTTCGCAAGTTTTATGCCTTTGTAGCAATATTTAAACAGATATGCTGACGGGTAATAACACGTAAAGTTGATTTTGGGACTAGTTAAGAATTTGACTTCACTTCAATTTCTTTTCAACGAGCCGAATAAGAAAGCATGGGCGATGCAAAAACTGCCGAGATCAAGTTTCTTCGGTGTATTGAAGAGCCTACTCAGATTTCTTGGAATAATAACGTCTGGAATAGCATGAGAAGTTCTCCTTTCGGAGTGGTTCTTAACTCACTTGAGTTTCCTGTGCAAAACACCTTTAAGATTACCACCGCCAAGATCTGAACCCACAACCTCCTGCGTAGTAGTCCGTGCGCCAATGCACTATAGGGCGGCGCCCACAAAAATTTGCATAAAAATTTGTAAGCACAAAGCCAGTTGGCGCCAACAGACACAAAAGCCACACAAAGCTTTTCAAAAACCGCGTCGATTCGATATCCCGAAACACAAATAGCCGCCATTTCTCGATTTGTAAACGAAAAAAAAAAGTTAATAAGCAGCTGTGTTTGTATTTTCTTTCGGGAAATGTGTGGTTAAAAACAAAATGATGTGGTTGTGGAAGCAACAAGCAGCAGTAGTAAATTATATAAAATTCGACAATAGCCTTAATGAAATGAAAATTGAAAGAAATTGTCCAATTTGCTCATCAAAACAAGTGACTACCGCCCAGCCCATACCCACCAGACATCAAAAGCCTCCACTTTTCAAGTAGACACTCTTGACATCGACAAAAGCAGTCACTATACTTAGGTAGATACATATACATTAACCCACCATACCAAGTCGTGTGCGTATTTACATGAGGTTATCTTCTTACAGAAAAGCGAAAAAAGTCCTGTTTTAGTTGATAGGATGTCAATTGCCATTGGTAACTTGTTATTCAATATAAAGTACTTTCCATTTAAATTGAGTTCAATGAAAGTGGTTCGAGTGTTAAATTGATTTGCGAGCAGCGCACCGGATGGAAAAAGAAAAGTGCTTTGTTAAAACAGGACCATTGGGCACGATGAAGCTTGCTTTTATTTTATTCTCGTATCGACTTAAGAACTTGAACAAATGTGTTCCGTTCGGACGTGATGAAGATGGTTCCTTAATGCCGGACAGAGTTGTTATTTTCTGGAGAAGCAAGGACGAAATAAACGGACTTGACACGGTCGCTGGAAGCTAATGTTTCTTTTTTTATATTTTTAGCTGTCTGTGCTATTTTTTTCAAATCAAAATCTGTCTTTCTTATTTAATTTCATAAAAGAAAAATCATTTCTGTATTCAAAATGTTCGTACTTTGTGAAGGTTATGCTGAATATGTTTTTCTCATGATTGCCTGCAGGTTGTTCACACCAAGGACCTCAGAGCGTCACCTAAAATCAGTCGAGATGACTGGCTCTAATTTAAATTCAATGGTAAACTTTGCATTTTTCATGGTTATTCACTGGAATAGTTAATTAAAGAATGTTAAAGGGTTTAACCTTAGAACTTAGCCCATCCTTAACATTGCTTGTTTAAATAACATTCCGAAATATTTAGACGGGTCTAGTTACAAGCCCCCTGTAGTTCTGTGACACAACACTAAATGGGAATTTAAAAACTTTTAATTGAAACACACTTACGAGATTGTCAGCCCTCTGAAGAAGGCAACCTCAAAATACTTGCGAACAACTATGAAGAACGATTTTCTGAATGTATAATTAAGGAGCTAAGTTGGGGTGTGCAATTGACTCTTTTTCCTCTTCAGTTCTGCTGGACACGATAAGCAATACGCTCTTGATCGGAAAGGCAAACAAATAATTATAACTTTTCTTCAAAAACTTTTCAGCCAAAAGGCATACCAATACCAAATATTAGTTTTTATAGCCCAGCCCATAGGACAGGAGGCAAACTAAGTTTGATTCATTGCTTGTAACATTAAGAAATAATGGCTTACAATCGAGATCGAATTATTAGTTAAATAAGCCATGCCTGTCGATCCGCTGGTCTGTAGGTAGATTTTTTGGCTTTACATTTTAAGCATGGAGCTAGAAGCTTGACATCTGTGGTGTGGTTTCTATAGGACCTGAAGCAGAACAAGTGTAAGAAAACTTTAAAATCCACTTACTGACACGCCTACTTTACTTATTAGCATGAAAAGTCAAAATCGTCGTAGGATGCCGAAAGTAGGTGTGCGGTTTCCTTGCTTAAGTGTATTGTGATTGGCAGTTTTAAAAAGCGAAAAGAAACGGGCTAAAATCTTAACTGTCACCTGAAAATCCTGTCTCTATCAATCTTACCTCTGTCATCATCTGTTCTACCTCCGCGAGGGCCTGACCGCTGGGGGCAGTTTAAATGATCGAACCAAATGCTCAAATACATTTGCTCTGATCATCCCTTACCGCTCCAGGAGCATAAGTATTCCCAACTTACGTAGGTACTCTTAGAGAGTTACACTCTAAAAACGTCAAAAAAAGCTCTTATAAGACTCTTATAATTCTCTTGATACTCTTCGAGCATAACATCTTGTCACAAGATCCAAATATGATCTCAAAGCACTTTTATTAAAGGATTATCACTCTTATAGTACTTAAATCTTATTACAAGAGTATATTTAACTCTTATGACTCTTGTTGAAAGACTTCAACTCTTGTAGAGTTTAAGTTTTGTAATAAGAGTCTTATAAATGCTTAAATCTTGTAATTAGGTACAAATGTAAGAAGAGATTAGCTCTGATTAAAAAATCCTAAGTCTTATTAGACAATTTAATTTTTTTGGCCATTGCTTGTAAATAAAAAATTCTAAATTGTTTGTCCTTTCAGGGTTACCAAAATACTTTTCACCCCAAAACAGACCGAACAGAAGTATGACAATTGCCAATTTATAGATCCACTTTATATTTTTTCCAAAAAATTACATAAATTACAACAAATTTTAAGTGGCATGACAAACAATGTGTGTGGGGTCTTTAAATATTATCAAATATTTTTGATTTCTTTAGTTTTTTAGGAACAAGCTAAATGCTTACTTTCGCTGATAATTTTTTAGCCACTGGCCATTATTATAATGTTTGTAGAATTTAAGAAAAAGAATCAAACGTGTTCACTGTAGCTCAAATGGTAGAGCATTACTCGCGACAAGTAAGGGTTGCAGGATCGTATCCTGCCGGTGGGCCACACACGCTTTTTTCTTTCGACATTTCCGTCCGCTAACATTTCAACTCCACTCTACGACTGTTTAGTCGTAGAGTGGAGTAGAAATAGTTAGTAAAAATGTACGTTAGTAAAAATAGAGGGGCCCGTACGGCTCAGTTGTCATCATAATTGTTATAATTTACTTAACAAGACATGTTGGCAATAAATAAAAAATAAAAAGATGATTGGTTGGACCTGGATTCGAACCCAGGACCATCTGCACCACAGCCCACTTCCATCTCGGGTGTCCAAATAGCCTACATGATCTCTCTGCATAGTAATGCACATAAACCAACTAGTAGAATTGTAAACTTTTAAAAAACTTTTTTATTTAACGAAAATTTAAAAAAATACCTTGACGCCAGTTGCAAGTTTCAAATTTTTTTCTTACCTGAAAAAAAAGAGATAAACAAAATATGTGTTAGAAATGGTCGAGAAATGTTAGCATTTTATTTCTTAAAAATAAAAACATATTATGTATAAGCATTAGATCAGAACGAAAACTTAAAATTATTAGAGGCACCGGTCGATACCTAATATTCGGGAGAGTGTCATAAATCTGCCTTGAAATACCTGCATATCAAACTATTTTTTTTCGCAAAAAATTCTAGTCTTCAAAATGCTGCTTTTTTAAAACTCAAAACTAACTGTCTCATCATCTGGTTCATGTGGAGGGCAGGAACAGAGTTGGACCGGGGTCGTACCAGATCGATTTCTTTCGAGTATTCAAGACTGTATCGAACATGACTGTCTGAAGAGTGGAGTTGCAATACTAGCGGACAAAATGTGCAAAGACAAAACCGTTTGTGGTTCACCGGCCGGACATGCCCTGCAACCTTTACTTTTCGCGGGTTTTGCTCTTAGAAATTGAGGAAGGTAGGTAGAGAGAGGTGGTGGTTAAAGAATGAATGAATGAAAAAATATTGGATTTTCATAATAAAATGGCGAAAATATTGAAAAATTCTAAATAAATAAAGAATGGAAAATCGAAACCTATATTTAACGTGTTTAAGGATATTACTTTTTCATCACTTCATTTAAGAAGCCGATATTGGGCTAACGTATATAGCAGCCACAAACTACAGCAAACGCTAAAATAAAATTTGGGTTAAACGGTTTTAGAACTGTAGTTTTGGCGTATTTTTTTTTTTTTTTTTTTAACACTAGGGTGGACGGAGGCTTAACCTCCAAATTCTTTCAAAGAAATCAATACGCCCACTATAGCAGGTATAATAATACCGAAGTAGCCGATATTGGTTATGCCCGATTTCCACGTGCTAAAAAACCACCCATTTATGAGAGACACTATGAAACTGCCAGAACGCACTTCATAGTAGTAAATTTTCACTCTCTCATAATTCTTCTTGACTACAGCTAAGTTAACTTAACAAGTAATTTACGCTTCCGTAGTGTTTATCGCGTTGGGTAGGTTGCTATCCAATGATAGCACCTACTAAAACCGTTTGTTCGTGCGGCTTCACCCTACGTCGCTAGATCGAAGGGTCTTGTTCTTTGTAGTCGTCGCTTGTTGTTTACATCGTTAAGAGTCTCGTTGAGAGTACGGATAATTTCGTAGCTATTACTTAATCTCTGTGAATATCACTATTCCTTATATAACATGGAGCATTCACAATTGCTCCAAGTGTCTTGTTTTGGAAAGTCTGCAACATGAACATATAGCTCGGCTTGGTACAACCCCAAAGTTGTATATATGGTATATATATATGGTATATATGTCCAGGACGGCCTTAGCACCTGCCTGTACAAGAGCAGTTTGTTATGCTTATTTTCGAAAATCTTCCGATAAGCCAAACATTTCCCTGAGCCTAATCCCGAGCTCATCACGCTTCCTCTTTACGTGCTTACCAAGTCTTCGCCCAGACACAAATTCTGTCCAATGCTCGTTGAGGTTTCTCGTTGATGACACGACTGATTAATCTGTTGCCAGGATGCTGTATCGTCCGCAAACGTGGCCACAACTGTCTCGTCATCTAGAAGTATGTCTCTTGTGTAGAGCAGGAACAGGGTCGGACCAAGGACGCTTCCCTGGGGTACGCCAGCCCGAATTTGCTTGAAACTCGAGTATTCACTCGAGATAGTTTTTCAATATTTCAAACATGTCTTCCGGCAAGTTTTGCCGTAGCTTATATTTCAAGCCTTCGTGCCATACCTTATCGAAAGCTTGTGATACGTCGAGGAAAGCACTTGAACATATTTTTTTTTCTTCTAAGGCTTCTTCAATTTCATGCGTTATTCTGTAGACTTGTTCTATTGTGGAATGGTTAGGTGTGAAACTGAATTGATGATCCGGGCTCAAAAGTCTTTCTGCAATTATTGGTTGCAATATTTTGCACATTTCCCCGGTTTTGATATAGAAGTCTAAGAGAAGCGTTTTTCACATAAACTAGCTTGACTAGTGCCTTTTTCGGAAGTTCTTTCAATATTTCGCCAGCGATCAGGTCGTAACCCGGGGCCTTATTATTTATATGTTTGCTTATGGTCTGTGGGAGTTCAACTAACGAACTTTTTTCATTCTAAAGCTATCAGGTTCCGCGTTGTTGTTTTGAACGTCAGCCAACGGCGGACCATCGAAAGGCTTGAATGTTTCTTCTAAATGTTCAGCAAACAAATTCGCTTTCTCTTTGTCTTCTCTTTCTCTTATTTTATTGATGCCGAGTGGATTATAGGTTTCTTGATAGACTTAACTGCTTTCCACAGCTCCTATCCACGTAAAAGCCTTCAAGGTATTCAGTGGTCTTACGATTTTTAAAGTCTTGTTTGTTAGAGAGGTGGTTCAAAAGGGTTTTGTCTGGGGAAGCCCTCGTGCCTTGCCATCTTCTATGCGCTCTTCTCTTTTCACGAATCAATTCTTCGATTTCGAGCGGATATGTTGTGCGTACATGCACGTCGGTGCTAACTGCATTCTTTAGGGACGAAGTGTTGTTCCAAGCAGCGCTCTGAATTGCTTCAATGAATTTATCAACTGCGGTTTCTAACTCGAAAGGAGTTCTCAATGGCACATTCAAGCCAACACGCTCCTTACAGTTTTTTCTCGTAGTGGCGTATTTTCGAAAAAGTTTTGTCCAATTTTTCTCCCATACAGCATAGGCGGAATGATTTGAAAAAAACCATACACATCAAGAATTGTTTGTAATTTTCGGGAAAACTATAGAAGTTTTCGAATACTTAGCAGACCCCAAGATTTAAATGGAATACTTTAAATAAATTTCAAAAATTATTTCACAAAATATTCTGGTATCTTAACGGTGGTACCGATTATCATGAAATTGAGTTTGTATATAAAACGTATAAAGTGAATTCTAAAATTTTTAAGATCATTAAAAAATGGCGTTTCCAGCTTAGAATTATCTTAAAATTAAAAAAAAAAACTACTTAAAAAACTCGCTTTTATAACCGATAACTAAAAAACCTGTGCTCTGAGTATTAGGAAAAACCGTTGATAGCGCAAAGTAAATATGTATATGAAAATCAAAAATAATATAACGGTATTCAACAAAAGCTTAGAAGTTTTATAACAGACGTTTTATGGCTGTTAAATCAAACAAGTGGGAAAGTGCAACAGTGACGAATTGCAAAATACCCCACCCTAGCCTACCAAAAAAGAAAACTGCCACGCTTCCAGAAAGTGTGCGGGATATAAAAAAAAACTGTTGAATGCTTTAAAATAGGTGGTTGCATACATTTAGGTCTTAAACTCTGCCTTTTCAACTCAAAAAATAACTATTTTTACAAATAGTGATTTTTTGAGTTAAAATACAAAAAAGTTACAAAACGCTAATATCTACAACCTTCGTCCTAGAATTTTTAGTCAAATTTTATATATATTTATTGAAAAACAGTCATTTTAAGCTTAAATCCCTTAAAAAGTGGGCGTGGTCAATGAAAAAAAACTTTTAAGCTACTCCAAAGACAATTACAAGGCAATGTTACATACCAAAAATGCACTAGCACCATTGTAACATAGCTAAAATTTGGAAAAAGTATTTTTTTGAATTAGAGATGGTTGCACATACAGGCCTGTAGTGGGCGTGTCTGCAGGCGGATTCAGATAATTTTCAAACTTGATCTGAAGGACTGTACTTCCAGCCAACCGTAAAATTTCAGCTCTCTTGCTTAAAATTTAAGGCCTAAAAGTTGTTTGCATACGGACGGACGGACGGACATGGCTTAATCGATTCTCATCTCGGTGCCATTCATATAAGGTCTTAGGGGTCTACGGTGATTATTTAACTGCGTTACAAACTATACAACAAACTTAATATACCCTGGGTAGCGTATAAAAAATGCAGTAAAAAAAATATAAAAAAGGCGTGTACCCCTACACTATCTCGATAACAACAACATATACCGTTTCGAAAAAAAAATCAGACTAGACAATTTTTTGAGGTTCGAAAGAAAAAAAGGGGGGCTGAAATTTCGTGGTTTTGGAAAACCGTACCGTTTTTAATTTCTTTTTAGCTTTTTTTATTAATAAAAATCAAAAAAATTACGATTATGACGAAGTTTGATCGTCGTAGATCAATTTTAAAGACCTAAAAAACTTCACCAATTCCGTGATCAGTGACCCAAAAAACCTATATTAGAGCAAATCTGGTGGTGGCCAGAGCGAATACAACCAAGCCTACAAATTAACTGGGGTATACCAAACTATCCATAATGCAACATCCAACATTTGCAGAGCCTGCCACGCTACTTAAGTAGAGGAGTAGACTCTGCACCTACTCGGTACTTCCATCACTTATTTTGGAAGTGTGTAGGCGACAACGGGTTGAATTTCTGAGTCAGTTTTCATTGAGAAGTGAAACAAGCTATATGTTTGGATATGTGTGGACTAAATTGTTGGAAATCTGCTGAGGTTTTTCAATCATTTATGAAGACATTGGTCCTTGAAAATATTTTTTCTATGTCGGTTTTCGCTTAGAAGAGCTCTAAATTAAGCCTTTGGATGAAAAAAGAACTTATTTATTTTGGAGCCATGAATCTTGCCACATGGCAAACTGGTACTTCTCAATGGCTGCCCTATAGAAACCAACATTATTGGGTAGACGGTAAAAATACACATACAACCTTGAATGAATAAATTACACAAAAATGCCTGATGAAACTTTAAACCACTGATGGGAGCATAAACTCGCTTCGTTCGGTTTGTTAATAATGCACCGTTTGACATAGATTTCAACCCACCAAGTGCTTTTAAATAGGACAAAGTACTTTACTGGATTTTTCCATACAAGAAAAAAAAATATTAAATTGAATTTTAACGCCACACATGGATTGACCTGAGAAACACTCCTATCCACTTCCAACCCCAATAAACGCTGCTAACTAGACGAATGCGTTAAAAACGGTTATCGATTAATTCAATCAATTAAAAAATTAAACATTAAGAACAATATGGTGTTGGTCACGTGAACTTTACACCGTTCATCGTTGACTAATGGAAGGGATTAAGGACGAACGCGTGCGCTTTAATTATCCGTTGGTAATGTAAGCTGTTCATCTTTCAAAACCAAAGTCCTTCCTGTTCCTCTACCGTAGGTGCTCTTCCGCAATATGGCTTCGCTTTGAAGACCTCCCTTTTTTCTTAATGTACATGTTAATCGAGAACAGCGTAGCATTTGAAACAAAAGTTACGCTTCAGAGTGTACTTTGCGTAAGACAACAAAGCTGAACGTGTTGTTGAGAGTTTTTGTGGAAAGTGTTTCCACTTCGGTTGTCAAAGAGGAAGCTTACGCTTAAAATATTACTGTATTTCAAGGAGCATGTCAATTGTCTGTGCAAAACCTCAAGGACGAACATCTGTATCCGCTCACTTGGAAATTACTCACGAATCCTCACCAAGCATATTCTCTCTGATTTAGAGTGACAGTGGGGGTGTTGCCTACTGGGTTACTATACTACCTGTGTTACCATATGGTCGTGTTCATACATACATCATAAAATTACTGAGACAAAAGTACTTGATTTCAACAGTCTGAATTATTACAGTAGGTATGAGAACATTTTTCTTCTATAAAATAGAGGCAGAAATCAGACCTAAGAGGCTTAGCTACTTTAAACCTCGCTACCGCATACATTATATGGAAAATAATTTTGTAGGGGCCTGTAATATCCTTTTAGTTCTTACCTAACAGATTTGCAAAACAGGAATTTTTATAAACAAGGATTTTAAGCAATCTGGCCAACAGTTACATTAGGTTCATTCGATGAAACTAGCTCCAGTGCGCCCTAAAAACGTTGTTCGGACATCGTATAAAGTGCAAACCGAACTGGGTTGTTGTCTCAGCTTCATCGAATAGAGAGATCTGGGAAAAACTTGCGCACTGTGGCACCATATGGCGCAGTAGGACTTTCATCGAATGAGCATATTGTATTACTCAGTCTGACATATTTGTTGTTAATGTCAATTAGGATAGGTTAGGTTTTCGGGTTGATGAAGCGAGGTAACCTGCATCTCATCGCAGTGTGGGAAGATCCTTTTCAAGTAGCACAAAAGTCTAAAATACACCAACATTTTTGGTGTATAATTTGCACTTTCGTGATATGCATTTTCAATCTAAAAAATGTACTACTTTTCAGCATATAATTAGCACCGGCTGTACAAAAGTAATACCGATTTTCGGTATAAAATTGTGTTAGTGGTATAAAAATTGTTCTGGTTACAAGGACGTAATAAGCTCCAAAGGTTTATATTATACTATGTACTGAAAATAAGCTCAAATTATACTCCAAACGGTAAACCGTTTACACCACGTCAATACCCTTGAGTGCAAGAAAAACACGATAGTTCGATGATAAAATACACTATTAAAGCGTACCGAAGTTTACTTTTTCAAAAAAAAAAAACAGTTGAATTGAATTAAAATTTACACCGTTTATTATTTTTTGGTGTATTTATCTGCAACAATTATGAATTCTTTCTATGACTTAAGATATTCACCTTAATAATAAGGACGCAAGAATATCATGAATAATTATCAATATTCGTGATTTATTTAAAAACAAAGCCCAATCTGTCGATTGATTTTCGGCCCTACCCCGTCTAAAAATCGAGTGCCTCGAAAATTATGATAAATTAAAGATTTTTTATTCGATTTGTGAAAAATATTTTTTCGGAAAATATAATTTTCGCGTTGCTTTTAAATGTAATACAGACATAATACTGAAAAAAGACAAAATAAGTCAAAAATGCCAAATTAAGTCGTTATATACCATAAAATAGTTAATTATCCGGCCAGTAGAATCTCATTTTTTTTCTTATATTCTTTGTACAATCGGACACTGGGGCAACTGTATGGAGAGCATGGACAAAACTAAATTTTGCACGAACAGTAGTACAAATTTTTATTAATCATTTATTATTAATAAAAAAGGAACAATAAATCATTTGGCAACAAAAAGTTTTTCTTATTTCATTCAAAAATACAAGTTTTCAAATTTGTTTAACGATGAGTTGAAAAGAAAATAAAAACGTTCTCTCAACAGATATTTATTTTTCATAAAAAAATTTATTTTTAAAAATACATTGAAAAGTTTTTGAAGAATAGGATACAGAAAATATGTGCCTGTTGGAGACGTGTTTAAGGTCATAACTTTTCAATCATTTTGTCAACCTATGCTAGAATGAAAGCTCAAGTAGCATTCTGGAAAAAGTCTTAAAACCGCAGTTTTACCGCATGTTCGGGAAAAAAAATCGCAAAAGATCCTGAACGAAATTCTATCGGCTCGATTATTCCTGACACTAATGGCAAATTTATTGAAAAAATCACACACATAAAAATTATTTAACATGTTTGGGAAATCTATAGCGAAGTTTGAAAAACAAGCGATTCTGATATTTGGGTCAAAAAAATTTCAAAAACGAGTGAAAAACTCAACTGAAAAAGTTCAAAAAGAAATTTAAAAACCCGATATTTCACCGTTACCTCTTTTAAAATTCTGCGCTTAGAATATTTTAAGACCATAGCCATTACTAGCTCAAAGAGCCTCCAAAACAAAAAAAATACCACTCTGATACACAATTGTAGTAACCTCACAGCCAAACAATAATTGGTTCATAAAAAAACAATAACATTTGTCTTGAGATTTTACAGGTGGACAAGGATGTCCACCTTGTGTAGGCTTTTATTTGAAAAGTAAAGTATTAAACGAAAAGTACTTAAAATAACAAAATATAAAATAATGTCATCTTTCATTCCTATTTCCATGCATCATTCTCAAAAAACCACCTTTTTTTTATTCTTTTTGATGTTTTCAATTTATTTAAAAAAAACCCCCTTTAACTAAAAATCATTATTAGCATAGAAATATCCAATTTGGCGGCTTAAATTTATCCAAAAATGTATTTTTTTTTTTCAAATTAAATAATTTTAGAAATTGATCCCTAAAAATGTTCGTGGGGTAACCTTTGGAGGTTACCTGCTGAATTTTATTTCTTAAAAATACTTTACTGAATCCGGCTTATTTGAGGTTTCAATCAGGGAAATTCGAGGTTTTTCCTTAATTTTTTTCTACAAATGTGGGCGTGGCCAAAACCTTGTATAAACTAAATGTAAAACTAAGCGTTTTCTACTTAATATACTCAGAAGTTTTTTTTTCCGATTTGAAACAAAATTATTAAATTAAATGCATGAGAAAACTCCCTACTTAAACTGATGCCACGCCCACTAGCATAAGTCTACCGACTTTATCTTTGAATTGTATTTCCAGCAGTCACTAGAAGATGCTAAACCTTAAATTTTAGCTGCCTAAGACGTTTTATAATTTTGAAAGTGTCTGTGGGCATGACAGACACGCACACAGACACGCCCTTTATCCACAGGAAAGGGAAATAATAGCGATAGACCCTCATGACGATAAGTCACTAATTTTTAGACCTTAAAATTTGAACAAGAAAGCTAAAATTTTGGGCCTAAGTTTTCTGTTATCCATAGCAATATAAATGCTTTAACTTTACAAATCAGCCTACAGATACGCCCACGATTGGTCTACATGGGCAACTACTTCCTGTGCTTGCAAAATTATAAGGAATCCTAAGAGGCTGAAATTTTATATTAGGCATCTCCTAAGGACTAAAAGACATATCGGTTGACCTCCCCTAGTGGGTGTGGCATAAGCTTTAATAGGAATTTTTGAAATTCATTTGATTTAATAATTTTGTTTCAAATCGGGAAACGTAAAAAACACTTTGTTTATGCAAAGTTTTGAGACACACCCACATTTGGAGGCAGGATTTAAGAAAAGTCTTTAATTTGCCAGCAAACCATGGATTTTCACTGCCATTAACCCTAATTTGGGAAAGAATAAGAATGGGCCATATTCGTCCGTTCGTCTTAGTATCAGTAGTTTTTAGTCCTTAAATTTTGAGCAAGGAACTTGAAACTTGTTAACTGTTCTTTCTAGGTCCCGAAGCACTACGAGTGTTAGCATTTTTTAAATCTGCCTACTGACACGCCCACTTTACTCACTAACATGAAAAATCAAAATTATCGTAGGACGCTGACATTTGGTATACGGTATCCTGGCTTGTATGTGGTATCCTTGTATTGCGATTGGAATATCAAAAAAAGCAAAAAAAGTCCCATGTGGGCGTGGTCACATTTATAACGGTAAACGGATAAACGGTATTTATACAATATATTTGCTTTAAATCCATAAAGCTTGCGCCATAAATATTCAGATACACTCGTATACTATTAACATAAATAAATTATTTTTTGCCACGCCCACTTTTAAGGGTGTTCTTAAGTGTAAACCAAACTTTTAATGTAAAAATGCAATCAACACGTGTATACAAGTTCTGATAAAGTATTGGAATAAAAAATACCACATTATTGATAAAAGGTTGATGCCACGTCCCCGGTTTAATGAAGGAGATTCTTAACTGACAAATATATAAACTGAAATTGAAGGAGATTCTCAAGGGATAAATTCTAAATACAATTTAAGTTAATTAAAACTAAAACTTAACAGCTAACTTATGACGCCATTCTGAGCTTGACAGAAGTCAATTGGGATGGGCTATCAAACGATTTGCCTGAGAGGATTGTAACCCGCCCACTAGTTCTGATTAGCAGGTACATTAAATAAAGACCCCTAAAAATTAAGATTAACAATATATCCCACGAAACTGAATTAGTCCTCAACTGTCCTCTAAAAATTTCACATATCGACCCCTTAAGTAAGATTACTACAGCTTGATCTACTCTAATGAAGCCAGATATTCAGGTCTTACTTGTATCCTCGAGAGAAGATTTATCTACAAACTGAACATACAGAAGGTATTTAACAATTCAATTGCAAAAAAGGGAACCTTTGGAAACAAAATACATCTCGATTGCTACATCGATACTGTTATATGGAACCATTTATCAGTTTGACTTTCTAATAAAAAGGTGGTAAATCATGACAATCTGAATTCGGGTTGCTTGCTAATTTATGCACTGAGGATCAATTTGCATTTAATTACATTTAACACCCCTCGAGCAGCCGACAAATTGCTGCAACCACTCCTACTCGAATCGCGGCAAATCCTCAGTGGACCGGCGGCATCGAGATTGTCCACTTCGCTATTTTCAATATATCCAGGATTCCTCCAAACACACCCTTTAGTTCGATAAACATGTTTACCATTACCGTCCTAGATCCCCTTGGGGTGATCTTCCTTTCTTGGAAAATGAATCGAACCACTTCCGCAGTCGACGACGGATCAAAACTAATGATGGGTAGCAACAGCAAGAAGCATTTTTGAACATAGAGTAAATTAGTCTCTTTTCTTACCTTCCTAATCATTGAAAAGGTTTTAAAGCAGAAATTATGGCGATACGGGAATGGAAGTATTAATTTGGCCTAAGAGCAACATGATATCGGCGAAGATTAAAGAATCTGTTTGGACAGACAGGCCTTCAACTATTGCCGAGAATCAGTCTCCGGTGAGCTCAAAAGTAGCCCTAGATTGAAAATCGTCGCTAAAGGCATAACGGAACAGTTTAACGTTGACATGTGCTAGGTGACAGGCCACAGCGTCATTCCAGGGAAATTCAAGGTTTATAAATGTCTAAAATAACTTCATCCTAACAGGATGTGGAAAAAAGAGCAAGCCTTTGATGGAGGTCGTGATACGTGTCTGATGACGAAACAGGTCTGGGCAAAACTTAATGTTAAGCTAGTTTGTTCACCCTTATTAGTTCGAACATTGGTGTGAGTGCTACCATCGATTGGTCGCTGGAGGCTGTCTGATAGGCAAGGATGCATCAAAGCTTAGTTTTTTTTTCAATGATTTTTCAGAAGCTGCATGAATGACGAGGAAGAGAAGAGACCACTCTCCAGGTTCTGATTTCGGAATAATTCAGCATTCACACGAGGAGGAGATCTTGACTTATATTTTTCTATAAAAAAATTCACGTTTAAGACGTTTTGTGAATGTGGAATCGATTCACCAAATTCTTCAGTTTAACATCAAGTTCTTTTGATAAGTTGGAAAGATTTTCTGAGACTACTATGGAGTACATTCCGCGTATTATAGGTTATTTTGCCCATAAAGCAAAACATGGTCTACAAGCCTAGGAAAAAAATTTTTCGTGCCTGTCGATAACCAAATAAAAAAAAAACGATGCCCTCACTCTAACTGTTGACCCGAACGCTTAAGAATAAGTAAAAGCTGGGAAAATTTATGTTCAACCGATGTCTGAAGAAAGTTGATATGAGTTTTTCCCAAGGCTTAATATTTAAGTCCTTAAAGTCGTCGACACGTAGAAAGGCGGACAACATACCTACCCTACCACATTGTCGAAAGCCAAAAAAATATTATCGACTCGAAGTGTATGCTCCCCTGAGTATTGTGCTCCTATTGTCATTATTTTTCTTTGTACACACACAAAGTAACATTTAATAAGGATGTCATCAGGCCATGATGTAAGTCAACTTGGGACTAAGTCTTAAAGAGACTCGCTAAAGTAATCTTCTTCCTTCCAAGGCATTTTACAACTCACTGATGAATCATTAACCAATCGATCTACAAAACGAAGACTCCTTGCATAAGGACTTTCGTCGGAAAATGATTGATTATATGTCGCATGAGAGGGAGTTTCCAAATTTTCTTTCACATGTGCGTGTATGAAAATGAATATTATTTTTGCTGGAAAGTAATGTAGAATTAAAATCCTTTGTATAATGTATGTATATAAGTCGGATTAGGACCATTAAGTAAGGACGTCTAAATACCATCCAGCAAACACAAAAAAATTTTCGCTTGTGTTTTTTTTTTTTTAAATAATCTGTCTTGAGAGACTGTGCTTACATTTGCATCTTTATTTGTAGAAATATAATTCCAGCCCTCTTTACCTTAAGTAAAAGACACGTGTTGGTACCACAGCAGTAACAAGCAATCTTCTATCCAAAAAAAACTGGGCAAGATGCTATGCTTTAAGAAGAATTCTTTCTGTTTAAATAAGCAATTAAAGCAGGACACACTTTCAGGCTATTAAATTCTTAATCGCTGGAATGAAATTCACACTGCGCGTCGTCGGTTAGCTCATTAACCCCGTTTAGACAAGCCTTATGACCATCGAGCTTGTTGTATTATGCGATAGCAATATTGTAACAAAAATGTGTATGTATAGATATAAAAGAGCAAAAATAAAAAAGCGCCTTCATAAACTTTTTCATCAGAATCAAACTTGGGTCAAAAATATAATTTTGGTGTATCCGTTGCTGGGCGAATATTAAAACCAGCGAGTATTTTTAATGTCCTTTAGCGTCATTACTTTTGTAGCACAAAATTGAACATTTTCCAAAATTAACCATTGGTGGGATTCTTAAAAATGCATAAACCTTTTCTCTTGGCTTGAAATGGACATTGTACATTTTTTACACGGGATTAACAGTCGCTGTTAAAATTGTGCGAATTAAAATGTTGAGCTTTAATAATTATATCCTTAATTTGATTAAGCAGTAGAGAAGGGTTTTTTCATTCTTATCGTGCTTGAAGTTGGTATGGCTTGGCACTAGGATATGGAAGTTTGTCACAATTTTTATTCAAATTTTGAACTTTCCACGCAAAAGTTGTGTGATGGAACGTTTTGAAGGACATTATTGACTGATTTTCAGTAGGTACAGTATCACAGGACTTAAAAGAAAGTAAGTGGTTAACACTGACGTTTTAACTTACTTAAAACTAACTTAATGTGTTTTGATTAACAGCGAGGAGGACCGTATAACATTTAACTTATTCATTATCAGTTCCAGTCGTCTGCACAGTTCCAGGTCTGATTTCCTTAACCTCAGAGAAATTGTATTGGTCCGGTAGCGATTCGAACCTGAGACCTCGTGCACGACACACACAAAAGGTGAATACAACAGATATCCCTTAACTAAGTTTAAAGATTCTGAAACCAAATATTGACTGGTGAATGGAAGGCCTTCCACCTGTCTTATGACAGGTGGGATTGGGGACAGTCACAAGTCCCCGATTGCCGGACAATGTATTGGAGTTTTTGCGTTAGAGGTCAGGGATGGGGGGATATTAAATCTAAAGCTCGAACTATCTAGTTTGGAGTTCGAAGTAGCTCTACCTCCTTTAATAATAAAGCTGATGCTGTTCGTGGCTGAATTAAATGCTTATGTATGGGTATGGACAAGAGAAACGGAAGAGTGTGTAGTGTATAGAGGCACAACCGTTCAAATCAGTGCGAATGGAAGGACTTGTTGAAGTCTTGCAGTTCTTATGTCTTATCTACCATGAACAGAACACCTTATGCTCACAAAATGACATCTAGAAATCCATGTGGTTCCCAAACAGTCATCAAAATTCGAGAACGTTCTCGAGAACGTACCCGCTGATGGTACACTCCCCATAGTAGATCCAGGCTTTTCGATTTTACTGTCGTTGCGAAACGTTGCAAGTACAAGTTTTTCCTCCAGTATTATGGATATCCAAACCTTTCGAAGTGTCAACATTGACGCGGATCACTACTTCGTTGCAGGTAAGGTACAAATGCGGATTTTCGATCAAGTCTAACACTACTGTGAGGAAGTTTTATGTCGGATGGCTACAATCTCAAGAAATAGTCAGTAACTATTCGATTCAGTCTACGGTTACCATTTAAGGGAGTCCTCAGCTTTTTGGTTTAATATCGAAACTATAACAAAACTTTTGGTTGACAATGATAATGATACACGCACAACTAAATAAGAAGTAGAAAAACAATGTTCCAGCTAGTGCGTCATAAAGGGGCCAGAAATGCATAACGAACTTGGAAGTGAACCACTAGAAAAAAGACCCTTGGGACTACGCCAGCAAAGGGCGCATCTATTTCCTTAAAATCGCCTTAAAAGATTTTTATTGCTGCAATTTGTGTACGCCTTAAAAAATTTAAGAAGTTCTTAAGAAAGAACCAGATACCGATCATCTATTTTAATCAGCATTTGAACCTTACAAAGAATATACTTTAAAGTATAAATATACTATAAGGTGTAAAGTATAAAAAAAAAAACATGTTTTCGAGAACTATCGGCTCCTAACCTTTGCAACCTACACACAAGCCTATGCGGATTATGTCTATCTTAAACTTAGGCTTAAACCTAAGGACTGTGTACTCTCAGGCGCAGAGATCCCTAAACTTGATCGATAATTGGTGGACTAGGAATAGTCTTTCAATGAATCCTCTTAAAACATATTGTTCTCTTTTCGAAAAGGAGGAAGGCCACTGGTCTGACTCAACTAGTGCTTAAGGGTGTAACTATCCCGATATCCGATGAAGTCAAATATTTGGGAGCAATCCTTGATAGAAAACTTTTATGCATGTTAAATTCAAAACCGAAAAAGCACTGTCCACTTTCTGGCAGTATAGAGGCAATTTTGGCAAGACATAAGGCCTTTCTCCGAAAAGGGTCCTTTGGATCTATATGCCCATATTAAGAGAAGACGCGTCCTCTCATATGCATCGGTTGTTTGGTGGACAGGTTTTCGGGTTGTATTGGCTGCAGGGGGCCTTCCCTAGGTGACCGGGCTCTGCTCTAGATGTAGTAACAGTTTTCATGTGTCATCTAGATGATCAGATGAACCTCGGGGCCATTCAGCACTTGCTGAAGTTCCTCCTCGGATGATGCCAGCATAGCTTAACCCACTGCGAAAAGCAGATGGCTTGCCCTGATGCCAGCTATTTCTAAAGATTCCTCACCAAGACTGCGGTTCACCATCCATTCCATATATGCTATGAAAAGGAGAGGTTATGGAACACAGCCTGGCATATTCCCAGGCCTTCTCAAGAATAACCTTCAGAGTAAAAAGCTGGTCGGTTGTCCCTCTGCCAGGCCGAAAACTGCATTGCTCTTCCCGCAATAAAGGCTCGATTACAGCTCTGCAACGCGCTTCCAACACCTTTGCGAAAACTTTTTTCGGAAGACTTAAGAGAGATATACCCCTATAGTTAGAGCAATCTCTCTTGTCCCCTTTTTTCAAAATGGGCACTATAACTCCTGTTTGCCAATCGCAAGGTACTTTCCCGCTTTTCCAGACCACCCAAATGACACGTGTTAGCCATTTAACACCTTGTTCACCCTTTGCCTTGAGCACTTCTGGCCGGATTTTAGGAATTCCAGCACACTTACCCACTTAAAGCGACTTAATCGCGGCAGTGATTAAATGGCTGTAGGACTATTCTCCACCCTAATCTCGTCAGCAAGGGAATTGCCATCATCAGTGCCCTGTTGGAGATTGAGCAGCTCCGAAAAGTGCTCGCTCAATCTGCGTAAGACCTCGTTCTCATTCGAAAGAAGCGTCCCGTCTTTGGATTTTACCCCTTGAACGGCGGGGTAAAATACTTCCCCTGCCAAAATGTATTGTTTGCAGATCTGCAATCGTGCTCCAATGTGCCTCAGTGCACCGGGCTCAAGAAATTGAGTTCCTACATTGATTCCACACAATATAGGCTCTCTTCTTCTCTCTGATGGCTTCTTGAACTCCAGGAGTCTTGAACGACGCAGTTTTTCCTCGCCATCAGCCGCCAAACCAAGCCGGTTCACTTCACAAACATTTCTTGCAGAGGCTGTCATTCTTCCTCTACATTTGGAAGGTCAGTTGGAATTTGTTCAAAATTCTCCAAAACATGCCGTGCAAATCGTTCTCTGTAGTCGGAGTCAGCAGCTTGTGACCTTTCACACCGTATGCATTTTACCAGTATTGGCTTCGCCTGAGTGGCAATGGATATCAGGAAAGGTGTTCAGCAGCTCACAGCTCAACTCCTCAGAAAAGTCAAAAAAGACTCAGAAAAGTCTCCACCCATCAGCGAAGTCTCTGGCTCCGAAACCTTTCCACTAAGTTGAGGAGATGCCAGTAGCATTGAGCTGATAATTTTTAGCCTCCTCAAACAGTTCAAGCTCCTTCTCCAACAGTTAGAAATTCATACACTTGAAATTGAATTCCGGGTGGGAAACGGGTGTTAATTTGCGGAGGAGCATGGTGGACTATAGCATCACGAATATAAATGGCGAGGCCATGATATAGCGGAACACTTCCTCTGTAGTTGTCCTGCGTTTGCTCGCATAAGATGACGGATCTTTGGGGCTGACGTGGTGAGTGCCAAACACCTAAGCTCTCCTTGGAATGACGGGTATACTAAATACACTAAAGTAGGTGCCTGCATATATAAGTTTAATGTATCGACAAAAAAAAAACATAAATTAAACTTAGTATCTCTAACTACCCCGGGGAGGGTATAAAAATAAATAAACTCTTTTGCAGAAAAATGTTTACTTTCTAAGAAGCAAGTCGATGGCAATCAACGCCTCACAGAAGCTCCCAAGTGAAAACGAAAACTTTTTTCAATTGCTCTAAATGGCGAGGTCATTAAAATATTTATTCATTAGCAATTAGACGAATGCAATAGCGATGAGAAAACAGCAACTTCGGACTCGTTAATAAATGCAAAAAAAAACTGAGGCTTATAAATTAGTTGTCTTAGTTCATGGCATGAGTTTCATTTTGTTTTTCCAACCGTCATTAAGAAACTTAAAAAGCAATTGCCAAAAAAGTTCCGAGTTTCAAAACAATATTTTAAATTTTGAAATAAATATGAATGTATTAAAAATAACGAACTTAAGCAAGCCTTAAAGTGTGGGTCGAATGGTTTCAAACTTCTCTTTAGGGGTGCTCGACCTGACGTCGTATGTATTTTTGACCCTTTACGGAAAAATCGATATTTTGGTGCCAAGTGTTGTAATCATTCAAATATACGCACCCTTACCAGTCATCTTAACTCAACACTGATATGACTGAGGAAAGACAACAGCTTTGCACTCATTGACTGGTGCAAACAAAAAGTTTAGAAAACTTTATTAGTCATAGACAGCCAAAGCAGTTCTTCTCTAACGCTCAACAAAAGGAGTCCAAAAATGACCCCTTCCAAAAAAAGCAATAGAAGATAGAGATACATGTGTCCGTTCTCAATGAGAAGACGACCGACACATTCTTAGGGGTGAAAATGTAACAGAATTATCAATCCCATCAAAAGTTATCGCAAAAATATCCTTACAAAAAGCAGCAAAACAAAAAAGAAACAAGGCAGAAACAATATCGACCTTCGTCAGAGTTTGTTGAAATCTGAGATAAGTTCAAGCGAATACACTAAATGATTTGCGTTGGAGGGATATCTTATTTTGGATTTAATGACTTAGGAGAATCAGTTTCCTAACGAAGAGTGTTGTCCGAAAAAAACACCCAAAAAGGTTCTATAATAGGAACAAAAGATAACAACAATAAATCTTTGTGAAAATATAAAATGCCGGACCACTTTTATTGTTTGCCAAGAAAGCTGCGAAGCACAGGGAGGGAGTTTTTCTACGTTTCAGCGCTCTTCATGTCGACTGCGAACTTGGGGTTGTTTTCTACTTAATTGACAAAAATATGACTTATAGCCTCCAGAAAAAACCGATATAATAAATATATTCTACTTCAATGTGATAGCTGAACAAAATATTCACAATATTCCTTTCGTCCTTTCGCAGTTAAAACTCCACTTCGTTACGCTAGCGTCTAACCAGTTCCTTTTATTTTGGTGTTCATCTACCCCCTAGAGTCTTTCGATACCAGAAGTTGTAAAATAAGCTTTATGTTAACTCATATAAACTTTGTTATTTAATTAACGCAAAAAAAATCCTGTGACTTAAAAATGTTATAAACCCACATACCACCACGTCAAGTGTCCACGCGTCACTTAGTTTTTCGTAACCATTACATTATTCCATATTAAAGAGAGCTTTATTACCGGAACCACAGGGAACGAAAAAAAATACTTACACAAGTATTAAGACGCTTTTTGTAGCCGGATACAAACCAAAGGACACGGTTAATGCATTTGAGGAAGCTGATGATGATCCATAAAACTCAACACAGTCGTAAAATGAATTATAAATGAATTTATAGCCCACATCTGAAGAGTAACCTAATGAACTGTAGCAATCAAGGAGAAATTGTGAAGAGCCCAATATCACAATGATGACTTAAAGTCAAAAGTGTTTTTTTATTTTGTTTTTTGGCTTCGATTCTTAAGTTTTTGCCTGAATGGAGTTGAGCTATCTTGATGTCACGAATCACAGAACTGTAAAGGATAGTTGACAGCAATTGACCATGAATGACTTATCAAACTGTGTATTCAAAAAGGTCGAAAAAAAGATATGATACCTATTTTTAATTAATTCGTTCCGGAAAAAAGTCGTTTTGTGGTATCTGCCCGTTCTTTATTCGTTCTTGCTTTCGTACTTGAATTAGCTCGATAAGTTTTTCAGACAAGAACTCCAAAAATTCCGCTTAGGCCAAAGTATATATAATTTGTATTGAAAATAAGCAAACTGTTAATTTTTGAGAAAAGGGACAAAAAATGCACGAAAATAGCGTATTGCGCCCTCTCTTGTCTCAGATGCTGTGACAGAGACAAATTTCACAAACAAAAGTTTTTAAACAAAACGTTCCAAAAGATTCTCTAAATTTTGAGATTTGACTCGATACTTCCTAAATAAATTGAAAATGAATTTTTAATAATATTTTGTCGGTATCTTAACGTTAGTGGCGCTCTTGTAAAAATTGTTGTTAGTCCTTAGACCAAGAGATGTGCTTGGGGTCACGTTGTGCAGCAACATTCATTCCTTTTCCTAAGGAAATTGGAAAGTTTCTGAAGACGAATCTTTCTGGGTCACAAATTGATGAACCGAAACCATGCAAAAACCCCGGGATTACCAACTGGAAGGTATTCCTTAGAGAATTTAACAAAATCAAGTACAAGATCGTCTAGCAAAAACGAAAAACGGCATCGGTGTCCTCAGTGTGTTTTAATAGCTCACCTAAGACTTTAAGAATTTAAAAAGCATGTCTGCGCATCATTTAAGAAAAACTAGGGTACTTTTAAATCGGACAAAGACCAGGAAAAGTCTAGGCTGCTGGAATTTAACCAAGCGCGTTCAGGTTGTGGTTGTACGGTATTAACCGAGTACGGTTAATCGTGTTAGGTGATCGGCTCATCAACCGAATGTCCTTTATGTTAAGAACATTATAAAAACCTTTCGATACTCGCATCATCATCATCATAATTTTCGGTGACCGCTTATCCTTAGAAGGGTCGCGGAGTGAGGGCGACTAAATGGTCCTTCCATTTTTTCCGATCCTCCGCCACCAACTCAAGAGACAGAGGCGCGATCCCCAGACGGGTTTCGGATATGTTCTTTACCTGATCCCACCACCTATTTCTTGGCCTACCAGGGGGGTGACGTATCTCGGCCAGTATGACCTGTTTAGCAAGTCCGCGAACAATGTGTCTAAACAATCGAAAAATCGATCATTCCACTCGTAATTTTTCACTCTATCCCTAAGAGTAACACCAGGAACGCACCCCAGGAATCTCATTTCCGCAGCTTGTACCCGCGGTCTAATTCTTTCGGTCATTACCTAAACTTCATGACCGTAGATGAGGGTTGAAACGAAAGCTCAGTTAAAAGCTGAGATCTTCGCCTTCCCTCCAAGCTCAGCTTTCCTGATGACCTGCCGGCGCATCCGGTGTTCCTTTATTATTGCCTAGTATCCCAATTCTAAAGGACAACTCAGTATCATTACTGATTCTTCTTATATTTCGTAAAAAAGGCTCCAAAATAATTAAACTTTAACTCCATCAATGTGCAGGGTACACTCTACAGGAGCTTGGGAAACAACCATCACTTCCGCTTTGTTCACGTTTACCTTCATCCCAGCATGGGATCGCTAAGGTTCCACGTTGTATGATGCAAGGATGACCAAAACCTCTGCGAAAAGTAGATGGCTCATCCTGATGCCAACCCATTCGAAATATTGCTCGCCAATACTGCACTTCACCATTTAGTCCATATGCTACGAAAAGGAGTGGCGACAGAACACAACCCTGACGAAGTCCAACGCACACTTCAAAAGGACGGAATTTCACGCTATTTACCGTGCACAGCTTCTGCAGTTTCTATACAAAGACTGGATGGCTCTCAGAAGAGGTCCACGCAGCTCATAGTCCTGCAAAACTCTCCATAGTGTACCCCGAGGGACTAGGTCATAAGCCTTTTCCAGCTTTACAAAACACGCATAGACCGGTTTGGCATATTCCCAGGCCTTCTCAAAAATAATCTTAAGAGTAAAAAGCTGGTCGGTTGTGTCTGTGCCAGGCCAAAACCACACTGTTCTTTCCAGCTCTGGAATGCGTTTCCTACATCGTCGCGAATACTTTTCTCGGAAGAGATTGTGAACGATGTCTTACGCAGATGGAGCAAGCACTTTTCAGAATGGCTCAACTCACAACAGAGCACTGAAGATGGTAACCCCACTGCTAACGAGATTAAGATGAAGATCTACAGAAAAGGAAGATCGCTAAAAGTAAAAGGGAAAAGGGAGAAACAGTTGGTTTGATCGGCGCAGAAGCATGGAACCGGTCAAAGATGGATGAAAACGCTTTCGACTGCTTCTAGAGATGCAACTGTACGAGCTTTACTGTCTGTACATCAGCAGCACGGGCCTAGCCGAAACTAGGTCCAGGGAGAGACCAATGAGAGACTATCGGTGTTAAGCAATGAGAACTGGATCTGGATCCCATATGAAAATACGGGATTGAGGATGGGAAGGTGGAGTATGAATGAAAGGGAAAAAATAGAGGGGAGATAATAGTTTTTAGCGGTTCATCCAAAAATGGAAAAAATGGACGGACGGACAATCGCTACGTTGTCCGTCCGTCCAATGGCTTTATAACTCCTGAACGGTAAGTCGTAGAAAGACAAAATGGTGGTGTGCATATAAACTGCGGAAATAGTTAGAGAATCCAAAGAGGGCATTTTTTTTAAGCACAAATAACGGTTTAATTACAGTTTGAAATTTCATGTGAAAATGGACTTAATGTTTTTTAGTGTTTCTTCAAGAAGGTTAGTAGGCAAGAACTAGAAAAACGAAACTTGGGTTCAAGAAATACTAAGCTTTAATTAAAAAATAAAACTATTCGAAAATATCAAAACGTTTTTGAGAAATGAAGAGCCGGAAATGCATGACGTTTTTCAAAGTGTTGGAGGCCATAACTTTTGAACGGCTTATCGCTTAAAATCAATATAGAACACACGTATAAAGGAACTCAAAGTAAACCAAGTGCTCAGGTCATACTTTTCAAAACAGTTTGAGTACTGCAGTTTTGACGCATTTTCAAAAAAAATCGCAAAAATGCATGAAATAACTCTACTAGTAGCTTAACGGTATAAGCGATCTTTTTCAGATTCGGTTAAGGTAAAAGGCTTACAAAAAGAAGGAAGGCTGTGTTAAAATTTTTTTAAATTGCCGTTTTTAACCTAAGTTCTTAGAAGCCTATTTAAAAAACGAAATAAAAAAGGAACTTGTTTTACCGTTTGCGCATAAACCGGTGGCTATAGAATTAAAAACAAACATCCAAGGCTAGTGCTGCTGGTTGCGCTATTGGATAACGGGAACTGGAAAAAGCTTCAAAATATTTGCTTTATGGATTTGAAATTTAAAAATTAAAAAAAAAGGTCAAAAGAACGCATGTCTCCCCCTCTATCCCCCAAACAGTACAAGGTATAATTTTTAAATTAACACCGGGCATAGTCCATCTTCTTAAATTTTATACAAAACTATATCAGACTTCGAATATTCAAAAACTTCGAAGATTTAACTGAAAAACGGGAAAACATTTTCGAAAACTTTTTTTTAAAGATTTATAGTTCCTAAACGGTTATGGCAAGCGAACTGCATCAAAAACGTTTCAAAACTAAGTTTTCAAGCCCATTCAAACAAGCGAAATAAAAAAGAGCATATTTTTACCGTTCTCTCAGAAATCCATGTCCGCAGAATTTGAGAAAAGTGACAAATGCTAGCACAGGTGGTTGTAAAATTGATCAAAAAGTCTAACGGTAATAAAAAATAATCGAAATTGCTGTTTTATGGGTTTTAAATTATAAAAATCCTAAAAGAGGCCAAGAAAGAGTATATCCTTCCCTCTATTTTCGTAACGGTAAAGCTTTTTGCCAGCCATAGTATCGAAACACAATAAAAATCACCCAATATAAGAACAGTAGGAAACCCCCTTCGGGTAGGGGTTGCAAACTATGCAATGAAAGTAGGAAACCGTACAGAACCCAACAGGAAGACTACCAAAAAAGTATATTACAGACTGTACAATATATCCAGAAATAATTTTAATAAATAAATAGAATGTTACACAAACTGTTCAATATAGATGACCATAGCCTTCAACAAAAGCCGACGGACCGCTCCGCGTATGTCTTCATACTTGACGCTCTTTTTTTGTATAAGCCCGTACTTCTCGCAACTCAGGTGAAAATTAGCCTCGGAGAATAAGAGAGGAGGAGATTATCGTTCCAAGGGATAATATCCTGTTCCCATGACGGGTGGAGAGGCAGAGGCAACCGCATTCGGTGTGAGCCTGTTCATGGATCATAGTCCTGCAAGGAAACACCCTTGACCGTGATAGATTAGAGGTTATGGGTGATGCGGGACAAGTTGTATGTGCTTAAGGGAGTTTCCGCAAGTGAGATAAAACTTGTTTTCTTCTCTAAGTCGAGTCTGGCTAAATCGCTTAGATCTTCGACAAAGTATTCACCTATGTTTTTCCTCTTCAATGACAGTTTCACAATATGTGATGCAATGTTTTTATTCATTGCCACATGTTGTTGAACACGCCAAACTTTGATTTGGCAATATAGACTTAAAAAAATGACAGCCATTTTGACAGATGTAGTTCCATCTTAATATGGCAGCATCCTACACTTTATGTTCGGTTAATTTAAAAACAAAAAGTTCAAAAGCTTGCAAACTTTCTTAGTAAGAGTGCAAAGAGTGCTTTAAGAAGTGATAAAATCCTTATTCTATTACATTTTCTTAAACAGTACCAAAACCCTACCGAAAGGTTTCGAAATTGGTACTAATTTGACATGGAAGTGTGTGGGTGAAAGTTTTCTGATTTTCCCTAAGAAACTTTTAACTTTAAAAGAGGTCTTGTTAAGAAAACAAAAAAGAGGGCGAGTTAAGAAAATTTCCTTTAATAGGTGTGCGGGAGCCCATTCCCTTATGACCAAAATGTATCTTCAGCATTAAAGATTCATATATTGAAGCATGTTGTCAAGATACAACTAATCGATACGATATTTCACCAATATCCCCACAGATTTTTAATTGGCATTGCGAAGACCCTATGAATTGTCTATAAAAAAAAGCCGTTTGTCCACGATGTGTAGAACCCGCATCGCATTTTTCTGTCTCCTTTACTCGTAAACATTAATTTTATTTCCAAAATCTAAGGAAGTAGAAGTTTTTTTTTTTTGTTAGCATAAACCTCCGATTTATCCTTCTGCAATTTTTTCTCCGTTGCCTTTTAAAGAGCCCAACAAACCGAAAATAAATCAATTGAAACCGAAAATGGTAGTCGAAATCGTCCGGTTTCGTCCCTTCCACCGTACGACAGATCCCTTGGGTTTCTATGTGATACCCGAACAGAGAACAAACGAATGGCAAATAGATATAACTGTAAGTAGTGAAACATCCTGGCAAAGCCATTGGTCCAAAAGGATATACGTACTTCTATATGTTCTGTGCCGCCTATTAGCCACTCTGATTTTACGATGAGGCATTTTTATTACCAAAAAAATAAAGGAACTTTGCCGAAGAAACTTCAGAAGCAAACTAGAATACCAATTTCACTTCACCATAATGGAATACTTACGGGGATATGACTCGCCTTTACATTGTTCCTGCCTTTTTTTACACATAAAATTCCAGGTGGAATTGAAACCAAACGAAGGCTTGACCTTTGCCATAGTAGACAGCGAGTAGATAAAGAAAACCTCAAGAGTAGACAAAATAAAAATGCTTGAAATTGTTGACTTTAGAGAACGGTTGTGCAACTTTACAAAATTATTTTTGATTAATGGATTTATTCAAATAAACTCTCACAATCTGTGATTTATTTCATCAAAGTTAAGAGGATATTCTGCTCAGCTTTCAGTTCTCCTAGGTACCTACTCATAAATAACTTAAAGAATTCGAAGCTAACAATGGGAAAGCATACACTCATACAAAAATTTCTACTTGAATCTAGGGCAGAAATAAGTTTTTGTATTTAGGTATAAGAAAAGCATAACCAAGTTTTGAAAACATCTTAGAGTTATCTTTTGTGGCAGTGGTAGTGCATGGGAGACCAGAAATGAAACTTACCTACAAAGTTTTTCCACCAGGATTAACACTCTGATGTGCAACAGGATTTTACATCATTTCAGTTTGCGACAAGTTACTTGAAAACAGATGGCAAACGGACAGGTTTATTTTCTGTCTTTAAACTGAGTGCCTTCTCCACATTAGGTAAATTATTCACTCCTTTTGCAGTTGAACTTTTTTAAAGGTGTGGTTTAAAATTGTTGGTAGCAAGATTTAAAAAGAGATTATAAATCCTTTCGTTTTTTATTATACTTTCTTTCTAATAATGAAATGAATCAGTCAAATAAGCTATGTCCGCCTGCCCGTCTATCTGTCAAATGCTTTTATTCCTTAGGTTTTAAGCTACAGTCTATATGTTTGCGCTTCTTTGGTCTCATGGCAGTTCATGTATTACATCCGCCCACTCACACTTTTACTTATTAAAGTTGGAATTTAAAAATACTCCTCCTTGGACGTTAAAACACGTACACGTACAGCGCCCATGGATAGGAATAACACATCCTGGGATGGTAATTCCAAATAAATTAGCGCCATGTTTAACTGAAAGGCACAAAAGCTCATAGTAAGAGTTCTACTTTAGCTATACAGGTGTATATAGAACCCAAAATGTCTTACGGGTACCGCAGGGCACCTTTGGTGTTATAACAGTGTTATAACATTAAAAATTGCTCCTTTTGGCAATATTTTAATAAAATGTCAGGCGAAATTAAGTATGCATCCTGTTTCAAGATAACTTGAAACTCGCTAGTCTAGAAAGAGCTCGACGTGAAAAACTTTTTGTACAAAAAATTAAGTGCTATAAGTGTCGAATAATGGTTCTGTATAACTTATATGACATTTATTTCTGTGCCCACAAAAGATGACCGTAAAGTTTGAAGACATACGCGGTCCCTCGGCTTTTGTTGAAGGTTCAGCTCATCTATATAACGCAGTTTGTGTAAAAGTCTATTTATTTATTAAATCCTATTCTGGATATATGTAGCAGTCTGTTGTATACTCTTTGCGTAGCGCTGCCTCTTATATTGGGTAATTATTTTTTTTCGTTCTCCAAAAAAAGACTGGCAAATAACTTCTTCTTTCATTTTTTTTTTATTTTTTTCTTAAGAATAATTGTTATAAGTTTATTGTTTTATTCTTCTAATCTGTTGTGTTGGTTACCGTTCATGTGGTTGTGCCTGCGTCAAACTTGGTTTTTGTAAAATAAGTGGCTTAGAAGTACGATATACATATTTCCTAGGAGCTCCAGTTTAGTCTATTCTTTATTTCCCAGTACTATTTCAAAGCTTTGATCCTTCGAAAATAAAGCGAAGGACAAACATTTTCTTTGCCTTTTTTACGATTTTTAAAATTTTTATTATTATTAATTTACCAACCATTTGCCACTTTCCTTTAATCCTGCGGACAAGGAATTCTCAGAAAACACTAAAGCATGCTGTTTATACCATATTCCAAACGAATGGAGAATATTAAATTTGATACAGGCGAAAATGTAACAGAAATATTAACCATAGACCCCCAAGACTTTAAGGGCATATGATCGAGACCGTCTGTCGGTAGTTTTTAGGCCTTAAATTTTGAGCTAGGAACTTGAAACTTGATATCTGTTCTTTCTAGGTCCCGAAGCAGTACAAGTGTAAAATTTTTTGAAATCCGCCCACTGACACGCCACTTTACTTATTAGCATGAAAAATCAAAGTTTTCGTAGGAAGCTGAAATTTGATACGCGATATCCTCGCTTAAATGTATTGTGATTGGCGTGGTCATATTTAATACTCATTCTTTCGGTTTTTAAATAAACGTTTTTTATTTGATATATTTGCTTTAAATTCAAAAAAAAACTTGCACTATAAAATGTCCAGATATGTGCGTAAGCTCTCAACTCAAATGAATAAATTTTTGCCACGTCCACCTTTAGGGGCGTTTTTAAGTAAAAAAAACAAAGTTTATGAATAAATTTTTGCCACGTCCACCTTTGGGGGCGTTTTTAAGTAAAAAAACAAATTTTTAATATAAAACTGCGATCAACAACCACATCTGATAAAATAAATTACGTTATTGAAAAGGGGTTGATGCCACGCCCCTTTTTAAGGAAAGAAGATTCTCAACTGACAATCACAATTAATGTTAACAGAAACTGAAATTTAACAACCAAGATTTTTGACGCATTTTGGAGCTTGGCAGTGGTCAACTGGTTTGGGGTATCCAACGATTCGCCTAGGCGGATTGTAAGCCTCCCACTAGTTTCTATTTAAAATGATGCATGAATGGTAATGGGACGGGAATGGTAAACAAGCCAATACACGAATGGAAAGGAGAGTTACGTTTTTGAGTCAAATCTTCAAAGTTTTTGAATATTCGCAGTTTGCTTTAGCTTTGTATAAAATTTAATTTTAATTAGTTTTACTTTAAAATCCAAAAAATAAGAATTTTGGATTTTTTTTCAATGCCCGTTAGACCTTTTCCAATAGCACAACCATCTACGCCAGTATTGGATGTTTTTCTTAAATTATATGGCCACCAGTTTTTGCATAAGCAAACGGTAAAACAAGCTCCTTTTTTATTTCGTTTTTTTTTTTTTATATATATGCTTAAAAAAACTTGGGTTAGAAACCGCAGTTTAATAATATTTAACCTCATCTTACTTTCTTTGTGTACGCTTTGTACTTAAACAAAATCTGAACAAGTTTTTTTTACTGTTAAGATACTATTTTAAAATTGTCTTTGGAAATGTTTTTATGTTTTTAAGTTAAATCTCAGAAGGTTTTGAAACCTTAAAATTCGCTAAATTTTCCTTAAAATTTGAACAATTTTTAATACGTATGTGATTTTTTTCATATAAAATTTCCCTTAATGGAACCGGGGATGAGGGAGGGGACACTCACACACACGTTTTTCCATGCAACTTTGAGATATTTTTTCGAAAATTCGTCAAAACGGCAGCATTAAAACTTTTTCTGAAAAATATAACTTAAGCACTTCGTTGCTTCTTAGCGGAGAAGCAATAGGCACCGACTTATACCAAAATCGGTTGCCCCTGTCGTGCTTTCTTATAAAGGCTTACACCGAAATCGGTTATCCCTCAACCTCAAGTATTCTCCCAGTCCCTATCAATCCCCCGCCGCTCTTCCCTCCCATCCCGTAAAGTCTTACACCGAAATCGGTTATCCCTCAACCTCAAGTATTCTCCCAGTCCTTATCAATCCCCCGCCGCTCCCATCCTCAAGGCAAAGTCCCATCTGGAGTCCAACAAACACGAAACCACAATTTCTGCAGGAAGTCTCTCACTGGTGCCCTCAACCTTGCTGACAGTGGTTCATACCGAAACGGTTAGCTCCAACTTTCATTACCCTCTTCAGATAAGTCCCCAACCAAACAACCATTGATTTGTGACCTACGGCACAGGTTTACACCGTCACTGGTTGCCTCGACCCCTATTACCCAAAAGCGTAGTTATCATTTAGGTGCTCGGGCTGATTACTCCGCTCCTACAAACTGGTATCACAATGGACCTCCTTTGATCTAAGTGTGTCCCTGCCTAGACAGGACAGCTACTCAACCTAACCTAATCTAACCTAACCTTGCTGTGGTGTCAGTAATGTGCCCAAATAATTATATTTATGCGACTACTTCAAAGCTTTCTCCATTGAGAACCCATCTCTCTTTTCAGCAGCGCCTGCCTCTCTCTGTTCTTAAAACCATAACCACAGGCTTTGAAGTACTAATCACCAAATTCCATAGTTAACAATATGTATTTAGTTTCTTCATCATAAGTTGTAGGCTTTTGGAGGGATCAGCGAGTAGAACGAAAGCGTCGGCATAAAGGATTCATTTGATTCTCAGTCTTGCGATTTCGATTCCATATGGCAGGACATCAACTATATCATCGATAAACAGTAATGGCAAACATCCTTGCCGTACTCCACTTTGAGTTCCAAATCACTCTGATAATTGTTGTTCGTCCCATACCGCCGACAAAGTATTTTCATAAAGATTATGCACCTTCAAGATTTTATCACCTTTAAGATTTTTGAAGACAAGTCCAATACATTTCGTTCGTAAAGCAATGCTTCTCGATCGATTCTGTCGAAAGCCGCTCTGAAGTCAACAAGTTCTGTTTTAGTAGTCGAGTGCAATAGCCCGCATCGTTGAATAGCCCGCACTAAAGCCAGCTTGGAACTGATTAAGCAATTTGTTTTCTTCTACCCACACTTGAAGTCTTTTTAAAAAGATGCCCGTAAAAATTTTGGCAATAATTTTGAAATGATGAAAGAAATGCCCCTAAAGTTTTCCACATTATTTGTATCGCATTTTTTTATAGATTAATGAGTTTTTAAAATTTTTAAATCAATATCAGCTGTGTGCAATATTTTGTAAGGTAAACCTTAGCCAAAGAATCTATAAAAGCTTGGAAGGCGTTTTTAAAAAAATTCATAAAAGATTCCATCTTCTCCAGATGCCTTTTTATTTTTTGCTTTGCTTAAAACTAAGTACATCTCTTCAGATGTTATGTTTTGCTCTAAGTACTGAGATTTTTACAGAGTTTAAAAGATTTTTAAAATGAGCAGCCAAAACATTGGCGTCTAAATTGTTGCCTACCTTAAATTTTCTACAAGAATTGAAGAATTCAGAATCTGAAAAATTCACAATTTCTGATCCTTGCTTATTTCAGACGCTTTAGCTCTAGCCTATGCACCGAACATTTTTTGCTTCCCACGTGGTACTTGGATCTTCTCAAAGGAAGCTCATTTTGATCTTTGCGGGTATGTAAACAAGCAAAATTGTCGCATTTGGGGCACAAAAAACCCGCACACATACATTAAAAAGCCGATACACCCAAAACGAGTCACTCAATCCACACCAAACGGATTTTGGTCCAGAGGCATAACTGGGCCATTTTTCTTCGAAAATGCGCAAGGAGTGGCCGTTACAGTCAATGGCGATCGTTATCGGGCCATGTTGAACGAATTCTTGTTCACAAAAATTGAAGAGGACGATATTGGCAACATTTCCACAGGACGGCGCTACGTGCCCCACAGCCGAAGCTACACTCGGTTAAATGACTCAAGTTTGCTTTTTTTAGAGCTTGCTTGTATTTTCCTTTTAAGTTATGTTATTGCAATAGGTTTCAACCAACAATGTGTTTCGATCTGATGAGGATAGGCCCCGCATTGGTTTGAATATTTTAAGTCATTTCAAATTTTGATACATAAATAATCGAAATTCCAACTGAGCTTATTTCAATAGGAGGCGTGTGATTTCTCCGTCCGAGTGCACTTTTGTTATTTGTACAATTTGTACAAGGGAAGCCTTGGAACACACCAGTTTGTTCACACAGTTTCTCGAAATCTAACAGGAAATGGAAAAAAAAAAACTTTTAAGGTGCTACTCGTTAGATACCGTTCGAGCCTCTCGTATATATAATTCTCGTTTCCCTGCAGCCTGCTTTAAATTTCCAAAAAAAATTTCCTAGAGCATGTCGAAAATCTTTCCTGATTTTGAGTCTTCGTTAAAATGGAAACTTAAGTGGAGCCTTAATGGACCTCAGTTTAAGTTCGCATACACTAAGCGGTCTTTCATCGCTTTCTCCAAGACCTTTCGAAACATTAAAAGGCAGATGTGTTTCGAGCCATCAATATTTCGTTTTCGTTCCTCTAATAAAGTGGATACCAACTAACAGGATAAGGATGGAAGTGTCTTCTCACATTTCAAAATCATATATACATAAATTGGATTTGAAAAAATTTCATTCACTCGCGAACCTGTTAAAAATAAATATTTTAAGGGCTCTCCTTAAAGCATGTTGTTAAAAATATTTGTGCAAAAACAAATCCACTCACCTTTTTTGCTGTGAAATAATCAGGTCTAAGTTGTTCCTGAATTTCTTGTTCCGGTTTGTTGGCTGGTGCTTGGACCGTTGATCGGAATCCATCCAGAACTCCTTTAAATGTAAATTTCTTCATTGTTTCTTATCAAAATGTTGCCAGCACTTTTCACGTTGAAAATGTTTTTCTTATTTTTGTTATAATATATTCTTTTTTTTCTATTTTATATTTATATATATATTTTTTTTTCTACTAATAACCAAGATTTTCACTTATATTTTTATATTACCTAAGAATTTACTATATTTTGTTGTTGCTACCAATGTTAGTTTTAACTAATAGACATTTAAAAACACTAAGTAACACATTTAGATTATTTTTTTTCTAATATTTTACTTATTTAACAACACGCACATTATAAATAGGTTTTGACTAAAAGTGTTTTCTATATAATTATGCTCTAGATGAAAACCGAAAGCAATTTTGCTTATGTTTATAAGAAATAGGAATATTTTATGTTATGTGTTAATTATTATTATTTATAGGCATATTTATGTATAGGTGTATATATCAGATATAGTTTCGATAGTTACTTTTTTATATATATATATTTTTTTTCACAACAATATTATACATAAACATATGCTTTAATATATTTGATGATATTAGGTTATATGAATACTTCTTTTTACACAAACACTTAACACTAAAACTTGTAGACGGGTTGAATACAGTTTTTTTTATATTTTTATTTATTTATATTTAATTATGGTTGGTTTGATTTAGTTAAAGTTGAGTTCTGGGAGTGATATTAATGCTGTGCAACTATCCGATTAATTATTGTACGATTTGTGTTGGTTTTTTTGCACTTAACGAGCAAGCAGCTGGAAAACAATTGGAAAATATATATAAATACAATTACGATTGCGATTATTTTAGTTTCATTACTTAGTGATTAACATTCATATTTTTTAAGAGTGTAAAGATTTTTTGAGTTATTTCCTTAGAGGAGGTCACAATTTGTATACAACATGTTCACAAAATTTTCAATTTCGCCCACCGCCATCATTTTTCTCCAATTGAAAGCGCAGTTCAGGTCATGTTCAGGCGAATGAGAGTACTGGATGAAAGCAGCGACACAATACAAGATGTTGGGGTTAAAGCAGATTTTGTGAAAATATTCGCGGAATAAAGCAAACTAGGATGTAAAGTATTTTGTTTTCGAAATAGATAGTTGTTGTTTTTTTTTTTTTTTTAATTAATTGAAACACCAAATTACAAAGTAAGAAAAAAGAATATGTATGCTTTTTTAGCATAGAATCCAACGAAAACAAAACAGGATACGCTATCCTTCGCGACGTCAACTGGAATGTCCTGTGAGAAGCAACATCACCTAAGAAATACCCACAAATACACGTTTAAGTTTTCTCGCAAAAGCAATACAGCGGAAACTGTACAAAAGCTACCAAAGGAAACTCACTTTTCCCCTACAATCGCCCTCACAACATCATGGAAAGCTTAGCTCATTTTAGGTGCTTGTCATAAGGTCCGAGAAAAAACTATACAATACATAACCAAGCAAAGGACATACTAGCACGCGCTTACACGAGCGAAGAGTAGTTTACGACATTATATCAACGTTCCACATGGTGGAAGGCTAAAAGCGGATACACACGTCCTTTGGACTGAGCTTTCCTCTCCCCAATGCACACAGCTCACACCAACACACACAACAGGCTACAGCAATACAAAGTATTGGAAAACATGTCAATATTACGGTCAGGTTTGGCGCCACAATTCATCTTCTATTAGCATAGGTAGCGTGGCACCCGGGGTTGTTTCGCATTCAAGGTGGCTGTAGGCAGGTTATAGGAGATCCTTGACAAAGGTATTGATACAGGCTTTTCGGGCTCCCTTCTTCCCATGTGTCTGTCATTTTAGGCGCATGCGTTTAAATCCAGCTCCTTTCAGCGTATATAAAAAGGGACTCTCTAAAAAGACGCATCTGACAGTGACCGATGAGGATTCAGGATTAAAGGTGTCTGTTTCCAGCTTCCAATTTTATTTGAAAAAAAGGATTTCTTTTTGGTAGAAACCCCTTGATTGTTTGATTGTTTTTCGCATATGGTTTAACCACAAAGACTTCCCGCTTTCAAACTAGATATACCCCTTTTCTTAATCGTGAGTTTGATTTTGCGCAGGACATCCTAATGAAATCATAACCTGAGCATGTGTTGGCGAAAATTCGCAACAACAACACTTGCTTTGCTGAATATACACAAACTGAGAAGAGACAGGAGCAAGGATATACCTATTCCCTGCGATATGTTTTCACATGCATCGGCTTAATATTTGTGTAGCAAACACACGCGCGGTTTTATTGTTTACTTTGGGTACGCATGGGAGTAGGGATAAAACCAACAAGTGAATCCACATGTACAATAGGTACCTATACCGTTATGTGACATATATAAATTAGATTGGGAGAGAGGATATAAGGTTTTTTTTAAATCTCTTTGAAACGAGTCCACCACTTGTACATAAATGGAGCAAACAGAGTTTTTTGCTCTTTGATATAAGTCGGTCGTCTGAGTTGCCGTATGAGTTGATTTTTCGTAGTAATAAGATAAGTACTGAAGGAAAAACGGTGTGAAAAAGAAGAAACGGTGTGGTGCTGTGCTGTGCTGACTGGGTTGACGGTGCGGTGGTCAACAAAGTAATTCAAAAAAGTTCAAATAATAAACATCCCAAGGGTCACGCAAAAGTTAACTGGGGATAACTGAATGAGTAAATTGAGGAATTAGTACAGTAAATCGTGTTGAACATGCTTAAATGCTAAACCGACGTTCTTTATTGGCAAGCTGTGTTATGAGCTCGTTGACATCCTTTTTAAGTCAAATTAATTTGAGGAACTTAAAGTATGAATGAAGGTTATGGGGTGGACCTTCAGATTTCACTCCAATCACGTTGGAAAATGGATTGCTTTCTTAAGCACAGCTTTCCACAGGAGTAACATATAAAAGAGACTTTGATGCGCTTCGGTTTTGAACAGCTGTTGTCTCTGGAAGGAGGCATTTTCTTCATCCAGCCAATTAAAGAACTCCAGTCGAAAAGGCAACATTAACATAAATAAATACTTAAGGAGCATTAACGCGTTTTTTTAAAAGCTTTGATATTTAAGTATATTTCGTTCTTTGAATGAACCCCAAACTGGTGTAAAAAGTGAATAAGCAGGTGTATCACCTGCTCAAAAAACCTATCATTACATATTTTGAAAAGGCGAGAAGAAGTGACGGTTTTCAGAGATCGCCATATGTTCCCACCCTAAGGCGAGAAAAGGCATGTAGAAAAGTCATCGAAATGATATTTTATACTGGAATTCGATATTAGAAAAGTAAACAATGGCAAACCAATGGAAAATATCGATAAATTTGTCAATTTGTAAAACTATGCTTGAAGGAGGAGTAAAAATGAGGCTTGAAAGGATAAAATTTTGATTGATTAAATTGTGAAGATTAAAAGCGATTTGATTTCGGTTGAATTGAAATAAAGGAAAAAGTGACGAAGAATAAAGAGTAAATCTAATTGACAATTGACAAACTGGGATCGCTTACAGGAGAAACGGTTTCCTGGAAACTGTCTAAATCGGACACGAGCGTTCAAACCGTAGCACTTCAGTACGGCACAAGACTGCAAATATATAGTGAAAGTGCAAAAAAGTCCTGCACGTACCAGCGTCAGGAAACCTCTGCTAAAATCCCCTTGTTAGAAAGAGGTGTTAAGGACACTTATATCCAAAGACTTGCTGCAAAAGACAATGGAGTAGGCAAGCCATCCCAACTGAAAACTCACACATACTCCCTCTGAGAGCTGGTCAGGAAACAGCGAACCCATTGACGTCCAAATCTGTGAAGCGTTCCCCTGCCCTGAGCGTCGAACTTGTCGAGTTGTAGGGGCTGATTAAGGTCAATATTGCTACAGACGCTCTTCTCTAGACGAGGCTCCACTCCACCCGTCTTTTCCTACCCCTTCCTCTCCCAGTTCTCTTTCTTTTGTCCCCTTCCCAGGGCCGGACGAGTTATGTTATATGACCCCTGCCGAGCGTCCGCCCAGTTTCTCAAATAGCCCAGTCATTAACAGAGTCTCCGGATACCTAACGCCCTCCGGATTATCTAGACTTATCTATATACTATGCATCTCTTTATAAATAGACATTCTTTCTAAGCTACTTCCTTTCTCCGGGACGAACGTGAGTATACAAAATGAAGACAATAAAAACAATAAAAGAGATATAGGTAAAACCGGCACCCTTTCCAAGATGTTAGTATGGTGACAAAACTGTCTACCGGTACAGATCCTGCTCTGCCAAACAGTGGTGCGATTGTGGTCCATAATCGTGATCCACCCTGAACTTCGGCTTCTAGTAGTGGCGGGATAGTGGCACTTCATCGACCCTCCACTGCTAGCAGCTCCAACATGATCTCTTCCCTCCCTAATGCAAAAATCTCTGCCCCCAGTACGTTTCGAGGTGGCAGATAGCGGCTACGCGCTTTAGCAAGAGAGTTCTTCAAAAATAAGTGGAAAGCTTTCCAGACTCTGAAAGTCTTTGGAGGTATTCTGGAGCCGCACATAACACCGGCGCAGATCGATAAGCTTAAATGGGCAGAGAAAGTTTTGCAAGGCCACGCTTCTAAGCGACAGAGGTTGGAGGAAGAAATCGATTCGGTATCTAAACGCCCTAAGGTGTGAAGAGCACCATCGCCCCCCTAAGACGTCCTCCGTCACACCTCACAATTATTTCAGCGAGATCCTTAAGGAACGGATTGTAGTTTTGTGATTGATCGTAGCGACCTGGATGGATCGAATCAATCACTCGCGAAAGGTGGAACATGGTCAAACTGAAGCTTTCCAGCAACTTTTGGACCTTCATGCAGGCACACACTGGATCACCTCCGATAACCTTCGATGTCGGTTGGCATCGTGGTCTTGTGCAACTTATCACGTGCAATGAGCTTGTGACCTCCACAAGCTCGCGATAAGCAGTTTAGGGGAAGTTTGGCCTGGTGCAAAGCTCGAGGTCGTCGCTAAGGAGAATAGCTATATCAGACCGAGAACGCACACCTGGATCCCTATCGAATCTCCCTCAGCACAAGGGATCCTTGAAGTCATAAGACTTCGCAGTTTTATGACTTCAAGGATATAGACTGGTAAGTTGCCTTTTCACCTCTTAGTAAAGGAAGAGTAAGAGACTGCCAAGTTGCCACCTCACCCCTTAGAATCGGCATCTGCAATACCGCATCCCGGAACTGCAGTCACCTTTTCCGATTTGGACAACGTCGCCGCTGCGGAACTAGTGGCTCCTACTCAGTCCGCCGGCCGCCTCTGTTTCTGACACTCCATTGGACATGGAGGGAAAAGACTATCTTAGCACGGTCCTTCTGAGCGAAAACGAACTTCTGGGTTCGTTTTCTCGGAGAACCTCAACAACACTGTGGTGGATGTTTCTGTGCCTGACTCCAAAAAAGCCTCGGCCTCCCTTATTCTCCGTCTGGCTCAGGATCGAGAAGATATTGTCTTGATCCAAGAACCATGGGTTGTTGCTAACATGGTTTGCAGACTCAAGACTCCTGATTACTACATACTGTATGAGACAGGTAGAGGTAAGCCTAGATCTTGCATACTAGTAAGACGTAGTCTTAATGTATTTTTACTCCCTAACTTCAGCGACCGAGACATTACCGTGGCGAGACTAGAGACAGCCGAGCCCACCCACTGGCTGGCCTCTGTTTACCTTGCCCACGACACGGTGAACAGTCCCCCTGGATAAACCTTGGAGGATGCCATCAAGGAAGCTGAACTGCGCAGCACTAGCTTCATCATTGGGTGCGATGCAAATGCTCATCACTCACTATGGGGCAGTTCCGACATCAACGATAGAGGTGAGTAACATTTTGAATTTATTCTTAAAACCAACCTCATTGTCTGTAATATGGGTAGTGAAGCTACCTTCATAACCAAATGTCGACAAGAGGTCTTAGATGTCACCCTGCTCTCTAATTCCATCGCTGAACTGTTTTTCAATTGGAAAGTCTCGTCTGAATATTCTTTCTGAGACCATAGATACATTGCATTCACTTTAAACGATGAACCTCCCCGCCAATCAACCTTCAGAAACTACAGGAGGACGAGCTAGCTTTTAAGCAGAGATTCACTGAACAGTTCCATGAACTCTTTTCTCCTAAGCCCTCCCTGTGACACCAATGAGCTTGATCACAAGGTTAATGAACTCACTCTGGCCCTCAAGAAAGCACTATCTTCCTCCTGCCTCCTTATACTTCCAAGAGGTAAGAGGAAACCGCATTGGTGGTGCTTAGAACTTGGCCTATTTAAAAATGAAGGAAGCTTTTGAAGAGAGTCAAGGCCACAAGTAGAGATACAAACTGGTTGCTTACAAAACATCTCTCAAATCCTGCAAAAAAGAGATGAGAAAAGCCTAACGGTTATTTTGGCGACTCTTCAATAGCAAAACAGAAAAACCTTAGAAGCCTCTAGGGTCTAGGCTTAGGAAAATCCTCACTACTAATCCAACGATGCCCAGATGCCTCAAAAAAGCAGATGACTCCTGGACTTCCTCTAACGCAGAATCGCTGAACCTGCTACTGGACACCCACCTCCTGGGTAGCTCTGAAGTTATTAATAGTGTTAACCTTAACAGGTCAATGTCACACATTACTAATAAGTATACGGCTTCAAACCTTACAAATCGGCAGGACCGAACGAACTACAAAAGACATCGGATAAAATCCTTCCTGCACTTGAAATAATTCTGAAGAGTAGAGCGTAGAACTGGTCCACATTCCGTTGTTATGGAGAGAAGTGAAAGTGGTGTTTATACCCAAAGCTGGCAAATATTCCCATGTTTCTCCAAAGGATCTCAGACCCATCAGTCTATCATCATTTCTCTTAAGAACTCTAGTATTGGTAAAAGGCTGCTGTCTGCAGTTCAGCACGCATACTATATGGGCAGATCCGTGGAAAAGCTTTGCATACGCTAGTGCGTTCCATTGAATATTCCCTTCACCACAACGAGTACATAATGGTAGCCTTCCTCGATATAGAAGGCGCTTTTAACAATGTCAACACATCCGTGATCTTGGCTGCACTGTCGGCTCTGAAAGCTTATGGCTCACTTAGTGAGTTAATAAATCAACTTTTAACGAGTAGGATTATCAACTCAGAGATAGGTGAAACCACTGCCAAAAGATCTGTCAGCAGACGAACCCCGCAAGGTGGATTCCTATCCGTACTCCTTTGGAATCTAGCGGTAAACGAACTGCTGGTTATCCTGTAAGGAGTGTTATCCAGTTCCATATAATTCCCCTTGATATTTTCAGTAGCAAACAAGCAGCAGACAAACAGCTGCAATCACGGCTACTCGCCTCAAAGTAGCCTCTCAGTGCAACGATAGTGAGATAAGTCACTCCGCTACTCTGAACACAGCCCCCCTTTAAGAAAAATAGACTTCACCATATCCCTGCTACAGTTTGACAAGAGCTTCCAGACAACTATCCCCCTAGGTCTTCTTGGTATGACTGTGCGCTCTGGAATGTAAATCGATCTAATTCTACACTGATCGATCAAAGAAAAATGATGGGAAAGGTGGGACAAGGTGGGAAAGACTATATCTTAGACTCCCTTTCCGTCTTCCGGCTCATTGTAGTGATTTTCAAGCTGAAATTATGGCAATAAAGGAAGTCTTGTCCTGGCTCAAAAAACACATTATATCGGCCAAGGATATACGAATATTTTTCGACAGTCAGGCAGCCATTAAGTGCGTGAAATCAGTCTCTATAAATTTGAAGTAGACCTAGACGGCCGATCGTCTTTAGAGGGGATGTCGGAGCAGTTCAACATTCCCCTGTGCTGGGTGCCAGGGCAAAGTGAGATTCTAGGCAACTGCAAGGCTGACAAACTCGCCAAACTTGGAACGACTCTCTCAATCTTGCCTGATAAAGGAGCCTTAAAGGATGCAATAGACAGAACAAATTTCAGATGGACAAGTGGTAGTACTTGTTTAGTGACGAAATAGATTTGGCCATAAAGCTAGATCTAAATGCTCTATGAGTTTGATTGCTCTTAATAGATCGCACATGAGTGCTGCAATCGGTGTTATTACAGGTCACTTTTGATAGGCAAGCACGTGACAAGGCTTGGTGTCTATTCTAACGCTATTTGCAGGAGCTGCATGGAAGAGGAGGTAGAAGAAACGACCTTCCACCTTCTCTGCACATGCCCCTCTCTCTCTAAGAACCGAAATCTTCACCATGGAGCCTCCTTTAATAATGCTTAGCGATCTTAGCATAACTGACTCAAAATGTCTCTTACCTTTCATTAGTAGCTTGTAATGGTTCAACGAGTAGGCAAAAGAATATCGAAAGAATATTCAACCGAGCTCAACTGGAAGTGCAGAACAGCGATTCTGAGAGGAGAGAAAAGGTAAGTTAACGTTTGGCCCTAAACAGCATAAGACGAAGGACTTTTGGCAGCTATTTCTTCAGTGAGCTAATAGGATCTAAGCAAAGTTCACCTAAGGATAACATTATTAAGCAAACCCAAATGGTTTTAAGCAAGAGGAACTTCTGAGCGTACGACGGTGGTTATTCTCTGTGTCTTTTGAGATACAAGACGAGGAGGTTTAGCTAAAATATTTTGGAAATGCTTATATTTCAGGGCATTTTTAGGCAAAAGTGAAGCTTTGATGAAAACCTTATAATATGTAATTTTTCTATCTAAAAACTGGAAGCCAAAATGTAAACCTTTATGATTTCCAGTTTTCAGATTACATAATGCAATCAGGGAAATGAGATTTTCGAAAACCTAACTAAGCGAGGCTCAAAAGAGGCTTTTCTAAAATCCGAACCTGCGTTGAGTCTGCCTTTATCTGTAGTAAGTAACGTCGGCCATTTAATCTACTATTAAATCCCTATCTCTATCCATTAAAATTGCAGACTCCTTGTAGGTGTCCTTTCGGGCAACAATGCTTTCGATAAGCACTAAAATGAGTTAGACTTGAGCAAAACTACTACCTGTCCTATTTGTGGAAAGGATGGCAAAGAAGCACTTTCATTGTAGTTGTTTTAAATTTTTACGCATCAAGCGGTTGATCTTTGGAGCTGTTTTTGCGCCCTCTCTCACGTATTCAATGATACACAAAACGTATTTCTTGCACAAATGCCTCTTATGACTTAAAATAACCAAAAAAGGTTTCAACAAAACACTAACCTACGACAATTGCTTGTTTGTGGAGTACAAAAAAAGTTTTTTTGATCTTAAATTGCCTTCAATTCCCACATAATTTTTCTTAAAGAAACGAGCTCACATGCAAAAAAAGGCAGCCCCACGAAGTTAACTACCTCATTAGCTTTAATCGAAGACGGTTTTGACCCGCGCATATGTTTTGTTTGAGAGACCAATTCCACTTTGAAGAAAGAGTCTAGCAAGAAGCGTAAGGCGGACTCCTCTCCCGAAGTAATACAAAAAGAAGATAGGGAATCTGGCTCAAAAAAGGCTAAAGCACAATTGAAAACTGGCCCTCCGCCAGCAATAAACATAATCGGAATAGCAGACTACGGAAAACTGCGCAATCTCCTTGCCAGCACGGTGGGAACCAAAAAAGTTTACTTCGCACCGGAATAACGTGTGGAAAGTAAATGTAGACGACGCCGATTCGTATCGTTCGCTGTCTCGTAAGTTAAGTTCAGAGAATATCGAGTGTTATACTTACCAAAATAAGTATGAAAAACCGCTTCGAGTCATTGCTAGGGGGCTCCACCCCTCATGCACGAAAGAAGACGTTGTTAGGGATGTAGCTAAAAGCCAAAGGCCTTAAAATTATTGATGCCGTTAATATCATTAAAAAGGAAAAGCAACGCACAGAAGGAAAAAGAGACGCTGTGATCAGACGCGGTCTTCCAGTTTTTATGCTTTCCTTTGAAACAACTGAGAGCATAAATGAAATTTATAAAATTAAAATGATACTTAACATCAGGGTTAAAATAGAATCCATGCGTTAGGGCAATAGACTAATTTCACATAGACTAATTTTCGCGTTGCCAAGAATTCAGGCACACAAGTGCCTACTGCCAACAGGAACCACGTTGCGTGAAATGTGCCGGTAAACACCTCTCAACAGGGAGCAAACTAGACGTGCAGGCTCCAGCAGTTTGCGCCAACTGCAGGGGAAACCAACCAGCAAATTAACGAGGACGCGAAGTAGCCATAGAGCTGAAAAGGGACGAGAATCCCTTTAAGAAAACAATCGAGGTCAGAACGCTAGCCTTGAACGTGTGAAAACTGCTGAAACTCCAAAGCCTAAGACTCCAAGGATGCCAAAGCCAATTAAAAGTACGAGATTGAGAAAGCAGAACGTAAGGCCGCCACAAAAGACCGTCGCCAAATCAAGTGCAGTGGAAACTAGTGGGAGGGTTACAATCCGCTTAGGCGAATCATTGGATGCATCATCCCAATCGACCACTGTCAAGCTCCGAATTGTGTCATAAATCTTGGTTGTTAAATTTCAGTTTCATTTAACTTCAATTGTATTTAGGGGCGTGGCATCCACCCCTTCTCAATAACATCGTATTTTTGTTTATATTTTTTATCAGAAGTGGTATACACGTGTTGATTGCATTTTCATATTAATAATTTGATTTATACTTAAAAACGCCCCCAAAAGTGGGCGTGGCGAAAATTTATTCACTTGAATTGATAGCTTACGCACATATCTGAACATTTGATAGTGCAAGTTTTTTGGATTTAAAGCAAATATATCAAATAAAAACCGTTCATTAGAATGCATATTAAATGTGACCACGCCTACAAGGGGGCAGTTTTCGCTCCCCCACAAAACAATTAAGCGAGGATATCGCATACCAAATTTCAGCTTCCTGCGACAACCTTGATTTTTCATGCTTACAGGTAAAGTGGGCGTGTCAGTGGGCGGATTTCAAAAAATTTTACACTTGTACTGCTTCGGGATCTAGAAAGAACAGATATCAAGTTTCAAGATCCTAGCTCAAAATTGAAGGCCTAAAAACTACCGACAGACGGACGGACGGACGGACGGGCATGGCTCAATCGATTCTCCTGTCGGTCCCATTCATATCTCTAAAAGGTCTTAGGGGTCTACGGTGATTATTTCACTGCGTTACAAACTATACATCAAACTTAATATACCCTGGGTCGGGTATAAACATGAATATGAAACAGTTATTTAAAATACTAACATGGAAAGAAAACGGCCTTCTGAATAAAATAGACAAACTAGAAGTATTTCTACGGAAAAATAATATTGGTATTTGCATGTTTATGGAAACTCACCTTTAAAACGAGTCAAACGATGCAAGACGATCTTGATCGTATGTATGACTTCATTGGGTCCAATTTTATTATTGGGGGTGATTTTAACGCAAAGCATACTTTTCGAGTTCAAGATGCAATTTAACAAGAGGCAGATACTGTACAAAAACAGTATGAACCGTGGGGTGGACTTTTTCTCCACGGAAAAGCCATCATATTGGCCAACCGATAGGGATAAAAAGCCTGACCTTGTCGATTTTTTCATCGCCAAAGGGTACCGGTAAAGGGCTAAAGGGAAGAGTGTTATGATCTTTGCTCAGACCACCTAGGAGTAATCTTGAAGATGGGTGGAAGACTGGCGAAAATAGAAAGAGCTCCCAGATTAGCTAGCAAAAACATGAACTGGGACGCCTTCAGAAAGAACTGTAAGAAGGGTGTTGGCTTAAACGAGCCATTGAGAACTCCTTTCGAGTAAGAAACTCAAGTTGACACATTCATTGAAGCAATTCAGAGCGCTGCTTGGAACAACACTTCGTCCCAAAAGAACGCAGTTAGCACCGACGGGCATGTACGCACAACATATCCGTTCGAAATCGAAGAATTGATTCGTGAAAAGAGAAGAGCGCGTAGAAGATGGCAAGGCACGAGGGCTCCCCCAGACAAAACCCTCTTGAACCACCTCTCTAACAAACTGAAAGGCATGTTGCAAGATTTTAAAAATCGTGAGACCACCGAATACCTTGAAGGCTTGTCGGCTGATAGGAGCTCAAATTTGATAGGAGCTCAGCTACTCTCTGTGGAAAGCAGTTAAGCCTATCAAGAAACCTGTAATTCACTCGGCACCAACAAAAAAAGCTAACGGCGAATGGGCAATAGAAGACAAAGAGAAATCGACATGGTTTGCTGAACATTTAGAAGAAACATTTAAGCCTTTTGACGGTCCGCCGTTGGCTGACGTTCTAAACAACAACGCGGAACCTGATAGCTTTAGAATGAAAAAAGTTTCGTTAGTTGAACTCCGACAGACAATTAGCAAACCTAAAAAAAAGGCCCCGGGTTACGACCTGATCACTGGCGAAATATTGAAAGAGCTACTAAAAAAGGCATTAGTCAAGCTACTTTATATGATAAATGCTTCTCTTAGGCTTCTATATGTTCCAAGGCAATGGAAAGTTGCTGAAGTTATCATGGTTCCAAAACCGGGGCAATGTGCAAATGATAAAAAATCTTATAGGCCCATATGGCTTCTGCCGATAATATCGAAAGTATTCGAGAAACTTCTGCTGAAGCGATTACAACCAATAATTGCAGAAAGACGTTTAATCCCGGATCATCAATTCGGTTTCAGACCTAACCATTCCACAATAGATAAAGTCTACACTCTACAGAATAACGCATGAAATTGAAAAAGCCTTAGAAGGGAAAAAAATATATTCAAGTGCTTTCCTCGACGTATCGCAAGCCTTCGTCAAGGTATGGCACGAAGGATTGAAATATAAGCTACGGCAAAACTTGCCGGAAGACATGTTTAAAATATTGGAAAATTATCTTGAAAGCAGACTCTTTCGTGTTAGGTGTAGTAGTGAATACTCGAGTTTCAAGTAAATTCGGGCTGGCGTACCCCAGGGAAGCGTCCTCGGTCCGACCCTGTTCCTGCTCTACACAAGAGACATACCTCTAGATGACGAGACTGTCGTGGCCACGTTTGCGGACGATACGGCCATCCTGGCAACAGGTGAATCAGTCAAGTCATCAACGAGGAAGCTCAAACGAGCATTGGACAGAATTTGTGTCTGGACGAAGACTTGGCGAATCGTTCTTAACGAGAACAAGTCAACGCATGTGAATTTTACTTACAGAAGGGTTAAAAATTTACCTCTGTTCATAAATTCTGCACAAATTATTAACGCTCGCATAGAGGTTGTTCATGAGTTTAAGTACCTGGGCGTCTTACTAACGCACAACCTTAACTTTGTTAAGCACTCTATTAACAAAAGTAATGAGGCCAAACTTGCTCTGAACATGATGTGGCCTAAGTTTTTCGCAAATCAAAATATTGATCTGGCCTCAAAATATCGAGTCTTCAGTGCGACTTTTTATGCCTGCATGTGTTATGGAGTCCAAGTTTTCGGATTTACAGCCTTTGAAGCCTTTGAAGTAGTCCACAGGCACTTTTTCAAGCGCCTGTTCAAGCTCCCTAACTCAACACCGAATTACGCTATTTACGTGGAGTCAGGTATTACGCCCATCTATATACAAAGTCTGAAAGCAAACGCGAACTATATAACAAGTGTAATGAAAAGGAATAACAGTTGCCTACATAGATCAATCATGCTACAACTTCTCCGTACTAATGCCTCGCCTTTTAAAGAATGGAACCAGATTGCAGCATCCCACGACACAGTGCTCTCTTTGTGAGAGTCTAATGTTGATCAATGGCAAGACAAGTTTTCTGATCTGATTTCAATCGTAGACGAAAAGCTATATATTCAAAACCTCTCCAAAGCAACTTCTTCCACATCTCGGAATGTCTACAAAAACTTAAACCACCAGCTTTCTGTTGCTAACTATTTTCGCAGAGAATTTTCATCCCAAGTAATTAGGACTGTCTTTAAAACCAGAGTCGAAATTCTGTACCTGAACTTTATACCTCATCGAAACGATTTGCCAAAATTGTGTAGTTTATGCAACAGAAGGGAAAACGAAGATGTCTACCACTTCATTGCTATCTGTCCTATTTTACAGGAAATTCGAAGGTTATATTTCCAACAAAGTCAGATTTCTTTGCCACGCTTTTACGATATTATAAATAGAACCGAGGGATGGCTAAGCCTGTATAACTATTGCGAGCAAGCTCTTACTTACCGTAATAGCTTTATGTCATAACATCAGTTGTTCACTCAGTTACTGTAGTATAACTTCTTTAATTTTATGTTTCAAATCATTAAAATTGTGGTATTTTTATGCCTTCCAGTCATACACAAATGCATTTATTTTATGTTTCAAATCATTAAAATTGCCACACTATGCCACTTTTTAGGTTAGTTCTCCATTTACGTCTAAGCTAATAATTTTATTTAAATTGTATATTATGTATTATATTATTAAATAAGAAAAAATACATTTGCGTTTATATTGCTTTTATTAATGAAATGTCTCTTCAGGCAGACGGCAGGTTTTTGCCATGCTATTATTCTTGTAAATTGCTCTGTAAACTCTAAAACCAAATAAAGAATTTATAATAATAATAATAATAATAATAATAATAATAATTCTGCACAAATACCTTATGCAAATGAAGCGAAATATCTAGGAATGACTTAAGACGCTAAACTTAGGTGGAAGCCACACGTCAAGAAGAAGCGTGGCTTATAATAAGACTCAGATAAATGCAGTGGCTTATAGGAAAATATTCAAAACTAAGCACATATAACAAACTGCTCTTATACAGGCATGTGTTAAAGCCCTCCTGGACATACGGAATACAACTTTGGGGCTTTACCAAGCCGAGCAATATGCCCATGTTGCAGACTTTCCAAAAAAAGACACTAAGAGCAATTGTGAATGCTCCATGGTATATTAGGAATAGTGATATTCACAGAGATTTAGGAATAGCTACTATGAGCGAAGAAGTAGCGAACTTTGCTCGAAAGTTAAGTGCTCGTCTTCATGTTCATTGCAACAATGAAATGATCCGTACTCTTAACGAGACAAGCAACGAGCGACGAGAACAAGGAACAAGACCCTTTGTACTAGCGATGTAGAGTTGAACTGCACGAACTGACGGACCTACTCAACGCAATCAACACTACAGAAGCGTAAACTACATGATCTAACTTAGTTGTAGTCAAGAAGAATTATGAGAGAGCGAAAATTTACTACTATGACGTGCGTTAAGGCAGTTTTCATAGTGTCTCTCATAAATGGGTGGTTTTTTAGCACGTGGAAATCGGGCATAACCAGGGACATCCGGCACTCGAACAAGCTGGGTAGACATTGAGTCAAATTTTGATTTATTTGTCTTGCCTATATTTTTTAAGTTGGTACCTACTAACTTTGAAAAATGCATAACCTTCTCTGACAGCTTCGCATTAAAATTACTAAAACAACAAGAACTAAAAAAGCTACGCACAGCATTCGCAACCATTTGGATAGGTATAAAAAAAACTACATAATTCCAAGCAAAAAAATTTTATATTCTTTCCTTTATCATCTTCCCCTTCATCCTTGTCCTCTTTCTTATCAGAATATTATTCACAGGCATAACCACAGCCACCCAATAAATTTTCAACTTTGCAGCAAATTCAAAATAAACGAACGATTAGACATTTTCAATTATGTCTACCTTTCCCATGCACGAATCCAAAAAATGAATAATGTCGCATATCGCTGTTCCTGCTGTTTTTACCCTACTGTTTCTACCTACAGTTGGACAAAAACGAAGACAGTGTCTTCGGAAATATTCGTTTTCCGATCGCTGTCCGCAGTGACGACACAACACACATTTTCTGCCTTGCGCTTGTCACTTTCGTGCGTGGTGAAAATATATCATGCGAGAATCAAATAACATAAATGTGATGTGTTTGAGTATGGTTGCTTTGTAGGTTTTTGGTTTTGACTTGGGTAGACATTGTCTTAAATGTCTATATGACGCATCGTCACTAGGCATAACCAATATCAGCTACTTAGTATTATATACCTGCTATAGTAGGCATGCTGGTATCTTTGAAAGATTTTTAGTCTACCCTAGTACTCAAAAATAAAAAATAAATGTTTTGTTTCAAAGAAAAGAAAAATCTTGTGACATGATGCATGTTCATTTACAAAAATGTATAGCTTGCACTCAAACTAGTAACGATTTCCTAGCGAAAATGAATGCACATCATCCCTGTGTTCATTTAGGTCCTGTCCAGTGTCCATCCGTAAAAAGCAAAAACCATACGTGTAGCAAACATCTGGTTCTTGTTTGTTTCCCTGGCACCAGTTAACCATTGCCTTCCGATGGCAACAAAAACAGTGCAAACTTATATTCAAATTTATTCAAACTAAACTATTAAACTGAAGGGAACAAGAGCGTTGAAAGCTCATAAATATGAGAACAACTAATGGAAGCTGAAAACTTATGCGGTCTTCTCAAATTTGCAGAATAGATTTCCATTGCTTCCACATGACCTGGACGTCAAGGGAAATAAATTTTCACATCATGCAATGCAATTGCCTTCTTAAATTTAATAACTCCGATATTATGTTTTCGGCTTTTGATCTAAGTTTAAGGTGGGTGGTGAGAGAACTTTTGGAATTAAGTTACACAATGCGTTTTCCAAGGTGAATTTAAAGGTTTATGGGTTATAAACAGAATTACAGTTTGTATAAAAAAAACTTGGATAATAGAGAAGAAGGTGCATATATGTGTAATCTTCTCCTGTTAAAGTATCTTACATGCAATAGAGAAAGCATACGAAAGTAATACCCCAGCCAGCAGGGCAGTGCAGGTTTTGCACAAAATCCATCCTCTGCGGAAATACGCAAAAGGGATTATTTTAAACATTATTTTGAACTTTCCTACTAAATAATACCCTGGTTAAGAAAGTCCGGTAAATAAGAAGTACAGCCGGATTGTCTGTCTTGTGAATATTTTATAAACACAAACTTGCACGACTAAATCAGTTATAAATCATAATGTTGGACAACAGAAAGAAGTTGATTTTAAAGACTCCCAGTGCCAGTTTAGAGATTTGGTGTAGCTTGTTTTCCAATTAGCGTTCACGAAAAATATAAGCACGGCCAACACTACCAAAAGTTGGGATGCAAACTAGATTGCCTCACCCCAGTGTATCCTTAATGACCCTTCCTTGCGAGGCTTTGAATTCGCAAGGAAGTTCAATGCCGAAAACTCTTTTCCCTGCATGTATTCTGGTCAACTTGCTGGCCTTATCCAGGCAAGCAAAAAATTCGATTCAAAATCGAAAACAAAGGTCCGGAACTGGAGCAACCGAGGCAAATGTAACTTGAAGCGCATGCAGTTGATCACTGAAAAATACTACAGCGTCACCCCCATCTAGATCGGGTGAAGCTATTCACCCATCGTGCTCAAGAAGCCCAATACAACTAATAGATTCTATAAAGCCTGCAACAGGAAGCCTTTGAATAAGGTTGAATGCAAAGGGTGCAAGTATAATCCCAACTTGTACTGCGACCTAAAAGATCTATTGTACACCTTTTCCTTGATCTAGGTTCTTAGGTTTTTTTTTTAAATTTGATAATCTCCCACGACGGGAATTTTGTTACTGTCGCTCGCTGTTAAATTGGGTTTCTCAGTAATTTTTAATCGGTGGAAAGCAAGAGCAGGACACTCTATCAAAAAATGTTCCATAGTTTATTTTGTATCTTCTCCACAGTGTCTTAAGATGCCAGTAGTGCTGGCTTAGTTTGGACAGGTGAAAGTTACATGCTGCATGTTCAGTGAGAGCTCTGTTTTAATCTAGGGCTTAATTGGCTCTTTTCGGGTTATACTTGAAGAATTTTTCGAGTGTTTATCACCTTCCAGATTATTCCACTTTTGTAAAGAGATACCGGTATTCCAGCTTTTTATTTGATAATAAATTTCTCCCATAGCGAAACTTAAGAAGGGAAAAGGCGCTATAAAGAGAGTCTCAGGTCTCCATTTGGCTTGCATTGCGGCCTTTTCATTTCCCTCATAGTTTTCTTGTCCTTGCACCCAAATCAGTTTTACACTGTTTTTCTGGCCATTGTAGCTATTTAGAATTTGGTGGCATTCCCAAACAGCTTTGGAGTAGACTGCCTGACTGTCCACGAATAATAAGATCTTGACTCTAGTGAATCAAGATTTATTTCTATTATAAATGCAGGAGGCTGCTTTGTTAATCGCAAAAAGTTTGAAAAATTGTAGATTCTTTGAAAAAATGTGGATTCTTTGTAGAAGAGTGTGCTTATGGCGCCAAAGCATACCTAGAAAGAACATCTGAGAACCGGTTAAGAACATCTCCGAGACAAGTCTGAGGATCGCGCCTGTGTCTCTTCAGTTGATGACGGAGGATTGAGAACAATGGGTGGACCATTTAGCCACCCTCCCTTCGTGACCCTTTGAAAGATAAGCGATCAACGAAATCATGATTATGATGACCTGAAAAGTAACGATGGAGATTAACGGAAATGTATCTCTCCATAAGACCTCGTTGTAGATTCTTTATCGTCTTACACAAGTCGTATCTTAATCTGTTGCCCCGGAAATGACCGCCAAGTATTAAAAGGACCCTATAGAAGCAAAAGATGAGACTCAGGTTGCGCATGCAAGTGGAAGGGGACCTCAGCCAACTTCGCGTGCGAAACTGGAGACGACTAGCTAGAAACAGAGCTGGCTGGCGAAGCTTGTTGGCTGAGGCCCATTTCCACTCCGGACTGTAGCGCCACCTTTAGTAAGTAAGTAAGAAGCAAAAGCCTTCCAAAGTCAGAAATTTTAGGGTAACCGAATTAAAATTGTTACTTGGGAAGCTACGCTATTGCGGAAAATTATTTGAGGGCAGCGCCGCAACACTTCGCAGCTTCTACTACACTTCTATTGCTACGTACTATCGCTACGGGATAAAGTACAGCGAAGCCACTACGGTACTAAAAAGCTAGCAAAAAGCGAGTACTACTACAGCATATAGCTGAAGTTGCATATAGCTATAGTGCATGACGGGATGTTTTTGCTTCATCCCGACTATGGCTATCAACGTCATCCTGGGTCTTACACCTATTCAAACAAATATCCAAATGGAAGCAAAATTCAGCATTCATCGCCTTATCCACTCGAATAACATAAGACTTCCTCTGGTACTTCTTTATGGGAAACTGCCCGAGGTAGACCTTTCAGTTAGCGCTGGCTAAAACTTGTCCATTTTCCATGCGAATGTACATGCCATCAACTACTGTGTTATGATGAATAATACAATGTACAATACAACTTCTCGGACAGACAAGGAGCTCTCAAGTCGCTCGACTTTCCTTTTTATACCCGACTCAGGGTATATTAATTTCAATGAATAGTTTGTAACACAGTGAAATAATTATCGCCCACATTTGAAAGCAGAATTGAAGAATACCTTGAATCTCAGAAACACGTAATTTCTATTGCACTAAGCTTATATAGGAAAAAACAAGAAACAAACAAAAAGCATTACATAATGTAAATATAACTCTATTCTACTCCTAAAAGTTTTTTAGCCACGCCTCTTTTCTAGAGGGGTGATTTTGCATAAAGATTAAATTTGCACCAAAAAATTACATTTTATGGTAATGTAAGCCTAACATGGAAATATATATGCTTAAATTGATAAGAGGTGGTTAGACCACGCCCTTTTTATAAGTTTTCACTAGAAAAAAAATAACAATAACATCAGCAATTTACAATGTGAGATAGGAAAAGGTATTCAACAGTCCGTTTTGCGTACACAATGTAGCACTTACTCAATGTTTTTGTTTTTTTTAACTATCCCCAAAAACTATTTCTCTGAATTTGAAAACACCCTGTATACGAGTGAAATTATTTAACTCAAACAATATATTCACAAGTCATGTGATGTCGTTTCACGTAGTTGCGAGAAATTTTAATTAAATTCCATACCTGGCAAAACTGAAGTCATCCTACACTCTTATCAACTGCAAATATAATTAAGCGCCTATAAACAAGTTTGGCTAAAAAGCCTTTCATAAGGTGGCGAGGCCACCGCCACACCACAACAAACCTAGAAGAAGCCAAAAGATATTAATTTTATTAGAACATCTACCAGTCAACAAACGCAGATCTCTTTTTGTTTATTTTTTTAGTGATTTTCGAAAGAGATAAAAGTTCCAACTATAAGAAATATAAAAATAAATATTTCTCTTTTGAAGTTTTCTAGATTTTATAATATCGTAATGAGGTATGAACTTAAAATTGAAGGCAATCATGCGATATTGTTGAACCTTGTCTTTAAGCAAACTATTTATACGTGATCTATGCGAATTTTTAGCAAACGAAGTAATTATACAGTTGTATTGACGAACTTAAAAACAAGTAAGTAAGTGCAAGAGTTCGTCTGTAACGAACTTCTAAATACCCGACCCTCTTTACCCACTAAAACCAAATTTAAAATTGCTTGGTCTGTTTCATATACAGAATGTCAATTATTTGTGTTGGCCACGCCCCTAGATAAGGGCAAAGGCTGAAAATTTAGATCAATTAAATCTAATTTCGTTGGAATCACGAGAAAATGCTTTAAAAGCAAATATTTATGCTTAAAAAACAGTTTTTTCCCAAAAACGCCGCGTAAAAGTGGGCGGAGCTTAATGCTTTGTATGCCACAAACTTAGCAATGAAAATATCTTTAATATTTGTGACATCATTTTTTTTCTTGCTCTCCGCCAAATTTTGAGAAATAAAATGTAAATTTGAGGTTGTCTGACATTCACGCCAATTGTGGGCGGGGCTCTGGGCGGATCTTCTCAATTTTCATACTTTGCCTGTACAAATGAGAACCAAGCAACGCTGCAAGTTTCAGCTTCCTAACTCAATTTTAAAGACCTGAAAACTACATACATACGGACAGACGGACAGATGGACAGACGGACAGACGGACAGACGGACAGACGGACAGACGGACAGACGGACAGACGGACAGACGGACAGACGGACAGACGGACAGACGGACAGACGGACAGACGGACAGACGGACAGACGGACAGACGGACAGACGGACAGACGGACAGACGGACAGACGGACAGACGGACAGACGGACAGACGGACAGACGGACAGACGGACAGACGGACAGACGGACAGACGGACAGACGGACAGACGGACAGACGGACAGACGGACAGACGGACAGACGGACAGACGGACAGACGGACAGACGGACAGACGGACAGACGGACAGACGGACAGACGGACAGACGGACAGACGGACAGACGGACAGACGGACAGACGGACAGACGGACAGACGGACAGACGGACAGACGGACAGACGGACAGACGGACAGACGGACAGACGGACAGACGGACAGACGGACAGACGGACAGACGGACAGACGGACAGACGGACAGACGGACAGACGGACAGACGGACAGACGGACAGACGGACAGACGGACAGATGGACAGACGGACAGACGGACAGACGGACGGACGGACATGGCTTAATCGACTAACCTGTCGGTCTCGATCGTATCTCTAAAAGGTCTTGGGGGTCTACGGTGATTATTTCACTGTGTTACAAACTATGCATTAAAATTAATATTCCCTCGGTCGGGTATAATTAAGCTGTGTATGTGTAGAAAAACAGAAGTACCTAATTGGAAAGAAAAATGATTTATCTCAAAATAATACACATATTCAAACAACAACAAGACCCAGAAAGTTTAACGACCACGATTTAAAAACTTATAGGTACCTGCAAATTAGGTCTGAAGTCTACACATCAGGTGCAACTTTACCCGTGGAGTCTATCCTCCTGTGATATAAAGCGGATGTTACTACAATACGCAGAAGATACGAAGAGTGGGCAGGTATGATGAAGCGAAAAGATCTAGACATTTATTACAGCTGTCATAAAATACAACTGCATCTGCACAATTTCGCGCCCTTAGAACCCGCCTTGTTGTGACCCTGGCCATTATCAAAGATCTGGAAGATCCTGAAAAAGAGAAATTTAATGACCTCACCCTAAAGAATCGTGTCCGAAGGAGCACGATGTCAAGATTGCACTAAGGGACTATAATGTTTTATTTGGCGGATTAGTTGTACCGCAAAAAAAGTCAACGTTGGATACCTGCTCATACTTGGATTCACTCTAGCCAGATATCAACATCTAGTGGAGCTAGTACCGCAAATTATTAAGAAGGCTGAGTCAACTTAAGGTTCTCAGGCATCTCTAAAAAAGATCCCTTGGTACGGTCAATATTGAGTGCACAGGAAAAAAAAGTGACAAAAGGCTGCAGGGTATGGAGAGTACCGAGTCAATATAAATGGTGATAATAGGTAACTTGTAGAAAGAATAGTACCCACCAAGTCTACAAGCTCGAAAGGGCGATAAAAGTTTAGTTACCGAAGAATAGTGAAAAGAAAAAGAAGGAGCTTAATCAACCAGCAGATATTTAATTTAATGAAGACGGAGTGGAAGAGGTAGGACAGGGAGATGAAACTGTACGAGAGGAAAACTATGGTCAAAACTATTGAGCTGTGGTCCCACCCAACAAGATGCTGACTGGTAATGCTTGTTTCACAGCCTATCTCCACAGATTTGGGCACGACTCGAAGGGTTGTCCCTCATCGTCCCATGTGAGCCGAAGCAGTTGAAAAGGCGGAACACATACTTTTTCACTGTTCACGATATCCCAAGGAACTTTACCAGCTGGCGAATAGACTCGGTGAAAGCTATAGCCCCAGAGAATACCAGCACACAGCCATTAAGTCCGCATGAAGATTTGAGATCAGTTAGTGTAACAGTGTCTTCCATGTATGAAGATACATACATGTATCTTTCAGTGTATCCCATGAAAGACTTCAAAAGACTTCAAAGGACTTTTAAAAATTTAAATGCATTCATGAGTGCTAGTGACTTCAATATGACAACAGAACATTAAAAAAAATATTTCAATCATTTGACTTCAACTCTTCAATTGATGGAAATGATTGCTTCGATCATGACTTTAAATTTATTACTGATTTACATTTTCTAAGCTGAAGTCATTGAATTGAAACAAATCGACCTAAAAGCCTTTCAAAACTTTGGAAAACATATTTAATAAAATTGGTCTTAACAATATAGTACAGCAGTAAGACTTCAAGGAATGCATTCCACAATGATTGCATTCATTTACAGCCCTGCCATATGTAGCAAAAGATTAAACACCTAGAACTCTTTCATCCTTTCTTGACCTTGGCCTTGAGGAGCCAAAACTTTCGAGTGGCACCTTGACAACCACAAACACAGCAAAATCAATCCTTTTTGTATGTCCTCAAACCACCACGCGTCACTGCAAGTTAAAGTCTTACATTCCATGCCGGCGATGTTTGACATTGAGGATGCATTTAAGAATGTAACTACCAAAGCCATTGAGAATGTGCTCATACATACTGGAGCCATTGAATTCATATGTGACTTTATAGTCACAATAACTATCTACTAAAAGGCCGAATGATTCATATAAATTAAAAGACTGTATGTAAAGAATGTCTACCACCAGAGAACCCCTGCAAGGTGGAGTGCTTTCACCTCTCATATTGCTCCTGGTAATGAATACATATTTAATGAAGCTCAGTAATCCGTCGGTAAGGCCCAATGGTTATGCTGAATACGCGGCGAATTCTGATCTGAACCGCTGCATGATAGGCCTTAGCACTTACCGTCAACCCAACAAAAACAGAGCTTGTCCTCTTTGAAAAAACGAGGTCGATTCCGAAGCTGGATAACGTTTCAACCAATTTCGAGATCCAAGGAAGCATTCTTTGCAGCCGGTTTGAATCTAGTCAGGGTACTGGAGTAGGTATATGCTCTATAAATTCGATATGAAAACCATTGGAACCATCTTTGGAGTTAGCCGTTGATTGACTAACGTGGCATTTGCTCCTTCTTACACGACTTTTTCCCAACTACTTAGGCTGCCGGGTCACGACCCTCATATTTCGCAATCTTACACTGGGCTGAGTGTTCCTCACGCTCTTTGAAGCGGTGTTCGAGGCGGTAGGCACAGCGCGTGAGCCAGCTGTTTCCACTTTTTCTTTCACCAAAGCATTACATCCATGCTCTCCAGTTTCGGAGAAGCCTCCACTGCAGATGTTCCAGTTGTCTTAGCACTCCCCTCGTCCCGGTTAAATCCTTTAAATCTGCATCAGCGTTGAGTGCAGCAGGCACAGCAGCAGCGCCAGATGTGTCCACACTTTCCATCAAAGAAGCAATTCCCTTAATTACGCCAGCCTCGGAGAAAGCTTCGACTGCGGATGTTCCAGCTGTCTCGGAAAGCTCTTCGGCCTGCTTTCTATCCCTTGATTCACTGGTAAATGTACCAGCCTGCTCACCGGTGAGATTGCTATCAAAAGTGAGTGTTCTTTCGCACTATCGCTAACAGATAGCCCCTACCAGCAGAGAAATGGATGAATTCGAAAGCTCGTCTTTACTTCCTTCTGCATGGATAGGGCTTGTTTGTTTTTTAATTTTATTTTTATTTTTTTTTTATGTGTTTGTCCATATTGAATTTTAGCTTTGGTTCCCACGAGTCGAAAACTAAAAGTCGACCCAGGCAGAGCCGCCATACCTAAGCAAGGCTTAGTATAACAGGCCCACGCCAAGGCGCCTGAGAGAGCTCGTACACGGGTGGCTTGACCTCCAATCTTGTATCCTTCGGCACAGTTTGCATACGCTCACACCACCACTGAAATCTGGTTTGGAAAAACTTAGTTCGTTGCTCATCTACCGGCCGAAGCCGGTTGGACCTTTGCAGCTTACGCCCCTTCATCTGCGTCATTGAACATGTCACTCACTACAAGGCGTCTGCCACGTGGAGGTGGCGTTAATTTTTGTCAGTCACACTTTTATTTCCAGAACTAGATTAAACAAGCGGGAAAGTGCAGCAGTGCGTATGTTAAATTAACATAAAATAACGAATACTAGATTTTATGTAGGCTCCACATAGCACCGTTATAACACCTTAGGTGTTTACCCTTTAGAAACTTTGTGTTCTATGTGGGACAATTTGGCTTCAAGTAAAACTATAATAGATTTTGCGATTATCTGTCAAACATGGCGCTAGTTTATTCAGGGTTACCACCAATTTCCATTCCAAAACATAAAAATCTAAAATTATAATAAAAAAAAATTATATTCAATAAAACAGACCATAGAAAAAGTTGGCAATCCCCAACGAAACGTCGGGAAGAGCATGGATTAGGAGTTTTTTAATTTTTAATCGCAGAAATCAAAACGGAGTTGTGCCAACTACAGAGGCATCAGTCTTCTTAACATTGCATACAAGATATACAAGATCTTTCCTGCTGTACTGTGTGAACGCCTGAAGCCGTTTATCAACAATTTGATAGGCACATATCAGTGTGGCTTTGTGCCAGGAAAGTCCACCATCGATCAAATATTCACACTGCGGCAGATCTTGGAGAAAACCCAGGAATTCCATATCGATACACACCACCTCTTTATCGATTTCAAGGCCACGTATGACAGCATCTATTGAGACGAGGTATATAGCGCAATGTCTAATTTTGGCATCCCTGCCAAACTCGTCAGTCTGTGCAGGATGACGATGGAAAATTCACTCTGTTCCGTCAAGGTCGGCAAAGACCTCACCGACCCCTTTGATGTCAAAAAAAGATTTAGACAAGGCGACGCGCTGTCATGCGACTTCTCTAACATCATACTTGAGAGAATTGTGCAGAACTCTTGCGCCAACACCAGAGGTACAATCTTTTAAAAGTCCGTTCAACTACTCGTATACGCAGACGACATTGGCATAATCGGTAGAACAAAGCGTGATGTCAGTGAAGCCTTCGTGAGTATTGGGACGGAAGCGGTGAATATGGGTTTAGCAGTCAATGAGGTGCAAAACCAAGTATATTCTGTCATCAAGAAAAGACACCCTACTCCGACATCTTGGACAAAACATCACCATCGATAGCTATAACTTTGAGGTAGTTAGGGACATTGTCTACCTGGGTTCCGCTATCAATTCAGACAATGGTACCAGCGCTGAAATCAAATGAAGGATAACTCTTGCCAATCGCTGTTTCTTTGGGGTAAGAAGGCAATTGATTAGCAAAGCCCTCTCTCGAGCAACTAAAGTGTCCATGTATAAGACCCTCATCATCCCAGTCCAGCTTTACGTTGCAGAAGCATGGAACCTGTCAGAGGCGGATGAAAACACTTTAGGCTGCTTCGAGAGGAAAATAAATTCTTCTGACGATTTACGGTCCCGTCAGCATAGACGGAGATTGGAGGAGGAGATATAACATCGAACTGTTCGGGCTGTATAGCGATGCCGACCTAGCCAAAAGAGTCAAACCACGTCTACGATGGCTGGGTCATCTAGAGCGGGTGGACACCAACGCCCCGGCCCGGAATATCTTCGAATCCACACCGCAGGGACGGCGAGGTAAAGGAGCACGGAGACTCAGGTGGCGCACGCAAGTGGAAGGGGACCTCAGCCAACTTCGCGTGCGAAACTGGAGATGGCTAGCTAGAGATAAAGCTGGCTGGCGAAGCTTGTTGGCTGAGGCCCAGGTCCACCCCGGACTTTAGCGCCACCTTAACTAAGTAAGTAAATCAAAAACGATCTTCAAAGCCCAATATTGAAAAAATTCTACAATTAATTTCTTCTGTTGGCTTCTGTTCCCTAGAAAGTGGTTTGAGTATATGAGCTAACTGAAACGACAGGCGTTTTTGCTTATCCATTTCTTATCCATGGATGCAGTACATACCTGAACAGTTTCAAACTTCAAGCAGGACTATTTTTGCCTAGAAAGTGGGAATGTCAGTTAGCCGATAAAATACTTGAACGACCAAGAAATCGCTAACGTAACATACTTGACTCACTAGATTATAGAAAGAATAGTAAAAAGGATTTTAATAAAATTTTAATAAAAGCAGAAATTTATTTTTTTTGGTAACTATTTAAATGTTTTTCTAAAAATATAATCTAGTTAAAATTCATTTCATTTAATGTCAAAAGATAAAAAGTTTTATATCTAAATTTTTTCTTTAAATATTCTCACAACAACTTGTGTCAATTACACTATTTTCTATTGTGTGACATCTGGCAGCCACCAAGTGTGCAAAGTTCTTTGGATGTGTTAAACCTATAGTGTAATATAAGACCTGCTAGAAACGTTTATAAGTAAATAATCTGCGCACTAATGGGACGGTAACAATACCTTGTAAAACCATTAGAGCTACTGAACTGCATTTTGAGTGTCTTATAAGTCGAATATTCAAAAACCAATGCTTATGGTTCCAGAGTGTGCTACTTGGGAGAAGATGAAAGGCTACTGTGAACCAGGCAGAGAGTAATGACCTTTTCGGCTGATTCCAGGAGAATTCTGGACTCTCCTGAAACTGTTTTCTCGGTACTCGTTTGACAGTTCCTCTTCTAAAATGAATAGAAATTTGCTTCTGGCCGAAAATTCACAATCAAATCCAGAAGCACGCATACAATCATACAACGTATGTGTCAGTTTGTATAAATGTCATTTGTCCCTTCCAGAATAGCTTTTGCTTTACAAATGCAACGCCAAACAAACTTTCAAATAAAAAAAAAAACGTGTATGGCTGTTCAGATGTACAGCCCCAATCCGAGAGAAGAACGCCCTGTTTCGGGATCACCAACCGAAAAGGCCATAAGTAAGTAAATTTTCAAGCAAGTCCTAGCTGAAGACTTTCGCCTACGATATTCAAAACTCAGGTTTCTAAATCTTCTCAAAATTCTCTAAAGACCAACAAGTTCGTGCAAAAGTAAAAGTTCCGAACTATGAAGGGAAATGATCGGCTTCTTCTACATTACTCCTGCTTTTATCAACTTATTTCAATTAAAATAACAACGTTGAGCAGTTATAGTTCTCCTTTTTCCAATTTAGATGTACTCATTGCATGTCATCAAAGATTATCAATTATGTTTGACAGCTGGTATTTCTACAACACAAGCACCACGCAACAGTCAGTATACTTCAAAATATTTCCATGAACAACGACATTATAAGATAAATTTGTGTATTTATAGAAAATGCAAGTGTTACACAACATACCTGGTTCATTGACACTCCCTTGTGTTGTCATTTTTGAGTGAACATGCACGAAACAATGACATCAGTGCATACTATGCAAAGTACCAGATGGGCGGGCATTCACACAAATTTCTACAGAGAAACTTTATTGCGCATCACTTGATCTGAGTCATTTGATCATAATCTGAAATCATCACTAATTCAAATGACTTGGCAGATCGTTTGACAAGACCCAAACCTATACGAGTGCATATATTGACAGCACGTCAGGGGAACACTGACAACAGCACTTAAACAATTTTTCGGGTAATAACCGATAACATAGATTCAACTTAATTTATTATCTGCTTCACTTTAGTTAAACACCCTTTTTGACCGGCAACTGTCACAAACGTCAAACTAAAAACTTATCAGTAAACCAAAATATCAAGTACACACATACGTTTGTTTATATATGCACTACACACCTTGCGTACATATACGAAATGGCAATGAAAGAAAAAAAAACACTTATTAACACCTCCTTTTGCGACACAAAACGACTCACAGACAGAAAAAGAAAGAAAAAACAGTGCAAACAATTAAAAGCTCAATACGGTATCTACTACCCTATAGAACAGAGCTTGCTACATATAATCGAGAAATATGTCAACACAGTAGAACGGGAATATGAACTTAATAGCACCCCAAGAAAGTACACACGGCAATCACCGTCATCTTATTCGCGTCTACAGCGTCTTACCGCAGCCTAGGCCTACACATTCGGACCGGTCGGTCGGTCGGTGTGGGTTTGTGTAACGTTCAATGTTAAGTTCGAGATAATTGCTTAAGAGAAACGGAGGGAGACAGCAAAGGTGAACTGAATATAGGGGGCACTCGGACTTACTAGATAAAACAAAGCGCTGGCAGTCACCTAGACCCAAGCACATAAGAGGAGTATGACAGATGAATGTACTCGAATCGTATGTATAAATATTTACAGACACCTTTTGCCGCACGAATGTAGATATGTTCGGAAATCTCAGCCTGAGCACAAATTTACTTCATTCTTTGAGCTTTCAAAAGCTAAGCAATTGATGAGCTAATGCGCATACGCCTACTCTCACGAGTTCGTATTATGTAGATAGTATGCCAATATAACAGTGTTGCCACATATTGAGATTTTATCACAATGAGCTAGGTGTTTTTACGTGGGCTCTTTTTGGTTTTTTTACTGGCCTGCTGTTAAATTAGGCACCTCGACCTTATTTTATTTTATAAAAAGCTCGTGTTTAAAGTAAGAAATGCAAAAATCCTAAACAGAAACACTAAAGGTTACCCCCGCACGTGTTATGCCTTTACGGAAAAAAGCAATAATAAAGTCAGCAAAGTATTCAATAAAAACATCTGGCATACACATGAATGCTGACCATTTTTTTGAATGCTGGAAGAGAAAAAGGTGTTTAATATTTAACCGACCATAATCTAACCGCTTAAAACAGATACTCTTGGATTTTTCGTTTATTGCTGGTATTGACCAGTTCTGGTGCATATCTGGGGAGCGTTCCTATACCCGCCAACGAGAGATGTGTCCAATTGGCAACCGGCAACATCAGAACAAATCTTTTCTTCCGTGGGCATCAAAATATTTAAGGCTTGAGACTTTCTGGAAAAAGTGCTCCTCGATCAACAGAGATGAAATGCTTAGCCTGGAATTGGAATACATTGACACGTCAGCAGTCTCGATAAGAAGAAGTGCGTCCAGGCTCAAGCAAAAAGAATGGAGGGCCGGCATCAGGAATTTGGGAAATTTCTTCTTCCACTGCTGATGCACACCAGGCCACACAGGATCTTCGACAGAGCACCTTAATAAAGGGGCTAAGATCTTCAAAATTGCCGCTCAGAGGAGAAGAAATGCCCAGGAGCTTTGTTGGCCAAAGTTTATCAAGAATGCTCAGGAACAGCTTCTTGAGGATGATGACAAAATTCTTAAGAAGTGGCGGCAGTATTATGAGGGACTTTTGAATGAACAATTTTCCAGGCAACACTTTCCAGAAGAAACTACTCCTAACCAGGAAGAAGTACCAGACATCACTTTCGAAGACCTTGAAAATGTGGTAAAGTACTTCAGAAAGCGAAAAGCGGTTGGGCCGGATCAGATACCCTCAGAATTCTGGAAAAAAAAAGGGGAAACATAATGGGTGCAGATGGCTCGCGACCTTCATTTCCAAACTAATAAAAGCGGATCCAATGCCTAATCAGTGAGGGCGAAGTTATCTTCTCCTTTGTTTCAAGGAAAATATAGTACACCAAGCTGTGACGATGATTGTTCTATCAAGTTGATGTCGCACACAGTGAAGATCGTCGAGCAGGTACTAGAAAGTCGACTGCGGAAAATAATAAGGCTGTCTGAACACCAGTGCAGGTTTATCGCGGGCATATCAACCACTGATGCAATCCAAAGTATAAGGATCATAATGGAAAACCATCATGATGCCCTTAAAGATATGGTGCTGGGTATTTCAGAAAAAGCTTTCGATAGACGTCCTCGAGATTTCGAGATCTGACATGGGTGGCGCTAAGAAAACAAAGAGTTTCAGAAGCCTACGTGCGGATGATTATGTATGATGGAGCAAGAGTAGCATATCCTTTCGGAGTGACTGATGAGTTCCAGCTTAAAGTCGGTGTAATCTAGGGAAGCGTTCTCGAGATTTCGAGATCTGACATGGGTGGCGCTAAGAAAACAAAGAGTTTCAGAAGCCTACGTGCGGATGATCATGTATGATGGAGCAAGAGTAGGATATCCTTTCGGAGTGACTGATGAGTTCCAGCTTAAAGTCGGTGTAATCCAGGGAAGCGTTCTAAGTCCTTTGTTTTTGATTGTAGTCCTTGATCGTCTGCTTGAAGGGCCACTGACGGACCTGAGAGTAGATACATCAATTATTCTTCGCTGAAGACCGACGGAACTATCATAAGTGAAGATCATACTTATATATAGGTGGATCATGAAGATCATTAATATATAGGTGGATAACGCCCGCGCCAATCACAGACATTAAATTGAATAGAAACGTGCTTCCCAAGTGTGAAAATTTTAAGTACCTGGGATCTATCATCAATAACAAAGCAAACTGTGATGACGATATCAATCAACGCGTAAGCGTGGGGTGGATGAAGTGGTGAGAAAACTTCCCCATCTTCTGTGACCGAATAATGCTCCCTAAGCTGAAAGGAAGGCTCTACACTGCAGTTGTGCGTCCGGCGCTTACATATGGTACACAATATTGGACAGCGTATAAGAAATATGAGAGCAATCTAGCGGTAGCGGAGATGAAGATGATTCGCATGACAGCAAGAGTAACGCGAGATATAGAATAAGTACGAATATCCGTGGAAGCCTCCATGTAAAAGAACATATCTCCAGGAAAAAGAAGCACGACCGGCTCAGTTATTTGGCTTCAGTGACGAAGAGATCCAAAATTGGGTGACCTGCCGGTATAATCTGAAGTCAAATCGGCGTACCCCACAAGCGTTATTAAGAATGCTGTAGAGTGGGAGGTTTATGATCCATCACTTCAGATCATAACCTCGCGCCTAAAAGAAAAAAAGTTGCCGCATCACACTTTGATGCGCTGTGTTGCATTATGTACTTACTTACTTACTTAAGGTGGCGCTACAGTCCGGGGTGGACCTGGGCCTCAGCCAACAAGCTTCGCCAGCCAGCTCTGTCTCTTGCTAGCCGTCTCCAGTTTCGCATGCGCAGTTGGCTGAGGTCCCCTTCCACTTGCGTGCGCCACCTGAGTCTCGGTGCTCCTCTACCGCGCCGTCCCTGCGGTGTGGATTCGAAGATTTTCCGGGCCGGGGCGTTGGTGTCCATCCGCTCTAGATGACCCAGCCATCGTAGACGTTGTGTTTTGACTCTTTTGGCTAGGTCGGTATCGCTGTACAGCCCGTACAGTTCGATGTTATATCTCCTCCTCCACTCTCCGTCTATGCAGACGGGACCGTAAATCGTCCGAAGAATTTTCCTCTCGAAGCAGCCTAAAGTGTTTTCATCCGCCTTTGACAGGGTCCATGCTTCTGCACCGTAAAGCAGGACTGGGATGATGAGGGTCTTATACATGGACACTTTAGTTGCTCGAGAGAGGACTTTGCTACTCATCCCAAAGAAACAGCGATTGGCAAGAGTTATCCTTCGTTTGATTTCAGCGCTGGTGTCATTGTCTGAATTGATAGCGGAACCCAGGTAGACAAATTCCCTAACTACCTCCAAGTTATAGCTGACGATGGTGATGTTTTGTCCAAGACGTCGGTGTTGGGTGTCTTTTCTTGATGACAGCATATACTTGGTTTTGCACCTCATTGACTGCTAAACCCATATTCGCCGCTTCCGTCCCAATACTCACGAAGGCTTCACTGACATCACGCTTTGTTCTACCGATTATGTCAATGTCGTCTGCGTATGCGAGTAGTTGAGCGGACTTTTGAAAGATCGTACCTCTGGTGTTGGCGCGAGAGTTCTGCACAATTCTCTCAAGTATGATGTTAGAGAAGTCGCATGACAGCGCGTCGCCTTGTCTAAATCCTTTTTTGACATCAAAGGGGTCGGTGAGGTCTTTGCCGACCTTGACGGAACAGCGTGAGTTTTCCATCGTCATCCTGCACAGACTGACGAGTTTGGCAGGGATGCCAAAACTAGACATTGCGCTATATAGCTCGTCTCTATACATGCTGTCATACGCGGCCTTGAAATCGATGAAGAGGTGGTGTGTATCGATTTGGAATTCCTGGGTTTTCTCCGAGATCTGCCGCTGTGTGAATATTTGATCGATGGTGGACTTTCCTGGCCTAAAGCCACACTGATATGTGCCTATCAGATTGTTGACAAACGGCTTTAGGCGTTCACATAGTACAGCAGCAAAGATTTTGTATGCGATGTTAAAAAGACTTATGCCTCTGTAGTTGGCACAATCAGAGGGTCTCCTTTCTTCAGGATCGGGCAAACAATGCTGAGGTTCCATTCGTCGGGCATGCTTTCTTCGGACCATATCTTGCAGATGAGCTGGTACATGCTCCTAACCAGCTCATCGCCAGCGGATTTAAAAAGTTCGGCTCTGGCTGCTTTGTTGCACTTGAGCTTAGACACAGCTACTTTCACCTCCTCCAGGTCGGGTGGGCGGTATCGTTCGTATGCTTCGTCGGTAACGTCTTCGCCCGGGTTGAATGGTTCGTTCTGCCTGACAGCGGTATTTGGTTCGCCCTCGCCGTTATACAGTCTGCAGAAGTGGTCTTTCCAAATCCTCAGCACCGACTGCGATTCTACAACGATGTTCTCTTGATGGTCCTTACAGGCTTCAGTTCGAAGTTTATACCCTTGCCAGGACCTTTTGATCCTTTGGAAAAACTTTCTTACCTCATTCCTGTTGTAACATCTCTCTATCTCTTCAACCGCGCGCTTCTCATGCTCTCTCTTTTTCCTTCGGAGAAGCCGGTGTTCCTCTCTCCTCCTCTGCTCGTAGAGCTCACGAGCAGCTGTAGTCCTTCTGTGCAGCGCCGCTTTGTATGCTTCCTGTTTTGCTGCATGTGCTTGCCGGAATTCATCGTCAAACCAGGGGTTTCATTGTGGTGGCCGTGTGAAACCCAGCACTTCAGAGGCGGCGTCTCTGGTGGCATTTTGGCAATGTTGCCACTGGCTATCAATACTTGATGCTGGCTGCATAGGACTTCGTAGAAGGTTTTGAGAGACTCGGTTGGAGAAAGACCTGGCGATCTCTTGCGATTGTAGTCGGCCGACGTCAATTTTCCTCACAGTATTTCCATTACTCGGCGCTGGTCGGGATATCCGCAGCCGTACCTTGGCTACAACAAGGTAGTGATCCGAGTCAATGTTGGCACCTCGGAAAGTTCGGACATCCATGATACTGGAGGAGTGCCTTCGTCTTTCGCAATATGGTCAATCTGGTTGACGGTTGATTGATCGGGAGATCTGTGATGCATTATGTACCGTAGAATATATTTTAAGGTTTTAGGTGTGATGCCTGTTAAGATTACGGCTTCTTTATTACATGCTATAAATTCTGCCTTGTTGGTAGTTTTATTTTCATTAATACTTTCTTGACCAGAGGCTCACCAGAGTTAAGTTCCTTTCTTTGAGGGAAGAAACGCACTATTTATCATAAGTTCAAGAGTTGATACCAATTTTTTGCAAAAAATTAAATTAATAATTAAAAAACATATAATGAATCAGGTTTCAGCTCCTCTCATTTAAGACATCGAATTTAAAAATTACATCATGACTTCGATGTGACCTTTCTTTAAAATTAAATTACTTTATTATTTTTAGCTACGATAAAAATGAGTTCACTCGGGCGTATACGTAACATTTCATTCAATTTTATTTCTTACAAGAATTTTTCCTTCCCATTGCTATCTGTTTGTTTTTACAATGGTTTTTTTAATTTATTTTATAAAAGGAGCATGGCAAGACCAGGCCCTATTACTTAAAATCAATATTATCGTAGAAATATCCAAGTTGGCGGGCGGCTAAAATGTACCCACAAAAGTAATTTTTTGGTTCAAAGATCAAACATTTTGCAAAATCGACCCCTAAAAGTGGAAGTGGCCAAAATCTTTCTGCGAACAAAATCTTGCATAGAGCCTTTTGCACCTACCCCATCTGCTAAATCTTATTTCCAATTCTTTCCCAAATTAAGCTTAAGGCCAGTCGAATTCCATGTTTTGCTGTTGAACTTGAGAGGTTTATCTTTTCAGATCTTAGTTTAAGGCCTTAAAGTTGTTGACAGATGAACGGACGGATGTGGCTCATTTGACTCAGAATTTGTTTACAATTATATGTTCCTAAGATTTTAAGGATCTATCGTCATTTTATCTCTATATTACGTTTCTGCCTGTATAAAAATTTAAAGTATATTCCACTCCTGTGGAACATGCTACAAAAATGTCGTTAAGCTGCACAGGAATGGTCCAAATTTTGTGAATGAAAATAAATTTGATAATTCAAGGTTTCTGCTTTAGAACAGCAAATTTCCCGTCTAAATGAGTACCGCGATTGTAAACCATGCTGACCATGTCTGCATTTCTCCAAGCGTTGAAAAATAAAAATAGTACGGCCTGAACGATTGGTGCGTTTAAGCGTTGAAGAGAATCGTACTTTTTTCCAAACCTTCATAATACTTACAAGATATTATAGTACAATAGCTTTATGCTAACATTTATCGTAAGCGAAACGCACCGTTATTGGCATTCATAGGATTTAGAAGTACTGCTCGAAGTTAAAGCACGAGTTGAATCCCCTTTTATAGCTTCATAAAAGCTCTTCAAAGCCTCGCTTTTTCTTTTCACAACGAATATTTTTCAATTTTAACCCCGTAGAAAAGTCGTTCTTTTTAATTCAGCTTTTCGCGAAGCACAATTTTTACTGAGTTAGTTTTTGTTGAGCACCGAGACTCAGATGGCGCGCGCAAGTGGAAGGGGACCTTAGCCAAATTCGCGTGCGAAACAACACCTCGAGGTAAACCAGAGCCATAGTTTCTCACCCATGTTTGCTATGTGTGTTGCATTCTTCACATACAATGTAGAATATGGTAAACAGCGGACCAATAAAAATATGTGCTGCATAGAAAGAAAGCCCTGTAAATATGCTGGATTTAATAATTTCAGGGCTTTTACTTATAGCTTAATTTGCCGGCGATGATCAACCGGATTGTCATCCGTATCTGTCAGAAAACCTTAAGCTTTTGAACTACATAATTTATATTAAATTATGTATCATCTATTCATATTTTATACTTTTTTTGCTGTCACCGTGAACTTCATAAAGGAAATGTGGTTTATAAGTAGAGCTTCATAATATGAATGTGCTTTCGAAACTATTAGTTTTACAAAATAAAAGTAATTAAATTTCACCTTGTGTCTCATTTTTATTTAGTTGAGCATTTTCAATTCAGCTTAAGTCGACGTTTAACGACGAAATGTATTATCAAAAAACAAGGCAGACTATCTTTTATGAAGCTAAGATTTTGGGAATCAATTATTAGGTATGTAAACATTGGATATATGCAAACTATCTTATGTCATATTATACCATATTAATTTCAAAAAAAAAATCATAAAATTTTACCTTTAAAAGGTTTATTCTAAGATGTCCTTGTTTAAAAGATTGTTTGCAAACCTAGTTTTAAGAGGTTATTTACTCTCCTGAAAAATCTCATTTTATTCTTAACTTTGGGGTAAAACAAAAACATGCATTTTTTAAATATTATTAAAATTTAAGAAACTTCATAATAAAATTCTGATACACCATGTAAATTTTTCGAATTTTCAAAAAAAAAAAAAAAAAAAAAAAAAAACAAAAATAATAAATGCCTACTTTAAATCAAATCGCTCTAACGCAGCTCTATGGAACTTTACTAAGCTGATTTTTTAAATTTATTAAGAAATGCCTTTGTTGAGTTTGGTGATGCTTGAACTTTTTTTGTTTCACTAATCTTAGAGTAAAAAAAGTTGCACGTTTCCAACGCAAAAATATATACAAAGAAGGAAATCTACAAGGGCATCTATAGATACTGAAGAAATTGGATCTAGTCAAAGAACTGACACAATTCAGTCGTATCATAGACCCTATAGTAAGCTTTATCAAAAACTACAAAATTATAAGCCAGAAAAGAGAGGAATGGGCTAGCAGCCCATATTGACTAAATGATAACGCCCAAAAGTGGTATCAGTGGCGGATCAAGGACAAATTTTTGGCGGGAAGGGGCTAAAATCCCCTCTCGTGGAGCTATTTTAGTTAATAAGTATAATTCTAGACTGGTGTGCAAAATATCGATTTTGACATGAGCCGGACATCGTCCCAGTTAATTTCTTCAATTTTAAATAAACAAAAGTTGGCTTATATTGTAATCTTATTGTAACGCTCACCGTTGATCGAAACGTTGTTCCTAGGTTTTTTTTTATAATGCACTCGCGAATATAAGGGATTGTTACACATCTCACGAGCGGAAAGGATTGGAAGAAGAGGAAAAGGAGGAGAGGTACTGGTGCACTCTTGTTCTGAACAGTTGCAAGTTGTATTGCGCAGGAAAGATTGACCGTGGGAGAACATTCCACATTCGCGTTGTATGGCTTATGAAAGAACCTCTAAACTTTACTGTGCGTCCGAAGGTGGGCTCGAGGGTAAACTGATGTGCAATCGATCTTTGGAACGTCTTTAGGGGCGGAATGCAATTGGCTATTTCGATGGAATATTGTTTGTGAAAAAAGCGATAAAACACTGAAAGACAAGATACATTACGTCGATGTTCTAATGAGTCAAAAGACTTCGCAATGTTTTTGTCTCCAACAAGTTTTAACGCGCGTTTTTGTATCCTATCTAGCAAGAGCAGTGCTGTTTTTGGAGCACCAGCCCAGACATGGGAATTATATTCCAACTTGGGGCGAATATATGCCTTTTATAAAAAAGCCAAATCAGAGGGGGTGAAATACTTCTTGCGACGTCGAATACGTGGTCATTCCAACTAAGGTTGTTATTGACACACATACCGAGAATGGAAAGCGTTTCGGTTTCGTCCATGCAAGTGCCATTCATGGATAATGGCTGGTTTATTCGGTTTTGCTTCAATGACAGAAGACAGCATTGAGTTTTAGAAGCATTAAACTCTACTCTGTTTCGAGACCCCCATTAAACAATGCTGTTAAGGTCAGAGTTTAATGAGTTTGCCATACGCTGCCGTTCCAATTCAACGTCCGAAGAGCAGGGGCGCGGAGCCGAGAACGAATATAAGAAACTGAGGTTACTGTCATCAGCAAAGGAGTGGATTGGATTAATTGTAGCAGACAGGAGATCATTAATGAAAATGAGAAAGAGTGTCGGAGACAAAACAGAGCCCTGGGGAACCCCAGCGTTAATTTTATGAGCTGCGGACTTGAAGCCATCCAAAACAACTTGAATTGAACGGTTCGAAAGGTAATTACTAATCCACTGAATAAGAGATTCGTCGATTCCAAATGTACGCATTTTCGACAAGAGAGCTTGGTGCCAAACTCTGTCAAACGCTTTTGAAATATCAAGCGCAACAATCTTGCTTTCACCTAGAAGATGCAAGGAATGATTCCACTTTTCAGTGAGATATGCCATCAAATCACCAGTGGACCGTTTGCTACAAAAACCGTATTGCCGGTCATTAAGAAGTTTTCATGTTTCAAGATATTTCATAAGCTGATAATTAATCAACGTTTCCATGACCTTAGAAAGAAGGGAAGTAAGTACAATTGGACGATAGCTAGAGGTTTATTTTCGAAGCAAAATGGTCCAATTATGGGACCACTCCAAAATTCGTATCAAACTGTCGGAGATGCATCGGCTTCTCGACAATAATGAACGGATTTTCCGAGCCTTGGATGCAGCAATATTATCCCTTAACATAGCTGCTGCGCCGATATGAAAATCCGCCACGACAGAAAAATAAAATTTGGTTTGTTTTAAAATAACGCATGATACCTACATACTTTTCGATAAGATTGTCAGCAGAAAACAGCTGTCAGTATCAAAATAACAAATAATTCAAAAAGAAACCACTATATGGCCCAACCGCTACTGAAAACCTTGAGTAAAAGGCCAAAAAATAAAACATCTATTTAAACTCGTAATAGTATAATAATGCTAGGGTGGTAAGCAGGTTAATACAAACGAGTTGACTTTTATAAGTCGAGCCGACAGGACCGAGTTTATAATAATCTTACTACCCGAGAAGGTTCGAACGATATTTTTCAATACAAAATTTTGAAAAAAGAGAAGAGAAGAGAATGTTCTATTTTTATTTTGTTTAAATTTCAGTTTTCTAAACGGGAGGGAATAAAAACTTGCGGACTATGGAAGAGTAAAACATTTTCATAATTTTGTTCTACTTTTGTGGGAGTGGCTTTAAAAGCACAAAAAAAATTAGTTAAAACGACTGGGTTTTAGTCCAAAATCTATGCAACCACCTAGCACAAGACATTCAAAATTTATATTTTCAAATTCCGCTCACTTTCTGGAGGCGTGGGAATTACTTTTTTAGGTAGGGAATTTCCCAATCATCATCATCATCATTTTTGAAAGCCGCTTATCCTTTAAAAGGGTCGCGGAGCGAGGGTGGCTAAATCCTCCGCCACCAACTCAAGAGACTCCGGCGCAATCCCCAGGCGGGACTCAGAGAGGTTCTTTACCTGATCCCACCACCTGTTTCTTGGCCTACCAGGGGGCGACGCGCTCGCATCTGGGCTAGTATGACCTGTCTAGGAAGTTTGTCAGGGAAACTTCCCAATTATTTTCAAAATAAGTGGGTCAGATATTTCTTATAAGACATTCCTAAATTCAGCACCAGTGAGTAGGTGCTTCTGTTACAGTGTGTACGCAGAAGTTACAGTTCAATAAACGGACCGTTGAATGCCCCATCCTATCCCACATTGTAAAATGCTGAGCTCAAGTTCAATATTTTTGAAAAAATTACCCCTGAAAACAGGCGTGGCTAAAAACTTTGTATGAACGAAATCTGGAGTGAAATTTGGTTCACCTTACCTGCTATTTTTTCTCCAAAATTTTAGGTCTTCTTAAATTCTGCCTCCAAATGTAGGCGTGAGCCAAAGTCTTGTACAAACGAAATTTAGAACTTATTGTTTTATACATAATTTATTAAGTAATTTTAATCGATTTGGAATAAAAATAGTGAATGAAATGCATTTGAAGAATGACCTTTAAGATTGATGTGACGCCCACTAGGGGAGGTAAGGCGATAAAATTTTTATTTGGTGTTTCTTACTTTATTTGGTGTATCTAATTAATAGAAGATAATATACACCAAATTGCAGGCTTTTAAAACGTCTAACAGCTTTGAAAGCTCTGAAGGTAGTTGCTGCACCGATTGTGGGCGTGTCTGTGGGCGGATTTGAAAATTTGTTACAATTTTACTACTTCGGATAACATTGAACTTATGCACCAAATTGCGCCTTAAAACTGAACTTAAAATTGAAGCCCTAAAAACGTGTGACATACAGACAGACGGGGCGGATGGACGGACGGACATGGCTTATTCGATTCAGAATTCGGCCCCGATCCTATGCCCCTAAGGGTTGGTCCCTATCCTATGGGATGGGGTGTAAAAAATTCTTTTTGATCAGTGTTATTAGTAATACTATCTTCAGCTTTTTAATTTGAAGGGGGCTTCAGCCCCTTAGCACCCTTCCTGGATCCGCTGAAGCTGGGATAGTATGTGTCATAAGCACATACCCCTTCGAAAGATATTACAATTTTTCAAGCCGAACTTTTTGTGATTAACGAAGCAGCCCACTGCACTCATAAAAGAAATCTCACCATCAATTGTCTGGTGGTGAATATTGAATATTGAAATATTGTCAATATTTCAATATTTTTGGACAGCCAGACAGTCCTTAAAGATCTAAGCAGCTTAAGCTCCAAAGCTGTTTGGGAACATCCAATTCTAAATACACTGGACAGCGATAACAGTGTAAAACTGATTTCGGTACCAGGAAACTATGAGAGTTATGAAAGGGCCGACATGCAAGCTAAATGGGGAGCTGAGATTCCCTTTATAGGGCCTTTTCCTCTCACTGGTTTCACTGGGCAGACATTTACCATTATTAGAAAGTGGACTAACGATATCTCTTTACAAAAGTGAAATAATCTGGAAGGTCACATGGACTCCAAAAATATCCTCAGGTTCAACCCCAAAAAGAGTCTGGAAGGAAGCTCTAGAGCTCAAAAGATCTGATCTAAGACTGTTACGTCGAGCTCTCACTAGACATGCAGCATGTGACTACCACCTATTCAAATTAGGCCACAGCAGCTATGAAAGCTGTAGAAACTGCGGAGAAACAATAGAAACTATGGAACTTCTTTTGATAGTAACCTGATCTGGCTTTCCGCAGATTAAAAATTACTGGGAGAACCAATTTAGCAGGCAATCACTACAACAACATTCCACCTGGGCAGGTTATCAAGTTTATGAGGAAAGCCCTAAGAACCTAGATCAAAGAAAAGGAGTACAATACATCTTTTAGGTCACAGTACAAGTGGGGACTATACTCGCAACCTCTACATTCAATTCTATTCAAAGTCAAACAAGTAGGAAATTGCAACAATGCGTTTGTAAAAACTTGAGTCCGTTTACGAAGGATTGCATAATATCTTACCCTACCTAAAAAGGAAACTGTCATGCCTCCAAAAAATGGGCGGGATATAAAAATATTTTGATATAAAAACTGTTGAATGCTTTATATGGTAGGTGGTTGCATACATTTCGGACTAAAACTCCGCCATTTTAGCTAAAAAAAAATAAATTTTTTCAAACTCTACTACTTTTGTAAGGATATCTTTTGTCAAATTGTGTGTTTATTTATTGAAAAACAGGCAGCAAATGTGTTTATTTATTGAAAAACAGGCAGCATGAGTTAAAGTTCCATAAAAATGTAAATGAAAGGGCCAAACTTTTTCTACTACCTCAAAGTTGATTACAAAGCAATGTCACGTACCAAAAATTAGTGCGCTTGTACCGTAGTAACATAGCTAAAATTTAACAAAAGGAAATTTAAAAGTTAGAAATGGTCGCACATACAAGCCAGCAGGGGGCTTGTCTGTGGGCGGACTCAACTAATTTTCAAACTTGATCTGAAGGACTGGACCATTTTCAGTTCACTCATCAACTTTCAGCTGTCTTGCTTAGAATTTAAAGCCTAAAAGTTTTTTACATACGGACAGACGAACATGGCTTAATCAATTCTCCTGTCGGTCTCATTCATATTTCGAAAAGGGCTTAGGGTTCTACGGTGATTATTTTACTACATTACAAATTATACATTAAACTAAATATACCCTGGGTAGGGTGGTATAAAAATTCATACGCCTACACAATGTTAGTAGGTACCTACTATAAATTCGCATTCACGCAAACATTTCCATACTACCTTTAGAAATATCTACCATTATTTCCCCTTCTACATTAAACGAGAAACGGTGGTGTGCAATATTTTTTCACTTACCGGTGATTTGGCAACTCTGCAAATACGTATCGCCGCAATCAACAAATCCGCAGTATAGGTACAAAACGTACGATTCAATGACTTTTCGCTACAGATCAGATATTTCGTTTGGTAGGAAAACAAATAAACTCACACAGCACACATCCATACGGTAAATCCAACGTATCTTCTCCACGACACTGTGGAAGCCAAAAACTGGTACTTATAGGGGAAAAATCAACACACGCGGTAGAAATAAGACAACAACTCAGTGGTTGATAAACAAAACGTTTTTTATTTTCGTAAAAGGGTGCAAAAAAGTTTTCTGTGCTACTTTCGAATCGGTCGCGTTCGCGAAAAACAAACAAAACCAATTACGTACTCACATCAGAAATGCATGACAAAAGCTATGACAGCTCTTTAACCGTAAACAATGAAACTATTTAGGAATGCTTAATGGAGGGGGCGGGTAGCTGAAGACTAATCAACACAGTCGTATTCGTATTGAGTGGCAAAAAGCTTCGTAGTTTATCAATCACTTTACTAGTTTCGGACTCACAAGACTTTTCCATGCAGAGAGCAGATTTTATTTCACTTTTCCGGTTTAGGATTACTGAACAAGGTTGACAGTTGACACTATTTCGACAGCTGATATTTGATTTGATTACATTTATAATGCGACGTGCAGTTTAATACAGAATGCGTGGCCAGATAAACTCGCGTGAAACAAAGTGCCAGGTATGCTGTTTTAATGTGCAGAGAAAAAAGATAAAAATCTAAACACTACGCTCAGCTTTGCGGACTTTGTTTGACAGATCAATACAATACCACTAATACCACTGGCTCGCTTACTGGGCTGGGTGGGTGAAATTGTATTGGGTTCTGTGTGTCTCTATGAATATAAGCCGAACACTTGTGAACCAAGAGCAAACGAGAGCGGAACTTTGGCGCTTTGCTTTGCTGTAGTGTACTGCGGCACAAGACTTTGAGAGGAACGAGTACAACGCACTCAATGGGGAGACGGAGAACGCCAATCGACTACCGTGCTAACGAAGATAAAGCAAAAGTGAAAACAGAATCAACAAAAACAACAAAATGTTGGAGCATGCACAACATCGCACAATCGAATTCGTCTTGAGCGGACAGCGGAACTAGTGCGCGAATATTTTCTCCCCACTGAAGCTGGTATGCAGCGTGGTGGTTTCTCTCCGTCTAATCAAAACCTGCGTCGATTGGCCTGCACTGCACGCCATGTGTCTTCTTGAGTTTTTTTTGTCTTTCCAGATTTAGATTTGGAGCTGTGACGAAATTATGAAAATTGATATCTTGGCATAGTGCGTAGGCCTTTTCGTGATCGAAAAAAACCGGCTGCAATAAAGTAAACATTGTGCCTTGGCAGGAATGTGACAACATTTTTACAACAGCTTGTGCGTCCATACCACTAGTCCATAAAAAGTTGGTTTCAAACAAGGTTGCCACACTAACGCAAAAAAATATGCTAAACATTTACCAGAGTTGTGCAGACTGCAGTCGTTTGAAGATTGTAATAGAAGTCAAATAGTTGTCATAATTTTTGTTTCGATTTGGAGTGAACTTTCCGAGAAATCGGGTTTTTAAGGATCTACCATGTTAAAAGTGGGCATAGTCGATATTGTTGACGGTCCAATTTTTGCCTTTTTAGAGGTTTTGGACCATTATTACTCCATACTAAAATTTTAGCTCCTACGCTTTGTCTAACTTGACCAAAAGGCATTTTGAAAGAAAATTTGAATTGGAGGTTGTCTTACATTGAAGCCAGTAGTTGGCGTGGCCATTGACGTATTTAACCAATTTTCACACTTTGTCTGTACAAAAAAAGAACCAAGATACACTCCAGGTTTTGGCGTCCTAGCTGGATCTTAAGGACCTAAAAACTTCACACATACGGCCAGACGGACGGACGGACATAGCTTAATCAGTTCACCTGTCGGCGGTCTCGATCATATATATGCCTTTAAGGTCTAATGATTATTTCTCTATTTTAGCAAACAATGAATCAAACCTAAAATATAGCTCCTATCCTATGGGATGGAGTTTAAAAAAAGACCGTCAAGTATGAGTGCATACGCGGAGCTGTTCGTCGGCTTTTGCTGTAGTTTAAGCTAACTTTTATTGTACAGTTTGTGTAAAATTCTATTTGTTTATTAAAATTATTTCTGGATATATTTTACATTCTGTTGTATACTTCGTAGTGGGTCTACTGTTTATACCCGACCCAGGGTATATTAAGTTTGATGTATAGTTTGTAACGCAGTGAAATAATCACCGTAGACCCGTAAGACCTTTGAGAGATATGAATGGGACCGACAGGAGAATCCATTAAGCCATGTCCGTCCGTCCGTTCGTCCGTATGTAAACAACTTTTAGGCCCTAAATTTTAAGGTACAGAGCTGAAATTTTGTGGGTTTGCTGAAAGTCCATTGGAACAGATAAATTTTGCTCAAATCAGCCGAATCCGCCCACAGACACGCCCACTACAGGCCCGTATCTGCGACCATCTCTAATTTAAAAAAATACTTTTTCTAAATGTTAGCTATGTAAGAATAGTGCAAGCGCATTCATTTTTGGTATGTACCATTGCCTTGTAATTGTCTTTGAAGTGGGCAAAATTTTTTAGCCTTTTTGTTGACCACGCTCACTTTTTTAAGGGATATTAGTTTAAAATGGCTCTTTTTCAATAAATATATATATGAAATATGAGAAAAATTATATGACAAAAGCTGTAGGTTTTAGTATTTTCTAACTTCCGTGTATAAGTACTATGTGCCTCCGCCCACTTTTGTGGGCGTGGCTTTAAAAAAAATGGCTTTCAAATTTTTTTAAGTTAAAAAGCCGAGTTTTAGACCGAAATGCATGTAACCAACTAGTATAAAGCATTCAACAGCTATATTTTTGTATCCCGCCCACATTTTGGAGGCGCGGCAGTTTTTTTTTGTGTGGTCGGGTATTTTGCAATCCGTCGTAGATGGACGTAGATGGCTGCTGTTGCCCAGAAGTTGCGATCTATATATTTGCTAGCAGCATCATTTTAGTCAATCAACTAAAGTGTTTTCAAGCATATCTAGGAAACCATTTTCTATTTCAAAACTGCTTTAGTTTTTTTAAATTTTAAAATATGGACTCTTACTATTTCGCAAATAGAGGGAAGGACATATATTTTCTTGGCCTTTTTTACTATTTTTAAAAATGTGAATGCAATTTAGTTTTTGTAATTACCGTAAGCCTTTTTTATTTTTCAATTTTAAGACCAGCTGCATTCAATTGGCCACTTTTCTTAAATTCAGCGGACATCATTCTCTGAGAAAAAGGTAAAACATGTTGATTTCTATTTCGTTTGTTCAAATCGGTAATTTTGAAACTTTTTAAATGCGGTTAGCTTTCGTTGTAAATGCTTTATAGTTCAGCCAAATTCACATAAGATTGTTATTACTGTTAACGGACTAAAAAGCTTAAAAAAAATAGTTTCTGAAAATGTTTTCACGTTTTTGACTCCAAATCTTAGAAATTTTTGGATATTCGAAGTTTGTTATAGTTTTGCATAAAATCTCATAAAATGGACTATGCCCCTTTTTTATATCAAAGTTAGACTTCTTTATATAATTAAGGAGATCGAGAGGACGACAAACCTTTAAATTCTTTTGACCTTTTTTATAATATTTTAAATTTCAAATCCATGAAACAACTATTTTAATTTTTTTTCAATAGCCGTTAGACTTTTTTGCAATATATAACGCAACTACTTGCCCTAGAATTGGTTGCTTTTTAATTTCTGTGGCAACCGGTTTTTGTCGTGAAATCATCAAAAGGATGGGCTTAAATTCATCCGTACATGGTTTCTATCTGTAATAAATACTAAATTCAGAAGAAGGCTACTCTCCACAGCTTATCCCAAGGCATCTTTCATAAGTCTTTTCCAAATCTACAGTGGTGTAAGGCAACACCCTTGCGTATAATTTTCCTGGACAACCTAAGAGAGGTAGTTATCCCCCTCATAGACAAGCAATCTTTTTTGTTCCCTTCTTTTAAAAAAGGTACTACTATCACCTTCGTTCGGTACTACTATCACCTTCGACTCTATGCTCCCTTGGGCGACCCTAACAACCACAGATAGCATCACATATTTCTGGCCGAAGTTTATGAACTCCAGCAGACTTGCTAACTTTAGCAATTCAATCACCAGAGCTACTTAACTGAATTTGGAACTATTAAACGCCCTTATTTCGTGTTCGGTAGTAATATGATCTTTTGTGCCTCGATCCGTGGAAGTCACCATTCTTATTTCCAATACATACACTATCCTTAGTATCATCAGTATTTCAGCAAGACAACAAGCATTTAATTTAAAGAGCTGGACTGTAATCCCGCTCCAACTTTCACTGAAATGTTTCGATAAAGGTAGTTAAGTTTCCACGTTAAATCCAAAGACTATAAGATCTCGCTTTCCGTCTTATAGCTTCCTAAGTTCTGCAAGAGTTTTAGACCGGTCGGGGGTCGTGCCATTGGGGTGACTGCCCGGCCACATAAAGAAAACTTAATTACGAACCAGCGACAGGCTTTGGAGTCAGACGGATCTACTGCTGAAGACCGATGAGCTTCGAAAAAGGACGATGAGCTTCGGATCTGTGCATTGAATGTTAGGCCCTTTAACAGATCACGTGCGGCCGAGCAATTAGCGGAGGCCCTTAACAACTGCAAGGCAAATATCACTGGAATTGAAGAAATGTAGTGATGAGAAACTGCGACTTTTACCGACACGAAAATCAGCGCTTATTTGGAAGTGGTTTCAGTGTTAGAGGTAAACTTAGGCAAAAAGTCTTGACCTTCACCCTGTGAGCGAACGCCTCACGATGATTAGCATCAAGGCTAGATTCGCCAACATAAGACTCATATGTGCGCATGCCCCCACTGAGGAGGAAGATTACGACGCTCCTGAAAGAGCTCCTGGACAAAACGTATTAGCAGTGCCTTAGCAGCGACATTAAGATTGCCCTAGGTGATTTTAATACCAAGCTAAGAATGCAAAGCATTTTTTGTCGTATAGTTGGAAAACACAGCCTGCACGACACGACCTCAGATAACCTATTCAGGCTAATTGACTTTGCTGCTGGGTGACACGTTGTGGTAGCTACGGTGTGGCAACACAGTCCCCGGCCAACATTGACTCGGATCACTTCCGCTTCTTGTAGCCAAAGCACAGCTGCGGCTAACCCGACCAATGCCAAGAAATAAAAATACTATGAGGAAGTTTTACGTCGGCTGGCTTCTGGAAATCGCCAGGTCCTCCTCCAACCAAATCTCCCAAAAACCTTCTACGAAGTCCTTTGTAGCCAGCATCAAGTATTGAAAGCCAGTGGCAACATTGCGAAAAAGCCATCACAGATTCCGCCTCTTAAGTGCTGCATTTCACACGGCCACCACAACGATACTCCTCGTTGAACAATGAGTGCCGATAAGCACATGCAGTCAAACAGGAACTATACAAAGCGGCTCTGAACAAGGCTCTAAAGTTTTACCAAAGGATCCAAAGGAAAGATACAGCGAAAGGTATAAGGTTAGACCCGAAGCATGTAAGCCTGGAGGAAAGCATGCTCGAAGAAAGAAACCTCAGCATTATTTGCCCGACCTTTAAGAAAAGAGACCCTCTGAGCGTTGCCATATACAGAGGAATCAGTCCTCTTAACATCACACATAAAATCTTTTGTGCTGTACTATGTGAATGGCTAAAGCCTTTTATCAATCTGATAGGCATATATCAGTGTGACGTTAGGCCAGGAAAGTCCACCATCGATCAAATATTCGTACTGCAGCAGATCTTGTAGAAAACCTAGAAATTCCAAATCGATACCCATCACTCTTTTTTCGATTTCAAAGCCGCGTCAGACAGTATCTCTACAGACAAGCTATATAGCGAAATGTTTAGTTCTGGCATTCTTGCTAAACTCGTCAGTCTGTGCTGGATGACGATCGAAAACTCCCGCTATTCCGTCAAGATCAGCAAAGACCTCTCCAAACCCCTTTGATGTCAAAAAAGGGTGAAGACAAGGCCCACCGTCATGTGACTTCTTTGCCATCATACTTAGGAGAATCGTACAGAACTGCCGCGCCAACACCAGAGATACAATCTTTTAAAAGTCCGTTAAATTAGTCGCATAAGCAGACGATAAGGAGTCAGGGAAGTATTCAGGGAGTATTGGGAAGGAAGTGGCAAATATGGAGTTAGCAGTCAAAAAAATAAAAAAAATAAATAGAGTGGCGCAACAGCTCGAGGTGAACCAGGGCCAACTTCTCAACAATGTATGCTGGTGTGTTAATTTCTTTACATACAAGGGGACCTACAATTTTTTGCCGAATCCGAACGGCACGTTGAGAAGTTTTTCAAGACAATTAATACTCTCGGAGGGCTTGTCAAACCCTCGCGGAGGTGGGGACCGTGAAAAGAACAAGTCTTTTTTTTTCAGGTGACGATGGCAGGATTCGAACCCAGACCTCCGGCGTAGTAAGCACACACACTAACCACTACGCCACGGCACCCCACAGTTAGCAGTCAACCAGGGCAAAACCAAGTTATCAAGAAAACACATCCAACACCGACGTCTTGGACAAAGCATCACCATCGGCAGGCATAACTTTGAGGCAGCTAGGAATTTTTTCGACCTGGGTTCCTCTATAAATTCAGACAATGACACCAGCGCTAAAATCAAACGAAATGTAACTCTTAGCAATATCTGTTTCTTTGAGCTAAGAAGGCAGTTGAGTAGCAAAGCCCTCCCCCAAGCCACTAAAGTGTCCATTTGTATTTTCATCATCCCGGTCCTCCCGTACTGTGTAGAAGCAAGGATCCTGTCAAAGGAGGTAGAAAATACTTTAGGCTGCTTCGAGAGGAAATTTCTTCGGACGATTTATTGTCCCGTCTGTATAGAAAGAGAATGGAGGGGAAAATATAACACCGAACTGTACAGCGACACCAACCTAGCCAGAAGAGTCAAAATACAAAGACTACGATGGCTGAGTCATCCAGAGTGGATGGACACTAACGCCCCGGCCTGGAAAATCTTTGAATCCACGCAGCAGGGATGTCGCAATAGAGGAGCACCGAGACGCAGGTTGCGCCCGCAAGTGAAAGGCGACCTCAGCCAACTTCTCATGCGAAACTGGAGACAGTTAGCTGGAGTCAGTGCTGGCTGAAGCAGGTTTTTGGCTTAGGACCAGGTCCAACCCTCCGGACTGTAGCACCACCTTAAGAAAGTTAAATGACTGACGATGTAAGGAGCTCCCATCGTTCCACTTCATATAAAATTCGAAAGGATCGGTAGAAATTTGTTGAAATTTCTCCGGAACGTGTAGTGCGTAAAACCACCAGTCCTGGTTTCGACCTATGTTCCAAAGGAAAGTTGTCACTGCAACACAATTCAGTCAACATCAAGTGGAGATCAGTTGTAAGCTGAAGTCCCCTCAAAACTCGATACCACAAATCATGCATTGAAAACAAATCAAATTTATCTCATTTTGATTGAGAGCTTCGTAAGACCCAAGTGGGCGTGGCTGTCATTTAAGCAAAAAAAATTAGAATTTGTTCTTATCTATTCTTGTAATTTTTTATAGTCCTTTTTGCAGCTACAGCTGTTATCTTTTATTCATCTTTCGACTGGTAGTAAACGTCGCAAAACTAAAAATCTGACAATGGCTCTTGAAATATTTATAACGTGTCTTAAACAACTTAAATTACTATCATTCAAGTTTAAAAAAATGAATACGATCTGATTTTTGAAACGCGTACCAATCTTATGATCAACAAAAACAGGATAGACACAAAACATAGAAAATCAGCAAAAGAGCATGGTATGTAGGGCTTTGGTAGATTGTAAATAAATTCGTTTATTTATTTTCTTTTATTCCTTTCCATGTTGCTGTTTATTTGCAGCAAGGCTTTCCGCATTTTATCTGCTTTTTTATTTTATTTTTTCACCATGAGATTTCCCGCAAATAGACCTTCTGCCCGAGGCAAATCTTATCAATGTCACATTCGCACTGCATATCAGTGAAATCTGTTTCCCCGCAGAATAAAATAACCGCACTAAAGCTTTCTGCCCGAGGCAGCTTTGTCGACAAAAAAAAACAAGCCGCCTTTAGTAGCCAACCCTTCGCACAAACCTCCCCAAAAAAAGGCAAAACTAATTTATCCGCATGTGTAGGTGCAAATACTCCATTTGATGTACGTATGTGCGCCAGACCCACCGAAAAGGGAAAACAATGATGTAATTCCAAAAGAAACGCATAGGAATCCCAATACCTATCTAGATACCATGATTTCTGCACAGCAGACAAACTCATTTAACTAGGAATAGGCAATGAAAAGATACAAATACACGTATGTGTGTGTTTACAATCGGGCTGCGATATAAATTAAGTCTTAAAAATCGCAATTCGTTGTCGACAAGAAGAAGAAACTTTATCCTTGAACTAGATACCCGATTCGATTTTACCATTGACTTTGGGGAACCAAACCATTGAGAAAAAAAAACACTAGAAGAGTTTTATCGTCCTTTGCAATTAAGAATCTTTGCGTTTGAATCACTGCGGGCAAACTTTAACACTATAATCAATTCAAGTTGCTTACTTTAAGGAGTTGACATGGTATCCATCAGATGCAACAGCATTTTGTATCACACACAAATATTGGAAATTCTTTTCACAAAAATTCACTGCACAACTGCCACAACTTGACGTACGGAAAATCTGCGAAGCTTTTTCGTCCCATCGTGCGAAACATAGCTCCAAGAGTTCCGTGCAGGAGCTTCTAACCAGTACCGCTGTAGGTGGTTTCCGCGCATGCACCTTAGGGCCCAGCTTTTGGTGGCTTTCTCGAAGAGAAAACCGTAGACTGACGTTTGCAAACGATGCGATGCGATACATAATGAGTTTTGCTGTTCAGTGATTACGATCAACGCGGATAACAAGTGAAAATGCAGTGTATAGAATGTACTTAGGTGCGGGTGAAGGGGCGTCAGGCGGTTTTCATTGCCATACCCACCGCAACCGAATGAAGGTGGGCCATTAATTGGCGAAATTGTATCGCGTGAGTGTAGCTTTTTCAATCGCGTGCGTCTGCTCTTCGAGCGTGGAGATATAGTGTATGTTATGATGGCAACGTGCTGATATCTTTTTGGTATTCGAGGTGAAGGAAATGTTTATTTAGAATGTTAAGTGCCAAAATTGTATTCGTTTCTTATTTTGATAGTGCTAAGGAGTCGAAATCCATACATGCGAATATAATTCAAATATTATTTCCTACATTTGACATCATCACCAATTTTTAGGCCTTAAATTTTGGTTAAGAAAGCTGAAATTTTGTTCTCTGTTATCCGAAGCAACACAAGTGTCATCCGCCTACAGACACGCCCACAATCGGTCTAAATGTTCAACTACCTCCAATGCTTTCAAAACCTCAAATGCTTTCCTACACTGAACCAAAAAGGTGCGTCATATTGACAACAAAGTTTGTCATATTGAAGAAAAAAGTTGTCATTTTTAAAGAATATGAACAAGAATGTGAAGAAATTCTGTAAATCAAATTTAATCGGTTGTCAATATGACGAAGACGGTTTTCAATATGACAATCTTAATTGTTGATGTGAAAACCGCAATCGTCAATGTGATGAATGCCTTCCTCATATTGAAGGTTTCGGTTTTCATATTGAAAATCGAAATTGTCAATGTGAAGATCGCAGTTTTCAAATTGACAATTTCGATTTTCATATTAAAAAACGAAGTTGTCAATGCGATAATCACAGTTGTCAAACTATTGGCTACAGTACTCCGATCGTTGATGCGATAAAGGCGATCTTTAATGCGATGAAAAAACTTGCAGGTTGAAAATTTAGATTTCCAAAATTAAAACAAATAGCAATATGTATATTGGGTATAATATAAATAAATATTTGCAAATGGATACTTACATAAAGTTGCGCTTTTATAATCAAAGCAGCTTTCACAAAACTAGCTACTATTTATCAAGCCCGTTGGGAGTATTTTCACGAACATAGCAGAACTGAAATGAAATCATGCTCAGTCACGAAGAGCTCAATCAGGCCTAAACCACAATTTTCATATTGACAATTGCCATTTTCAATGTGATGCAAAATTTTCACATTGACAACTGCAATTGTCAATATTACAACCAGGTTCATCAATGTGACTATTCGAAATACAACAGTTATTTTACTTTGCAGTATACCGCCTTTTTTCATGACTTATTCGTGCGAGTATTCATATTGACAATCGAGATATTCAAATTCAATCTTAGTAGTCACATTGACTATTTCGATTGTTAATATTACAAATACGTTCTTCAGCTTCAATTCGCCTCACGACTTGACCATTTGGTTGTCAATATGATGAACTTTAGTTGTCATATTGAAAACCGAAAATTGACAATCGGACAGTTGTCATATTGAAAATTTGGTTGTTAAACGTGTTTTGCGTCAAATTGACAGTTCGTCAATGTGACAATTTCTGGTTAACAACTGGCGATTTTCAATATGACAACCAATAATTTTCAGTGTAACGATTATAAGACATAAAAATTAAAAACCAAATCGGCAGACCACCCCTAGTGGGAGTGACATCATTTAAAGAGTCATCTTTTCAATTTACTCAATATTTTTGTTCAAAATCGAAAAAAAAATTCTTATTCTATTTTATAAACAATACTTTGTTCTACATTTCGTTTATACAAACTTTTAGGCCACGCACACATTTAGAGGCGAAATTCAAGAAAAACCTATAATTTTTCAGAAAAACATGGATTTCGACTATTTTTTAGCCTTACTAAGGCTAGAGGTAAGGTGCATTTTAGCCGAAAACTTGGATATTTCCATGCTTATTTTGATTTTGAGTTATAGGAGCTGGACATGCCACGCCCTTTTAAAAGATAAATAAAACAAAACCTTATAAGGAATAACATTTTTTTTTTCTAGTTAAAATGATGCATGAATGATAACAAAATTTACGAATGAAAAGCAGATAGGAATGGAAAGGAAAATGTGAATGGAAAGCAGAATAGGAATGGAATGGAGAATAGAAATGGGCAGGAGAATAGGAATGGAAAGTAGAATAGGATTGGAAAGGAGAAGAGGAATGAAAAGGAGAATAGGAATGGAAAGGAGAATGGGAACGGAAAGGAGAATAGGAATGGAAAGGGGAATAGTCTTAGAAAGGAGAATAGGAATGGAAAGGAGAATATGAATGGAAAGGAGAATAGGAATGGAAAGGAGAATAGGAATGGAAAGGAGAATAGGAATGGAAAGGAGAATAGGAATAGAAAGGAGAATAGGAATAGAAAGGAGAATAGGAATGGAAAGGAGAATAGAATGGAAAGGAGAATAAGAATGGAAAGGAGAATAGGAATGAAAAGGAGAATAGGAATGGAAAGGAGAATAGGAATGGACAGGAGAATAGGAATGGAAAGGAGAATAGGAATGGAAAGGAGAATAGGAATGGAAAGGAGAATAGGAATGTAAAGGAGAATAGGAATGGAAAGGAGAATAGGAATGGAAAGGAGAATAGGAATGGAAAGGAGAATAGGAATGGGAATAGGGAAGGTATATCGCGGTCAATTACAGACGGACAGAGGCTATTACATACGCACTGTTGCACCTACTCACTGGTTTTATTTCAAAAAAAAAAATACTGTGTCCTCGTCTGAGACGGATTGCAAAATACCCTACCCTACAAAAAGAGGAAACTGCCACGTCTCCAAAAAGCGGGCGGGATTTAAAAATATAACATTATAGTGTTTGAAATGGGCTTTCCGGTCGTTGATTTTTAAATGCGAAAAAAAGAAAGAACTTTTATTGCATTCATTTCCCGACGTTTCGTCGATTATTTGTAGACTTCCTCAGGGGTGTTGTGTATTAAATCAACTAAAATAAGAGTTTTCAGAATTTTCTAATATCTTTACAAGTTTTTCTTTTCTTTCACTTACATTTTAAATTATTATATTTTTTTTTTGTGAAAATAGTTGACGTCTTAAGTTTTGGTATGTGACAATGCCTTGTAATTGTCTTTGAGGTAGCAAAAAAAAGTTTAAGCTTTTCATTGACCACGCTCACTTTTTAGGGGTTTCAGATTTTCATGTATGCAACAACCTAGTATAAAGCATTCAACAGTTAAATATTTATGGATGTTTGCTTAGACCAGTATAAGAACTTTATAGTGTTTGAAATGGGCTTTTCTTTGGATGACAGAGAGCTTGCGTACAAAATTTCAGCTTTCTAGTTCAAAATCTAGGACTTAAAAAATTGGTGACATACGGACGGATGGACATCGCTCATTCAACTCAGAATTCGGTCTTGATCATTATGTCTTTAAGGTCTTGGAGGTCTACGTATGTTTCTCTCCTGTGTTTTCGAAACGGTAATAGGTTTTTTATACCTTGGATATGGCCTAATCAATTCTTCTGTCGGTCCCATTCATATCTCCAAAAGGTCTTAGGGGTATACGCTGATTATTTCACTGCGTTACAAACTCTACATACAAACTAAATATACCCTGGGTAGGGTATAAAAACTATTGGGCATAAACGGGGTCTGCAGCCTTAAGCGGCATATACACACATCAAAATCTCATCAAGCATGCGAGAGTGTGTTTGTAAATTTGTTTTTACGCAGCATATCCACACATCAAGCTTGAGTCTTCAAGCATTCATTTAATTTTTAATTTTTTTAATTTTTTTTTCACAAATAAACCCCGCTCCGTTCATTAAATATCCTCCAAACTGAATGAATGCTTGATCAAGCAGTCAATCACGAATATACAGTCATCAAGCATAGACACTTGATTGAAGGAAAATCAAAACATTTTGATTTCGCTTCAAGCATGCACACAGCGTATAGGTGTTTTGTTTTTACTCATACTCTCTCGCATGCTTGACGAGATTTTGATGTGTGTATATGCCGCTTTACATAATACATTGGCTTTTTACAGCTATGATTAAACCAATCCTTCTATACGGCTTAGCAGTATTGTGGCCCATACTCAACGTCGGCACACATCTCAACGTTTTAAGAAAGGTACAAATGCAAGAATGCATCCACATCAGTGGTGCCCTGAGAACTACTTCTACTGATGCGCTCGAAATCCTATTGAACCTTACCCACTTAGATATCTTTGGTTAGCAAATAGCTACTTGAATACTGCGCAATTCGACTCAAGGCATGTGCCCAATGGTGTGATTACGTGTGTAAGTAGTACACTGGTGCATAAATTGTTGTAAATTGAAACTCAAGAAAATTTTAAAATTTTGTTGTATTTCTTAAAATGTACCGGTATAAGAATTGCACTGTGTCTTTTCTGTGCAAAATTTCAACATTTCTCTTGAAGTGTGGTGCAAAAAATAAACCGATTTTCAGATGTTTTTATACCCCATCCCACAGGATAGGAGGTATAATAAGTTTGTCACATAGTTTCTAACACGGTGAAATAATAATCGAACACCCCTAAGACCTCTTAAGCATGTAAGACGTCTTAAAAGCCTGCAATTTGGTATTTATTATTTCCTGTTTATTGTAACATACACAAAAGAAAAATTTAATCGCTTTACCTACCCTAGTGGGCGTGGCATCGATTTAAAGGTTAATTTTTCAAATGCATTTTATTTAATTTTTTTTTCAAATCGAAAAAATTTTACCTAATATATTATGTAGAAAATACATAGTTCTTCATCTTGTTAATATACGACTTTGGGTCACGCCCAAAAGAGAAAGAAGGAAAACCTAAGAATATCCAGAAAAACGTAATTACGACTGGCCTTAAGCCTAATTTAGGAAAGAATAAAAAAAAGTAGCAGGTTAGATAAACGAGACTTTATTTCAGTTCATACAAAGTTTTTAATCACGCCCGCTTTTAGGGGTCGATTTTTCAAAAATATTTAATTTGAACCAAAAAAAATTGCATTTTAACGTAGGTTTAAGCGTAACTTGAAAATATCTACGTTATAATTGATAGTTTGTAATTACGGGCGGTTGGCCCACATCCCTGCTAAAAGTTTGCACTTCTTATAAAATGTCAAAAAATAACAATAACAATAGCTTTTGCACACGCACTGTTGCACTTTCCCACTTGTTATACCCCATCCCGTAGGATATGAGGTATATTAAGTTTGTCATATAGTTTGTAACACGGTGAAATAATTATGGTAAACCCCCAATACCTTTGGGGCATATGATTGAGGCCTTAAATTTTGAGCTAGGGTGCTGAAATTTCTAAGGTCCACGTGATGCGAAGCAGTCCAAGAGTACAAATTTTTGAAATCCGCGCAAAGAGACGCTTACAAAGGCTGACATTTGACATTTAGCATCTTTTTATGAATGTAAGACGGAAAAAAGAAAATTTTTATTGGTAAACCCCCTCCAGTGGACGTGGCATCTATTTTAAGGGTAAATTTAAGAAATAAAGAAATTTTTGGAAATATCTTATAATTGATAGTTTGTAATTAGGGGCGGTTGGACCATGCCCCTTTTCGAAGTTCGCACTAATTATTAAATGTCAAAAAATAACAATGCCATCAGCATTTTACAATGTGGGATAGGATGGAGTATTCAATTGTCCGTTTTAAGGACTGTAACTTCTGCGTACACACAGTATGTATGCAGCACTTATTCACTGTTTTTTCTTCACCATCATCATCATTTTCTAAATGCCACTTATCCTTTAAAAAGGTCGCGGAGCGATGGTGGCTAAATGGTCTTTCCATCGTTATCGATCCTCCGCCACCAGCTCAAGAGACTCCGGCGCAATCCCCAGGCGGGACTCAGAGAGGTTCTTTACCTGATCCCACCACCCGTTTCTTGGCCTACCAGGAGGGCGACGCGCTCGCATCTCGGCTAGCATGACCTATCTAGGAAGTCTATCAAGGAGCATGCGAACAACGTGTCCAAACCTTCAAAGAATTAATCGCTCCACTCGGAGAAGTAGCTGCGCGCAGCACAGGAATCTCATTTCGGCAGCTTGTCATTACCCAAATTTCATGACCATAGATAAGGGTCGGAACGAACACTGAATTAAAAACTGAGATCTTTGCTTTCACTCCAAGCTCAGCTTTCCTGATGACGGGCCGGCGCAGTTCCTTTACTATTGCTCCAGCTTGGCCAATTCTACAGGACAACTCAGTATCACTCCTCCCATCTTTCGTGAAAAAGACCCCGAGATACTTAAACTTCTCCACCTGTTTTAATGGAACTCCATTTATGTGCAGGGTACACTGCACATCAGTTCGGGAAACAACCATCACTTCCGATTTGTTCACGTTTACTTTCATCCCAGCATTACCACAGACGGCTGCAAACCTATCCAGTGCTCGTTGAAGTTCCTCTTTGGATGATGCAAGAATGGCCAAATCATCTGCGAAAAGCAGATGGCTCATCCTGATGCCAGCCAATTCGAAACGTTGCTCGCAAGACTGCGCCTCACCATCCAGTTTAATTAGTAATTTTTAACCTTCAAATTACAGCTCAAAAGCTAACGCTAGATAAGGGCCAGGCACCACATGTGAAACCTCCAAACAATGCTTGCCCCGTCTCGATTCAAAACTGTCTGATGGTTTTGGATCGAGACGGGGCTGGATCTCCTTTAAGAAATTCAAAATTAGCTCTGCTGTGGGAATTATTACCGGACACTACTTATTAGGTCTTCACGCAGAAAGACACGGTGTTTTCTCAAACGACTTCTGTGGAAGCTGCATTTAGATGAGGAAGAGGAGGAACTGGACTGCCTGGCAGTCGCATCGTCCAAGAAATCCATAATAAACTCCTACTTCTACAACTTTCTAAGTGACCTCAGTGAGAGACCAGTCAAAAAGATACTATTAGTATAGTCAGAATCGTGCCGTGTGCGTAGCTATACTGCTCTTGGAATGATCTAAATTAGTGAGTCGTAACGTACTATTGTCAGCAGGTTTTAAGTTTTTTTATCTGTAGATCCAGCGGTGTTAGGTGGAGCAGAGTGTTCAAAGCTTCCGTGGGTGTAGTATACGTCATTCTTTGAACCGGAAGTAAGTATGGGTCTTACTTTATACAACCAGTTAACCATGGCAGGTTTCAAACCCCCAGCCCTTTCTATTTTCCCGTTTTCTGTGGACTCGCAAAAAAATCGATTTGCTTTCTCATATCGCCACTCAGTACTCTTGGGAGTAGGTACATAGTTTCTTTGTTTTGATGACTGCCCACAAATAATTTCAACGCTTTAATACATAGGCTTGACGAACCCAGAGAAGCCATCTACAATTATTGTGAATATTGGAATCAGCCGTAATCACGATTTCATAACATATGAGAGGATTCAGAGCCACAATACTTTGGGTAGAATCTCGCACTAATAACGAGATTTCTACGGTTGGTCTTAGGAGATCAACGCCGTACATCGTGTGTTTCTTTGTGTAAAAATATTCCCAAAAATTTATGTGGGCTTAAGCCTTAAGGCGGGGTATTATTACAAAAAGCCGCAACATTGCCTTATTGAAGGTTTCTCGTGCAACAAGCATTGCAATTATCTTCACAAAAAAACTGCAGGAAATCAGATTAAAGCTTAATTATTCTAACATTTTATAATCCCATAACATTAAGTATCCAACTCTTCAAATAATACACATCAGCATACACACCAGGATGGTAAGGATCAGCACAACCATAGCCCCAGGAAACGACGCCAACTAGAACGCCATCAACGACCAATGGGCCACCCGAATCTCCTTGACAAGAATCCGCTCCATTGGATGCAGCACAAAGCATTCTAGCTGTGATTTTTCCAGGATAGTAGGGGCTGCATGAAGCTGCAGTTATTATGTTTACGTCAACTTCATTTAGCACTGAAGGCACAGGTCCATTCGTCGACAGTGCACCCCATCCGGTAACAGTTGCACATTCACCATTTGTATATGGACGTGAAGGCAAAGTAACTGGCCCTCCTTTAACGATGGGATCACCAAATTCTAGAACGGCTATATCGTAGTCTACTGTTGATGCACTATAGTCTTGATGCATGTATACCCTGCTGACTTTGGCAACCTGTCCACAGGAAGCGTGAAATTTAGACCCAGCACGGACACTTAAATATTGAACTGCAAAGCCATCAACACAGTGGGATGCTGTCAATACATAGTGCGCACTCAAGATACTTCCGCCACAAATGTGGTGGCCCAAAAACTGAAGGGAAACTTGATATGGGTGTTCTTCAATTGTCGCAGAGCCACCGCCAACAATGCGTTCCTCACACTCGACGGCTCCATGAGCACAAGCTAGTGCCACCGACACAAACAGAACAGCAACCAACTTCAGCATGTCTAAACGCAGACTATTTTAATTGCAAATCTCAACAGCTTATATAGAAACTGACCAACTCCGGCTGGTTTATGCTGAAATCTAATCGCTTCCAATATACCCTATCGCGTGAGCATAGCTCTTTGATCTTGATGTAAGCCCTATTTTTATTACTTTATGGTATTGTTTGCACTTCAATCGTAAATTTATCAGATTCCGTAAATGTATATTGTAAAAGTTTAAATTTATATCTAGACATTGTGTAGTTAAAATTCTTTGTTTTTATTTTTAGGCACCAGATAAAGAAAAGCGCTAGTAGTTTTGAGTTAAGCAGGCCCAGCTGCTCAGAACCAAAAAGGGCTTGTTAAGAGCCACAAAAATCGTAATCCCGAATTCCCGAAATTTTCGGTCGTAAGACTCACTCTTACTTTATGTTTTTTTTTTTTCGTGGGTAGGTAAAAACCTTCATAGGCACTATGAGAATCGAACGCGCGTGCTCATAGTAGTGTGAGATTCTTACTCACTAAAAAACCTCCCAATCTTTGTAAAACTACGACTAAGTTTCCTTAACAAGTAGTTCATGCTTCTGTATAGTAATCGCGTTTGGCAGGCTACTTTCCAACGAAAGCACCTGCAATACCGTCATTATATGCGGTTTCCTCTTACGACGCTAGATCCAACGGTCTTGTTCGTTGTAGTCGGCGTGCAAGATTTGTCTGATCCAGAGTTCGGATTATTTCGTGGTTGCAATGGCCGTGAAGGCGAGTGTGAAGTTTGCGAGCAAAGTTTCTTACTTCGTCGGTCACGGTTGCGATGCCTAGATCTCGATGTAAATCGCTATTTCTTATATACCATGGAGCATTTACGATTGCTCTTAGTGTCTTATTCTGAAAAGTTTCTTAAATAGATATGTTGCTTGGTTTGGTACAACCCTAAAGTTGTATACCGTACGTCCAAGATGGTTTTAGCACTTGCTTATACAATAGCAGTTTGTTATATACGCTTAGTTTCGAATAACGTCCGATAAGCCAATTCAGTTCTCGTAGCTCGATTTCAAGTTCATCGCGTTTCTTTTTAACGTGTGGCTTCCACTTAAGTTTTGCGTCTAGGGTCATGCCTGAATATTTCGCCTCGTTTGCGTACGGAATTTGTACCGAGTTGATAAATAGAGGCCAGTTGATTACCCTCTTGTAAGTAAAATTTACATGCGTTGATTTTGTCTCATTTAGGAGGATTCGCCAGGCCTTTGTCCATTCGCATATTTTATTCAAAGCGCGTTGGAGTTTTCCCGTTGATAGTTCGACTGTCTTATCCGTAGCGAGGATAGCCGTGTCGTCAGCGAACGTGGCTACAGTCGTTGTCTCTACTTGAGGTACATCTCTTGTAAAAAGTAAAAACAGTGTTGGACCGAGGACGCTACCTTGTGGAACGCCGGCTTGTATTTCTTTGAATTCTGAGTATTCGCTCCCGTATCTCACTCGAAATAGTCTGTTGTCAAGATAAGACTCTAAGAGTTCATTCATTTTTTCCGGCAAAACTTTCCGTAGCTTATATTTTAGGCCTTCGTGCCAAACTTTATCAAAGGCTTGGGATACGTCAAGAAAAGCGGTAGAACATATCATTTTCGCTTCTAAGGCTTTCTCAATTTCATTAGTTATTCGATAGACCTGGTCAATTCTGGAATGTTTGGCCCTAAAGCCGAATTAGTGATCCGGAATCAATCGTCTTTCTTCAATTATCGGTTGCAGTCGTTTGAGCACAAGTTTCTCGAAGACTTTAGATATAATCGGCAGAAGCGAAATCGGTCTATATGATTTTTTGTGGTTCGGGCATTTCCCTGGTTTCGGAACCATTATTACCTCTGCGACTTTCCATTGCCGTGGAACGGATGAAATTCTCATTGATGCGTTTATGATGTAGAGAAGCTTGACTTACGCTCTTTTCGGTAGCTCTTCAAAATTTCCCCAGTAATTAGGTCGTAGCCTGGAGCTTTGTTTGACGAAGTTCAGACAGTGTCACGGTTTTCATTCGATAATTGTCTAGTTCCGCATTGCGATACAGATCGTCAACCAACGGCTCCCCGTCAAACGGTTTGAATGTTTCTTCTAGATGTTCTGCAAATACATCTGCTTTCTCTTTGTCGCCTTTTACCCATTCACCGTTGTCTTTTCTTCTTGGCGCCGAGTGTACTTTGGGCTTTTTAATGGACTTCACGGCTTTCCAAAGTGAATAGTTTGACCCTCTATCGGCAGTCAAGTTTTCGAGGTAGTTGGTAGTCTCGCGACTTTTAAAATCTTGAAGTAAGTGCTTTAATCTGTTAGATAGCCCATTCAGAATGGTTTTATCAGGAGGAGCTCAAGACAAATGCCACCTCTTTCGAGCCTTTCTCTTTTCGCGTATGAGCTCTTCAATTTCGCGCGGGTAAATTGATCCGCTTTTCTTTACTCCAGTCTTCCGGAAAGAAGTATTGTTCCAAGCAGCGTCTTGAATAGTTCTAACGAGTTTATCGACTTCGTCTTCTATTTCTAAAGGGGTTGTGAGTGGTACATGTAGAGATACATTTTCTTTGCAGTATTTCCTAAAGCCATCCCAGTCGGTGTTGTTACTAGTTAGCCTAGGCGCTCTCTCATTTTTTGCTAGACTTCCGCCGATTTTCAAAACGACTGCCGAGTGATCCGAACAGAGTTCTTAGCCTTCTTCTACATTTGTGAGGTGGCGAGGAACCCCTTTTGCGATAAAGAAGTCGACAAGGTCAGGTACCTTGTTTCTGTCGGTTGGCCAATACGTTGGCTTTCCCTTCGAAAGGAAAACCACGCCACGTTTCATGCTAGCTTTGAAGAGTACTCTACCTCTTGTTGAATTGCACCGTGATCCCCAAAATGTGTTTTTCGCATTAAAGTCCCCGCCGATGATAAAATTCGACCCAAGTAAGTCAAAGAGGGGAGTAAGATCGTCGTCCGCTAGCCTATACTGTGGAGGAAAATAACTCGAGGCAATATTATAATCTAGGTGACCTATTTTTACCGATACTGAAGTTATTTGCATAGAGTCAAGCTCAATTTCTTCGTTTTTGTAATGCTTAATGCAGTCTTTGATGTAGAGAGAGGATCCGCCTCTCGAATTTTCTGATATATGATGCGCGTAATAGTCGATGTAACCTCTAATTTTGGGTCCGGATCCCTTCTTAAAGTGTGTTTCCGAAATCAGGCATAGGTCAATATTTTTTTCCCGTAGAAATACTTCTAGTTCGTCGATTTTATTTAAAAGACCATTTGCATTCCATGTAAGTATGTTAATGAGCTTCATATTCATGATTTGTTATTCGTTTTGCGAGGTTTAAACTCTAGCTCGCTCAGTTTGTCAAATAATACTTGATTAACTTTAGTTTGTTGCTCAAGCTTTTCCAATATCATAAATAATATTTGAGATACCGAATCTGTTGTGGTAGGTTCTGGAGGTTTGCTTTTATGTGACGCGACTTCAGCGTACGATCTTGGTCCGATGAGTGATGATTTTCCCTTTGTACTTGGACCGGCGACGTTTTCTTGCGGAGTTTGTATTTTTTTCCTTGTCAATCTCGTATTTCTGACCGATTTTGGAGTTTTCGGCTTGTCAGCTCTAGAACGTTTTGGGGTTGTGGCCCTATCTACAATATGTTGCTTAACAGCTTCGTGACGTTTTTGTAGCTCTATTGCGATTTCGCAACCTCGGTAGCTCGCCGGGTGACTTCCATTACAATTGGCGCAAGTCGCTGGGGCCTGACTGCTTACGTTGCAATCTTTTGAAAGATGTCCACCGGGGCATTTGGCACATCGCGGTTGTTTTTGGCAGTACGCTTGAGTATGTCGGAAGCCTTGGCAGCGCTTACATTGAGGTACTAGTCTATTGCCCTTTCGCTTGGGCTCAATTTTTATCCTGATATTTAGGATTGTTTTTATTTTATATATTTCGTTTATGTTTTTAATCCTATCGAACGTCAGCATGAAAATGGGAAGACCGCGCTTGACCACGGTGTCTTTTTCTCCTTCCGTACGTTGTTTTTCTTTCTTAAGTATGTTCACGGCATCAAGAATTTTAAGGCCTTCGGCTTGAAAATCTTCAACAATTTCTTCCTTCGTGCAGGTTGGGTGAAGTCCCCTAGCGAAAACCCGAAGCGGCTTCTCGAATTTGTTTTCGTAAGTATACCATTGTACATTCTCGGTATTTAATTTTTGCGAAAGTGCGCGATAGGCATCAGAGTCATCGACATTGACTTTCCATACATTATTTCGAAGAGAAATTAAATTATACTTCGTCCCCAGAGTATTTTTTAGGATATTTCGCAGCTTTCCGTAGTCTGCGACCCCAACGACATTTATTGCAGGCGGTCGGCGGATTTTTTCTTCAATTTTCGCTGTCGCTTTTTTTGACACGGTTGGTGTTTCATCGTGTTTATATACGGCCTCAACTACTGGCAGGTAGTCAAAATACTAAAGAACCAATTTTTCGTTTTTTGGAAGATCTTTTCTTAAGAGCCGGATTAGTTTCACGTGCAAGCTCTTCTTCGTCTGTCACGTATTCGCTTTGACGCTTCGGCGTGTCCTCACGTTTTGTAGTATCACGGGGATTCCTAAGAGCCTCGTTTTCTTTTCGTAACGAATCTACTTCATTTTTGAGCTCATGGTAGAGACGTTCCATATCTTTAAGCTTAGCGCGGAGTTCGTTGTTTTCCGCTTCAAAGCATTTAGTTTTCGCTGAGTCCCGATTAACCGGCGGACTTCCTTTCCCGGAGATGATCGATCTAGGTGATGGTGATCGAGGTACCCTTGGTTTCTGCATAAAGGGATTTGAAAGCAATAAATGGCTCTCCCCAGAATCCGTAGAGCCTGCTTCCGAAGAGGGTGGATTTGCCAGTGATGCTGGACTACCACCTGGGGTATTACTTCCGTTCGTTTTGTCCATTGCATGGTTTGTATGCGCTACGCGCTCGGCATACGGAGGGTGGATTTTAGTCGCCTCTTACGACAGGCATGCCTTACCTCGGGTATGTTCTAACTCCTACCCGAAGGGGCCACTCTTTATGTGTGGGGGGACTCTTACTTTATGTAAGGTTATATGGTGGAAGACTACACAAGGAAAGTGTAATCTCTCTAACCAAAGGGCGGTCTGCATGGGAATTACAGGGTCTCTAAGGATCACACTCACGACCCACAGCAGCATTGAATGTTCTACTTGAAGGAGGTGACCTTGAATATACATATACTGCAGCAGCGAGGCAGCTTAAACAGATGTCCACCCAAGGGAATCCGGGCTGTGGTCTAGATCCTATGGACACGCCTATGTGTAAGCTCAATGGTTTGCCTCCAAAGACACTCCAGCCGTGGGCTACCTTCCTAAGAAATTCGCTTCCAGGAGAAGGTTCGCTACTAGAATACCTGAAAGATGTGAATGGGAGGAAAAGACCAACGTATCACAGCAGATGACGAGACCGCCACCTACACTGACGACTCCATTATGGACGTCGGGACAGGAACAGGCATCTTGTGTGAAGCTCTGGGACTAAGCAAATCATACCGGATCAAGGACGACTGCACTATTTTGCAGGCGATGCTGGCACACATTATCCAAGCTGCCGTTGAACTGAAGTAAAACAGGCTCGAAAACAAGACGATTGACATCTACTCTAGCAGCCAAGAGGCCATAAAAGCCATGGAGTCAGATGTAGTGAAGTAAACCGCTGTGAAACTTAACAGCAAAATTGTAGACGAGATACCATTTGGCAATACTGTAACTCTGTGTTGGGTGACAGGTCACACCGGTATCCTAGAAAACGAAAAAGCGGACAAGCTTACAAGATATGTTTCAGGTATGAATACATCTCTAGCCCTACAATCTATAACAACTCCGCTGAGCTAGATAGCACGTAAGATAGAAACTGAAGCCTTGAGTGGACTTATCTACATTTGGCAGAACTTGAGCGGTAAACAAAAAGAGATCGCTATTTATAGTTGATTAATAATTAATATTCGAGAACTCACGGGAATCCCTACGGGGCATTGCGCTATGAGTCAGCGCGCAGAGTGGCAAGGGATACTGCACAACACAACGATTACTTCAGAAGCTGCAGGGACGCTGAAGAAATTGAATTTGCTCGTCACCTGCTATGCAAACGCCCAGCCCTAAACTACAGTAGGCGTAGTATCTACCATCAGCTCGGCAGTTAGTTCTTCAATGAACTCAGAGATCGAAGAAGTGCGGATCTAAAGGACCACCCAAGATCGATGTTGGGTGTCTCTTCTTGCTGACAGCATGTACTTGGCCGCTTTCGTCCCAATACTCACGAAGGCTTCACTGACGTCACGCTGTGATCTTTTAACTATGTAAATGTCATCTGCGTATTCGAGTAATTGTACGGACTTTTGGAAGATTGTCAATTGAGTGACTATTCCCTTAAACATGACGTTGAAGAAGCTACATGAATGTGCGTAGCGTCGCCTCGTCTAAATCTTTTTCTGACATCAAAGGGGTCTCAGTGAGGTGTTTACCAACCTCGACGGAACAGTGTGAGTTTCCCATCGTCATCCTGCACAAACTGACGAGCTTAGACCTTGCGGTTTAAGATTTGGTGTTACACGGCATATAGGGTCGGGTATATAGAAGTTTGTCACAGAAGAACTCTTCCACTTACTCACTTGTTGAAGATGAGTTGGTGCATGCTCCTTGGTCGAAAGTTTGGCCGAAAAGTGAAACAGAGGATCAGGTAAAAATTTCGAAGCTCATTTCTGTTGTAACATCAGCACTTCAGACTCTGAAGTCATTTTGACAATGTTGCCACTGTCTACCAACCCTTGATGCTGGTTGCAAAGAACTTCGTAGATGGTTTTGAGAGACTTGGTTGGAGAACAACCTGGAAATCGCTTTCAATTGTAACCTGCCCACATGAAACTTCCTTACAGTCTTTCCATTTGTTTGTTGGGATATATGAAGCTGTGCTTTGGCTACAATGAAGTGGTGGCCCGAGTCAATGTTGGCCTTTCGGAAAGTTCAGACATCCACGATACTGGGAGAGTGCCTTGCGTTAACCGCATTGTGGTCAATCTGGTGGTGACGGTTGATTGATCAGGAGATTTCCATGTCCTTTTGTGGATATTGAGATGTGGAAACTGTGTGCTAACTACCACAATGGGCAGCCCCGCAGCAAAGACGATCAGCCTTAATCCGTTATCGGTGGTCGTATCGCGTGCATGCTGTGCTTTTCGGTCGTATGATCAGAGAAGGTGTTCTGTTTCTAGCTTGGCATGAAAATCACGTAGGACAGTCTTAATGTTGTAGCTACGGCGTTGCTAATGCGCTTTGTCCAGGAATTCAAAGAATATAATATATTTTGCGTCATCAGCTTTCTCCCCTGTTGGAGCATGCACGCATATGAGGCTAATGCTACATTTCCACCGACAAAAGTTCGAAAATTAGCGGGAGGCGATTAATAATAAATCTAAAAGTGGTTCCGCCAGACAAATGTAGGATTGATCTTACATGAGCACTCTTTTTCTGCCATTTCGACTTTTAAAAGAAAGTGACGATGGCGTCTTCCAGGAACGAAAAAAGATTTCTTGTCAACATCCCAAAAGAAATCGTAAATCTGACAGATCTGTCATACATGGATAGTTTCAGTGTCCTTTTTCGATTCTCAAATTGTTAAAAAGGTGTTCGAAAGGGGTTGAGAGTGGTTCGTGAGAAGGGTGAATGAGATCATGAAGGGATTGATTTGTAAACCCTTGCCAAAAGGATTTTAGTTTGTATGGTTATTCACGTAATTTGTAGAGGATTTAATGAAGACTTATATTAATCGCAGATTAGTGCCCGGTGGAAACCTAGCCTTGATGCAGATGATCGTGAGGCGCTTGCCTAATACTATGTCTCCACCGGCAATTAAAAGGAGATTTGCGGGAGACGATTAAAAATAAATTCCAAAGTAGCTCCACCGGACAGAAATAGAACTAATTTGACACAAACGCTCTGTTTCTGTCATTTTGGCTCTCGATGTCTAACTCAAGTACAGCTCCATCTTTCCAACCACAGCACAGTTCCACTGAATTCCTCCCCCTGTACTATCAGAACGTCAGAGGATTACGAACAAAAACCTCAACAGTTCTTCTCAACTCACAAAAACTGCCTTACGAAATATTTGCCCTTACGGAAACGAATCTTTACTTCAAAATCGGTGACAGAGAGTTGCTTACCTCAGAATTTACTCTTTTTCGTGCAGATGCCCATGATAACGTCAACGACCCTGATGGCCGCGGTGTACTACTAGCAATTCACAACCGTTTCGACCCCTTACCCTTTCAATCGTCCGACTCCGCTGACTTTAATTTCACCAGCGCTTTTATAACGTTTCCGAAGCGGAAGCTTTACATTGTCTGTTGTTACATTCATCCATCACAACCCATTCATTGCTACCAACTTGCCATCGATTTTATCGACTCCTTAAAGATACGTCGCCGACCCCAACGACATTATCATTGTCTGTGGCGATTTCAATCTTCCGCACCTGAAATGGGCTAATCCCGACGATGAGACTCATTTAATAGCTGTAAACCCCACTTCAAATAAGGAAATTCTCTTTACCGATCGCCTGGCAGACTCTGGTCTCTTCCAATTGTAGATAATTTATCACCTTTTTTGGCGGTAAGAAGATCGTTTTCACACCGTATCGTTTTAGAATTCAAACGACTTTGTCCGTGACACCTTTCACGTACGGTAGAAAGGCTCTCTTGTCCAACTCATTGCAGTCTTCTTGTCGCGACAAATTTGGCTTCCATGAACGTTGTCTTTTCGAGGAGCCGTTCGATTGAAGGACGTTGTCCACAAAGGTAAGTTCAGCGGCGAGATGCTCTGTATCACATACATTGTGAGCTCGCTGAACAAGTGTGGAGACAACAGATCTCAAATTTGCCGGATGATGGTGAGAGGAAGCATGGAGGTACCTGTTGGTGTGTGTGCCTTTTCTGTAAACTGTGTGTCCTAATGTACCATCCGATTTCCGCGTTACTTTAACATCCAAAAACGCAATGGATCCATTCTGTTCTTAAGATGATTCAAAAAACTCATTAACGCGGAAAGTTTAATGATGCAGAAAGTGTCATCAACGTAGCTCAACCACACCTTTGTTTGCAGGATGACGATGGAAAAGTCACGCTGTTCCGTCAAGGTCGGCAAAGACCTCACCGACCCCTTTGATGTCAGAAAAGGATTTAGACAAGGCGACGCGCTATCATGCGACTTCCTTAACATCATACTAGAGAGTATGATGTTAAAGAAGCATAGCAAAGAAGAAGAGAATTGTGCAGAACTCTCGCGTCAACACCAGAGGTACAATCTTTAAAAAGTCCGTTCAACTACTCGCATACGCAGACGACATTGACATAACCGGTAAAACAAAGCGTGATGTCAGTGAAGCCTTCGTGAGGAGTAGCAAAGCCCTCTCTCGAGCAACTAAAGTGTCCATGTATAAGACCCTCATCATCCCAGTCCTGCTTTACGGTGCAGAAGCATGGACCCTGTCAAAGGCGGATGAAAACACTTTAGGCTGCTTCGAAAGGAAAATTCTTCGGACGATTTACGGTCCCGTCTGCATAGACGGAGAGTGGAGGAGGAGATATAACATCGAACTGTATGGGCTGTACAGCGATACCGACCTAGCCAAAAGAGTCAAAACACAACGTCTACGATGGCTGGGTCATCTAGAGCGGATGGACACCAACGCCCCGGCCCGGAAAATCTTCGAATCCACACCGCAGGGACGGCGCGGTAGAGGAGCACCAAGACTCAGGTGGCACACGCAAGTGGAAGGGGATCTCAGCCAACTTCGCGTGCGAAACTGGAGACGGCTAGCTAGAGACAGAGCTGGCTGGCGAAGCTTGTTGGCTGAGGCCCAGGTCCACCCTGGACTGTAGCGCCGCCTTAAGTAAGTAAGTAACCACACCTTTGGTTTCTCTTCGCAGCTATTCAGAGCCTTCTTCTCAATATGCTTCATCCACACGTCAGCAACTAAGGGAGCTAGAGGTAATCCCATAGCTACACCATCTTTCTGCAGATAAAACTTCTGGTCGAAAGAGAATAGCTAGCATAGCATAGCTAGCAATAGCATAGCTACACCATCTTTCTGCAGATAAAACTTCTGGTCGAAAGAGAAGAAACCCGATGATAAGCAAAATTCCAAAAGTGCCATGTGTTTTTCGTCTATGCTGGAGGTTGAGATTAGTTGACGAATTATGCTCAGAACTTCCTGCACAGGTACATTTGTAAAGAGTGACTCCACATCGAAGCTTACCATCACGTCATCCGCCTCAAGTCTTAGACCACTAAGAATTGATACGAAGTGGGAAGAATCATTAATATGATGTACTGTCTTCCCAACCAATGGTTTCAGAACCTCCACCAAATGCTTTGATAGTAAATAGCAAGGCGCATTGATCTGACTCACGATTGGTCGCATCGGATTCCCTTCTTTATGCACTTTTGGTAGCCCATATAATTTCGGTGGCTGCGTGCAATATGGCACTAAACGTTTCGATGGCTAAATCCCTTTGTTTTCTTGGATAAGCTGCGAAACTTTCCTTAGAACACGAGCTGTAGGATCGTAATTTACAGGCGTATATGTGTCCCTGTCTTCGATCAAAACATTCATTTTGACGAAATAGTCACTCTTATTCATGACATCAGTCGAATTTCCTTTATCCGCTGGGAGAATGACAATGTTTTCATCTTTCGGCAAAGAACTCAGTGCAACCATTTCATTCCTACTCACATTGCTTGACGATGGTGACTTCGTTTGTCTAATCAAGACCGCTGTGTCTTGCCCTATTGTTTCGCTGTCGATGCTGGTAAATTTGTGTCGGGCTATGAACTCTTCCACACTTCCAATTATGTTTTCGATGGGTACACATCGCGGCGTGGGGGCAAAGTTCATTCCCTTGCTGAGAATGCTTTTGGCTGACTCACTCAGGCTCGTGTTAGACAAATTCACAACAGATTTTGTCAGGTCGACACTGTTTGTGTTGACGGCTAGCGGTTTGGCTTGCGCACTGTAAAGTAGAGCGAATTTTTGTTGTTGTTTCTGCGTGCACAGTTCATTTATTCGCGTTGCTTGTAGAAAAGTCATTTTATCACAAACATTGAAATCATCAACACTTAGAACACATGCAAGCTGTTGCTGCAATTCACACAATTTTACGGAGATAACGTTTAAATCACTACGATGGGAATACGATGGGATACCATCATCCGGCAAATTTGAGATCTGTTGTCTCCACACTTATTCAGCGAGCTCACAATGTATGTGATACAGAGCAGATCTACAGATCTCGCCGCTGAACTTAGCTTTGTGGACAACGTCCTTCAATCGAACGGCTCCTCGAAAAGACAACGTTCATGGAAGCCAAATTTGTCGCGACAAGAAGACTGCAATGAGTTGGACAAGAAAGCCTTTCTACCGAACGTGAAAGGTGTCACGGACAAAGTCGGTCGAATTCTAAAACGATACGGTGTGAAAACGATCTTCTTAACGCTAAAAAGGTGATAAATTATCTACAATCACCCAAAGATCGCTTTCCTCTCCAAACTCCCGGAGTTTACGCAGTCCCTTGCAGCTGTGGGTCATCATACATTGGACAAACGCGACGAAGTATTTCGACCCGTTTAAAAGAACATATAAATGCTGTGAGCAATCAGCAGCGAGAAAAATCCGCTCTAGCCGAGAATGTCTTAGACCATCCCAACCAACACCATTGGATCAGATTTGACCAGGCTAAGATACTGGCTCGCGAGTCGCATTACATCCCACAGCTTGCTCGTGAAGCGATTGAGATGAACCGCCACAAAAATTTCAATCGTTTCGAAACGTTCGGGGTGAGTCGCACTCATAATTTATTTTTTTTAACGCGGTATATCAAAAAACCTTAAAAATTATGTCTAACAACCGCCAAAGCCTTAAAAGTTATATTAAATAACCTACTCAGCACTGCTGATTTTCATTTTATCGTAATCCTAGCCTACACGTAGACGATGCTTTATCGCTGTTTTACAACAGTTTCCTTAGCTGTCTCATCCAATCCGTTCCGTAATTGCCTAAAAAAAAATTCACATCTTCCCCACCCTGGTACAACCGCGAACTTCGCTCCATGCGCAACAAAAGAAACAAACATTGGCATGCCTATCTCAAATCCCGCTCGGCATCCGATTTTTCTAATTACTTGCTGTCTTATAACGAAGCAGACCTATGTGATTTTCTCTACCACCAATATCTGAACCGAATGCAAGCCTCTATCATCTCAGACCCAAAGCGTTTTTACCATTTCATCAATTCAAAAAGAAAATCCGACAGCTATCCTTCATCTTTTAATTTTCTCAATGCTTCCTCTAACGAACCCAAAGTAGTCGCGAAACGTCTCTTGTCTCCCTTAACATAACTCTTGCCTTAGTCACAGATGAAATTCTTAGTTTAAAGGATGGCTTCACTTCCGGTCCTGACTGTCTGCCCGCCATAGTTCTGAAAAAGTGTTCATACCATCTCGTGGAACCTCTCACTGCTTAATTTCGTTGTTCAATTTCTCAAGGTGTCTTTCCTCAGCTCTAGAAAACTGCCTATATCATCCCGATCCACAAAAAAGGACAAAAGGATGAAGTCTCCAATTATCTCCCTATCGCCAAACTGTCATGTATACCCAAACTTTTTGAAAGCATCGTCTACGATACAATATCATTTCACTGCAAATCAATCTTCTCTCCAAACCAAAATGGCTTTCTGAAAGATCGAACGACTTCCACCAATCTAATCGAGGTTGTTTCACAATCCTTGTGTGCTCTTGAGGACGGTAAGGAAGTCGACGTTGTTGTCACTGACTTCAGCAAGGCCTTTGACAAAATCTCTCACCACATTATTGTCCTCAAATTCTCTGCCTTCGGTTTCCCCCCTGATTTTGTCTTATGGCTCAAATCCTACCTTGAAGATCGACAATATATTGTTACCTTCAGATCTTCTTTGTCTAACCCAATCTATGCCACCTCAGGAGTTCCCCAAGGAAGCCATCTTGGCCCACTAATATTTATCCTTACGATAAATGACGTCAACTCTATCATCGAGCAGATGATATGAAAATTGCGAAGCATATGTCGTCTCCTGCCGATTCCCTCGCTCTCCAATCCGACCTAAACAGTTTCGAAATTCGGTGTCAAAAAAATTTCCTCAAGCTTAATGTCAGCAAATGCCGAGCTATAACATATTCTCGTAAGCGTTTACCCTTACCTGCCAGATCATACGCTATTGGGAACGAAGTTGTCCCCATAGTTGACTCTTTAGTCGACTTAGGAGTAATTTGTGACAGGGAACTTGACTTTCGTCTTCTTATCGATAGCATCATCAAACGCGCCAACTCGGCGCTCATCTTTGTCAAGCGCTGGTTAAAGGAATTTTCCAATCCCTACGTTACCAAATCACTTTATACTACCTTCGTTAGGCCCCTTCTTGAGTACGCTAGCCAAGTCTGGTCCCCCTCCTACAACATAAAAAAAAAATAAATAAATAGAGTGGCGCAACAGCTCGAGGTGAACCAGGGCCAACTTCTCAACAATGTATGCTAGTGTGTTAATTTCTTTACATACAAGGGGACCTACAATTTTTTTGCCGAATCCGAACGGCACTTTGAGAAGTTTTTCAAGACAATTAATACTCTCGGAGGGCTTGTCAAACCCTCGCGGAGGTGGGGACCGTGAAAAAGAACAAGTCTTTTTTTTTCAGGTGACGATGGCAGGATTCGAACCCAGACCTCCGGCGTAGTAAGCACACACACTAACCACTACGCCACGGCACCCCACCTCCTACAACATCCACGTCTCGCGTATTGAGGCAGTTCAACGAAGATTTCTTCGCTTCGCCCTTCGTTGTCTTCCCTGGACTAATACCTATGATCTACCCCTTTACAACGACCGTCTAAAATTAATCAACCTACAATCCCTTGAAAATCGCAGGAAGGTTGCTGATATACTCTTCATCCATGACTTACTTATCGGAAATATTGACTGCCCCCCACTGCTACACATGATAACCCTCAATACTAATCCTCGGCAGCTACGGTCTATGCCCCTCTTCCGCATTAACTTCCGTCGCACGAACTACGGTTTCTACGAGCCATGTCCAGAATATTGCGCAACGCCAACTCCTCCCCTTTTGATCTACACCTTAACAAATACAGTCTCCGCAACATCCTCTACCATCGCCCTCCTCCCTCTCTTTATACTTAAGTTTTAGTTTTAAGTTTAGATTGTTTGAGTTAGTTAGAATTAAGTATAAGCTTGTACTTAGTCAATAAAGTGCTTCCGTAGGGGGGCGTCAAATACGATAGAGAGTGGCAATGTCATTTCCTAGGAGCGAAAAACGATTTTCGTTGCAAAAAACACAATAAAACAAGTGGGAAAGTGCAACAGTGCGTATGAAAAAGCTTCAGTCCATCTACAACGGATTGTAAAATACCCCACCATACCAAAAAAAACTGCCACGCCCCCAAAAAGTGGGCGGGATATAAAAATATAACTATTGAATGCTTTATGCTAGGTGGTTGCATACATTTTGGCTTAAAACTCCGCCTTTTTAACTAAAAAAATCACTTTTTTAACGCCATTTCACACAAAAGTAGGCGGAGGCACATACAATATATACATAGAAGTTAGAAAATGCTAACATCTACAACTTTTGTCATATTTTTTGTCAAATTTCATATTTATTTATTAAAAAACATTCATTTTAAACTAAAATCCCTTAAAAAGTAGGCGTGGTCAGTGAAAAGACTAAAAATTTTTGGCTACTTCAAAGACAATTACAAGGCAATGTTACATACCAAAAATTAATACGCTAGCGCCATTGTAACAGAGCTGAAATTTGGTCAAAGTATTTTTTTAAATTAGAGATGGTCGCACATACAGGCCTGTAGTGGGGGTGTCTGTGGGCGGGTTCAGCTAATTTTCAAAATTCATCTGAAGGACTGGACTTCCAGCCAACTCACCAAATTTCAGCTCTCTACCTTAAAATTTAAGGCCTAAAAGTTGTTTACATACGGACGGACGGACAGACATGGCTTAATCGATTCTCCTGTCGGTCCCATTCATATCATTAAAAGTCTTAGGGGTCTACGGTGATTATTTCACTGCGTTGCAAACTATACCCTGGGTCGGGTATAAAAAAGACTTGTGACAGATCTGTCATACAGGGAGAGTTTCAATTTCCTTTTTTAATTCTCAAACTGTTACAAATGTGCATAAAATAGGTTTGTGAATAGGGTGCATGGGATTTATGAGAGGATTTGTTTCTAATCGCTTTAAATTTGTATAATAAATCGCGTAATTTGCAGAGGATTTAATAACTAACCTAATCTAACATGCCATGTGCATATCCAAAGCTCGTTGTCTTTTTATTCGTTTTTATTGGTCGTCAGTCTTGTTGCTGGTTCGTAACTCATATTTTTTACGTGAACCAGATACGAGGACTAGATCCCCTAGTGACTTCGAAGACGAAAAGCGGGATAACCCGCTTCTTTTACACCTGAGTGCAGAATATGTCATTGTTGACCATACAAGGTGTTCACTAAGTAGCTAAGCCTGACTGGAACTGTAGAAGTCACCGTTGATTTCATCTGAGGAACAGTTGAGGTTCTAGGCACCCGGTGTTCACCACGGGAAGGTAACATTAGAAGTTAATAGACGGAAGCTGGCTAAGAAAACCTGTGGATGTTTGTATCCTTTTGAGTGCACAGACCTTTGACCACTATTTAAGTAGAATATAGTAGTTTTTTTATTTTTGCTTATAATGTTAGAAAACTTGTTGATCATTAGTTTTTCGCCTGCTTAATGCTATTAGCTGATTGTGCTCTGCGCAACCCTGAAAATTAAATTTTTCATCGAACCAGGGCACTTTGGACTGCGAAACTGTACAATAGTACTGCACCAGCTCCAAGCTCCCATGCTCGATACAACCAGGAAGACAGAACTCCGTTTTAAGGACCAAGTCATTGTCGATTCCATAGCGCCTGGTCTGGACAATTGGTGGCAGTGCGCGTGCCTATCGCAGAGGATGGAAGGCTAAAGTAAACCAGCCCTATAAGTAATTATAAGCCGGGAAAAAAGTAAAACGTAAAATTTTTGGCACTGAACTTTTTGCCCCGACAAAATTCTCGGGGCACTTTAGCGCTGCTATAGTGCACCACAGTCAGTGCTGGCATCGAATACAGTGCAAGGTTTACTGGGTTGTTGTCCTCGCTTCATCGAACGTAAATAGGTCTATGAATGCGAAATATTTCGCTCTGTGGTGCTTAATAACTCCAACGGGTGTACGCAGCGATATCTAACAGCCAGCATACCATGAAGAGTACTACTTAATAAACTGACCTTGCTAAAATCATTTTTTTTTTCATGTTGCGAGCTTTTATACTAAATGATCAACTTCACAAAAAAAAAACAGCAGTAAACCAAGTTTAAATTTATTTAAAGCATTCTATTTCTATATTCCCGTAACATTATATATCCAACTCCTTAAATTATACACATCAGCATACACACCAGGATATAAAAGATCAGCGCAATAATAGCCCCAGGAAACGACGCCAACTTGTACGCCATCAACGACCAATGGGCCACCCGAATCTCCTTGACAAGCATCCTTGTCAGGAGCTGCAGCGCAAATCATTCTCGCTGTGATTTTTCCAGGATAGTACGCGCTGCACGAAGCCGCGGTTATTATATTAACGCCAACTTCTTGAAGCATCAAAGAAATAGGTCCATTAAACCAGAGCGCACCCCAACCAGTAACCATTGCGGATTCATTATTTACGTATGGGCGTGAAGGCAAAGTTACCGGCGCTCCTTCGTCGATCGATTCACTGAATTGAAGAATGGCAATATCGTAGTCCTGTGTAGCTGTGCTATAGTAGTCGTGCATAATAACTTGACTGACCGGAAGAACCTGTCCACCATCGTCGTAATATGTTGCCCCAGCACGAATACTTAGATGACTAGAATTCGCACCGATAACACAATGGGATGCTGTCAGTACAAAATACTCGCTCAAGATACTTCCGCCACAAATGTGCTCCCCCATATACCGAAGGGAAACTTGATACGGATGATCTTGAATTGACGCATCGTCGCCGCCAACTATACGGCCATCAAAGACTGCAGCTCCACGAGCACAAGCTAGTGCCACCGACACAAAAAGAATTACCACCAAATTCAACATTTCTAAACACGATCTGTTTTTGATTGCAAACCTCATGAGCTTTTATACAGAAACTGGCCAATACCAGCTGGTTAATTTTCATACTGAAATCTAATCGTTTCCAATAAACGCACTTATCGCACCTTTGATGTAAACCTTATTTTTATTAGTTCCTTAAAAGTGTTGTTATTGGTTACTTTTATATACGTTTATGGTCTTGGTTAATCGTAAGTTAATGAGTGCCCATATATGAATTGTAATATTGTATGATTGAAAGATCGTAAAAGTTTAAAATTATCCTTGAGGAAAGCATAGCAGCAACAGCTCGAGAAAAGACCACCTTAATTTAGCATAGCCCTTAGACCACCCTTGCGGAAAGCATAGCAGCAACAGCTCGAGAAAAGACCACCTTAATTTAGGTGCTCAAAGCCGTAGATTTAAAGACTATTTGTATTTCTAGCTGTATTCTTTAGGTTTTTGAGAAGCTTTTAGCGATTTCATTTTATAGAAGCACAACGGCAACACCACTCATTTTTGGGTTTCGGAGTTGTGCACACGACACGGATGCTATGCGGAATTTTGAGTATATGGTATATAAAAAAACGGTACGTTTTATACTGGGCTGGTGACCAGCAACCAACGGCGATATCATACCATGAGACGGAGACCAAAAATAACCACATAGTACAGTTGGACTTACACTCTCGTCGTGATCATTTTAATAAAGCCTATTGTCGTACGCAAAACGCAGCCGTATTTCTTTTTAATTCTCATATTCTCATTCTTTCTGTCGCGACTAGGAATACCTCCCACAAATTTAAGTTCAAACGGTGATACAGCCTGGGAATTGCTGAGATGATAAAGGCCTTTAGGACACTTTAGTTGCTCATGAGTGGGCTTTGCTATGCAATTGGCTTACTTAGCCCAAAGAAACATCGATTGGCTAGATTTAATCTTCGTTTGATCTTAGCGCTTGTGTCGTTGTCTGAATTTACTCCAACGACACTGTTCCAGATCCTTATAATAATTTCAAGGACGGAGAGCCGGATAACCCACTTTTTATAATAGTCCTGAGAGCTACCACTTATTTACATAAGGTGTCGCCACAGTCCGGGATGGACCTGCGCCTCAGCCAACAAGCTTCGCAAGCCTTCCACTTGCGCGCGCCACCTGAGTCTCGGTAATCCACTGGTGCACCGTCCCTGCGGGATGGATTGGAAGATAATCCGGGCTGGAGCGTTGGTGTCCATCCGCTCTAGATGATCCAGCCATCGTAGCCTTTGCATTTTGACTCTTCCGGCTAGGTCGGTGTCGCTGTACAGTTCGATGTTATATCTTGCCCTCCACTCTCCGTCTATGCAGGCGGGACCAAGTCTTTTCATCCCCCTTTGGCAGTGTCCATGCTTCTGCACCGTAAAGCAGTTCTCGGGTGATGAGGGTCTTATGAATTGACACTTTAGTTGCTCGAGAGAGAGCTTTGCTTCTCAATTGCCTTTTAAGCCCAAAAAAACCGTGAGTTATCCTTCGTTTGATTTGAAAAAAACCGTGAGTTATCCAATCGTTCTTGAAAGATTGTGCCTCTGGTGTTGCTGCAGGAGATCTGCACAATTCCCCCAAGTATGATATTAAAAAGGCCACATGACAGCGCGTCGCCTTGCCTAAATCCTTTTTTGACATCAAAAGAATCGGTGAGGTCTTTACCAACCTTGACGGAACAGCGTGAGTATTCCATCGTCATCCTGCACAGACTAACGAATTTAAATTAACCGCCTTTAATCCGCCTTTAATTTAACCGCTGTCATCAGCGGCCTTGAAATCGATGAAAAGGTAGTGGGTATCGATTTGGAATTTCCGGGTATTCTCCAAGATCTACTGCAGTATGAATATTCGATCGATAGGGGACTTTCCTGGCATAAAGCCACACTGATATGTGCCATCAGATTGTGGACAAACGGTTTCAAGCGTTCACACAGTACAGCCGAAAAGATTTTGTATGCGACGTTAAGGAGACTGATTCCTCTGAAGTTGGTACAGTTCAGAGCGTCTCTTTTCTTGAACATCGCGCAAACAATGATGAGGTTCCATTTATCGGGCCTGCTTTTCTCCGACCATCCCTTGTAGAGGAATTTGTGCATGCTCCTAACGAGCTCATCGCTAGCGGATTTAAAAAAGTTCGGCAGCTAGGCTGTCTGCTCCCGTTGCTTTGTTGCGTTTAAGCTTAGACACACCTACTTTTACTTCATCCAGGTGGGCGGTATCGTTCGAATGTCGACCGGATTGAATGGTTCGTTCTGCCTGACGGCGGTATTTGGTTTGTCTTCGCCGCTATACAGTCTAAAAAAATATTTTTTCCAAATCTTCAGCATCGACTGTGATTCCACTACGATGTTCTTTTGGTGGTCCTTCTTTTTACAGGCCTCGGTTCAAACTTTATATCTATACTTGGCAGGACCTTTTGATCCTCTGGTAAATCTCTCGAATCCCACTCCTGTTGTACCATCTCTCTATCTTTTCAACCGCGCTTTTCGTGCTCTTCCTTTCTTCTTCGGAGAAACCAGTGTTCCTCTTTCCTTCTCTGCTGGTAGAGCTCGCGAGAGGCTTTAGTCCTTTTGTGCTGAGCCGCTTTGTATGCTTCCTGTTAGCCAAGGAGGATGTACTTACCGGCACTCATCGTCGAACCAGGGCTTTCTTCGTGGTGGCCGTGTTTAACACTACACTTCAGAGGCGGTATCTCTGATGACATTTTGGCGCTTTTGACACTGACTATCAAAACTTGATGCTGGCTGCATAAGACTTGGTAGAAGGTTTTTGGAGGCTCGGTTGGAGAAGGAACCACCAAGAACTACTACTACTACTTCTAGTAGTCCTGAACTCCATATACGACGCGCGGAGTAGTCGCAAACTACAACTTAAGCATAGGCGAAAATCAACCTTTGGTTAAACCATTATAAAACTGCGGTTTTGACGTATTTTCGAAAAAAAAATCGTGAAGCAAATTTCGTCCCCACCACCATATCTTCGATGCTATATGTAATTCCAAATGATTTGAAAAAAATCACACACATCGTATTTTTAAATATTTATCACGAAATCCGTTAACGTATCGATCTTCGTACGAACAATAATTATGTTTCGTGCAAAAATTGTGATCATATAACACGAAGGCCATCAAAAAGTATTCATTTATTCTAAATTGCATATGTAGCAGAGGAATGCAAAAGATTGTGCCAAGCAAAGGTCATCCTGAAGTGTGTAAAGTGTAAATAAAAAAAAAAAACATAAACAAAAGTTTGACAAAAATGGGACGATTTGCCATAATTATACCATGGCAAGCGATTATACCATGTCTCCACCGAGCACTAATCCTCGATCAATATAAATGTTTATTAAATCCTCAACAAATCACGCGATTTACCATACAAATTTAAGTCCTTTCGGCAAGCGATTAAAATAAATCGTCTCATAAATCCCATTCACCCTATTCGCAAACCTATTTTCTGCACCTGTGTAACAGTTTGAGAATCAAAAAAGGAAACTGAAACTGTCCCTGTGCGACAGATCTGTCACAAGTACGTTTTCTATTGTGACTTTTATTGAGGAAATCGTTTTTCGCGCCTGGGAAATGACATCGCCACTCTCTTTTGAGAGCCAAAATGACAGAAACAGAGTTTTCGTGTCAAATTAATCCTATATTTGTCCGATGGAGCCACTTTAGGATTTATTTTTAATCGTCTCCCGCTAATCTTCTTTTAATTGTCGGTGGAGACATAGTATAAAAATATCAAGTCCTTTCATAAATCTCACTAACCCTATTCACAAATCTATTTTCTGCACTTTTGTTACAGTTTGAGAATCAAAAACAAGTCAACTGAAACTGTCCCAGTACGACATATCTGTCACAAGTTCGTTTTCTATTATGAATTTTGCAGCGAAGATCGTTTTTCGCTCCTGGGGAATGTCATCGTCACTTTCTTTTGAGTGCCAATATGACAGAAATAGAGTGGTCTTGTCAAATGTATCCTATTGTTTTCCGGTGGAGCTACTCTGGGATCCATTTTTAATCGTCTCCCGCTAATCCTCTTTCATTTGCCGGTGGACACATAATATTAATTAGCAAAAATTCATCCAATCTTATTGTTTTATAAGGTCTATCAGCTGGAGGTGAAAGAAGTGAATATGAATTTTGAGGAAGAAAAGCGAAGTATTTCTCCGCAAACATTGAGATTGGATTTGTTCTGCTTTCGTTTGTTTTAATTGTCATTCCTGCAAGTTCAAATCAATTTCATTCTTGGGCATGAATTTACTGCTTTCTTCGGACGGCTAAAATCCAATTATTTATGGGGAGGCTGTTGACCTTTTGGCCTCTTTGCCAAAGCGCTTCCTTGGCTTCGGCGGTGATCTTTCATAAAGCTAGTCATGGGTTTTTCTGCGTGAAATTGATCTTTGCATGTGCATTTTATTCTTACAAGCTGGAAGATCATGAATCGACCATTCGCTTTCCGTTTTTTTTGGTTATGTTCTTACCAGTAATTTATGATTATTGAACATTGCGTCTGCTTCTTATCGAACGGGTGATACTTCGATTAAGCACAGCCATCTTTGGATACGGATTTTTTCGTTTTATTCGTTCACGTATGTCATGATCCCAAAATTGCCAATTCAGAATGCCAAGCAGAATGTAAGAGAAGTAAAGACAAAATTTTTGTAAGAAACACACATACATAAGGTTGCTGTCTGTCAGCATCTGTTTGACAAAATTGTTTCTGGTTTAATGTTCTCTTGTTTGTAAAATTCGCTGTTGATGTTGCCGTATAAATCGCTTAATGCATAAATTTTTTAGGGCACAAGTGCTGCGATGTCCCTAGGATGATTTTTTCGAGTTAAAAATCATCCTAGGGACATCGCAGCACTTGTGCCCTAAAAAATTTATGCATTAAGCGATTTAAGCAAGTGTCGTTTTTCCCTTTATTCCCCTCCTTATCTCGACGAAAAGCCTTTTATTTTCCCTCAAGTCTTTTTTGAAAGAGAAATTTTTTTATATATACCATAACAAAAAGATTCAAAACAAATAAACATCATTTCATCAGTAAGGAGCACAAATTACTTAATGAATAAGATATTCAACTAGACTGGAAAGGCAGGGGGCCTACAAGCTGTTGCCATGGAAATGCCTGGAAATCCACACATACTCTCACATTTTGTCCATGTTTTTCACACTTGAAGTGATTCACCATGAAGTTCAAGTGATCCACCACGAACCTTAAGTGATTCACCACGAAAACATGGTGGAAACAGCTTAAATCGGATACGTGTTTTATGTACATGAAATCTCTATGAAATAGGAATGGAACATAATAAGTGCAAATAATATTAAGTATACGTAATGCTTTATTGCTTTAAATGTTCGTTCTTAGCATAAATTTTGTTTTATGTGATTTGATTACAGCTTTGAAAGGAAAACAGCAATATTTTAAATCAATTCTAACGCTTGATATCAATCGTTAAAACATGTTTTAGTAGATTAAAGAGTAAAAGTCTTTGGAATTATACTAAAAGGAATTTGCATTTCAAGAAAAAGTGAATTTAGAGAAAGGTTTTGCTACCAACAAGTACCAACAAGATTTGATACAAAAAGAAATTTTTCGCTTAATCTTTTAAATAAAAGTTTCAATGATGCAATCCATTCCAATGATAACTTTTCATCACCTTAATTTCACCTGTTCAATTATAATTACTAACAGTAATCTTCTCAAATAGAATAAGACTCCATTGGCTTCGATTTAAAATCTAGGCAGAATAAATTACCTCAAATCAAAAAAGAAAAGCTTTTACGGCTTAATTGTCATCATCATATTGTTTTAATTCATTGAACAATACATGTTGGCAATAAAAAAAATGCTTGGATCCAGGGGTGGAATCGGCTAAGGTGATCTGTGATTTTTACATTTTGTGCCAATCAATGTGAATAAACAAAATAATCCGTCTGCGTAAGGTGATCACAAAAGTGCTTTTTTGCAAAAAAACCAACTAACCAAAAAGCTTGAAAACTGGGGACCAGCTGATTTTGACGGTGATTGATCGAGAACTGTCACAAGAAAATTGTGATGATCACAGTTTACGTAGACGAAATTTCGTGATTTGTGACATCGCTTATCATCACTTTTACCCGGAACGTCGCTTGACTAAGAAACTATTTTTGAAGCTAAAGTTATAGAATAGAAATGGGTGGCAGTCTTATTGGTCTGGCTTTGAAAGTGAAAGAATCAGACTAATTATTTTTATGTAATATTATTATTTTTTAATTATTTTCATCTTAAAGCAAATATTTTTTTCTGATTATTATTATTCCTTATCTCGCGTTTCGACAGATAACCAAAAATTTTGCCCAGGTGTGCTACATAATAAGTACAGAGTACTCTGAGCGCAGTCCGTTTACTGTTCTGAACGCACAGTATGAACTCTACTCGGAACTAAAATGGGAAAATCCCCATTGATACCAGTAATAAATCCAAAGCCCTTTCCTCATTTGGAAAAAAATTCTCTCATTTAATTGCAAAATGAGAATCAAATTAAGTTTTTTTTACTCATAGCTGGGGTTTTCAAATGTACATAATCGTTTCTATTTTTATTAAAGCATAACCATATTTGTGCAAAACAATTAGAATACATATTGCTATGTGGCGACAAGAAATAAAACAACACGCAGGAGTCGCTGAATGCACCCATCGATTCACTCTACGAACGCAGCCGCTCGATTCACCAAACGAACATACCCAACTGTCATTCCAGTCATCTGACAGCACCTGTCATATTCGAATTTCGAATTTCGATTTCCCCTCCTTGCAATTCAGCCGAAGAGTATCAATGGAAAATTACCAAACGGGAAGTATGGAACGTACTAGAAGATGCTTAATTTTGTATAAATACACGGGTGACAGACTTGTACGGGACAGTGCGTTCAGTTATTAGGTCTGCGGACCTAAATAACAAAGTATTTAAAAACAGTAAAATAAAAACATTTAAGAGTTCAGAAAATATTGATTTCATAAACAAAAAAAGTGCTAAAAGTGCTTATGGCAGATCCCTCATAATGAAGGGAGACAAAAGTAAAACAGTATCTCAGCAACATGACGCCCAAATCTCAAGGGCAAATAAAAATGCAACGGGACATATTGCGAGTCAAAACGAAGTGACGCCACATCCTAGTGGTAAATTGCAATCGAATGTTGCGAATTCAAACGGTCAATTTGATGGGACCACATTCCCAGCATTGCAAAGTGTGACAAAAAAAATCCGCCGAGTCCATCTCAAGTGGAAGCAGCGAAGCAACTTTTATCGATGGGCCAACCTTTTAATCGAGTTGATGCATATGAGACCATGGATGCAGAAAACCCTATCGAGGAAGATTGGGAGCCTGTCAACGCCAACGGGAAAAGAAGGAGAAGCTCTTCCGGTAATTGCAAGCAGCAAACGGAGCCTTTGACGGAAAGCAGCATCAACAGCAGTAACCGCTTCTCCATTCTAGGAGATTTATGTATTCTGGGTAACGAAGAGTCGTCAACAAAAATTAAGTTAGTTTGTAATTCTTTTATTGAAAATCAAAAAAAAAAGAAAATAATAAAGTAAACTTAAATGCTAAGTCAAAAATCAGATTTTGCCCCCCTGTTATTATATTTAAAGCCAATATGCGTCAATTAGTAGACGAACTGAAAAAGAAAGTTCCAGATTTAGAAGTTAAAGTAATCAATGTGAATAGATTCAAAAGCAAACTTTTCCTTAACAACAGTAACCGTGGGACCACAATGCCCGTAGCGGTGGTATGTAGCAGTAGTACGTAGTACAGCCGCGAAGCCATGCGGCGTAGTACGGAAAAAAATTGAACACAATGGTGTTGCGCGGCTATGTCGAACAAAAACCTCGTTTATAAACAATGGCCGATACTCTGAGTTAATTTGAACTAGATTTAATATTTTTGTACAACGGATGACACAAATTCCATAAAATTTCTTTACATTTAACCATCTCAATAAACTTTTCGACGTCCTTTTCCTCCATTGTTAACTTAACTTGTATTGAACTGTCCACCGTGTAGCGCTGTCAACCGTGTAGCGCTACGAAAGTTAAAAGTTGGCCAACTCTTACTACCGCCACAGCTACGCGCTACCGCCACAGACACACATTGTGTGCGCAATACACTGAATACATGTGTTTTAACTTTTGACAGCTCTTACTACTACTACTACTACCGCCACAGCTACATCACTGTGGTTCTACGGTAAAGTGCACTCCGAATTAATGGAGCGTCTCCGCAACACCAAAAACGCCCAAGCGCACTCGTATACTCTTCCGGAAGAGAAAACGAGTAATCTTATTCTTCGCGGGTTGACCTCTGACTACCAACCCCCTGAGATTGAAAATGAAATTAACCAACGCGTTCCAAATACCATAGCAGGCGTAAACATATTCGAAACCCTAAAATCAAAAAGGCAGGGAATAAATTATAACCTTTTTCTTGTTAGACTAATTCCTGGTACTGATGCGCGCGAAATTGTTAAGATTCGGCATATTTTTCATATTCGTGTACAATGGGAGAGACCGATTGGCAACAGGGGCCCCTTGCAGTGCAGAAGATGTCAGGCATTTGGGCATATGGCAAAAAACTGCGCAAGAGGTTATAAGTGTGTCAAATGTGAAGGACAACATGGTCCTGGTGAGTGTACTCTCAAAAGAGATGAGCATTCAGCCGCATATTGCGTTAATTGCCAGTCTTTTGGTCATCCAGCTAATTTCAGAGGATGCACTTCCTATAAAAAGTACATTGAAAAGCGTAGGTCAATGATTAAGGGGGCGCTTGATAAAAAGGGAAGAAATGAGCTGGTAATGAAGGAAGTCACCCAAAACAGCGGCATAAGGCAAGGAGTCTCTTTTGCTGATCATTTTAAAAAAGCTGGTCCCTCCCATTCGAAAGAAAACTACTTCGAAACATTTCTAGGGCTATCCAATGAACTGTTTAACGTGGATGTTACTGGACTCTTAGCCAGAATTGAAAATTTTGTTAAAAACAGGCACAGCTTTCAAAATAGGGCTGATTTAAGTCTCAACTACCTGCAACTTCTGAGTGAAGTTGTGGGAGCAGCTCTGGTGTAATGTCTTTAAAAATTTTAAATTTCAACATTTCGTCCTTGATAGAGCACTCTAGGAGAATTGAGCTCGAAAAAATTCTCCTAAGCAACAAAGTTACAATTGCGTTTGTGCAAGAAACACATTTTAAATCTAATCACTACATTAAACTAAAGTCATTCAATGTCCGAAGATGTGATAGGCAGCCAGGGGTTGCAGTCATATTGCGTGATAATATATCGTTTCAACTTGTGGATCCGGGGATAAGAAAATTTCCCGCGTTTTTTACATCAATTGATATGAAACAGAATGGAATAACAAAAAAGATAGTCTTTGGGTCCATATACATACCAACTAACATGACATCTTCCCATTTAATCTTGGAGCTAGAAAAAATAAATGCTCTCAATGATCGTTATGATGGAGTGGTTGTTGGGGGAGACTTAAACGCTAAAAACCCAATTTGGGGAGATACCATCCTGAATCTTAACGGAAGATGGATGGAAGGTGGATTGTCAGTCCAAATACAAACATGACAAATTTAACAGCGTCCAGTCCGACTTTTGCGAGAAGCTCTGCATTTCTAGATCAGTTTTTGATTTCTAGCCATTTGCTAGACTCAGTCAACCCTAACTTTAACATTTATACAATCCCGACGTTCTCTGACCATTTTCCTCTTATATTGGAAATTGGTTTTGCAGATGCGATTATTCCTCTTCATGAGCCAAGGCGTTATGTATCTCATAAAAACACCAACTGGGATAACTTTCGGCGAGACTAAGATGACAACCTAGCTCAACACAAACCCCCAGTATACGAAAATTTAACTAACACTCAAGTTGATGACTACATCAGCAAATTTAACGCGGCTGTATCTCAGGCTATTCAAACCAACACAAAGACAATTTGTCACTCCTCCAGAAAGTACGAAAACCTACCGGACCATATTCTTACCTTGTTCAAACACAGTTGGCAAAAACGATTAAAAAGAATATATCACAATAATCTTAATAGGACTTCACCTGAATACTCTGAGCTATCAAGCAGGATTTCGTTATTATCTAAAGTAATTAAAGAAAAGGTGGCTTAATGACCAACTGAAAAGTAGACTCTCAAAAAAAAAGTACCTGGTCCCTACGCATATAAGGAATTCAACAGACTGATTGGTAAAAGCGCGAAATCAAAGTTAGGGCCTATTGAAGTCGATGGCGTCACTTTAACAGATTCTTCCGATAAAGTCAGAGCTTTTGGCGAATTTTTCAAAGAAGTCTACGCAAAGCCCAGTAACCTAGATCCACATCATGTTGAACGTATCAAAGTCCAATTTCCACCTAAGATTTACAACTTTGATGTCGAAAACCCTTCTACAACTCCTATTGCTCCACATTACATGTTCTTTCTATAAAGTCGTGGGGTGCGTGCTTTGTTTAAATTAAACGTTCTCTCTCAAGAAGTCATAACGTAATTCCAAGTTAAGATGAAGTGTCATATTTGCGAAGACAAAATAGACCGAAGTCCACTTTTCATTGTGCTTGTGTTAAGATAGCTCCTGCTGACTTTGAATATATGCACTCAATCAATACAAAATATCGATGTGATAAGTGCAGTACTCTGCGTCGTCAATCGCTACAACAACAGCCTCTAGTGCCAACAATTTCTTCCTCACCTCAATCAAGCAGACACGATGCTGATCAATTGCAAGCTAGAACTTCTCAGCTACAATCTAAAGAACGCCAAAAATCAGCCAAGCAACCGCTAGAACAACAAACGAAAGATCTCCAACAAAAAAATGCAGCCCTCTCCAAGGCCGACAAAGCGAAATTGAGTGCTCACTCTTCGAAGCAGAAACAGCCAATGCAACCTACAACTACAACAGCTCGAACTGAACTTACGTGTGCGCAAAAAGGCCAACAGTTAGCTGCACCCGTTCATGCATCGAATGACTCATCGTCTTCGTCACCTCAGTCACCGGCACTCGCACAGCAAAGCGTCACAATTACTCTCAAGCTCCTTTACGACGAGATCATCAGTCTAAAAACAATTAACAGCCAAATGCTTTCGTCTCTACATGGGTTAAAAGAGGAAAATGCTGATTTGAGGCATAAAATAGTTGTACTTGAGAACAGATTGAACTGGAGGGAACAGAAGCTAAAAGAAAATGCGGTCGAAATTATTGGTATACCAAAGGTCAACAACAACAATGCGGCGGCCTGTGTGCATAAACTACTCAATGAAGCGCTGGATGTAAATATTTCCAAAGATGACATCCAAAAAGTTTATGTAAAACCCACGAAAAAAACTAAGTCAAATGCAAATGGAAGCATTGTTTATGTTCAACTCTCTTCACATGCAGTAAAGCAACAAATAATGTCTAAGAAAAAAACTGAGAGGGGAAAGTTGAAAGCATCTTTATTTGCCGGTAATGAAAACAATAGTATTTATACAGGGTGTTTCCAAATTCGATGCAAATATTTTGACACAAGATTCTTGGGTATATTTGAAGAAAAAAATTGTTCCACAGTATGGGCCTATCTCAAATTTTGATACCACTTATTGGGAATTTAAGAAAACACCTACTTTGAGGTACCTTGATCCATACTAACACAAATATCTCCGCTAACGCTTACAACAGGTACTTCATTTTGGACTTAAATTTTAGAAGAAATATGACTCCTTTTAACCGCATTAAAATAAAATTGATGACTTTTTTAACTTTCGAGATATTTGCTTTTAAGTCGGATCCTTTTTCCCTGCCCATGACATTTTTTTGAATTTCAAGACACATTTCTGCGAAAAATGCGTAATAAATATATCGGTAATTTTTTTTTCTAGTGCACCTAACAATACTTAATAAAAATTGCACAGACAAGTTGCCCGAAAAACTCACAGATTTTATGATACTTGGGAAATTCCGTAGCAGGTAAAATTATGAAAAACTCTGTGCACGAAGCCGCGACAGGTATAAGGTGGAAATATGATTTGTTACCTACTTTTATAACCGCTATTGACAACAAGAACGTTTTTTTGACTATGTATTAATAATTAACGCAGGTTTTAGAGCATGCATTTTTTTAGACTACCTGATAAAAAGTTAATTTCCCTATCATTTTTCTGTTAAATCCCAAAAAGGATTAAGTTTGAGGTTGGTCGCCTAGTTCGAAAATTTACCTAATGTAAATTGTATAAAAGGTTAGAAAACAAAATTAAATCCATCGAAGTCATTTTTGAAGCCGAGGTGACACAACAGTTGTTAAGAAACCCTACTTGAAATGGCATCTTTTACAAACGAAGAATACGCCGATATTATCTACGTTTATGGGATGTGCAACGGAAGTTCTATTAGAGCACAACAAAGATACCATCAGCTTTATCCTAACCGAAGAGTACCTAATCCCCGCGTATTTACAAATTCGTTTCGAAGACTTCGGGAAACGGGATCTGTTTCAACAAGACGACCTAACGCAGGAGCTTCACCAGGACGAATTGCAGTTGATGAAAGAATACTGGAAGCGGTTGCAAATGATCCATCAATCAGCATCAGGCGCTTATCCTCGCGATTTAATGTTTCAACACATAAAATTGTTCGTCTCCTTCATACGGAAAACTTGTATCCATACCACCATACACCTGTGCAGGAACTGCTTCCGAGTGATTTGGAGCCGAGACTTGAGTTTTGCAACTGGTTGTTAGAGCGGAACTTGGATGACAACGGTTTTATAAGCAGAATTCTATGGACGGACGAAGCTCAATTTACTAGAGATGGGATTACAAATTTTCACAATCTACACACATGGGCTGCGGAGAACCCACACACAAGGAGACAGTCATCATTTCAACACAGATTTAGCGTCAATTTGTGGGCAGGTGTTATTGGAAACAACTTAATCGGTCCCTTCAAACTGCCTCCCACACTGAATTCTGCAAACTATCTGGTATTTTTGCGCAATGATTTAACAGATCTACTGGAGGATGTTCCGGTAACTCAACGAGCTTCGTCATATTTTCAACAGGATGGAGCCCCAGCCCACTTTGGTCGCGAGGTTAAGAATTGGCTGGATGAAAAGTACGCTGGTCATTGGATAGGAAGAAATGGACCAGTTCACTGGCCTGCAAGATCTCTAGACCTTACAATATGGATTTTTTTTTGTATAGGGGAGAATGAAAGAACTTGTTTATTCTACAGAAATATCAACTCTAAATGATTTAGAAGATCGCATTCTCCAAGCCTCGTCACAAGTGAGGCAGGAGTTATCCTCAATAAACGTTGACAGCGCAATCCAAAAAAAAGGCTCTAGCATGCATACAAAATGGAGGAGGACACTTTGAACACCTTATTTGATTGTAAAGTTTACTTAATGAAATAAAAAAAAAAACATAAATCAAACACAAGCATTTTTATTCAGAATAATAGGTATTGAACACTATGAATCGAGTTTTTCATAATTCTACCTGCTATGGAATTTCCCAAGTATCATAAAATCTGTGGGTTTTTCGGGTAACTTGTCTTAGCAATTTTTATTAAGTATTGTTAGGTGCACTAGAAAAAAAGAATTACCGATATGTTTATTACGCATTTTTCGCAGAAATGTGTCTTGAAAGTCAAAAAAATGTCATGGGCAGGGAAAAAGGATCCGACTTAAAAGCAAATATCTCGAAAGTTAAAAAAGTCATCAATTTTATTTTAATGCGGTTAAAAGGAGTCATATTTCTTCTAAAATTTAAGTCCTAAATGAAGTACCTGTTGTAAGTGTTAGCGGAGATATTTGTGTTAGTATGGGTCAAGGTACCTCAAAGTAGGTGTTTTCTTAAATTCCCAATAAGTGGTATCAAAATTTGAGATAAGCCCATACTGTAGAACAATTTTTTTCTTCAAATATACCCAAGAATCTTGTGACAAAATATTTGCATCGAATTTGGAAACACCCTGTATTAATCATTCGCTTACAAGTTACAATCGAGCTTTGTATATGGCTGCAAAAAATTTTAAAATAGAGAATAAATTTGATTTCCTTTGGTTTAAGAATTCCCAACTGCTCTTAAAAAAGGTTGAAAATAGTGAAAAAAAAAAAGTTGAAAAATTCCAACAAAAAAGATAGGAATAACTATAGACCAATCTCATTGTTATCCTCTATTTCGAAAGTGTTTGAAAGGATAATGAAAAATAGGATTTTGCGATTTCTTTCAAAACAAAACTTTTTCAGTAAGCTTCAGTTTGGTTTTAGATCGGGGCTATCAACAGAAGATGCTCTTCTGGACTTTTGCTCGCTTATACAAAAAGGTATCGATGACAAAAAATTTTGTGGCGCACTTTTCGTGGACATAACCAAAGCTTTCGATATGGTAAACCACAAATGTCTTTTGAACAAGCTTTATAATGCTGGTTTTCGTGGTTGTGTTTACGAATGGTTTGCATCCTTCATATGTAACCGCAGGCAAAAAGTTAAAGTACAAGATGTACTAAGCGAATCGAAGTATCTGAACATGGGTGTTCCTCAAGGATCAGTACTGGGGCCCATTCTATTTTTAGTGTACATCAATTCTTTATTTGAGCAACCTTTTATTGGGAATGTAAAAGCTTTCGCTGACGATCTCGCAATTGGTTACGATGCGGTTAATCCTTTAAATTTAGTTGCTGATGTTAACTTTGATGTTTGTCTGTTAAGATCATGGTTCGCGGAACATAAACTTGTTGTTAGTGACAAAACAAAATTGATGTTTTTCGGTCTTGCATCAAAAGTATTGAATGACATTGAAATTACTTTCCACGCACCTGATTGTTTGAGGTACACTCTATTTAACATAAATTGTCCAAGCATTGATTCTCAGCATCTATTCAACTCGAGAAACTTATGTAAAGAAAATTGCTTCATTATTGAATTAGTGAATCATTTTAAAATTTTAAATATCTTGGCGTAACAATAGATCAGCATCTTAAGTGGACTGAACATATTGCCCTTTTAAAACAATATTTTCTTTCTGCTATTCGTTGTCTATATAATCTGAGGAAAATATGCTCTAATGAACTGCTGAGAACAGTTTACTATGGAATATTTCATTCTAGATTGGATTACGGTATTAGTTGTTGGGGCGGTGCCTACAACAACAATTTACAACAACTTACTGTTTTACAAAAATGCGCAATTAGGAAAATTTGCAATTCGTCTCGCTCAACCCGCTCAATAGAATTATATAGAAAAACAAAGATTCTGCCAGTAAAGCACATGTTCTGCTACAAGGTTTTAAAAATATTTTTCATTAGAAGTGGCTACATGCAGAGTCCTATCAATGGTTTATATAACCTAAGAAGCACCAACCGCACTGTTCTATCCATACCTTTCCGGACAACTCTTTTTAGAAACTCTTATTCCGTCGTATCCCGCAAATTGTTTAACAAACTTCCTGAGCAAATACGTAACATAAGAAATTCATCCGTGTTTTTTAAGAAAGTAAAGTCGTGGCTTCTTTTACATAGCATTAATGAAATCGAAATCTTGTTGCACTACATTGTTTAAGCTTTTTGTATTCATCTTGGTCCTTATTTTGAAGAAACTTTGGAATTACATACTTAAAATTTATATTATGATTTTTTTTTTTTTTTTTTCAAGCTAGTTATTTTTCTAATCACCCCACAACAAAATAATGGTATATGTTTATGAATTGTAGCATTATCTCTATCTATTTTAAATAAGATAAAAATGTTACAAACTATTCTCCTAATCTTAAGAAATGTGAATGTTTAGCTATAAGTTAAACTCAATATTTGTAGATGAGAATAAAGAATACATACATACATACATACATACATATGTTTACATCAATGACTGAAGTTTCCAGTGTAATCAAAAACCTCAACAGTAAAAAATCGGCAGTGAAATCTCTAATTTCACTCTTAAAAAAATATCAGTTACAGCTATAGAATTTTTGACAATTATTATAAATAACTGTTTGAACATTGGTTATTTCCCAAGAGACTGGAAAATTGCCACTTTGATTCCTATTAAGAAAAAACCATTTGTTCCTTACATATCCAACTTTCGACCCATTTCAATGCTCTCAAATGTTGGTAAAGTTTTAGAAAGGGTAATAAGCAACAAAATGGATGAACATATTGATAATTCGTACCAACATATTTCTGAATATCAGCTTTCGCAAAGGGCACTTGACAACTCATGCACTACTTAAAGTGCATAATGATGTAACAGTCAACCTGAGAAGGAAAAAATGCACAGTTGCTTGTAGTCTCGATGTCGAGAAAGCCTTCGACAAAGTTTGGAAGTCAGCCCTGATTTATAAACTAAGTGAAATCGGGTTTCACACTGAATTGCTTAAATTGTTATCCAACTATTTCGAAGATAGATTTGTCACCGTCCAAATTCAAGAATGAAAATCGGAGTTAATTCAAATTTCCAGTGGAGTGCCTCAAGGATCGGTCCTTGGCCCCAGACTTTTCAATGACTCCATGTTTGACATTCCTCACACTCTCCCAAGCCACAACACGTCAAATTCAACTGCGCTGCTTTTTGCCGACGACACCCTTGTGTACGCCCACGCAGATTTTCCACACGACGCTTTAAGACAGTTAAAAACACACATAGAGTGTATTCTTAAATTTTATTCTAAGTTGGTAAACAGAGTGCGGTGAGGGACAGTAAGTTAAAAATAAATAAATAGAGTGGCGCAATAGCTCGAGGTGAACCAGGGCCAACTTCTCAACAATGTATGCTGGTGTGTTAATTTCTTTACATACAAGGGGACCTACAATTTTTTGCCGAATCCGAACGGCACTTTGAGAAGTTTTTCAAGTGAATTAATACTCTCGGAGGGCTTGTCAAACCCTCGCGGAGTTTGACAAGTGGGGACCGTAAAAAAGAGCAAGTCTTTTTTTTTCAGGTGACGATGGCAGGATTCGAACCCAGACCTCCGGCGTAGTAAGCACACACACTAACCACTACGCCACGGCACCCCACAAGTGGGTAATTATTTATACTTTAATTTATTCTTATCAAATCTTAACTAAACTCTATTTTTTAGCAGCCAATCCAAGCAGAATTTCAGAGACAACATGGAGTCAAACGTTTTCTTGGAAGTTTTCGTAAGGTAGAATCTGTAAGGTATGTAGACAAGAAATCTTCGATTTAGTTATAAATTTAATATCATATTTTAACAATAAAGGCGAAACTAATACACTTAACATTGTGGTGAACGCACTAAGGATATCCTGCAGAACACGGATTACGTCTGCCTGTCGATGAAAGACTCGAGCTCCGGTAAGGGACCGAAAGAATGAGAAAAAAATTTCGCGATTGAAATTTTTTTCTCACAGGTGGTAACCAATCCAAACTAAACACGGGGCGATGACAAAATATATTCGATGGATCGTGCGTGGCCCAGCTCAGATTCTCAGGAGATGGTCAGCTTTTCAGTGGAATGGAACGTAAAATGTCTAGCGGCGGCGCAGCGCCGTGAAGTTCCCGCGTGAAGTGAAAGACTTCGATGTCTGATCCCATGTTAATGAAATTATTATACTGACACGTTTATTAAATGTTCAGTATATTTTGTGTTTGTTTTATTTTCTGGTCCGGCACCGGTTACGCCACTGCTTCTGCGACGTCGCGTCGCATCCCACCAATAAAAAAAAAGTAAGCGTTCAGTTCAATCGTGCTGAGGCTTACAGTTCGACTTACTATTATTGTTGTTTATGTTTTGTCGATGGTACTCAGCGCGCAAGCAACCAGATCAATAATGTAGTGTCTTACCCTGTTAAGTCAGCTTTGGAACACTTTTTCAGAAAAGTAGGGATGTTAGAAAATTTCTTAATATTCTAGGATGATCAAGTTCCACCAGGGCATAATCGTGCCCATCATTCCTGCTTCTCCTGCTTCTTCTTTCATAGCTGCAACGGTAAATTATATATAAAAACATATTGAAAAAAAATTAAATGTCAAATTTAAACTCACCTCGCTCTTTTGCTGGGCTGAATGTTTGAAGGATTTTTTTTTTTGGCGCGTGTCACACGTATTCACCGACACGAAACTCAAATACAACAACAACAAATAAACAATGGGTTTTGGGGGGAAGAATATCTAGTTATTAGAATATGAATATCTAGTTATTGAGTAATTTGTGGTAAAGAGTAACAAAATAAATGATATTTCTTAGTTTACTGCCAATAAAATTAAAGTTAAAAGCAAGCTCAACTTCACAACGGACTAAAAAACGTGTTTTCGCGAAAACACGCAAAAACTTCCCCGGATTTTCCTGTTTTTGTAATGCCTTTATAATTAATGAAGTATTGCCGATTTTAATCAGAAGTACGAAGATCCGAGGAAGCCTCCATGTAAAAAAAAAACTATCTGCAGAAAAATGGAGCACGACCGGCTCAGTTGGTATTGCCACGTTCAAAGGACATATTGTTATGTGGCGAAAAGAAATAAAACAACACGCAGGAGTCGCTGGATGCACCCATCGATTCACAAAACCAACATACCCAACTGTCATTCCAGTCATCTGACAGCAGCTGTCATGTTCGAAGTTCGAATCTCGATTTCCCCTCCTTGGAAATAAGCGGAGGAGTTCCAATGGAAAATTACCAAAGGGGTATGGAACGTACTAGAAGGTGCTTAATTTGGTATAAATACACGAGTGACAGCCTCGTACAGAAACAGTTATATTTTCAACGTTGACTTGTGAAAATCGGTTATAAAGTAAAGAGTGATTGAATTGAAATAAATTGTTCCACGGTCCAAAGTGCAGGAAATTTTGCGGGAAATGCACGATGGAGTATCTGGTGGCCACTTGGGCATCAACAAAACCCTGGAGAAAGTACGGGAACGTTTTTATTGGCCTAGTGCAAGAAGCGACGTTGAGAGCTGGTTTAGGAAGTGCACTACTTGTGCTGCTAGTAAGGGACCCAAAGTCAAAACCAAGGGTAAAATGCACCAGTACAATGTGGGTGCTCCCTTTGAAAGGATGCCGTCGACATCGCAGTACCGTTTCCGGAAACTGAAAGCGGTAATCGTAACATCCTGGTTATTGCCGATTACTTCAGCAAGTGGCCCGAGGCATTTGCGATCCCAAATCAAGAAGCGAAAACCGTTGTCGATCAGATATTGGACCACTGGGTGTGCAGGTTTGGAGTGCCAATGGAATTACATTCCGACCAGGGAGGAAATTTCGAGTCGAAGATATTCCAGGAAGTATGCGCAGCAGTCGGACTACAGAAGGCACGGACCACTCCTCTTCACCCACAATCAGATGGAATGGTGGAACGCTTCAACAAGACACTGAAGGAACATCTCTCTTAAGTCGTGGACGAGAATCAACGGGATTGGGATCGGCGAATACCTTTATTCCTACCGAAATGCTATTCACAGTAGAACTGGATGTACTCCATCTGAAGTTTCATTTGGACGAACTGCCAGGCTACCCAGTGAGCTTAAATTCGGATTTCCTACTGAAGGCCGAACATGCGAGGAGGAATACATGGTTGACCTTAGAGAAAGGATTGATGACATCCACCAGAGAACCAGAAGCAATATAAAAGTTGCAAGCGACCGCATGAAGATGAGATACGATGCGCGAGCAACGGCACCTGAGTTCAATGAGGGAGATCTGGTATGGCTCTATAACCCACATCGTAAAAAGGGAAGATCGCCAAAGCTTCAGAAGGACTGGGAAGGTCCTTCTACCAAGTTGTAGCGCGAATCAATAATGTCGTATTCCGAATCCAAAGAGGACCAAGAGCGAAGATGAAAGTTGTCCATTTTGATCGCCTACATCGCTACCACGGAAGCAATGATGACGTACTTGTTCGGGACGAACAAAACTAAGCGGGGGGCAATGTTATGTGGCGACAAGAAATAAAACAACACGCAGGAGTCGCTGAATGCACCCATCGATTCACAAAACGAACATACCCAACTGTCATTCCAGTCATCTGACAGCAGCTGTCATATTCGAAGTTCGAATTTCGATTTCCCCTCCTTGGAATTCAGCGGAGAAGTACCAATGGAAAATTACCAAAGGGGAAGTATGGAACGTACTAGAAAGCGCTTAATTTTGTATAAATACACGGGTGACAGCCTCGTACAGAGTTATATTTTAAACGTTGACTTGTGAAAATCGGTTATAAAGTGAAAAGTGATTGAATTGAAATAAAGTGTTGAATTCTAAGAAGTAAAGTTGAATAACAGTGTGTTTTAAATTTAAATAAGTTTTATTTGATGAATAAAGTGTTTTATTGTGTAACTGATAAAGTGAAATTGAGTTTTATTCGACGAACCCCAGGCGAAAACATTACAATATCCTACGAACTCCGTCAAAAATGCAATGTCAATCAACATTCCAGCGCAATCGCGTATGATTGGAAGGCCTAAACATTCATGGATCCCTCAAATGGAACGAAAGCAGCATTTATTTGGTCTCAGTGACGAAGAGATCCAGAACCGTGTGGCCCGCCGGCAGGGTTGCCAACACGATACATTTGGGACAAAGACTTTGTATTTTTTTATGTTTTTTTGCCCTTTGTCCTTCCCAACCTTTTCTCAATTCATATGAAAAATTAATAAGTTACTTTAAATAAGAATGAGGTTGGAACGTCAGAAGTGTGGTTCACGATATTAAAAAATAATCAACTGTTTGAAACTACTAAGCTAGTACAAATAGCCCTGAGAATTCCTGTAAGCAATGCATATGTGGAAAGGGTTTTTCTATAATCCAGATAGTTTATAGACAACCGTAATTAAATGCGAGTAAACCTCGTAAAGGCAGAGCTTTGTACAAGATTTAATTTAATTATGAGCTTTGATAAAATCGCACCTTTTCTTAAACGTGCATTACGATTCTTCGGTTACCAAATCAGAATCTAGATTCAGAGTAAAAAGTCCAAACCTTATTGAAATCTATTGGATTTCCCATACATTTGTAGAATTCAGAATCTAGATCAGAACCTAGGTTAGGTTAGGTTAGGTTGGTTGGCTGTCCCCACTGGGTCGGGACACACACATGGGGTTGCTTGAGGCCGAGGAGGAGGTGGGGGGTTCAGTGAGGGATAGCTCCTATATGAGAGAAAGCCCGGCAGGGACAACCGATTTCGGTATAAGTCCGAACCTGTTGCTTTTCTGCTAAGGATTTTCCTCCGGGATGGGAAGGTGCAGGGGTAACCGATTCGGTGTGAACCCCTGCAGGGGGGAATTCACACGCAAGAAGCTGAGGTAGGGTAACCGTCTTCGGTGTAAACCCGTACTACAGGCGACTCGCGTTAGAATTTGGGGGAAGGTAGGGGTAACCGATGGTGGTGGTCAAAGGATAGACATGTGCAAACCCACCTCTGTCTATCAACTCCTACTCTCACCTCCCCGTGGTGAACACCGAGTGCCTAGTACCTCAACTGGAGATTGGGTTCCAACCCCTTTGGAAGGTTGTTGGGGGTAGCAGACGAGAGAGGGGGGGAGGAGTGTTCCCACTTAGGCACTTCTCCTTGCATCCGGACGGCAGCGGAGGAATTCCCCAGATGGAATCAACGGTGGCGTCCATAGTTCCAGTCAGGCCGAACTACTTAGTGAACACCCTATATGGGCTACTACGACGTATTCGGAGCTCAGGCCTATAAGGAGCGGGCTATCCGGCTCTCCGTCCTTAGAGCTAAGCAAAGGATCTGGTCCTCCAGGTTGGGGGTCGTGCCGTCGGGGTGACTTCCCGGCCACGTAAAGAAACACCAGTCACGAAGCAGAAACAAGCCTCGGATTCGGACGGATCTACTGTTGACGACCAATGCAAACGAGAAAAGGACAACGAGCTTCGGATCTGCACGTGGAATGTTAGGTCCCTTAACAGACCACGTGCAGCCGAGCAACTAGCGGAAGCCCTTAACGACTGCAAGGCAGACATTACTGCCATCCAAGAAATGCGGTGGGACGGGCCGGGCAAAAGAAGGATGAAAAACTGCGACATCTACTACGACGACTGCTATCGGCATCAAAGACAGCGCCTATTTGGATGTGGTATCGTTGTTGGAGGCAGACTTAGGCAAAAAGTCTTGAGCTTCAACCCTGTAAGCGAGCGCCTCGCGACGATCCGCATCAAGGCTAAATTCGCCAACATTAGCCTGATATGCGCACATGCCCCCACAGAGGAGAAAGATGACGAGACCAAAGATATGTTCTACGAGCTCCTGGACGAAATTTATGAGCAATGCCCTAGCTACGACATTAAGATTGTCCTAGGCGATTTTAATGCCAAGCTAGGAAGGGAGGGCATCTTTGGTCGTACTGTCGGAAAGCATAGCCTGCACGACACGACGTCCGATAACGGATTCACGCTGATCGACTTTGCTGCGGGGCGACACGTTGTGGTAGCTAGTACACAGTTCCCGCATCTCAATATCCACAAAGGGACATGGAAGTCTCCCGATCAATCAACCGTCAACCAGATTGACCATATTGCGATCGACGCAAGGCACTCCTCCAGTATCATGGATGTCCGAACTTTCCGAGGGGCCAACATTGACTCGGATCACTACCTTGTTGTAGCCAAGGTACGGCTGCAGATATCCCGACCAGCGCCAAGTAATGGAAATACTGTGAGGAAGTTTGACGTCGGCCGACTACAATCGCAAGAGGTCGTCAGGTCCTTCTCCAACCGAATCTCTCAAAACCTTCTACGAAGTCCTATGCAGCCAGCATCAAGTATTGATAGCCAGTGGCAACATTGCCAAAATGCCATCAGAGACGCCGCCTCTGAAGTGCTGGTTTGCACACGGCCACCACAACGAAACCCCTGGTTTGACAATGAATGCCGGCAAGTACATGCAGCTAAACAGGAAGCATACAAAGCGGCGCTGCACAGAAGGACTAGAGCTGCTCGCGAGCTCTACGAGCAGAGGAAGAGAGAGGAACACCGGCTTCTCCGAAGGAAAAAGAGAGAGCACGAGAAGCGCGCAAATGAAGAGATAGAGAGATGTTACAAAAGGAATGAGGTTAGAAAGTTTTACCAAAGGATCAAAAGGTCCTGCCAAGGGTATAAACCTTGAACTGAAGCCGGAACATCGTTGTAGAATCGCAGTCGGTGCTAAGGATTTGGAAAGACCACTTTTGCAGACTGTATAACGGCGAGGACGAACCAAATACTGCTGTCAGGCAGAACGAACCATTCTACCCAGGCGAAGACGTTACCGACGAAGCAAACGAACGATACCGCCCACCCGACCTGGAGGAGGTGAAAGTAGCTGTGTCTAAGCTCAAGTGCAACAAAGCAGCCGGAGCAGACGGCCTAGCTGCCGAACTTTTTAAATCCGCTGGCGATGAGCTGGTTAGGAGCATGCACCAGCTCATCTGCAAGATATGGTCGGAAGAAAGCATGCCCGACGAATGGAACCTCAGCATTGTTTGCCCGATCCTGGAGAAAGGAGACCAATTGAGTTGTGCCAACTACAGAGGCATAAGTCTTCTTAACATCGCATACAAGATATTTTCTGCTGTACTGTGTGAACGCCTGAAGCCGTTTGTCAACAATCTGATAGGCACATATCAGTGTAGCTTTAGACCAGGAAAGTCCGCCATCGATCAAATATTCACACTGCGGCAGATCTTGGAGAAAACCCAGGAATTCCAAATCGATACACACCACCTCTTCATCGATTTCAAGGCCGCGTATGACAGCATCTAAAGAGACGACCTATATAGCGCAATGTCTAGTTTTGGAATCCCTGCCAAACTCGTCAGTCTGTGCAGGATGACGATGGAAAACTCACGCTGTTCCGTAAAGGTCGGCAAAGACCTCACCGACCCCTTTGATGTCAAAAAAGGATTTAGACAAGGCGACGCGCTGTCATGCGACTTCTTTAACATCATACTTGAGAGAATTGTGCAGAACTCTCGCGCCAACACCAGAAGTACGATCTTTCAAAAGTCCGCTCAACTACTCGCATGCGCAGACGACATTGACATAATCGGTAGAACAAAGCGTGATGTCAGTGAAGCCTTCGTGCGTATTGGGACGGAAGCGGCGAATATGGGCTTAGCCAATGAGGGCAAAACCAAGTATATGCTGTCATCAAGAAAAAACACCCAACACCGACGTCTTGGACAAAACATCACCATCGACAGCTATAACTTTAGTAGTTAGGGACTTTGTCTACCTGGGTTCCGCTATCAATTCAGACAATGACACCAGCGCTGAAATCAAACGAAGGATAACTCTTGCCAATCGCTGTTTCTTTGGGCTAAGAAGGCAATTGAGTAGCAAAGCCCTCTCTCGAGCAACTAAAGTGTCCATGTATAAGACCCTCATCATCCCAGTCCTGCTTTACGGTGCAGAAGCATGGACCCTGTCAAAGGCGGATGAAAACACATTAGGCTGCTTCGAAAGGAAAACTCTTCGGACGATTTACGGTCCCGTCTACATAGACGGAGAGTGGAGGAGGAGATATAACATCGAACTGTACGGGCTGTACAGCGATACCGACCTAGCCAAAAGAGTCAAAACACAACGTTAACGATGGCTGGGTCATCTAGAGCGGATGGACACCAACGCCCCGGCCCGGAAAATCTTCGAATCCACACCGCAGGGATGGCGCGGTAGAGGAGCACCGAGACTCAGGTGGCGCACGCAAATGGAAGGGGACCTCAGCCAACTTCGCGTGCGAAACTGGAGACGGTTAGCTAGAGACAGAGCTGGCTGGCGAAGATTGTTGGCTGAGGCCCAGGTCCACCCCGGACTGTAGCGCCACCTTAAGTAAGTAAGTAAGGGGTAACCGAAGCAGTATAAACCCGTACCAGTGAGAATTATGTGTTGGGGAGAGATGAGGAGAATGGCATAGAAGGTATAGAAGAGGTATATGGTATAGAAGAGGTAGGGGTAACCGAAGCGGTATGAACCCGTACCAGGGGGAATATGTACCAGTGTTCCCACAAGAGCGGAGAGGTGAGGACAACTGAATCGGTTTGAGCCCTTTCCAGGCCGGTCCTGTTGGGGAAATCTTGGGGGATGTGTTAGTGGCGTATATTTGGCGCTCCACTGCAAGGTGTTTGCTCGCCTGTTAAGTTTCCATATGTAGGAGGGATGGGTTTTGTGATACACCCTTATGCGTTTAGCCAGTTTAACCCGGAGATAAAGTTCATTATCCTCTTTAGATCGAGTCGCGCTAGATCGTTTAGGTCATCAAAGAAGTATTCGCCTGAAGTTTTCCTTCTCACTGCTGATAGGGCGGGACAGTTGCACAGAAGATGAACCATGGTCTCTTATTCCTCTTCATCCCTGCAACTTCTGCAGAAATCATTGAAGGGAGCACCAAGTCTTCTGGCATGTCGCCCTACCTGACAGAGGCCTGTGAGGGCCCCAATTATCTTTCTAAGATTCAGCCTATTGAAGGAGATGAGTCTCTTTGTTTTCCTACGATCGAGCTCTGGCCAGATTTATTTGGAGGAGATTTCTATTGCAGATGCATTTAAGACCTCACAAGACTCCCAGGCGGCTCTGCTTGGAAATTTGGTCTTGAATTCGACATTGAAGTCGAGGTCTGGGACAACGTAGTCCGAGTTGCGAAGGATGGTGTCGTGGCCATTCAGGATGCTGGCATGTCCCATGTTGTCACGAGTCAGTTGCGAGGATTCCCTTAGCCTAAGTGCTGCTTTCGCTGCCATCCCTTTACCAAAGATATCAACGGGAAGAAGATGGAGCATTGTGTCGAGCGCAGCCAAGGGAGTTGTTCTAAGAGCACTTGTGATGTAAATACAGGATAGTCTTTGAACTTTCTCTAATATAACAATGTTGCTACTATTGTCTAGTGCCTTCCACCAGACTAATACTCCGTACATAAGTATGGGCCTAACGACTGCCGTGTATATCCAGTGCACAATCCAGGGTTGGAGTCCCCAGTTTGGGCCTAGGATTTTCCTGCAGGAATACAGGGCAATAGAGGCCTTCCTTGCACGGTCTTGTATATTCAGTTTCCAACTGAGTTTCTTACCTAAAATAACTCCCAAGTATCTAGCGTGATCTGCAAGTGACAGTTCAACGCCTTTCAGTGATGGTGGAATTATGGGAGGTATCTTATACTTTCTTGTGAACAGTACTAGTTCAGTCTTTGCCAAGTTTACTTCGAGACCGACACTATCTGTCCACCTAGCTAATTTGTTAAGGGCAAATTGCATTACGTCCCTAATAGCGGGGAGGAACTTGCCTGTTACCGCTATCGAAATATCGTCAGCATAAGCTATAACTTTGAGGCCGTTTTCCTCTAGGATCAAGTGTAGTTCGTTAACTACGAGGAGCCATAGAAGATAGTGGCGATAATACCCCGCCCTGTGGGGTTCCTCTGCACATGGACCTGTCAGCTAGGCAACTCCCCAACTCGGCATGGACGAGCCTGCTTTTAAGCATTTCCTCGATCCAATTGCAGAGTTAGTTGTCAACCTTCAGCCTAAGGAGTGCAGCTTTAATATCTTCTGTTTCGACATTGTTGAAGGCTCCTTCAATGTCAAGGAATGATACTAGAGTGAAATCCCTGCTCTCAAAGGATTGCTCAATGATGCTAACCAACGAGTGTAGGGCCGTCTCTTCCGATTTTCCCTTGCGGTACGCATGTTGGGAGCACGAAAGGAGACTGCTGTCTATATTGTTTCGGGTGTGGGCGTCGATCAGCCTCTCTAGGGTTTTTAATAAGAAAGAAGAAAGGCTGATTGGGCGAAAGTCTTTAGGAGCTGCATGGGAGATCTTACCAGCTTTTGGTATGAACACCACCTTGGCCTTCCTCCTTGGATTTGGGTGTATAGCCAAGGCTTAGGCAACTCCTAAAAATAGTGTGGAGCCAAGGACTCAGTAGTCCGAGACCTTGTTGGAGTTCCACTGGTAGTATGCCATCGAGTCCAGGTGATTTGTACGGAAGGAAGATGTTCACTGCCCACTGTATCTTCTTGGGTGTGACAACATCTTCGGGTACAGTGTATTGAACTCTATCGTGGCTTATTTCAAGGTATATTGTCTCTGATTTGCTGCCAGAAAAGTGGGTGTCCATGAGAAGGTTCAAAGTTTCCTTGCTGGTCCAAAGTTTCCTTTCCTTCCTTCCATCTGGCTTTTTAATGTAGCTAGGAGTGACTGGGGATTTGGATAGGATTTTCTAATCCGGGATGAATCACTAGTTTTCTCTATGTTTTCACAGAAGAGATGCCAAGAGGAACGTTGTGATTTCCTCATCTTCGTCTTAAATTTCCTCGTACTGCTTTTATACAGGTCCCAGTCGACTTCGAAGCCTACTAATATCAGCGTTCCACCATGGGGGCTTGCCCCATTTCTGTGTCTGCTCATAGGGCAGGATTTGTGGAGAGCTAGGTTCATTGCCTCCGTAAGCCTACCCACCATCAGGTCTAGTTCCGACGGTGATTGCGGCTGAGTGGGAGTAAGCTTTGTAAGATAACTTTTCAACTGTGTGTTGTAGGTTTCCCAGTCAGTTCTTCTGGGGTTTCTGAAGAGGAACCTTTCGGGAGGTTTAAAGTCAATACCGAACTGTATGTTGCGATGGTCGGAGAATGATACATCGCTAGATACAGTCCAGTTGTTGACGGTTATGCTAGGGGAGCTCGTGACCAGGGTCACATCAATGACTTCCTGCCTGTTTCTGGTGATGAAGGTGGGATCTGATCCCTTGTTACAAATAATAGTAGCTATAATATAATCAAAAAGGCACTCACCCCTATCGTTTGTGTCGCTGCTGCCCCAGGCAGTATGGTGTGCATTGGCATCACAGCCTATCACCAGAGGATATCTTTCCCTTTCGGCTCGGCTTATAGTGTTTCGGATGATTTCCGCTGGTCTGGGTCCTGTCGCATCGTAGGGCATGTATGCCAATGCTACCCAGATGGGTTTCTCTTTCCCCCTTCCATGCTGACGCAAACAAAGTCCGCATCACTAAAAGTGGGTAGAAGAAAAATCTTAAGGTTTTCCTTTGCAAGAATAAGGACCCTTGTTTTACCTGGTGCTTTTGCATAGAAAGGCTCATTATCTCTTGCCCTCAGTCCAGCAACTATGTGGTCATCAAGCACCCAGGGCTCCTGGATGAGGGCGATGTCTTCTCGACCTTCTTGTAGGCGGAGCAAAAGGTTAGCAGAGGCTGCTTTAGAATGGTGTAGATTAATCTGTACCAACCGAAGCATCATTGCTAGTCGGCACAGACTTCTCTACAACTGTGGTGTCGCAGTCCTTCGAATCAGAGAATTGCTCGCCACCAACCTGCTTCTCCGGAAGCTTACCTTGGGACGGGCCAGCCGATTCCTCAGCTGGGCCAGAAGCTGACTTACCGTCCCTCTCATACACCTTCATGTGGAGTGTCTCCAGCCCATAAAAGAACTTTAACCCCTTTGCAGCCAAGGGGGAAATTGACTCCGGGTTCAGTAGTAATGAAACTAATCGCCCGGTATCAGTTGGCTCCTCGACTTTGATAACCTTCCAGTTTTTAGTCGGAAGGTCGGGGTTCTGTACTCCTATGAGTCGGAGAATGTCCTTCGGGTCACTGGGGCCCGGGGGGATCCAGACTCTGGCTCTCGGCCTGACTGGAATGTCTGCTTTCTGGACGGCCTTAAGCTTAGCACCGGGCCAAACAGCGCCAAACTCTGATAACTTCGACTTGATGTAGTCAGCAGAGGTCTCATTACTGCAAACCAGGAGTTTGACACCCGTCTGATGCCAGCCCCCGTCCATAAAGGTAGGAGAAGGCAAAGTAGGATTGGCCTGACATTGCTGAAGAATGCCTGAAGAAAGCTGAGCCTTCAGGAGTCTCCAGTTCTCCGAGCAAATCCTACCCTCATCATCACCTTGGTCCATGATACCCAGTATCAGATGATCCTCCGCAACCTCGCTGAAGGGCCTTGACACCATTGAAAATGTCTTGGCCTTCTTTGGGGTTTTTGAAGGGCCCTCTTGAGACCTGGGTCTCTTGGACGTCAGTTTCGAGGTAGACGGCTTGGTAGAGGGTCCTCCCGAAGCGAGTTGACTCCTCCTCCTAGTGCTGTTAGGGAGCACTCCCGAAACGAGTTGACTTCCCTTAGCAGGGTCTTATCCCTGGGGTTTGCCGTAACCGGTCGGTTGGCTGAGCTCTCATCGGGTTGCCCTCCCGAAGCAGGTTGACAACACTAGCTTCGCGGACTCGCGATCGCTCGCACTCCCTTTTTCAGAAGACGCTTAAGGATGAACTCCGCAGACCTACGGTTTTTGTAAAACTGAGCACTGGGGCTCAGTTTTTTACCTGCGTTTTTTCTCGGCAGAGCAGCCCGCTGTAGTAGCCGCAGGTTCCGCAGCCACTGGAGCAGGCTGCTTAGCAGCTATTTCAGTAGCGGTGGCGGCCTCCGAAGCGGAAGACGCCGAGTCTATGTCCGTAAGGGAGATGGAGGCATCGTCGTCGATGCTCAGCCTGTATACCTGTTTCTCCACCTTCCTTGTCTCACGTCCTGTCCTTTGTCGTGAAGTATTAGTCGTCGTCGTTGTCGTAGCGTTGGTCGTCTCAGTGATCGTATCCGTTGCGCCCGCTAGGTCTGGGTGAGGGCAAGCCTCAGTGGTCTTTTCGTTTGATTTTTTGTTTGAAATGTTCATTGTTGGTCCCACGAGTAGTCTGGTAGGGAAAAGGTCCATCCGCAACAGAGCCGGTTTTGTTGGGATAAGGGACTATTACGACAAAGCCTTGCCAAGGGCACTTGAAGGAGCTCGTTCGTGGCTGATATAGCCCCCAGCCTTGCATCCTTCGGCATGGTTTGCTGTATGCTCACACCACCACTGGCATCAGGCTGGGCAGAGCTTAGTTCGGCGCACCTCTCAGCCGACTGAAGCTGGTTGAGTCGATGCAACTTAAGCCTCCGCACCGGCGTCATTGGAAATGACGCACTCGTCAAGGTGTCTGCCGAAAACGGAGGGGATCAGAACCTAGATTCCCACAAAATCGAATACAAATGTAATAGATTGTATTCGATTTAGATCAGAACCTAGATTCCCACAAAATCGAATACAAATGTAATAGATTGTATTCGATTTTGTGGGAATCACAAGAAAATAAAAGCAAACACCCTTTTTTAATTCAATCAAAAAAGACATGACAGCCGATGAAGTTTGTTTATAAAATAAAAAGGAGAAGTATTTTTTTATACTCTTTAATGAGCGGTGATTTTTAAGTATTTTCTAGTGCTTCTTTAGTTATCTACAATTGTTTTTACGGATTTGAAGCTGTTTAACTTGTGACAACTGTGAAAAATTGGACAGTTGGTGTTCAACTGATCTAAAAGTCATCAAAATCTAGACTATTTTCGCAGTTCGAAAGGGTCAATTCGATTTTGAAATCGAATTACTCAAAATCTAGACTCTGGCTTCGGTGTAAAAACGGTATTACGCATTAAATATATCCTTAAAGCATATTTTGAAATGACAACAAAATCTCATTTTCGCCCAAAAGTGGTCTTAAAAGTCTTATTCATTTAGCCGACGACGTTTATAATGTGTGCATTGTTTATTATCTCAGGTGGAAAACTAAATCTTTGTCCCTTAGACGTTTTCGCCGTCCCAGACTATCCTTATAATTGTCAACGCCTCTTTTAATGTTGGCAACCATGCCTGCCGGTATATTCTGAGGTCGAATCGCTATGTCTGCTACGTTAAACTACTATAACTACATTTAATTAGATTAACTACTTCATTTATGTAGCAGACGTAAAAAACGTAGGAAATCAAAAAAAAGTCAAATTTCTGCCATCTTTGGTTATGATCCATCACTTCAGATTCAGATCATAACCTGGCGCCTAAATGAAAAAGAAGAAGAGATGCCAAAATAAGGATTCTTTATTCAATTTAAGAAAATAAATTAACATAAATTAATCGGTTGTAAGTAACAAAAAATAAACTATATTGCTTCTTTTACTTTCATTAAAAGCAAGCTCAAACATGTAAGTATTCCGATTCAAGGATCTGATGACGGAAAGTGCATATAGGCCGTCATTTCCTACATATTGTAATATTTTCGGCCTGGGGTTCGTCAAATAAAACTCAATTTCACTTTTATAATCACACAATGAAACACTTTATTTATCAAACAAACTTATTTAAACTCAGATCACACTGTTATTCAACTTTACTATTTAGAATTCAACACTTTATTTCAACTCAATCACTTTTTACTTTATTACCGATTTTTACAAGTCCACGTTTAAAATATCACTGTCTCGTACGAGCCTGCCACCCGTGTATTTATACAAAATTAAGCACCTTCTAGTACGTTCCATACCCCCTTTGGTAATTTTCCACTGGTACTCCTCCGCTGAATTCCAAGGAGGGGAAATCGAAATTCGAACTTCGAATATGACAGCTGCTGTCAGATGACTGGAATGACAGTTGGGTATGTTCGTTTAGTGAATCGAGCGGGTGCGTCTGTAGAGCGAATCGATGGGTGCATTCAGGGACTCCTGCGAGTTGTTTTATTTCTTGTCGCCACATAACATTGCCCCCCTCTTAGTTTTGTTCGTCCCGAACAAGTACGTCATCATTGCTTCCGTGGTAGCGATGTAGGCGATCAACATGGACAACTTTCATTTTCGCTCTTGGTCCTCTTTGGATTCGGAATACGACATCATTAATTCGCGTTACAACTTGGTAGGGACCTTCCCAATCCTTCTGAAGCTTTGGCGATCTTCCCTTTTTACGATGTGGGTTGTAGAGCCATACCAGATCTCCCTCGTTGAACTCGGGTGCCGTTGCTCGCGCATCGTATCTCGTCTTCATGCGGTCGCTTGCAACTTTTATATTGCTTCTGGTTCTCTGGTGGATGTCATTAATCCTTTCTCTAAGGTCAACCACGTAGTCCTCCTCGGATGTGGGTTCTTCAGTGGGAAATCCGAATTTAAGCTCACTGGGTAGCCTGGCAGTTCGGCCAAATAAAACTTCAGATGGAGTATATCCAGTTGTACTGTGAATAGCATTCCGGTAGGCCATAAGGAATAAAGGTATTCGCCGATCCCAATCCCGTTGATTCTCGTCCACGACTTTAGAGAGATGTTCCTTCAGCGTCTTGTTGAAGCGTTCCACCATTCCATCTGATTGTGGGTGAAGAGGTGTGGTCCGTGTCTTCTGTAGTCCGATTGCTGCGCATACCTCCTGGAATATCTTCGACTCGAAGTTTCTTCCCTGGTCGGAATGTAATTCCATTGGCACTCCGAACCTGCACACCCAGTGGTCCACTATCTGATCGACAACGGTTTTCGCTTCTTGATTTGGGATCGCAAATGCCTCGGACCACTTGCTGAAGTAATCGGCAATAACCAGGATGTAACGATTACCGCTTTCAGTTTCCGGAAACGGTCCTGCGATGTCGACGGCGATCCTTTCAAAGGGAGCACCCACATTGTACTGGTTCATTTTACCCCTGGTTTTGACTTTGGGTCCCTTACTAGCAGCACAAGTAGAACACTTCCGACACCAACTCTCAACGTCCCTTCTTGCACTCAGCCAATAAAAACGTTCCCGTACTTTTTCCAGGGTTTTGTTGATGCCCAAGTGCCCACCAGACACTCCATCGTGCATTTCCCGTAGAATCTCCTGGACTTTCGACCGTGGAACCACAAGCTGCATCTTAAAGGATTTTCCATCCGGCATTTCCCATTTTCTTCGCAGAACGCCATCTTGTACATGGAGAGAGTCCCACTGCGCCCAATATGCCTTCAATGTGGGACTTCTGTCGGATATATCCCTTGCGCTCGGTTTCTCCATAGATTCCTTCCATGCAAGGATTGGCTCAATGTCAGGGTCTTCTTGTTGTGCGTTGCGAAGTTCCTCAGTACTCCAGCCTTCTGCAGGTTCGGCTCTTACTCGCTGGACAGTACATTCGTCCTTTTCCTCCTGTCGCACGCAATGCTTACAATTGGGCTCACATGGTCTCCGGGATAATGCGTCCGCGTTGCAGTGCAGTCTTCCTTTGCGATGTTGTATCTCGAAGTCATAAGCCTGCAATCGCTCGATCCATCTTGCGACTTGGCCCTCAGGATTTTTAAACTGCAGTAACCATTTGAGCGCGGCGTGGTCGGTACGCAAGATGAACTTCTGGCCGCTCAGGTACTTCTGGAAATGTTTCGTCGCCAGTATTAAAGCAAGGAGTTCTCGTCTGGTAACACAATAATTTCTCTCTGGTCGGGTAAGCACTTTGCTGAAGTATGCTACGACTTTCTCCTGCCCATCGTGTAACTGCGACAATACTGCGCCAACACCCACATTGCTAGCGTCTGCGTCCACAATAAATGTCTTGCCGGGGATGGGGTAAGCTAGTACCGGTGCTTCGCAAAGTCGCTGCTTCAGATGCTGAAAGCTTCTTTCGCACTCACCTGACCATTTAAATTGTCTTCCTTTCTCAGTGAGCTGGTGCAGACACTTTGCAATCCCGGCGAAATCTTTGACGAACCTCCTGTAGTACGTAGCTAGACCGAGAAAGCTCCTTAGCTGGTGTTTGTCCTTGGGAACTGGCCAACTTCTCACAGCTTCGATTTTCTCTGGATCCGTCTTCACGCCATCCGTCGATATCACATGCCCCAGATACTTTACTTCTGCTCTGAAGAGCGCACACTTCTTTGGATTGAGCTTTAAGTGTGCTGCTCGAAGTCGTGAGAAGACCTCCCTCAAGTTGTCGCGATGTTCTGCAAACGTCTTTCCCAAAACGATGACGTCATCCAAATATACCAGGCAGGTTTTCCACGTCAGCCCATGTAAGACACGTTCCATAAGACGCTCAAAGGTGGCCGGAGCGTTACACAGACCAAATGGCATTACTGTAAACTGCCAAAGCCCATTGCCAGTTGTGAAAGCGGTCTTCTCTTTGTCTTCTGGATGGATCTGTACCTGCCAGTAGCCACTTTTCAGGTCGAGAGTGGAAAACCATTTTGCTCCAGAGAGTGTGTCCAATGTGTCATCTATTCGAGGTAAAGGGTAGCTGTCCTTCTTTGTGACATCATTAAGCCTCCGGTAATCCACGCAGAATCGAGTACTGCCGTCCTTCTTTTTCACCAGTACAACAGGCGACGCCCACGGACTTTTCGAGCTTTCGATCAAACCTTCTCTTTCCATGGTCGATATCATCTCGGCGGCCTCGTCCTGTTTAGCCAACGGAAGTCGTCTGGCAGGTTGGCGGATTGGTCTAGCATCTCCGGTGTCTATGCGGTGTTGTACTAAGTGTGTTCGACCATAGTCTCCATCCTGTGAGGCAAATATATCAGCAAACTCGCCAATAAGATTTTCCGCTATGGTTTGCTGCTCCTGATTTAGCTCACAGTCTCCGAGTATAGTCTTACATACCTCGGACAATTTTGATGGAGAGACAGGACTTGCAGGCTCACTCTCAGCTATTGTTGAAATGGCTGCAACGGGCACACATCTTCCGATCACTTCTCCTTTTCTGAGCTTAACGGTGCGCTTATTTGGGTTCATCAGTCTTACCGGCACCATGTTATCCCTGGGCTCTGCAAGAATTTTTCCCACGACGTAACTTTTAAATTCACTTTGGTTATCTGGCTCGATGAGATAGAATCGGTGGTTCCCAGGATCACCCTCCAAACGTGTCCAAAGAACTGTCTCTGAAGAGGGCCGCAGAACTTCATCGCCTCCCAGTATTGCTCGAAGATTCACAGCGTTGTCGTTTCCGTATACCATAGGGATCTCGACGGTTCGATACCTTAGCACCTGCATTCGAAGGTCAAGAATTACCTCGTGTGCCTTCATGAAGTCCACTCCAATGATGCATTCGTCGCATATGTCGGCTACCAAGAATGCATGTGAGAAGGTCAATCCCTCTAGTTGTATCTGTAGCTGCACCTCCCCGTATACTTTCGCCGCTTCTCCTGTAGCTGTCTTCAGACTGTAGCAGCTGGTGTTATGTAGCCATGACGTCTGAATAAGGTCTCTTCGGATGATGGAGGCCGTGGCACCTGTGTCGATAGTGGCCACGCATTTTCTGTTGGCGATGATTGCCTCTACTGTCAGACTCTTGTTGCAGCGTTTTGTTTGCGAGACTTGGATGATGGTTCTGGGGGCGTCGATTCCATCAACCAACTTCTGCCCCGACATCCTGCCAGATGCTTCTTCATTCTGTCTCCTTCTAGCGCAATGTGGGCAACCCGCTTGTCTAGCTGAGGCTCGGCACTGTCGCTGCAGGTGTCCCAGTTTGTTACAGTTCCAGCATCTCATTTGTCCCCGAGTGGTGTTCGTGTTTTGCCTTTCGATGTCGATGCGTTGACATGAGCACTCTAGACCAGCCATTTCCCTTATGCGATGGCTACCTTGCGAAGCTTGGTCTGCAGCTTCCATTGTCAGGGCGAATGCTAGTGCTTCAGCGAGAGTCTTCTTACCTGCCATTCTTACAGCCATTTGTAGCTTTCCATCCGCAATGGCATTGGTAAACGCATCGGTTGCCAACTCGTTTATTATCTCCCTGCTGGTGTTGGGATAAGACAAATTCGCTAATCGCTCGATGTCGGCTTGCAACTGTTGAAGCGTCTCACCCCTTGTCTGAACTCTTCGGCGCAGCTGGACCCGGTAAACTTGTTGCATGTGGTCGTCGCCAAACCTCATCTCGATGGCCTTCACCATGGCATCATAATCTTTTTGTTTTTCTTCAGGGATGGTCTGCAGCAGTTCGGCAGCTGTTCCTCTGAGCGCAAGCGTGAGAGCAATTGATTTATCTTCGTTGTCCCAGTTGTTTGTCAACGCTGCAGCTTCGAATTGTCTCCTATAAATCGGCCACGATGTTTGGCCATCGAAGACAGGCGGCTGCATTTCTTTGCGTCGTGGACCGTCGGGCAAATATTCTCGCACTTTCTGTTTCTTAACTAGCTCCAGCTCCTTAGCCAGTTGTTCAACTTCCGATTTGACTTCAGTGAATTTTTCCTCCACGCTTTCAATTCTTTGATCTACTGCCTGGAACTTTTCCTCAAAAAACGCATTCTGGGAATCAAGTTTGCTTTCTAGAGCTTTCTTCTGCTCATCGAACTTAGTATCTAGCTTTCCATCGAGAGCGTTCTTTTGTTCTTCGAGAGCGTTCTTTTGTTCTTCGAAAGCATTCTTTTGTTCTTTTTGGCCGCTCTCCAGCTTTTCGAATTTCTCCAGAAGCAACTTCATGAAAGCGGGCATTTCATCGGCAGTACTTACTGTGCTTTGTTGCTGTTCTTCTTGAACTTCGAACAGCATCGTGTCTGGATGTCCACCTTCCTCGGTAATAGCGTCCTGGAGTCGGAGCAACAATTCCCTTTTGAGCCCCGAAGTCTGGAGGTTTCTTTTACCCAATTCCGCTTTTAACTCAGCTGTTGTCAATTGTTCAATTTTTCGACCCATTTTGAATTGTCTTCACACAATTTTCACAACACAATCAGTTTATGTCTTATATCGGTTCCAGAAAATTCACTCGCGAATAAACAAATCACTGAAACCGTTTTTATAACTTAGTTAATTATAGCTTTATCGCACAATCAGCTTCAATGTATCCGGAATATTCCACAATCAAATTTGTATGAGTCACCGACACTGTTTACACACACGATATCTCTGGAAAATTCCACTGCACAAATAAATCGTTTTAGTCACCGACGCTATTTACGCGCACTTTTTCTAGAAATCTCCACTTAAAACGGTTTGACACACTAACACTGTTCCGGAAAATTCCACTGTAGAATTTACCCGCACAATTATGAGTTTTATCCCCAATTTCTGACACCAATGTAATATTTTCGGCCTGGGGTTCGTCAAATAAAACTCAATTTCACTTTTATAATCACACAATGAAACACTTTATTTATCAAACAAACTTATTTAAACTCAGATCACACTGTTATTCAACTTTACTATTTAGAATTCAACACTTTATTTCAACTCAATCACTTTTTACTTTATTACCGATTTTTACAAGTCCACGTTTAAAATATCACTGTCTCGTACGAGCCTGCCACCCGTGTATTTATACAAAATTAAGCACCTTCTAGTACGTTCCATACCCCCTTTGGTAATTTTCCACTGGTACTCCTCCGCTGAATTCCAAGGAGGGGAAATCGAAATTCGAACTTCGAATATGACAGCTGCTGTCAGATGACTGGAATGACAGTTGGGTATGTTCGTTTAGTGAATCGAGCGGGTGCGTCTGTAGAGCGAATCGATGGGTGCATTCAGGGACTCCTGCGAGTTGTTTTATTTCTTGTCGCCACATAACAATATCTATTCTGTTACAATTGTATAAATGCGTTGAAATTCTGCATTTCAGTGAGGTAATGAAAATGCATACTTTACTTCTTCTATTGAATTTGGAAATTTTACAGAACTGTCATCATTTTTCAACTCTTTTTCTAGTATTTTTCAATTTGATTGAATTTCCCTCAAAATTGCAAGTTTTCCCTTATTCCCTTTATGCATTTTCCTTTCATGGTATTGCTCTCGAAAGGTAAATTAACCTTGATATCAGAACAATGCGTCGGAGACAGCTCTTCATGGTGAGATGGCAGCACTTTTATTGTCTTCGTTATGTTTGCAAACAAACAGTGCTGCTTCGCCTTACGTCACGTCGCTATCACGTTACTTTTTGACAAACAGCTGATTCCTTCTGTGGCAACTTTCGTATTTTGTTCAACCACATCGCTTTTCAACCGGCAGTCCAAAGAAAACTTTTAACTTGAGTGTTTGTGAGGTGTAAACTAATTAAATTGTTGATTTTCATTAAATTTGATTAACAAAAATGACTATTTTTAATAGCATAAAATACAGCCTAAAGACACTAGCATCCTTGTCCACCTTTCAATATGGGAAGCGATCGAAATTGCTGTAAGTAAAACTCTTTTCTTCTGCTCATAATTTTCTATTGGTTTCTGCAATGTCACCCTATCGGCGGTATCCACGACTGGGCTGTGGTCTCGAGAAGAACGTGATATGTGTGGCGTACTCACATTTGGGGGCCCCCATTAATTCATGCTTCTTCGATTAGATTAAATAAGTGGACGCATACGCATTCGGCTTGGATGGAACTGAAAAAGGCCTTGTGTGGTGGCATAGATTTCAGTGTTTTGATCAATGCAAGTCCCAAGATTGTGCTTCTTTGATTGGCAGTGTGACGGGCTACAAAAAATAAATAAATAACAAAGTGTTATCAAAATAGCAGCAGCAGCAGGACGTTTTGCTGGAGATGCTATAATGTTACGCTGCTCGAACAATAACAACAACAACTGGAATGCACGATGAGCAAAATATTTTCGAATCAATTGAATATGATAAAAATTTTGTTTGTTTGGCTCTCGTAGAGGTGGGATGGGCGTCAATTAAAGCTGAAATCAAGGCAATGACACTTAATAGAATTGTTGTTCAAGAAATGTTGCGCCTTCTGAGTCAAAAAAAGAACTTACTTTCAATATTGGTTTATCAATAGATAAGGATAAGGTACATACCTTTTTATGGTTTTCGATCGAGGGAGTTCGACCATGCACACACAGTGCAGAAATTTCATACGACCAGACCATACGGTGGGCCAATGATCGGTACAATAGTAATTTGTCCTCTTAAAACCATCTTTAGAGCAATTACATACATAATAGCGAGATTTTTAATCGAAATAACAAGTTTATGACCCTCTTTCCCAATTCAATGTACAAAAACAAATATGGCATACCTACGTTATTCTGTATTTACTTAAATCAACCAAAGATTGACGTAACTATTGGTTCATACAGGCACCTTACATGAATGTATTTAGTTTTTCCGTGTATTAAAGGAAGATCAGAAAGAGCATCAGTGATGATGAGCTTAGGTACTCGGCACTCACCACGTCAGCCCCAAAGATCCGTCACCGACAGCGCAACAGAGAAAATGTTCCTCTGTATTGTCGTCCGCCACAGGCGGACCTAACCAGTATTGCCTAAGCCTAACACATATTGGTGCTAATTCCTTTAATAGCCCGAAAGAACGCCTAAAAGAAGTCTGCAGTCGAATCTCATGAGAGTTAGAAGGAAAGACGCTGAACCCTTGCCTATGTCCGATAGTAGTCGTTAAGTCTATCTAAAAAAATCGAAAATTTGCTAGTCACCCTGGGGTTTGCAAAAATTGGGAGTACCTCTCCCTTAAATTCGTCTCAAATAAGAATAGTGGACCTTAAAATTATCCGAAAATCGGTTAAATAGTAAAAGATGTCGCCATTGATTTACAATGGCAGCATAAAAAAACTCGTATACATATATCTTATGCATATATCTTTTTACAATTGCACTCGTTATGTTATATAATGAAGATATTACAATAAGCGAAAGAAAAGAGCTATTGAGGTGCGCTAAAAAATATGCCATAAAAGTCGAAAAATGTCATGAAAAGAATAAAAAAACATGGAGTCGAAATTTTTTTTTTTTTTTTTTTGTGGGTAGGTAAAAACCTTTATAGGCACTATGAGAATCGAACGCGCGTGCTCATAGTAGTGTGAGATTCTTACCCACTAAAAAACCTCCCAATCTTTGTAAGACTACGACTAAGTTTCCTTAACAAGTAGTTCATGCTTCTGTATAGTAATCGCGTTTGGCAGGCTACTTTCCAACGAAAGCACCTGCAATACCGTCATTATATGCGGTTTCCTCTTACGACGCTAGATCCAACGGTCTTGTTCGTTGTAGTCGGCGTGCAAGATTTGTCTGATCCAGAGTTCGGATTATTTCGTGGTTGCAATGGCCGTGAAGGCGAGTGTGAAGTTTGCGAGCAAAGTTTCTTACTTCGTCGGCCACGGTTGCGATGCCTAGATCTCGATGTAAATCGCTATATCTTATATACCATGGAGCATTTACGATTGCTCTTAGAGTCTTTTTCTGAAAAGTTTCTAAAATAGATATGTTGCTTGGTTTGGTACAACCCCAAAGTTGTATACCGTACGTCCAAGATGGTTTTAGCACTTGCTTATAAAATAGCAGTTTGTTATATACGCATAGTTTCGAATAACGTCCGATAAGCCAATTCAGTTCTCGTAGCTTGATTTCAAGTTCATCGCGTTTCTTTTTAACGTGTGGCTTCCACTTAAGTTTTGCGTCTAGGGTCATGCCTAAATATTTCGCCTCGTTTGCGTGCGGAATTTGTACCGAGTTTATAAATAGAGGTAAGTTGATTACCCTCTTGTAAGTAAAATTTACATGCGTTGATTTTGTCTCATTTAGGAGGATTCGCCAGGCCTTTGTCCATTCGCATATTTTATTTAAAGCGCGTTGGAGTTTTCCCGTTGATAGTTCGACTGTCTTATCCGTAGCGAGGATAGCCGTGTCGTCAGCGAACGTGGCTACAGTCGTTGTCTCTACTTGAGGTACATCTCTTGTAAAAAGTAATAACAGTGTTGCACGGAGGACGCTACCTTGTGGAACGCCGGCTTGTATTTCTTTGAATTCTGAGCATTCGCTCCCGTATCTCACTCGAAATAGTCTGTTGTCAAGATAAGACTCTAAGAGTTCATAAATTTTTTCCGGCAAAACTTTCCGTAGCTTATATTTTAGGCCTTCGTGCCAAACTTTATCAAAGGCTTGGGATACGTCAAGAAAAGCGGTAGAACATATCATTTTCGCTTCTAAGGCTTTCTCAATTTCATTAGTTATTCGATAGACCTGGTCAATTGTTGAATGTTTGACCCTAAAGCCGAATTGGTGATCCGGAATCAATCGTCTTTCTTCAATTATTGGTTGCAGTCGTTTGAGCACAAGTTTCTCGAAGACTTTAGATATAATCGGCAGAAGCGAAATCGGTCTATATGATTTTTGTCGTTCGGGCATTTCCCTGGTTTCGGAACCATTATTACCTCTGCGACTTTCCATTGCCGTGGAACGTATGAAATTCTCATTGATGCGTTTATGATGTAGAGAAGCTTGACTAACGCTCTTTTCGGTAGCTCCTTCAAAATTTCCCCAGTAATTAGGTCATAGCCTGGAGCTTTGTTATTCTTCAAATTTCGGATTGTTTGACGAAGTTCAGACAGTGTCACGGTTTTCATTCGATAATTGTCTAATTCCGCATTGCGATACAGATCGTCAACCAACGGCTCCCCGTCAAACGGTTTGAATGTTTCTTCTAGATGTTCTGCAAATACATCGGCTTTCTCTTTGTCGCCTTTTACCCATTCACCGTTATCTTTTCTTATTGGCGCCGAGTGTACTATGGGCTTTTTAATGGACTTCACGGCTTTCCAAAGTGAATAGTTTGACCCTCTATCGGCAGTCAAGTTTTCGAGGTAGTTGGTAGTCTCGCGACTTTTAAAATCTTGAAGTAAGTGCTTTAATTTGTTAGATAGCCCATTCAGAATGGTTTTATCAGGAGGAGCTCGGGACAAATGCCACCTCTTTCGAGCCTTTCTCTTTTCGCGTATGAGCTCTTCAATTTCGCGCGGGTAAATTGATCCGCTTTTCCTTACTCCAGTCTTCCGGAAAGAAGTATTGTTCCAAGCAGCGTCTTGGATAGTTCTAACGAGTTTATCGACTTCGTCTTCTATTTCTAAAGGGGTTGTAAGTGGTACATGTAGAGATACATTTTCTTTACAGCTTTTCCTAAAGCCATCCCAGTCGGTGTTGTTATTTGTTAGCCTAGGCGCTCTCTCATTTTTTGCTAGACTTCCGCCGATTTTCAAAACGACTGCCGAGTGATCCGAACAGAGTTCTTAGCCTTCTTCTACATTTGTGAGGTGGCGAGGAACTCCTTTTGCGATAAAGAAGTCGACAAGGTCAGGTACTTTGTTTCTGTCGGTTGGCCAATACGTTGGCTTTCCCTTCGAAAGGAAAACCACGCCACGTTTCATGCTAGCTTTGAAGAGTACTCTACCTCTTGTTGAATTGCACCGTGATCCCCAAAATGTGTTTTTCGCATTAAAGTCCCCGCCGATGATAAAATTCGACCCAAGTAAGTCAAAGAGGGGAGTAAGATCGTCGTCCGCTAGCCTATACTGTGGAGGAAAATAACTCGAGGCAATATTATAATCTAGGTGACCTATTTTTACCGATACTGAAGTTATTTGCATAGAGTCAAGCTCAATTTCTTCGTTTTTGTAATGCTTAATGCAGTCTTTGATGTAGAGAGGGGATCCGCCTCTCGAATTTTCTGATGGATGATGCGCGTGGTAGTCGATGTAACCTCTAATTTTGGGTCCGGATCCCTTCTTAAAGTGTGTTTCCGAAATCAGGCATAGGTCAATATTTTTTTCCCGTAGAAATACTTCTAGTTCGTCGATTTTCTTTAAAAGACCATTTGCATTCCATGTAAGTATGTTAATGAGCTTCATATTCATGATTTGTTATTCGTTTTGCGAGGTTTAAACTCTAGCTCGCTCAGTTTGTCAAATAATACTTGATTAACTTTAGTTTGTTGCTCAAGCTTTTCCAATATCATAAATAATATTTGAGATACCGAATCTGTTGTGGAAGGTTCTGGAGGTTTGCTTTTATGTGACGCGACTTCAGCGTACGATCTTGGTCCGATGAGTGATGATTTTCCCTTTGTACTTGGAACGGCGACGTTTTCTTGCGGAGTTTGTATTTTTTTCCTTGTCAATCTCGTATTTCTGACCGATTTTGGAGTTTTCGGCTTGTCAGCTCTAGAACGTTTTGGGGTTGTGGCCCTATCTACAATATGTTGCTTAACAGCTTCGTGACGTTTTTGTAGCTCTATTGCGATTTCGCAACCTCGGTAGCTCGCCGGGTGACTTCCATTACAATTGGCGCAAGTCGCTGGGGCCTGACTGCTTACGTTGCAATCTTTTGAAAGATGTCCACCGGGGCATTTGGCACATCGCGGTTGTTTTTGGCAGTACGCTTGAGTATGTCGGAAGCCTTGGCAGCGCTTACATTGAGGTACTAGTCTACTGCCCTTTCGCTTGGGCTCAATTTTTATCCTGATATTTAGGATTGTTTTTATTTTATATATTTCGTTTATGTTTTCAATCCTATCGAACGTCAGCATGAAAATGGGAAGACCGCGCTTGACCACGGTGTCTTTTTCTCCTTCCGTACGTTGTTTTTCTTTCTTAAGTATGTTCACGACATCAAGAATTTTAAAGCCTTGGGCTTGAACATCTTCAACAATTTCTTTCTTCGTGCTTGGGTGAAGTCCCCTAGCGAAAACCCGAAGCGGCTTCTCGGATTTGTTTTCGTAAGTATACCATTGTACATTCTCGGTATTTAATTTTTGCGAAAGTGCGCGATAGGCATCAGAGTCATCGACATTGACTTCCCATACATTATTTCGAAGAGAAATTAAATTATACTTCGTCCCCAGAGTATTTTTTAAGATATTTCGCAGCTTTCCGTAGTCTGCTTGGGGTCGACATTTATTGCAGGCGGTCGGCGAATTTTTTCTTCAATTTTCGCTGTCGCTTTTTTTGACACGGTTGGTGTTTCATCGTGTTTATATACGGCCTCAACTACTGGCGAAGACCCAATTTTTCGTTTTTTGGTAGATCTTTTCTTAAGAGCCGGATTAGTTTCACGTGCAAGCTCTTCTTCGTCTGTCACGTATTCGCTTTGACGCTTCGGCGTGTCCTCACGTTTTGTAGTATCACGGGGATTCCTAAGAGCCTCGTTTTCTTTTCGTAACGAATCTACTTCATTTTTGAGCTCATGGTAGAGACGTTCCATATCTTTAAGCTTAGCGCGGAGTTTGTGGTTTTGCGCTTCAAAGCATTTAGTTTTCGCTGAGTCCCGATTAACCGGCGGACTTCCTTTCCCGGAGATGATGGATCTAGGTGATGGTGATCGAGGTACCCTTGGTTTCTGCATAAAGGGATTTGAAAGCAATAAATGGCTCTCCCCAGAATCCGTAGAGCCTGCCTCCGAAGAGGGTGGATTTGCAAGTGATGCTGGACTACCACCTGGGGTATTACTTCCGTTCGTTTTGTCCATTGCATGGTTTGTATGCGCTACGCACTCGGCATACGGAGGGTGGATTTTAGTCGCCTCTTACGACAGGCATGCCTTACCTCGGGTGTATTCTAACCCCTACCCGAAGGGGGGTCGAAAATATGTATACTTAACAGCATTTTTTTTACAAACTAAGCAAAAATATAATTGTACTGTAATGCCATGTTTCCACCGGCCACTAATCCGCGATCAATTTAAGTCTTCATTAAATGCTCTACAAATTACGTGATAAACCATACAAATTTAAATCGCCTCGGCAAGCGATCAAAAATAAATTCCCCCATAAATCTCATTCACCTCATCTTTTTCGAACGACTTTTTAAGAGTTGGAGAGTCGAAAAAGGGGGAACAGACCTTTTACCACAGCTGTCAAAATCTAACGTCTTTCACATTTTTCAACCGCGTGATGCCAAGCAAATCGCGTTTTTATATGAAAAACTTCAATAGATTGTGTAGAAGTCCGAATTATTATGTGCGTTTCGTTTGGAGTCAAAAAAATTTTGAAGTGGGTATGGGTATGTCAAAACTGACAGATCTAAATTTGAAAACGTTTCTTTGGTGGCAAAAATGAGGGGAAATTAAGGGGAAAACTGCCATTTCTCGAATCTGAAATCGCAGAATAAAATCTCGTTTTTTAGCAAGATTCATTTCCAGATTAACCAATACCAACAGACTGTGTTGACAGTTCGTTTGTTTACTTCGTGTAAATTTGGAACGGGTTGGCCTTTCTACAGAAATAAATTTGTTTTGTTTCATAAAATGTTTGCATTTAATTGACTAGTGCAAAAACTTTAATTTCAACATGGGCTTGAAATGGAAAAACTGTATTCATCCTAATCATGTTCTTCGACAGTCACAGGACGCGGTATTCGTATATTTTTAGGCGAAGAAGCACCCACGACTTTGCCGAATGTTAAATAAAATCAAGCAGGCTTCGAATTGCGTATATTATAAGGGACTTGGTGCACAAATATAGTAGCAAAAAAATAAAGTTGAGGTTTTTTAATGTAAAAACATAACAATGGCTTATTTTGTTTATAGTTTCGTCACAAACAAGAACAGAAAATTTCCCGCAATTACCCACAGAAAAATGTAAACAAACTAGGGATGGGAAACAATTTTTTCAGTTGGTACCTAACAAAGTAGGGCTGGAAAACAATTTTTTCAATTAGTACTAAAACGGAGCCAATGTACCCAGATTAATTTTGCGTTAAAAAAAATAATTTGCCAATTAAAATAAAAGTTTTTTAATGGGAAATATATAGAGCACTTTCAATTCCTAAGCAGAATATAGCTTGAATTTTCGGTAAAGTAAAAAGTGTATTTCAAGCTAGGCTGGTATAGTATGGTATATAGACATCTTCAATGAATTTTTTGAACCCTTAAATGTTTTGAACCTCATTTTCATCTTGAAAATGAATTTCAATACATACAATTTCAATTCAATAATTCAGCTCTTTTCTGGTGAATATATCACGTTGAGCAAAAAAAATATTTGTCATCATTTCGTAGTAAAACGGCAGCAACTTTAATTAAAGCATAAGAAGTTCTTTATCGAAACGCCTACAAAGTACTATTTTAAACGTTCGTTAACAGAGTATTTCGGCGTAGTATGATTTCAATACCTTAGATATTTTTGGCGAATGTAAATCAAAGTAAAAATGTTACACCATTTCGCATCGAAGTCTCTTTTTTTTGTTGCGCTAACTTATGCGTAACGATTTATTTACGCTTACGCCGCATTGTCATTGTTTTTGTTTTTAAAACAGTCACTTATGGTTATTGTTGCATAGTGCCGTCAACATATTGCTGAAATAAAAACATTATGGTTAAGTAAATTACCATTTTACCTTGAAGAAAACATAGTTTTTACAAAACATTGTACTTTTACTCCGATTGTACTTTTTTGCTTAACCCGACCCAGGACAATTGTATTGGCCTTCCCACCCTTCAAACAAAACTAAGAAATGGCAGGTCTCACCTATTCCCACCTATACTATCACAAAAAATCTCAATTTAATTTTTTGTTTGATTCAACCACGAAAAAATAAAACTTGGTTTTTAATTTACCCGATACCAAAAAAAAACCACATAAAGAACGAAAAACGGAATAAACACAACTTCTTTCCTTATGTGATTTTTTTTTGGTATCGGGTAAATTAAAAACCAAGTTTTTTCCCCTTAATTTCCCCTCATTTTTGCCCCCAAAGAAACGTTTTCAAATTTAGATCTGTCAGTTTTGACATACCCATACCCACTTCAAATTTTTTTTCGACTCCAAACGAAACGCACATTAATTTGACCCAAAAATTATTTTAATAAAATAAGTGCAAAGTGTCGAAAAAGTGTTCCGAAGATGTGATCTCCTTGAATCCGTGTACCTACCCTTTTGTGGCCGTATGCACTGTTTCTACAACACAAACAACACTTTTCTGATCCTTTCCGTGTTTTATAATTAAAATATTTTTTAGTTTACCTGGAAAGGCTGATCAAGTCTGCAACTTTTTCGTTTATAAAAACACAGGGTTGCATTTTTAAAATAGTTTTTTAGGTTTATGTGTAATTTTTGTTCATTTTCCATACAAAATTAACTTTCTCTGGCATCCCGCACAATTTCAGAGTGATGACGAGCTAGTTTACGATTCCGCAGATGAATATGTTCCTCGGCAATCGCAAGATTCTAGAAGTTCAGTTGAGATCCCGGAGACAGAAAGCGATTCTTCCGATGAAGAAACTAATAGCTGGGGCACAATGAGTATCTGTGTCTGTGTCTGTGGCTGTGTCTCGCAGTTCAGCTTACGGGAACACGTATATAGCGCCACAATGCGTATCTCGCTGTGTCTCTGATTTTAGGTGAAAAATGTGCCGAGACACAGCGACAGACACAGACACACATTGTGCCCGGCTTCTCCCAAGACGACAAAAGCAACATAGAAGAAAATTAAGGCTGTTAAAGTAAAATGGGTAACGAAACATTCGTTTGATCCGTTTGATGCAAATAACTTTAAGTTCACCGGAGTAACGCAAATGCCGGAGTTTATTGTGAAACTAGAATTGTCAGCGGATTTTTTTTATTCTTGTTTTCAAATGATCTGATTGAAAGCATTGTAGACCAATCCAATCTAATAGCTTCGCAAGATAATATAAAAAAAAAACAGCAATTATAAATAAATCCGAAATGAAGCAATTTATCGGCATATGGTGATTTTCATGTCTGTAGTAAAATTACCTGCAGGGCGGCAGTACTGGAACGTGATAAGGCAGCCTACTACATACCAAACTATGACACGCAAAAGATTTGAAACTATTAAAAAAAATCTGCACTCCAACGACAGCAATAATTTCATTCCCTATGGCAACCCAGGACATGATAAGCTTTTTAAAATTAAAAAGAGGAGTTTGTTTTTATAATTCACTCATGAATAAGGGAATATGCTACTCTTTTAATGTAAGACATCTCACGAGCGGAAAGGAATAGAAGAAGAAAAGGAGGAGAAGTACCGGTGCACTTTTTTTTTTTTTCAAAAGTTGTAAATTGTAATGAGTAGGAGAGACTGACTCTGGTAGGACATTCCACATTCGAGTTGTACGGCTTATGAAAGAACCTCTAAACTTTACTGTGCGTCCGAAAGTGGGCTCGAAGGTGAACTGATGCGCATTCGATCTTTGACGAGTATTACAGTTGAATATCTTGAGGGTAGGAATGCAATTGGCTATTTCCCTGGAACACTGTTCGTGGAAAAAGCGATAAAACAGTGACAGGCAGGAGACATTTCGTCGGTGTTCAAGTGAGTCAAAAGACTTTCCTATTATTCTGTCGCCAATAAGCTTTAACGCCCGTTTTTGTATCCTGTCCAACAGGTGAAGTGCAATTTTTGGGGCACCTGCCCAGACATGGGAGTTATATTCCAGCTATGGGCGAATGTATGCTTTATATAAAATAGCCAAATCAGAAGGGGTAAAATACTTCTTGCATCGCTTAAGGAAACCTAGGCATTAAGCGGCGTTCTTTGCAGTCTCAAATATGTGGTCGTTTCAACTTAAGTTCTTATTGACACACATACCGAGGATGGAAAGCTTTTCGGTTTCAGCGATGCATTTCATGTGCCATTCATGGAAGATGGCTGGGTGATGCGATTTCGCTTCAATGACAGAAGACAGCTTTGAGTTTTCGAAGCATTAAACTCCACTCTGTTAAGAGGTCCCCATGATACAATGCTGTTGAGGTCGGAGTTTAATGAGTTTGACATACGCTGCCGTTCCAGTTCTACGTCCGAAGAACAGGCGCGAGGAACCAAGAACGAACATAAAAAACTGAGGGTACTGTCATCGCCAAAGGAGTGAATTGGATTAGTAGTAGCAGACAAGAGATCGTTTTAGAAAAGAAGGAAGAGTGTCGGCGACAAAACCGAGCCCTGGAGAACTCCAGCGTTTATTTTATGAACTGCAGACTTGAAGCCATCCAAAACAACTTGAATTGAACGGTTCGAAAGGTAATTACTAATCCATTGAATAAGAGTTTCGTCGATTTCAAATGCACGCATTTTGGACAAGAGAGCTTGGTGCCAAACTCTGTCAAATGCTTTAGAAATATCAAGCGTAACAATCTTGCTTTCACCAAGAAGATGCAAGGCATGGTTCCACTTCTCGGTGAGATATGCCATCAAATCACCAGTGGTTTTCGTGATTCAAGTGCAATTTCGTGATAGTTAGTGCAATTGGACGATAGCTAAAGGGGGAAGAAGAATCGCCTTATTTAGGGACGGGCTGGACAAATGCTGTTTTCCAGCTACTCGGAAAGAGGCCTGAGGAGTAGGACCGATGAAAAAGCTTACACAATGGTTTTGCCAGCGTGGAAGAATGCATCTTCAGCACAGTAGGAGATATTCCATCTGGACCAGCGGATTTGTGAATGTTGAGATCCTTAGGTACTTTTTTAACTGTACGAGTGCGAAAATGAATTTGTCACATAGCGCACTCCACGCGCTCAAGTCCAGGCGGAGACATTACGCAATCCGGTAGTGTGGAGCTGGCAGCAAAATACGCTGCGAGAAGATTGGCTTTGTCTACGGCACTGACAGCTGGAATGTCATTGCAGGCGAGTGTTGGGTTGGAGGATGAGGTACAATTTTTTACATTTTTGACAAAAGACAAAAAATTCTTACCACCTTTGGGACAATGTAGAATTTTGTGCCCCAACTTTTGGTCATACAAAAACTTCACAAGACGGATATGAGCATTGCAATCGTATCTGGCTTGCTTGAACTTATTTCGGGTTATTATGGAGGGGTTGGCCTTGTAAGGCCGAAAGCAAGACTCTTTCAATTTTATCGCCTCTTTGCAGCTCAAGTCAAACCACGAATTCTCCTTCGGCTTGATACTCTTAACCCTTTTAGGGATAAAAGATCTGATTCCTAGAAGAATTATGATCTCTTATCTTTAGTTCTTATCAGTTGATGAGCAAATTATACCAACTTAAGTTCGTCATAATTTAAAGCAATACAATCCTGCAAAACCTCATAAGTGGGGCTACAAAAGTCAGGTCTTGAGTAAGGGTCGGGTTTTAGCTACGATTTTGAAATTTTTGCTGGTGAACAAAGCAACACTTGTCCTGAAGGTGCTCCCGACTTGGGTGTTTGTGAAAACGGGTTTACCCGCCTTACGGCAAGTGTATCTCAACACGTCAACCATAAAATCTTCTTTGACAACTGGTTCAAAAGTCCTAAACTCCAGGTATATCTTACAAAAATTGGACTTTTGCCGTTAGGAACTGTGCGTCTGAATGTAGAAATGCCTTCAGAAAAAGGACGTCGATTTTACACTGAAAAAATTGTTACAATAGATGGAGTTCTTCTAAGTGCCGTCACTTGGTTCGATAACAAGCCAGTCCATATGCTTTCAACTTATGTTGGGAGTGAACCAGTCACTACAAAACAGAGATATTTTCGAAAAGAAAAGCAGTATAAGAATATTAATTGCCCTCAAGCGATCACAATCTACAATAAGCATATGGGAGGTGTCGACTCATTAGATTTTATGTTGGGCTTATTCAGAATTCAGTTGCGGTCCAAAAAAGGGTACAAGAGAATTTTTTATCATAAGGCAGACATGTGCGTTGTTAATGCATGGATTCTGTGGCGAATGAACAATCTTGAAATGTGGGCAATCACCTATGTAAACCCGGCAAAGCTGCTCAGTCAAGAAAAAGAGGGCGCCCTACAACGTCTAGTGCTGATGGAACACCACGAGCAAGTCATGAAAGTCCAGATCCATCCAATCTCGAAACACCAACTCGGTCAAAACCTGCCACAGCAAAAAGAGCAAGAAATCAGAATTTTCTATTGAGTTCAGTGAGAACTGATAATTTTGACGACATACCTGAATGGCAAAAAAAAAAACGACAAAAATGTCAAAATTGTGGGTTAAAGACATCTACGAAGCGCAGAAAGTGTAACCTTTTCTTGTGCTACAACGATAAAAAGAATTGTTCGATACAATTCCACGAACAAGCAAAATGGAATTAATTTGGCCTTGGCATAATACCCCATATATGACCAGTAAATTTTTAGTTGAAATTCGCCTTAATGTATACAGACCCATATATGGGTTATATATAAACTGTTTTTTTTTCCGAAATAATTTTCGGTTTTAAATTCGGAATTTCGGAAATTACAATGAAGTGATTTTAATTTTTAGCCCAGACCCACTTTTGGGGTCTATATTATAATATATAATAAGGTCGGGTATATAGAAGTTTGTCACAGACGAACTCTTGCATTTACTCATTTGTTTTTTTTTTTTTTTTTTAAAGCTTGAGCTATTATAATATAGCCCGCTTTATAATCCAAATCAGTTTTTTTAAGTAGATATAAGGTAGTGAGTGTAACTTACTTCTCGTTCCTTAAAATAACCACAGCTCAAGCACGGAAAATACTTGACAGCGAAACTTTGCAATTAACCACGAAATGCAAGCATTTATGGTTAACTGATAAAAATAAGCAGGTCATTGTAACGAAAGCATATGCGCATGGTTTTGGGACAAAGTAAAGCTACAACATAATCTTTTGAATTCACAATGGTTTGTACACTTTTGCAAATAAGTACCCTTTGCGTCATATAACAAAGTATCTCCCTCCTGGCTTCATAGAACAAGAACACTTCGATCAATACTGTTGATAATTAATAATTTTATTAAAAAAATAAATATTTATTTTAAGTGAAACTTAAACTCTGTTTTTTCCTTGCAGTCACGCTAAGGCCTTCATAATCGGATCTGGTGTGGCATCATTCATGTCATTTAGCCGAGTGAATATGGACGCTAAACGCAAATTGAGTACCTCACAGTTCATGGCCGAACCAATTACTGATGTGAGCGAGATATTGCTGAAAGACAACGATATGAGGATCAAAGTAGAGCTCCTGATTATGAAAATCCAAGCTGACTTCTGTCGTGCCTTAGAGAACGAAGAAAACTTTGGCCAAAAATTCAAAGTTGATCGTTGGCAACGCAAAGAGGGAGGTGGCGGAATCACATGCGTTCTTCAGGATGGAGATATCTTCGAGAAAGCAGGAGTTAATATCTCGGTGGTAACAGGCACCCTACCGCCAGGGGCTGTGCAACAAATGCGTACCCGAGGGAAAAATCTCAGCGAGGGACAGTTGCCCTTCTTTGCGGCAGGAGTCAGTGCTGTAATACATCCTCGTAATCCTATGATTCCTACAATTCACTTCAACTACAGATATTTTGAGGTGGAAAACAATGACGGAGAGAAGCAGTGGTGGTTCGGTGGAGGTACACAGATTGCTATGCTCTCTTTTGAAATACTAAATGAAATTGCTTTAAGGAACCGACTTGACACCATATTACTTGGACAAAGAGGATGCAGTTTTATTCCACCAGACGTTGAAAGATGCCTGCGATGAGCACGATAAAACTTATTATCCACGTTTTAAGAAGTGGTGTGACGAATACTTCCGTGTGACGCATCGCAATGAATGCCGTGGTATTGGTGGCATTTTCTTTGACGACATCGACACACCCAGTCAAAACGAGGCATTTAACTTCGTTTCGACCTGTGCCAATTCTGTTATTCCATCGTACCTGCCAATTGGTAACATTTACAATGATCACTAGTGGGTTTAAACAATATTTATTCATTTCTTCTTTCAGTTCGTAAGCACAAAAATGATGCGTATGGTGATCGGGAACGCCAGTGGCAACTGCTACGTCGTGGACGATACGTAGAATTCAATTTGATCTATGATCGTGGAACCAAATTTGGTCTTTACACACCTGGGGCTCGTTACGAGAGTATTCTCATGTCACTGCCACTGACTGCGGTAAGTTTTAATGACTGATACTTGCTTGTTATGCAGGGCTTAAAAAGCTACTCCTTGGCCGATGGGTTATTTCTACGAACGAGATTCAATAGCGTTAAATATTTTTGCGTTTTATTGATGAAACGTATAAAGTTAATTTGTAACTCTATTGATTTGTAAATCTATTGATTAGACGAAGTCTCGTCTCGTTTATTTATTGCAAACAAAGATCTAAAGCATCTCCTCACATTTTTGTGGGCGCCATGGTTAGTGTGTAGGACCACCGTTCACGAAGTCCCCGGTTCGAATCCCGACGGGGCAACCAAGTTTTTAGTACGGTTTCCTACCTCCGTGAGAATCAGACAAACCCTGCGAGACTATGGTTTGTCATGAGAGACCTCGCTATTCGCATTTCGGATTCGGCGAAAAATTGAATAAGAGATTTGGTATTCTGCTCAAACTGTGTATCAAACAAATAGTCCAGCATCTCTTAACCTCCGTTTGACCGTTGTTAGGGATAGTGGCTTATTCCGTGTTGTATTTATTACGGCACGTATTTCGGGAACAGACGGAAAGTCTATTGCGTTTGCTTAATGTTGCTTTTAGTAAATCCCCTGACCGTAGTTTATCCTCAAGAAGTCCTGTTTGAGCGTGTCTGTCTATGCCACGTTGAACGCAGCCTTTTGATATCTTTAACTGCGAAGCAACTTCCCGCAATATTGGCCTTCTTCGATAAGTATTCGCTACTTTGTCCGTCTGTTCGTCCGTCCGTCCAATCGCGTTATAACTTCTGAACGGTAAGTCGTAGAAAGACATAATTTAGTGTGCTTTTAAACTGCGAAATATTCAGAGAACCCAACGATGGCAATTTTTTAAAGCACAAATAACGGTTTCATTACAATTTGAAGTTTTATGGGAAAATAGGTTAAATGTTTCTCAAAACTTTTTTTAAGAAGTAAAGCAGGCAAGAACAAGAAAAGTGAAACTTAAGTTAAGTAGATACTAAACTTTAATGAAAAAATTTAGGTTTTTGAAAATATTGAAAATTTGAGAAATTAAGAAGTGTTTGAGGCCATAACTTTTGAACCGCTTTGTGCACAAAGCCAACATTAAACACACGAAGTGCAGGAAACGAAGTGCTTAAGTCATATTTTCAAAAAAAGTTTCAATACTGCCGTTTTGACGCATTTTCGAAAAAAATCGCAAAAATTCATGAAAAAACGTGTGCCCCCTTATCTCCGATCTTATTTGGAGAAAACATGAAAAAAAATCATACGTGCTAAAAAATCTCAAAATTTTTTAAAATTATTGCGAGTTTTTAAAAAATTAACTAACGAAATTTTAAAGAAAAACTTTTATTTAAAAATTTATTAACGGTAAAAAAATCTTGTGCAGGTTTGGTTAAAGTACAGAACGAACAAAAAGAAAGCAAGCTGCGTCAAAATATTTTTAAATTGCCGTTTCCAGCCTCAAGTTTTTAGGCCCATTTAAACAAACGAAATAAAAAACAGCATGTTTTACCGTTTTCTGAGAAATCCACGTCCGCAGTTGGTCTGGTGGTCCGGTTGAATTTTTGGAAAAAAAAGGCCCCAAAGACGGATATTTTTCTCTCTTTTTTCTATACGGTAAAAGGCAAATTTGTTCAATAACGGACTAACTTCATCTTTTTAAAATAAAAGAAAGTTATAACAGCTTTGAAATAGCAAATGGTTTCCTAGATTTGCTTGACACACTGAAACACTTGAAACACCTTAGTTGACTAATTAAAATTATGCTGCCGGCAAATATATACAGTGCGACCTCGAGAAAACCAACCAATAGAAACTTGAGCAGTTGCTTTTATTGAGTTTACAATAAACGAGTCAAAGAACTACAGGTGTCCAAAATGAGACAAAACCTACTAAACCGCAAAATGGGTCAAATCGTCCAAAATTGATAATATAATTCTTACACTACTAAGGAGGAAAATGCTCGAATAACTTTGCCTGCTACATAAATTCACAAGCACACACATTTGTGTAAAAAGTTCAATAAATCGCGGTAAAATAACTTGCCCAACCATAGAAAAACAAACAAGAAGGGAAATCTACAAATAGCCAACGAAAACAAGAGTTCATAAAACAAAAGTTTTTTTTATGGAGTAATATTTTTCTGAGGAGTTGCAAGTATGAGTCAACAATGGTAAAATTTAAGGCGTAACTTTTGTCGAGGAGTTGCACGTATCGAGGGTTGCTTTTGTTGAGGTCGTACTGTATATCGTAAATTTTGAACCATTTATTTTACATCACCCAAATTTGATGATAAACAACAAACCTTTATTCATTTACTCCGTACAAATCCCGTACTCAAATGAAGTGAAATATCTAGGAATGACTTTAGACGCAAAACTTAAATGGATTTCGCACGTTAAAAAGAAACGCGACGAGCTTGAAATCAGGTTAAGAGAAATGAATTGGCTTATCGGAAGATTTTCGAAGCTAAGCGTTTAAAACAAACTGCTTTTGTATAAGCAAGTGCTAAAACCATCTTGGACGTACGGTATACAACTCTGGGGTTGTACTAAACCATGCAATATATCTGTTTTAGAAACTTTTCAAAATAAGACACTCATAGCAATCGTTAATGCTCCATGGTACATAAGAAATAGCGATCTACACCGAGATCTAGGAATCGCAACCGTGACTGACGAGGTAACAAACTTTGCTCGCAAATTTAGACTTCGCGGACATTGCAACAATGAAATTATCCAAATTTTGGATGAGACAAATCTTACGCGCCGACTACAACGAATGAGACCGTTAGATCTAGCAGCATAAGATGAAACCGCATAAATTGACGGTATTGTAGGTGCCTTCGTTGGAAAAAGGGTGGGTGCCTTCGTAAAAAAAAAACAAATTTGAGGCCAACTCAAACGGCGGAACGTCTACCAACACAATAGATTTGAAAAAAAAAAAATAACAAGCTTAACGTTTTTCTTAAGAAACAAATAAAAAAAATTAAACGAAAAGTTTTTTCGCCAGCCTTTATTTTAGATTAACGAAACTGAAGAATCAACCTTAAATGTTCTTTTCTGTGCACCCTGTTTACTTCAATATGGCTAAAGACTGGTAAAGTTAGAATACGATACCTGGTGGTCAAATTTAAAATATGTGAAGACTTCTAGCTATCAACACATATCTTGAAGTTGACTCTCCTTCGATGAACGAATTCGCGTTTTCCGTGTAAGTTATCAACCTGATTTGTGAATAAAATAGTTTGTCCTTTCACAAATAGCAAATTCGAAAAATATTGTTCCCACGCAAATAATTTTCGTACTCGTTTGACAAATGGGATGACAACAAAAGCCAGTCGTTGACTTATAGGTCTTCACATATTTCAAAATTGAGCCAATAATCGTCAATTGTCTGGATGGACGTGGTAATTCTTTCGTTTCCATTTTCTTATAAGCTTAAATTGTTTTATTTATCGTGCCCAAGTAACGAGCCTCATTTTGCCACACAAATTTGACCACCATCGCATTCTGACTTTTCCAATCGTCAATAGGGCTTTACGTTCACAGCCGTCAGCACCACAAGAACAAATTGAAAAAGGAACAAAAACGTGGAACTTTTGTTAATCTGAAACTTCCTTTTCTCAATTATTTCATGTCGATTCGAAACCTTTAAGCGGGGACCACAAAGCAGCCTCAGGCTTCGGCTTCGCCCCGTTACGATACGTGGGCTTTGAACCGGCTTTGCAATGACATTTCGCTCAAGGAGAGAGCTTTTATTAAAAAATACGCACACAACCCGAAAGCCCTGGTAGCTAGTGTTGAATAGTGTATACATACATAACTATGTGGAACATTCATGTCCAACTAATAAATAAAATATACGAAATTTGACCTAAAATGTAGACATGCTCAGATATTCTGCTCATATCCGTGCATCACCAACACACTTATACAAATATAGTCAAAGGCAGACTGATTGACTTCGTGTGTGCGATCGAAATCGGCACTCATTTGCTTCACACGAAGCAAAAGTTCAGCACATCCGAACTCGTGCTGGGCTTCTGACCCATTACGTAGCATTACGTTTTCTCTTTGCGCACTCTTTCTCTTTGAAAACAACATTTTGAAGCCGAGCTTCATTGTGTTAGGAAACACTGAAATCGTATGGCTGAACTTGTAAACGTCAAGCCGAGGCCAAGCCCAGGCTGCTTTGTGGTTCCCGCATTAATTATTTTTATAAACCAACAAAAACGATCGTAGAAATGGGGCAAGTTCTGTAATTTAAGTTGAGGACTATTCATTATTTTCCATCAATTTTTTTTGTTATATTTTGATAGAGATAGCGCGTTCATAGAAAGAGATGCAAGCCAAAAAGCTCTATCACTCTACTATACAGGAAATTTCCAGCGACAAAGACAGGTTTCTAGTCCGATTCGAAAGTCATCTTTAAGAGAAAACTATTTCCTCTTATAAATGTAAATTTGCCATCCAAGTACCCTGCGCAGCATCCGTTCAAAACATTGCAGACATACTAATTGCAAGGTCCCGTATTTAAGAGCCATTGCTTTTTTACACAAAATCTTTGGCATATATTATTATCACATTTCTATTATCACAACTCAAAAGTTGTTTTGGTATTAACCAATGCGACCGTTAAAACCTCAATCTTGTGGCCTTTTTGGTTGGTTGTACGGAAACGTCTGGGAGCATTCTTTTTGACAGTTCTTCTCAAATCACAAAAGTTCGTCTGAGTAAACTGTGATCATCACAATTTTCTTGTGACAGCTCAAAATCAATCACCGTCAAAATTAGCTGGTCCCCAGTTTTCGAACTGTTGGGTTCTGGCCTTTTCGGTTGGCCGTCCGGGAGCGTCCGGGAGATTTTGGACTCTCCTGAAACTGTTTTCTTGGACTCGTTTGACAGTTTTTCTTCTGGATAGAAGAGAAATTTGCTTCTGGTTTTGAATCCAGAATCAAAATCAGAAGCACACACACAATTATACATGTGTCAATGTTAAGTTGGATAAATGTCATTTGTTCCTGTAGAATAACTTTTGTTTCACAAATACAACGCTAGACAAACTTCAAAATCAAGAAAAACATGTTTGGCTGTTCGGGGAGAAGCCCCAATCCGGGAGAAGAACGCCCTGATCCGGGATCGCCAACCGAAAAGGCCATTAGTTGTTTTTTTTTAGTCTACACTTAGGTTGACTTTCTCCATGCATTAATACAAAAAAAAAAAATGTTCTTACATCACAAGACTAAATATAGCAACGACTAGAAAAGATTTTCTTGTGATCACCTTAGGCAGACGGATTATTTTGTTTGATCACATTGACGGTCAAAAAATGTGAAAATCACTGAACACCTTTGCCGATTCCACCCCAGAATCAAAACCACAAACACCAATTACTGAATAACTAGATATTTAACTCTTACCGTAGAACCACAGTGATGTAGCTGTGGCGGTAGTAGTAGCGGTAGTAAGAGCTGTCAAAAGTTAAAACACATGTATTCAGTGTATTGCGCACACAATGTGTGTCTGTGGCGGTAGCGCGTAGCTGTGGCGGTAGTAAGAGTTGGCCAACTTTTAACTTTCGTAGCGCTACACGGTGGACAGTTCAATACAAGTTAAGTAAACAATAGAGGAAAAGGACGTCGAAAAGTTTATTGAGATGGTTAAATCTAAAGAAATTTTATGGAATTTGTGTCATCCGTTGTACAAAAATATTAAATCTAGTTCAAATTAACTCGGAGTATCGGCCATTGTTTAAACGAGGTTTTTGTTCGACATAGCCGCGCTACACCATTGTGTTCAATTTTTTTCCGTACTACGCCACATGGCTCCGCGGCTGTACTACGTACTACTGCTACATACCGTTGATCAGGTATAATGAGATAGTCATCTTCGCTGGGGTGCCTCTTTTTGCCCTCAAACTCGTTTTCGGCTCTCTAGGGAAAATGCTGCCAGCTATCATGATTGTGTTAGTGGGTTGCAATGCTACTTTATGGGGTGCAAGAAAAAAAATCACTAATACAGTCAACCAAGCTGGAAGCAAGATTTGTGCCTCCAAGGCCAAAATGAGTGCGCTTGGTGCAGCTAATTTTGGGTTTTGAGTGCGTTTCAGGCTACACATTTTAGATATCGACTGCGTTTCAGGTCATCATATCGAGGATCGATTCGTGGCAATCGTTCGGAGTTTTTATTCAGATTACCGAGCAGACAAGTTCACTTTTCCGAATCTCGTGCAAGAAAGTTTGATTTTTCCTTTCAAATAAGAGTTTATTTATTATTTTTTAATGCTGCATTGTTCGCTTTCATGGAAAAGAACGAAATGAATAAATTGATTGCGAAAAACGATGAAATCTTTGTTTGTGGAGGCAATATAAAATATTAGAGTGATACACAAATTACGCTCATTAAGAAAAACTACTTTAATTATTTGCAACGGAGACATTTACCTTGTCGATTCTTTGTCGGTTGCTATAGTTCTAACATACTCTGCTACACAATGACTTAGCATTATTGTTTGCCGTAAACTCTGTTGACATTTATCATTACTATTGGGAATAACTTCATATTTTTTTGGAATGCCAGTGGAACCCTAGGTAAGACTTACGTGGAACTTAAGACTTGTGTGAACTTTGTAGGCTTTGTTTGATTGAAAAAATGTTTAAATAGTTTTGAAATAAAAATTCTAGAAAATACTTAATATATTTTATTATTATATTTTTGTTGAAAATTCATGTATTTTCTTTTTTGTGTTTGATTTTGCTTTGATGTTAAGAAGTGATTAAACTTATAAGAAAAGTTTGAGTCTATTTTGAAAAGTCTGCGTAAGATAAACTTGTCTTTAATCAACTCCTAACTTACTGTAAATGCTCACAGCATTTGTACATTCTTTCAAACGATGTGAAATACTTCGCCGGGTTCGTCCAATGAATGCCGATGACAGCTAAAACGCACAGCATATACAATACTGGTGTCTAGAATTGGATCCGATCTTTGGGTGAATGTTAGTCTTGCTTAAAAGATCACCTTTCTGGTGGTAAGATCTGTTTCACTCTGTATTGCTCAAAAATTCTAGTGACTTTGTCAGTGACGCCTTAAATATACTGGTAAAAAATGTACAGTCTTTTAAATTCGTGTAAAAGATATATTTAAATAAAGACCTAGGACCATCTGAGAGAAATACAGAAGAACGGATAGCTCGCCTGTTGATAAGCTTGAATACACTTTGAACCAATGAGATAAAATTTAACGCTTCGTAAATCCGTGTTGTCACAAGGAACAGAAAGGGGAAAAAAAAAGATTTTCAGATGATGTCAAAGAAATCAAATATAATGGATTATATGTCAAAATTTCAAACTATTGGAAGAGCTTATAATATACAAAATCTCTTGCTTTAAAATTTTCTTTTGTAAAGTTTAAGAACTTTTTTAAATTTGTACCCACCGAAGTTATTTGAATTTCCATAATGAAATAAAAATACATTTTCAAATAAATCATTTGACTTGATTTTAATCATGCCATCAATTTTATTTGCAATAATTCGCAAATAGCTAAATAAAATTTTTATTTGAATAACATTTTATTAACAAACAATTCCTGCTATTCAAATAAAAATCATTCATGTGTGATTGAAACTTTTTTTTAAAAATCAAACTGAAATATATTTTTCTCAATTTTGTGTGCAATCGCGAAAAATTTCTTTTTTGGTGATAGGATCTGTAATGAAACAAATTCAGATCCTATCACCAAAAAAGAAATTTTTGGCGATTGCACACAAAATTGAGAAAAATAAAATGTGAATAAAAACGTTATCCGTATCTAGACCCTACGTTTGTTCCTTTTATTTCTTGTCGACTTGAGACGTCAATTTATTCATTTGGACTACTATTTATAATTAGATAAATGAACTAGTAATAATTAAAACGAACTATTGAAACTATTCATGAAATCATTCGGAAACAAATAAAAAATTGAGCGAAAAAACTCCTTATTCTAAACATTGATCTAAAAGCTAACAGAGTATTGTTTAAATGTGCCTATTTATTTATAAAAAAAAAACTGTTTTCAAAATGTGTTTCGGACTACTGGAAAATTTATCAAATTCTTTTTGCAACTAATTTTTATAAGAAGTTTAGACCAGAAAGTCCCACGTAATTTTTTTATAAGAAAACGCATTAATTAATAAAATTTATGCACACAATCAAATAGCTTGATTGTTTATTTTAAAGAAAAAATTAGCAAAAAGGAAAAAAACTCCCAATAGCAAAGATTTCCACCTTCTATTTCCACCTCAATTGTGCTGAACTCTACCTATGGACTGAACTCAGCAAACCAGAATCAGATGTCTTTTGACATTTTTGTAATCAAAACAAATTCGATTTTCAGTTGACCCGATGTGCATGGCAAAAATTTATTCCTAATGGGCACTCGCTTGGGCGGCAGATTTTTCCTTTACTAAGAAGATAATAATTATTTGTAAAACAAAATAAACCAAAAAATAATGGAGGCTGTTTACTTTGTTTATATTTTTTGAGTGACTGAGACAGCAGATTATCTCAGCTTCCGCCATTTTTAAATGGATTCACTGAACATCTCCATTGCTCACTTCACATGCATTCACAGACAGGGTCAAGAGAGAGATCCCGTTACTTTTTTTTTTGCGGGTGTTTCAGGCAAGGGGATTGCAAGTTGCCCATCTCATTATATCTGATCAGTGCTACATACCACCGCTGCGGGCATTGTGGTCCCACGGTTACCCTCCAACACCCATTTCTTTACGTTTCTTATAAAGCCTTTAAAGCTTTTTTAAAGCTTTAAATTTCCGTGTCGGTGACTACGTGTAAGAAGATACAACAACAATTTACCTTACGCGATCAGCTGATGTAAAAGCTGCAAAACGAAATTGCATGGAAATGACGAATTCATGAATTTACTCACATTTGTAAACAAATGTCGGAGAATGGGTAAATTCATCAATTTCAGCTTGTGGGCAAAGCTTTTACATGTCCGAAGTAAAATATCTAGTTATTTAGTAATTTATGATTATACCCTACAGAATAGCTTTTACTTCATAAAAAGACCTTTTACCACGGCTGTCAAAATCTGACGTCTTTCACATTTATCGACCGAGGGATGCCATGCAAATCGCGTTTTTATATAAAAACTCAACCTACTCAACCTAGAGTGTGCCGATAAGGAAAGAAGTTATTGTGCTTATTCCGATCTTTAAATTGACCCAAAAATTATTTTGATAAAATTTGTGGATTTTGATTTCCGGATTTTAAATTCCAGGATTTCGGCGCCCAAGCCAAACCCTTTTTTTCCAACACGAAATGGTAATAGAACTCAAGTTTTGTTGTTCTTTTTGGAAATCCTTCAACGCAAGCTTGAATTTTTTTCTCGTCGATTCCTTCCCAGGTATTTTCTGAAATTGTGCCTCCGTCACGTCGACTTACAACTCCTTGTGTACTTATGACCTAAAGCATTGCAGTTTGATGATATCTTGCCGAATATTAAAGGGGAAAAATATGCAAAATTATTATTCCCCATTTTCATTAAGGGCCCTTCAGCGCTAAGAACAGGATAAAAATATCAGCTTTTGATATCGGCTGTCGCTTTTAAATTGGGAATACTTTTGAATCCACTGTTGTCTTAATTTGTTCTTTCTTTATTCTAAGCTTGTCAGTGGCAATACATTTTTTTTGTGTTAGATTCGTTAGCCCTTACTTTAGACAGGATCAACTTAGTGAGCTCATATTTTTTCCCTCCGCACTCGAGATTAACAAGCAAAGTCCTCAAGACAAGCGACACCAAATCTCAATGGTGGTAAAACAGCACTTGAAAAACGTATTCCTGGCCACCAATTTAAATTCAAAGTTTCTTTTCAACTACATGTTGTTCCAAGATAACTTACCATTTTATTTATATTTCTTTTTAGCGCTGGGAGTACATGCACACACCATCACCCACATCCGAAGAAGGCAAACTCGTCGAAGTTCTAAAGAATCCCCAGGACTGGGTGAAAATCGATCAAAAACTGAAGCAGCAAATTTAAAAACATCACCATTCAGACCAAGAACCTAACTGTTAAGTTGAAAACATTAAAATTTTGTATTGTAAATTGTAAATATTCACATAAGGGTGAAAAAAGAAACGCACATTGATTGTTTTGTTACTATACGCGACTTTTATTTTCCCAACAATTGCATTGCGATCATTTCAGCTTCATCGAGCGACAGTTTCTCTGCTATCTGTTTAGTCTTTTTCGTTCGCGGTTGCACTTCAGCATCGCTCTCGTCACTGGAACTTTCCGTTTTACCATTGGCTTTCCGTTTCTTTTCGTACAATCGCTTTGGCGGCCGGTGAACTAGGCTTTCTGCTTCACTTTGCTCCCCTTCTTCTTCATCTTCGTCCGAGTCACTGCTCTCAGAGTCGCTGTTCTTTACATTATACAGCTTGTCTGGATCAGGAAGCCAAGACAAGTCAACTTCATGGCCATCCTCGTCACCACTGTCACCAAAATCATCCACCTCATCTTCGTCTTCACCCTTCTTGGACTTGGTTTTCTTTTTCTGCACTTTGTGCTTCGTCTTGACAATTTCCTTGAACCGTTTTTTATCGAATTTGTCCTCTTCGCGGAGCACCTTTTTTGCAGTCTCAATATCTATGCCGCCCTCGTCTTCGTTAGCGTATTGCCTTGCAATCTCTGACTGCATCTGCTTGCGGGAATCTAGCACTTCCGTTCCGTCTTCGTTGAACTCAACCTTGGTGTTGGCCTGAATTCTCTTTTTAAGAACACGTTTGGCAAGAGCCGCTTTGGTGACTATTTTCGCCTTTCTTGCAGCCGACAACTCAGCGGCTGTCTCACTGTCTGCTGTTCTAGAAAGCTCATCGTCGATTTCGTGGTCCTTTCGCTTAACCTTGAAAAGGGCGTCTTCATCCCCAGACTCCTCAGAACTGGGCACATTAAAGTTGATGTTGTCGCTTGGAGGTGGCTTGGATTTCGACTCTTTCTGATCACTGGCATCCTCGTTCGATAATGAATCGCTATCTTCGTCAATGCCGGGTTTTTGCATGGCTGTCTGCCTCTTTTTGAATCTTTCCAAGAAACGTATTCTAGGCACTACAACGAGGCCAAGTGACTTGGCAAACTCGTCTGTATTCAATTTGCTAACGTCGAAAATCTTCTTGTTCTTCATAAGAAAAACTGACTTGACATACGAGACAAACGCTCGCTGGGCTGTCTCCTTCAATTCCTTGTTCTGAGCTAGGAAGCCCTCCATTTTGCCTCGAGGAGAAAACAGTTTTCTCGGGTCAATGTGAATTTTGTTGACCTCAATTTTTGCACTCTTCATCTCGGCAATCATAGCCTCCTCTTCACTGGGAAGCAGAACCAGCAAGCTTTCGCCACGCGCCTTGTGGCGGGCTGTCCTGCCTGCTCGATGAATGTACTGCGTGACGTCTTCGGGACAGTCCATTTGAATGACCCAGTTCACGGTGGGGAAGTCCAAGCCCCTTGAAGCAATATCTGTTGCGAAGAGCACAACAGTGCTCTTGCGGCAAAACTCTTGGTAGATTGCAACTCTGCGGTCCTGATGGAGGGTGCCGTAGAGCGCGAGTAGACTTGTGCCTGGACGAAGTTTACAAAAGATTTCATAAACATACTTGACCTGTTTGCAGGTCGAGAGGAACACGATACATTTCTGCTTTAAATGGTTCTTTATAAAGGACCACAGCATCGTCAGCTTGTCCTCAAGGTTGACCACGACATAGCTCTGCTGCAGGTTGTCTGGTGTGACAGCTTGTTGCTCAGTTGGTGCTACGTAGACCGCGTTGTCAAGGCTAAGGCGTGCCAAATCCTTTACAGATTTCGTTTGGGTGGCTGAAAATAAGAGCGTCTGTCGCTCTGGTGGAAGATTTTCAATTATTCCGTTCATAGTTTGCTCAAATCCCATGTCCAAACACCTGTCAGCCTCGTCTAATACCAGGACCTGCATAGTAGAAGCATCGAACAGTGGATTTTCGTCCATGTGCTGCAAAAGACGACCAGGTGTGCAAATGATAATGTTGCACTGATCCATGCGCTTTTTTTCGAACTTGAGATTTTTCCCTCCAATAATCAGACCAGCGGAGAAGTCGTGGAACGAGCCAATCTTCTTCAAGGTCTCGAAAATTTGGTAGGCAAGCTCCCGAGTTGGTGATATGATTATGGCTCCTACACCGTCCATGCGAGTCCATTTCTTCATAAAAAGATTCTCAATGACCTGAAAAAAGGAAAGGGGTTAGGAAGCTTTTTGAACGTATAAGAGATGGAACTCCCTACCGGCACTAGAAAGGCAAGGGTCTTTCCACTTCCAGTTTGTGCAGCTCCGAGAATATCTCTACCCTGGAGGGCGAAGCCAATACTTTGGCGTTGTATCTCTGTTGGAGTTTTATAGTTGGCACTGCGGAGGCCCTTTTGTGTTTTCCCAGAGAGCGGAAAATCTGAAAACTGCTTTACATTGGTCGGAACTATGGACTCGAGTTGCGAACGAATCCGTTCGATTTCTTCGTCGTCCTTTGGTTTGGCATTGTTTTGCGCCTTATGTTGATATTTTTTAAATTTTCTACCTTTTTGAAAGGTTTTATTCTCACTTTTGGTTTGCATCATAGAAGATATAACTAGCACAAAATAAGAAATAAAAGTTTTTCAAATAACAACATTCCACTTTTTGCACTGAAAAATCACATCTGTCACTTGTCAAATAAACAAGCAAAACACACGTGCACCTTGGAGCGTGTTCAGAAATTGTCAGCCAGTTTATACCAGTCTCACGAAACAGAAATCCAGTATATAAGCTACGGAAAAGGCGACCCTATCTCCGTCAAATTCGTCGGGCGTACTCCAAGTACTATATAGGGAGGACCAGCGAGATCATCCGAGTTTCCGAGTTTAACTGAGATTAACTCCAGAAATGAATTTTTCTGCGAATATCGTTCCAGAATTAATCTCGGCTTAGCTCGCTAAATTTGGTGGGAACAATATGAGCTTCTTTGAATAATTTTTTTATGTGTGAAATGGCAGTGGCTTTGCGTGTTTCTGCGAAAAAAATACATGTCTGAAAATGGATCAAACTTCTTTTCCTGTGTTTTTCTATGTGAAGTGAGATCTGGGAGAGCCAATAATTGCGAAGGTCGAAGATTTTGACAACTTAACTGACGGAGTGGTCGTTGGTTCCGGGATTAACAGATCTTGGTTTATACCCTTTTCACACCAATTCAGAATCTAGATTCAGAGTAAAAAGTCCCAAATCTAATTGAAATCTATTAGATTTCCCATACATTTGTAGGAATCAGAATCTAGATCAGAATCTAGATCAGAATCTAGATTCCCACAAAATCGAATACAAATGTAATAGATAGTATGTAATCGAATGTAATAGAATGTATTCGATTTAGTGGGAATCATATGGGAAACTAAAAGCAAACACACTTTTTAATTCAACCAAAAGGAGACATGAAAGCCGATAAAGTTTGTTTATAAAATAAAAAGGACAAATATTTTCGTTTTTTTATACTATTTAATTGTGTGGTGATTTTTATGTATTTGCCTGTGCTTCTTCAGTTATCTACAATTGTTTTTTATTTATTTGAGACTCTTTAACTTGTGACAACTGTGAAAAATTAGACAGTTGGTGTTCAACTGATCCAAAAGTCAACAAAATCTAAATTATTTTCGCAGTGTGAAAGGGTCAATTCGATTTTGAAATCGAATTGCTCAGAATCTAGATTCTGGCTTCGGAGTGAAAGCAGTTTTAAGCTGCGCCCAACTCAGCACTGAAAAACTGGTTCTTAATATTTAAAGCAATTATGACACTTACATTTATCCACTAATTAAAAACGATAAAATGTCCTCGGTAGGCAAAAAAGACAAATAAATGTTGAGTGTAGGACAACCTACAAAAGACGTGTTAACAACTAACGAAAAAAGCCACCAAAATTGTAAACATCGTGTGAAAATGTACTTTTTCCACATATGTGTGCGCGGTATATATTTAAAAATTGAAAAAAAAAATGAACTGTCAAAGAAAATTTGATCATTTTTATTTACGTTACGTCATGTTGCTCATTTTTTCTTACGTATCAACACAATTTTTCCAATTTTTGTAACTGTTCCGTACATACTCACTCTCATTGGAAATTTGTGTGTTAAACTTGTGTTGCTCCCCAAATGCATTAAAAATTAGAAAAAAATGAAGAAAATATGAAAAGTCATACCACCATAACACGAATAAGGCTGTACCGGCTAGTGTGGTCGCTTGTACTACAATAGTACTTTTATACCATCCAAGTCTCACAGTGTACTATTTTCAGAATAGAAAGAAATTTATGTGGGAACCACAAAGCAGCCTCAGGCTTCGGCTTCCCCCCGTTACTATACGTGGGCTAAGAACCGGCTTTGCAATGACATTGTGCTTATGAAGAGAGAGCTTTTATTAGTGCAATAACGGCGCTCTCTATGCCACGATAAATTAAAAAATACGCACACACAGCCGAAAGCTCTAGTAGCTTGTGCTGTGTACATAATTATGTGGAACATTCTGCGGGAACCACAAAGTAGCCTGGACTTGGCCTCGGCTTGACGTTTACAAGTTCAGCCATACGATTTCACTGTTTCCTAACACAATTAAGCTCGGCTTTAAAATATTGTTTGCAAAGAGAAAAAGTGTGCAAAGAGAAAACGTAATGCTACGTAATGAGGCTCAGGAGCCCAGCACGAGTTCAGATGTGCTGAACTTTTGAAGTCAATCAGTCTGCCTTTGGCTATATTTGTATAAGTGTGTTGGTTATGCACGGATATGACGCAGAATATCTAAGTGTGTTCACATTTCGGGCCAAATTGCGTATTAGTTATTTATTTGTTGAACATGAATATGTTCGATGTTCCACATAATTATGTACACAGCACTAGCTACCAGGGTTTTCGGCTGTGTGTGCGTATTTTTTAATTTATCGTTACATGCTTGGAGAATGTAGTGAATGTATAATAAAAGCTCTCTTTCTGTGAGCGAAATGTCATTGTAATGCCGAAGCAATGTATCGTAACGAGGCGAAGCCGAAGAATGAGGCTGCTTTGTGGTCCCCGCTTCATGTCCAAGTAATAATAATAAGTAAGTAGTATTAATAAAAATACGCAACTTGCCCTAAAATGTAGACTCACTCAGATATTCTGCATCATTTCCCTGAAATCAGAGAGAAGGCAGACTGATTGACTTCGTGTGTGCGATCGAAATCGACCCCCATTTGTTTCCTACGAAGCAAAAGTTCAGCACATTTGAACTCGGACTGGGCTGCGGAGCATCATTACGCAGTAATTCGTTTTCTCTTCCCGCAATCTTTCTCTTTGCCAACAAAATTTTGACGCTTTTATTGCTTATAGATTAGATTAGATTTTATTCATTCAAATTTAAACCCATAATAGTTACAATGTTCTAAATGGATAAATATACACTTAAATTTCTAAGAAGAATATTATAGGTGGATTTCCAATCAAAAGCTCAAGTATCAAATAAAGACAACTATAAAATTCAATTACTATATAAAATTTAAGTGTTTTTCATCAGAGAATGAATAAATAAAAACATTCTTTAGTTAATAAAACTAGTTTCGAATGTAGTGAGTCCGAAAACAAAAACATATATAACAAAAAAAAAAAATTTAAACTCAAAGATCGTATGGTGGAGAGGAAAAAAGAAAAAAAGTAAACAATGATAATAAAAAAGAAAAAAAAAGAAAAAATATTCCTAGAGCGCCTTATTTCAATGGGTAGTTTATTAAATATACGAGGAGCTACAGAAGAGTAATAACTTAAGAAGAGATGAGTATTGTGTGGAGGAATGAAAGCAAGACTCATAGAAGAGCTGCGAAGACCGCTTCGGATCATGATTTAATGAATATCCACTTCTTAAGAAAAAGATTTTTTAAGACTTCAGAGGCAATATAAAGGAATGTGTAAAGAGTGGGAAACTATGTTCATGACGCCTTTTTTTCCAGATTATTCTCAGCCCATATTTTTGCAAAACGAGCAAAGGTTGCATTTTGTTTTTGTGTGTTCCACCCCAACAAGTTATACCATATTGCAATTTGGATTGAACAAGACCATAATAAACAGTTTCTAAAAGTTTTTTTGAACAAAAAAGTCTCAAATGGTAAAGCGTTCTTGTAGTTGTCAGCAGGTATTTCCTTAAGGATGCAGTGTGAGCTCTCCAGTTTAACCTGCTGTCGAACTCAAGTCCCAGATACCTAAAGACCTGTATATTGCCAATGGCAAAACAGCTCGGAAGGCAATCTTTTTAAGTGTTATATATGTACGAAGTTTCCAAAAGAGATTCACAGCAAATGTCAGAGCTTATCAATATATTTTTGCAATACGCACTATGAAAAGTAAAAACTGGAGGTTCTAAATTCGAAAAAGTATTAAAATGCATGATTTTTGTTTTGTCACTAATGACTAGCTTATGAACGCGGAACCAGTGACGTAACATCTCTATGGTTGATGTCAGCTGTTAGATCTAACCAGGAGTTGATGGAACAAGCTATATCATCAGCAAACCCTATAAGTTTTCCTTTCATAAGAAGTCTAAAGATACTGTTAATGAATATTAGGAACAATATTGGTCCCAGAACAGATCCAATTTTAATATAAGAGTACTCACTAAATTTGTTACCTATTCGGACCATTTGTTTCCTGTTGGTGAGATAAGACTCAATCCATTTTAGAAAAAAAACCCTAAATCCAGCTTTCTTCAATTTGTTCAACAGGATATTGTGATAAACGGTATCAAAAGCTTTCTTGATGTCAACAAAAAGAGCTGCAGTAAGTTTCGTGCTATTGATGCTTTCATAAATTGAGCTGCTGAAGTTAAGAAGTGCGTCCTCAGTGGATCTGCCAGCTCGGAATCCATACTGTCTATCGCTAAAGAAAGATATACCATCAAGATAGGACAAAATCCTTTTTTTGATTAATTTTTCGAAAACTTTATAAAAAACTGGAAGAAGAGAGATAGGCCGATAGTTGTTGAGTTGTTTGTTGTCACCTTTCTTGAATATAGGTATAACTTCCGCAATTTTAAGCATTTCAGGAAATATACTACATAAGATACTTTTGTTAAAGATATGAGCCAATGTATCTACAATATAAAATGCAATGCTTTTAATAAATGCATTCGAATATGAATTGTGAGTAATCGACGCCGAGTTGTTTAGAGACATAATCGTTTTATACACCTCAATAGATGAAATTGATTCGTAAAAGAAGCTATGAGGCTCCGCACTTTCCATGTAAGAACATTCAGGTAAGCATAGGCTAGTTGTTATACCTGCTTCAGTCAGTGTTTTATTTGCAACGCTTGTAAAGAATAGGTTGAAGCTGTTAGCTACTAGCTTTGGGTTTTTAATATCCTGACTTTCATGCCGAATGCAAGATGGTATACCTTTTACCGTGCATCTATTAAAAAGCTCATTAACTATTCCCCACTCTTTTTTTAAATTACCTTTAACACTTGAGAATTTGTTAATGTAAAAATTATCTTTGCATAAAGGCACTTCAATAGCAATTTTCCTACAAATTTTATCATAAGCACTACGAAGTTGATTATTATTTGATTGCTTTTCACTTAGTTAGTTTTTTATTTAAGTTTTTTATTTTTCATGCGCACTGTCCGTGTACAATTTGAAACATGTGTATTGAGAGTATTTGAAAATAAATTAAAGGCTTCATTGGGATCATTTGCTGTCCATACCTCAGACCAGTTTTCAAGCATTAAATAATTAGTAAGCTCAATTAGGTTTACGTTCTTTGAATGATAATAAGAATCATTTTTTTTTTCTTTCAACGTTATTTGATTGAAAGAACAAACTGACCAGTGAATGATCAGATATTTTTAGATGCTGCTTTCAGTGCTGCTAACGAGAGACAATTTAGATTTACAATCAAGCCTTACGAAAATATGATCAATACAAGTATTGGAAGGTTGTCTTGTGGGAACATTTATGCACGCCTCTAAGCCATTCGCACTCAATAATGATTGATACCTTAAGACAGCAGGTGACTCGCTTAAGATATCCAGATTAATAACACCGGCTAATATAAGGTTCCTTATTTTTTCTCCGTTTAATAAGGAGCGTAGCTCATCAATAAATTCATTTTCACTCATATTATGAAGTCTGTAGCAACCAAGAATAACCACCTGTTCTGCATTTATAGTGCAACTTATTCTTATCATGTCTGAACATCTAAGTTCCAAATTTGCATACCCAGTTACATTATTTATAGCTCTTTCATTTATATAAACAACAATACCACCTGCAGCGTATGAGTTATTACAATTAAAGTGGCTCTTATACCCTCGTATTTCATAAGAATCTTTCTCATTATCGAAAATCCATATTTCAGATAGAAAAATTAAGTCGGGCTTGTTTAAGAATGATTCCAAGTGAGATAAAAAGAGATCGAAATTTTTTCTCAGACTGCGAATATTTTGATGTACTATAAAAAAATCATTGATACGCTGTTCACAATGAAAAACACTTGAACAAAGTTCATTATCAAAACGGCAAAAAGGAGTTATGTAGTTAAAAACATAAGTTGGATGATTAAACTTAAACATGATAAACAAATATATAGGTTTTAAACGATTAAAGTGTTAAGATCATCAAAGGAATGAATTTTAAAAACATTACCACCTTCTTCTTTCTTCATCCTAATAACCCCATTATAAGCCCATAGATAAGCAAAATTATGTTCACGTTGTATTTCTTTAGCTTTCTTGAATAAAGCTCTATTTGTTTGCGTGAGACTTTCATTTATAAAAATTGGTTTGACATCATCAGCCAAACCAAGTACGCCCGTCGAAAGTTTCACCTTCCTCTTCTTGGTTAAAATACTCCGCTTGAGTTCCAAAGATCTTAGCTTCACACATACGATGTTCGTTGGCTTTTGTGTATGCGAAGCAGAGGTTTTTTTATCACCGCTGACAGCTGATGTGCTTTTGACAGATCTCACACAGCAGGATTTGATGTCGTCATGCGTTACGTTGACCTTCAGTCCCTCTTGCAAAATCTTGACGGCACAGTTGAGTGCAGTGGCACTGTCGATACTTGGATAGCGGTTTTTGCTGTAGAGCATTAACAGTGTGTTGGAGTTTGGCGACCTTACCATGCAGTGATTTGTTTTCACTTTTTAGAGCATTGACTTCTACCATAGCATCGCGAAACATTTGTTGGAGAGTGATGATTTCAGTATATAAAACATCTAATATGTGACGGCTGCAGGAGGCTTTGGATTTTGATGGCACGATTCCGCCCGAGTAGGAGAAAGAGACAATGAGTTGTTATCAGCTGATTGCTGAACGGCGAGGTGAGAAGATTTATTATTCCGCTGCATGATGAGAGGTGGTGAGCGTAAAGAATTTCTTCTGTCTTTCTCACAAGACGTACAGCAATAATGCAAATTGTTCTTCTTCATGTAAGCCATGTCACTAGCTTGTATTTTAACACAATTTATCTGAAAGCAAACCTTACAGTCTTCACACTGAATCTTCGTCTTAGTACTTAGACGATCAACGTTTGTTCCACATATGCAAGGCATAATTAAAAACTAAAGCAAGCACGAAATATACGAATATTAATTAGTTAGTAGGCACAACAGAATATAGCAAAAGTCACCACAGGTAGAACTGAACTGAATCCTTTTGAGAAAAGGACAAAACTAAATCGATCACCACCACCTAGATCGAACATATCCGGAAAAAGCAGTCCACCGGTAAACCAGGACTCTGTGAAAATTAAGAGCTTAGAAAAGCAGAATAATGAACTCCGAGCTAAGCTTACTGAAATGGAGCGACTCTTCCAAGATCTAAAAATGGAAGTTGACTCTCTGCGAAAAGAAAACGAGGATATTAAAAATACTCGTTTAACGAAAGACTGTGAGGTAACGAAAGAGTGTGGAACACCGAACCGACCAGCAGTCGAATACTTCACGGACGAGGACGAACTTGCACTTGAGACCGATTCAGCCTCAAGGAAAAGGTCTAGCAATAAGCGAAACGCAAATTCCTCTCCCGAAGTAATACAAAAAGAAGATAAGCCCTCTGGCTCAAACAAGGCTAAACCAGAGGCGAAAATTCGTCCACCTCCCGCAATAAACATCGTCGGGATGGCAGACTTCAGGTAATTGCGCAACCTTCTTGCAAACACGGTGAGAACAGAAAACTATAAGCTTACTTCGCACCGAAATAACGTGTGGAAAGTAAATGTTGACAATGCCGATTCCTATCGCGCACTGTCTCTTAAACTGAATGCAGAAAGAATCCAGTGGTATACTTATCAAAATAAATACGAAAAACCACTGCGAGTCATTGTAAGGGGGCTCCACCCATCATGCACAAAAGAAGACGTTGTAAATGACCTAAAAACTAAAGGCTTTAAAATTATTGATGCCGTCAATATCATTAAAAAGGAAAAGCAACGCACGGAAGGAGAAAGAGACACTGTGATCAGACGCGGCCTTCCAATTTTTATGCTCTCCTTTGAAAGAACTGAGAGCATAAAAGATGTTTATAAAATAAAAATGATACTTAACATCAGGGTTAAAATCGAACCCATGCGAAAGGGCAATAGACTGATACCACAGTGTAAGCGATGCCAAGAATTCAGGCACACAAGTGCCTACTGCAAAAAAGAACCACGTTGCGTGAAATGTGCCGGAAAATACCTCTCAACAGAGTGCAAAGTTGACATAAAGGCTCCAGCATTTTGCGCCAATTGCCACGGAAACCACCCCGCAAACTATCGAGGATGCGAAGTAGCCATAGAGCTGCAAAAGGGACGAGAACCTCTTAAGGAAAGTACTAGAGGTCAGAATCAAAGCCTAGGACGTCCAAAAACTGCTAAAACTCCTAAGCCAAAGACTCCAAAGACGCCAAAGTGCGAGATTGGCAAAGGAGGCGTCGACAAAAGGCGTAAAAGCTCCAGAAAAGAGCGGCGCCAGCTCAAGTGCAGCGGAGAAACCACCACTGGTCGGACCGAAATCATACGCACAGGTTGCGGCAAACGAAAACAAGGCAAGATCGCCCACAACAGATGCAGTGTCTCAGATCCTCGCTGTAATCTTGGAGAAACTTGAGGATCAGACTAAAATCAACAAAGTTATATTTGACAAACTGAGCAAGCTCGAGTTTAAGCCTCGAAAAAATTACAAGAGAACATGAATATGAAACAGTTATTTAAAATACTAACATGGAATGCAAACGGCCTTCTGAATAAAATAGACGAACTAGAAGTATTTCTACGGAAAAACAATATTGATATTTGCATGATTACGGAAACTCACCTTAAAAACGGGTCTACACCCAAACTTAAAGGTTACAATGACTTTCACGCACATCACCTTTCGCAAAATTCGAGAGGAGGATCCTCCCTCTACATTAAGAACTGCATAAAGCACTTCAAGAACACAGAAGCTGAGCTAGACTCTATGCAGATCAGTTCAGTTTCTGTAAAAATTGACTGCTTAGATTATAACATTGCATCTTGTTATTTCCCGCCAGGATATAGACTGGTGGAAGACGATCTTGATCGTATGTATGACTTCATTGGGTCCAATTTTATCATTGGGGGTGACTTTAACGCGAAGCATATTTTTGGGGCTCACGATGCAATTCAACAAGAGGCAGATTACTGTACAAAAATAGTATGAAGCGTGGGGTGGACTTTTTCTCCACGGGTAAGCCACGGTATTGGCCAACTGATAGGAATAAAAAGCCTGACCTTGTCAATTTTTTCATCGCTAAAGGGTACCCCAAATACCTTACGTGAATTGAAGAGTGTTATGATCTTTGCTCAGACCACTCAGGATTAATCTTGAAGATGGGTGGAAGACTGGCGAAAATAGAAAGAGTGCCTAGATAAGCTAGCAAAAACATGAACTGGGACGCCTTCAGAAAGGACTGTAAGGAGGGTGTTGGCTTGAATGTGCCATTGAAAATTCGTTTCGAGTTAGAAACCGCAGTTGACAATATCATTGAAGCAATTCAGAGCGCTGCTGGGAGCAACAATTCGCCCCAAAAGAACGCAGGTAGCGCCGACGGGCATGTACGTAAAACATATCCCCTCGAAGTCGAAGAATTGATTCGTGAAAAGAGAAGAGCGCGTAGGAGATGACAAGGCACGAGGGCTCCCCCAGACAAAACCCTCTTGAACCACCTCTCTAACAAACTGAAAGGAATGTTGCAAGATCTTAAAAATCGTGAGACCAATGAATTCCTTGAAGGCTTGTCGGCGGATAGGAGCTCAAACTACTCGCTGTGGAAAGCAGTTAAGTCTACCAAGAAACCTATAATCCACTCGGCACCAATAAAAAAAACTAACGGCGAATGGGCAAGAGAAGACAAAGAGAAAGCAAATTTGTTTGCTGAACATTTAGAAGAAACATTCAAGCCTTTCGACGGTCCGCCGTTGGCTGACGTTCTAAACAACAACGCGGAACCTGATAGCTTTAGAATGAAAAAAGTTTCGTTAGTTGAGCTCCGACAGACAATTAGCAAACTTAAAAATAATAAGGCCCCAGGTTGCGACCTGATCACTGGGGAAATATTGAAAGAGCTACCAAAAAAGGCATCAGTCAAGCTTCTTTATATGATAAACGCTTCTCTTAGACTTCTATACGTTCCAAGACAATGGAAAGTTGCTGAAGTAATTATGGTTCCGAAACCGAGGAAATGCGCAAATGATAAAAAATCTTATAGGCCCATATCGCTTCTGCGGATAATATCGAAAGTATTCGAGAAACTTCTGCTAAAGCGATTACAACCAATTATTGCAGAAAGACGCTTGATCCCGGATCATCAATTCGGTTTCAGACCCAACCATTCCACAATAGATCAAGTCTACAGAATAACGCATGAAATTGAAAAAGCCTTAGAAGGGAAAAAAATATGTTCAAGTGCTTTCCTCGACGTATCGCAAACCTTCGACAAGGTATGGCACGAAGGCTTGAAATATAAGCTACGGCAAAACTTGCCGGGAGACATGTTTAAAATATTGGAAAATCATCTTGAAAGCAGACTCTTTCGTGTTAGGGGTAGTAGTGAATACTCGAGTTTCAAGCAAATTCGGGCTGGCGTACCCCAGGGAAGCGTCCTCGGTCCGACCCTGTTCCTGCTTTACACAAGAGACATACCTCTAGATGACGAGACTGTCGTGGCCACGTTTGCGGACGATACGGCTATCCTGGCAACAGGTGAATCAGTCGAGTCATCAACGAGAAACCTCCAACGAGCATTGGACAGAATTTGTGTCTGGACGAAGACTTGGCAAATCCGTCTTAACGTGAACAAGTCTACGCATGTGAATTTCACTTACAGAATGGTTAACAATTTACCTCTGTTCATAAATTCTGCACAAATGCCGTATGCGAATGAAGCGAAGTATTTAGGGATGACACTGGACGCTAAACTAAGGTGGAAACCACACGTAAAAACCACACGTAAAAAAGAAGCGTGACGAGCTCGAGATTAGGCTCAGGGAAATGTATTGGCTTATCGGAAGATTTTCGAAATTAAGCATATATAACAAACTGCTCTTGTGCAGGCAGGTGTTAAAGCCGTCCTGGACATACGGTATACAACTTTGGGGTTGTACCAAGCCGAGCAACATGTCCATGTTGCAGACTTTCCAAAACAAGACACAAAGAGCAATTGTGAATGCTCCATGGTATATTAGGAATAGCGATATTCACAGAGATTTAGGAATAGCTACCGTGGGCGAAGAAGTAACAAACTTCGCTCGAAAGCTAAATGCTCGCCTTCATGTTCATTGCAACAATGAAATGATCCATACTCTAAACGAGTATTGGTATCTTTGAAAGATTTTGGAGTTTTAGCCTCCGTCCATCCTAGTATTAAAAAAAAAAAAAAAAAAAAAAATTTGACGCCGAGCTTCATTGTGTTTAGAAACACTGAAATCGTATGGCTGTAATTGTTAACGCCAGGCTGAGGCCAAGCCCAGGTTAATTCGTGGTTGCCGCTTTATTCTTGAACGCTATCTGCATTATCTTTTCGCCTGTCAAATACAACGAGGGATAAAATGTATGTGAGCAAATTAATTAGATTTGCGTTAGAAAGAAAAAGAGAATGCTTTATGCGGCGTATCATGAATAAAAGAATATAAAGATTACGACACTCGTTTGTTATGACATTTGTTTGACAGACCTACCTGCAAATTTGACGTCATGGGATGGAGCTGTCATTTAGTTTACCCGCGGAAAAAATCAATCAATCTGTACTGGCCAATCACAGATCAGCAATCTGTTTTGCTTCGAATCCAATGACGAGCCTGATCCTGATTTGTGAATGAGCCATATTTTTTCCGAAGTCTCGTAATCAGAGGTAGCGGAGTAGAATACGCCAGGTAATCAACTCCATTAACTACGCGTAGTTGATTGGGTAAACTACGCCTCTGATTGGTTAATTAGCTACCTATATTTGTAACACGTCAAAATGTTAAATTTCCAAAAGAATTAAAGAATAATAACCGGATGAAAACACTGAAGGTCGTGAAAAGAGCCGAATGTGTAGCGTATGAGCAAAATCAATGAGTTCGAAATTTAATAAAAGACAAATGGTGATGCTGGGATGAAAGTAAACGTGAACAAATCGGGTTCACGTTGTTCTCTTGGGTTGGTGGCGGAGGGGCTCGCTCCGCGTCCCTTTTAAAGGATAAGCGGCCCTCGAAAATGATGATGATGATGATGATGATGACAAATGGCGATGCGTTTACAATTCATTCGTTCCTTTTTTAACCATCGTCATTCTTACTGATTTTGTTCTTTCAGTCATCGATCCAAAGTCAATCACCGTTCCTCCGTTCAATCGGGATTGACTTAGCAGCAGTCAGCATGTAATACACATTTTTCGAAATCTCGTAGCAGTTTCGCTACGGTCATCGATGTAGGAATGGAATGTGTTAATATTGTGAATGATTGAATTGACCCTTCCTCTTTCTCTTTCCTTTTGTTCATTTGAAAGAAAAAAGGATTAATATTGTGGGAACGATTGGTTTTACTTTTTCATTCATTTCGTTCCTTTGAGGATTGATATTAGGAACGATTGATTTGACCAACCGGGATTGCAATCACCAATACTTTTAGAGGAACGGGTTCAAAGGATCGAATCAATCACGATTGGACCAGCTCTAGTTCACAGTAGCCTTCCATCCTCTGCAATCCTAGGCATGCTGCTTCCAATTGTCCAGAGCAAGCGCTCTGGCATCCGCGACGGCTTGGTCCTTAAAACGGAGGTTCGGTCTTCTTGGTCTTCTCGAGCCTGGGGCTTGGATTCAAAGACCCTCTTGGCTGGAGCGTTGTTGTTAATTCGCTCGATGTGACCGAGCCAATGTAGTCTTCGCGTTTTGGCTTTTTGAACGACATTCACATCTTGGTACAGCACATAGAGTTCGCGGTTATATCTTCTTCTCCATTCGACCTCCTCGCACACAGGACCATAAATTCGCCGCAGAATTTTTCTCTCGAAACAGCCAAGCATAATTGCACCTTCTCTGCTTATAGTCCAGCACTCGCCGCCATAAAGCAGAACTGGCAGAGTAAGGGTTTTGTAGAGCTTACACTTTGTTTTTCGCGAGAGGAGCTTTGAATCCATTTGTTTTGCCAAATCGAAATAACAGCGGTTTGCTAGGGTTATTCTTCGACGAATCTCCACAAGGGTATCGTTTGTGGAGTTGATGTTAACTAACTAAAGTTAATGTTAAGGCAGATAAACTCCGTAACTACTTCGTAGTTGCTGCTACTAACAGTGACGTTTTGTCCTAAGCGGCGGATGGATGTTTCTTTGTTTGTTTATAACATATACTTGGTCTTATCCATGCCAACCAAATTCGCCTGTTCTTCAAAGGCTAAGGTCAATAAGGACTTCCAGTACTAGTCGGGGTATTGGAACAAATATGGTGGCGGATGAGCCCCTGAGTGGGTCAACGGCAGCTCTCACATCCCCGCAGTGGGTTACTGACTCTAGTGTACCAGGCCCGCTGTCCTAGAGTTGAAACATGGAACTGGCTCTCCAAGTTTTGGAGGTTGTGCCGCAGGGGTAACTTCCCGGCCACGAAATAAAGTGAAGTTATGAGAGGGGAACAAGTAGCTTCGGATAACATAAACATTAATTTATTCTCAATTAAGTTTAATATTAGCATAGAAATATCTAAGTGTGAAATTGACCTCTAAAGTTGGGCGTGGCGAAAGACTTTGCATGAACGAAATCCGAAATAGTGTCCGGTATACTTTGTGTGCTAAATTTTATTTCTTATTATATCCTTAGTAAAGCTAAAAAGCAGTCGAAATTCATGTTTTTCTTGAAATTTATAGGTTTTTATGGAATTCTGCCTCTAACTGTGGGCGTGGCCCAAAGCTTTGTAGACCCAAATGTAGAACCAGATATTTTTTATATAATATATTAAGCAAACATTTTTCGATTTGGAACAAAAATATTGAAAAAATTGCATTTGAAGGCTTAATCTTTAAAACGATGCCACGCCCACTAGGGGCGGTCTGCCGATTTCGTTTCATTTTTACTTTTTGTATCTTATGTGAAGTGTCAAATTTCAGCTTTTCACGACGTCTTACAGTTTTGAAAGCACTGCAGGCAGTTGCACATTCAGACCGATTGCCGGCGTGTCTGTGGGTGGATTCGCAAAATTTTAACACTTGTATTGCTTCGGATGACAGAGAGCCTACGTTAAAAATTTCAGCTTTCTAGCTCAAAATTTAAGGCCTAAAAATTGATGACATACGCACGGACGGACAGACATGGCTCATTCAACTCAGAATTCGGTCTCGATCATACGGCCCTAAGGTCTTGGGGGTCTATCGTTATTATTTCTCTATGTTAGATTTTCCTGTATCAAACTTAAAATACTCCATTCCTGTGGATAATAGAGTATAAAAAGTAGCAAAGTGGATGAAAGAATAACTCAAGAAAAGATTGGGTAAAATTAAGCCAGGTCCCCAGGCCTACAAAGGTATTAACATGCTTATAGGCAAGTCGGCGTTGGGGACTAATTCAAAAAAGTTTATGCAAAAACCGATAGTCTGGACCCACATTCTTAAAGGGAAATTGAAGTACGACGAAAATTCCTCGACTCAACCACCACCCCCACCCCCAAATGTTTTCAACAACAAGTGAAATATCTTACATTATACAAAGTTTCAACAGTTAAAAATCTGAAGGTCCGGATGGTATCTCAAATTTTGTACTGATTGAAAATTTCGAATTCAGCTGTTGAGTTTCTAACCATTATTATCAATAATTGTTTGAATAATGGGTATTTCCCTCTGGGTTGGAAAATAGCCACTTTTATTCCAATTAGAAAAAAACTGCACTTCTCTCATGTTACAAATTTTCGGCCTATTTCATTACTTTCTAACGTAGGCAAAATTCTAAAAAGAATAATAACTTACAAAATGGACGAGCACACGGACAATTCATTTCTCTACATCCCTGAATATCAGTTCAGGCTTAGGAAGGGGCACTCAACTACCCATGCACTAAAGCTAAGGTTACATAATGATGTAACAATAAACCTAAGAAACATAAAATGTACAGTGGCATGCAGTCTAGACGTCGAAAAAGCCTTTGATCATGTGTAGGTATCTGCTTTACTCTACAAGCTCTCCGAAATTGGATTCCCTCCAGAACCACTTAAAATTCTTTTGAGCTTTTTCAAAAACAGATGTGTCGCCGTTCAAATCCAAGGCCATAAATCGGAACTCATACAAATACTTTGAGGCGTTCCCCAGGGATCAATTCCTGGTCCTAGGCTTTTCAATGATTTTATGCATGACTTTCCGCACATTTCCACCAACCCTGGTATGCCAAACTCGACAGCCCTGTTATATGCTGATGACACCTTGGTGTATACTCACTCTGATTTTCTCCATGATGCCTTACGATCACTTAAGAAGCACCCAGAAATAATTCAAACGTTTTACTCCAAGTTGGGAATAAAGATAAATATTCCGAAGTCTGAAGCAATTTGTTTTGGAAACTCATATGGGATATGGCAGGGGTCACCTAGGAGCAGTGCGGGATAGTAAGCATCTATCGTTGCAAATTTGCGGCAAAGAAATACCTTTCAAGAACAAGTTAAAATATCTCGGCGTAAATTTTACAAATTTATTCAAATTCAACAACCATGCAAGACTACGCAATTAAAGTTTCAAATATACTCACACCATAATTAAGACACAGTGCTCTCCAGAACAAAACAAAATTATTATTTTACAAAACCTTGATCAGATCGATCCTAGTTTACGGTTTCCCATGTTGGTTTTCGATTTCTAAATCAGTCGCAGTAGAATTAAAAATTCTCGAAAGGAAAATCCTTAGGTTCTGTCCCTAAAAACTTTCAGTCACGAACAAAAAGATTCCCTAATAATTCAACAATTCACAACGACGCCAAGATACTCCCTTTAATGTCTATGGCCACTGATCGGACTACATTATTATCAATAATTCTTTGAATAATGGGTATTTCCCTCTGGGTTGGAAAATAGCCACTTTTATTCCAATTAGAAAAAAACTGCACTTCTCTCATGTTACAAATTTTCGGCCTATTTCATTACTTTCTAACGTAGGCAAAATTCTAAAAAGAATAATAACTTACAAAATGGACGAGCACACGGACAATTCATTTCTCTACATCCCTGAATATCAGTTCAGGCTTAGGAAGGGGCACTCAACTACCCATGCACTAAAGCTAAGGTTACATAATGATGTAACAATAAACCTAAGAAACATAAAATGTACAGTGGCATGCAGTCTAGACGTCGAAAAAGCCTTTGATCATGTGTAGGTATCTGCTTTACTCTACAAGCTCTCCGAAATTGGATTCCCTCCAGAACCACTTAAAATTCTTTTGAGCTTTTTCAAAAACAGATGTGTCGCCGTTCAAATCCAAGGCCATAAATCGGAACTCATACAAATACTTCAATTCCTGGTCCTAGGCTTTTCAATGATTTTATGCATGACTTTCCGCACATTTCCACCAACCCTGGTATGCCAAACTCGACAGCCCTGTTATATGCTGATGACACCTTGGTGTATACTCACTCTGATTTTCTCCATGATGCCTTACGATCACTTAAGAAGCACCCAGAAATAATTCAAACGTTTTACTCCAAGTTGGGAATAAAGATAAATATTCCGAAGTCTGAAGCAATTTGTTTTGGAAACTCATATGGGATATGGCAGGGGTCACCTAGGAGCAGTGCGGGATAGTAAGCATCTATCGTTGCAAATTTGCGGCAAAGAAATACCTTTCAAGAACAAGTTAAAATATCTCGGCGTAAATTTTACAAATTTATTCAAATTCAACAACCATGCAAGACTACGCAATTAAAGTTTCAAATATACTCACACCATAATTAAGACACAGTGCTCTCCAGAACAAAACAAAATTATTATTTTACAAAACCTTGATCAGATCGATCCTAGTTTACGGTTTCCCATGTTGGTTTTCGATTTCTAAATCAGTCGCAGTAGAATTAAAAATTCTCGAAAGGAAAATCCTTAGGTTCTGTCCCTAAAAACTTTCAGTCACGAACAAAAAGATTCCCTAATAATTCAACAATTCACAACGACGCCAAGATACTCCCTTTAATGTCTATGGCCACTGATCGGACTACAAAGAGATAGCCTTCTCTCACTCTGCAACCCCCTGCCCGCTAAAACCCGCAAAAACACCTACAGGGAACGAAACGGAACGTAGTGGAATCTGCCATGGGACTTGCCTTTGATTTCCTATCTGTGTGAAACACTTGCCAGCTGGAAGTGTAGTAGTGTGCCAGGCAAGGCACAGAACACATATGCAGTCCCCAGTCAGTGGAAGCTTGGGGGCAAAAAGAGAATTCTTGTGCCGAGTTGGCTATCTCTTTATTATCTGATTAGTGATATGGCTTATGCTAAGCTTCCAATTGTCGATGAATTGCCAAAGTTTGACAGCTCTCCTCTTTGTCAATTATCGACACTTCTGCCATTTCATTTCCACTTGCGTCTTTAATTGTTACAAAAAAAACAATGAAAAATCCTCAACTTTTGGTACGGAAACTTGCGCGATTTCAACGTTAGTGGCTTGAAAAAGCAAATAAGAAGCGGTTGAATCGGTTTGAAAACATCTAAAACATTTGGAATTAAAATTTAATTAAAATTTATTTAACAAATATACACTTTAAGATGTGTTTCTGTGGCGGCAATATTGAGAAATAACTTTTTTTTGTTGTCTTTTTGTGCGGGCTGCGTAAGAGTTTTGCCAAGCAAACGTTTATCCTATAGGTTCTGGGGTATTGCCAAATACTTTTTAAAATTATTTGTAATCGATTCGAAACTATAAAATGTTTTTATAAGCAAAAAAAGCTCGTTGAAATCGGGCAAATTCTGTAGTAAAGGTTAAGGATTATTCATTGTTTTCCATCAACTTTTTTAGATATAGCGCGTTCATTTAAAGAGATGCAAGTGGAAGACCTCTATTCATTGACAAAGAATTATTGACAAACACCTCGGTCAGTTCAAAGACAGCCATTTCTACTTCCACTGTCAATTTGGAAAAGGCGTCTAGTTGACAATGAAATAATTTTGACAGATGCTGTTTTCTTTGTGTGAAGTGCTTCGATTGAAAGTAATTTTTCTGCAAAAAGGTTTGTATTTTCAATTCAAAATATTATTTTAAAATATTTTCAAAACTTAAATTGTTTTTCTTCCCTCCCCATAGTTTAACCATGCTTAAAAGAAAACGAATTTCTCTTGCGTCCTTCGTGGTTTTGGGTGGAATCCAGTTCGACCTTGAAGCAGAAGATGAGGCAGTGCAAAAAAGGAAGAAACCCGAGTTCTGGATCCAGAATTTGTTTTTGGACAGAGATTCATGTGGATACTACGCAAAACTCTGGAATATGGAGCCGAAACTTTCAAAAGAAAAATGCGCATGAGCAAGATTGATTTCGATTTCGTTTTGGAGCTTTCCCACTCTTCGTTTCGCTGCTTTTTCTTTAATGTTTCTACGTGGATAAATTGTTCGTTGTAATTAAAGATGTAGAAATGAAAATAAAGAAAATTAGTTTTTACCTGGTAGTTCCCACGAAGAGCGTTCCATCGTAGTATTGTCTCTTGCTTAGGAACGCTCATAGTCTTGGCGATCGTCTCCCACGAGTTGGAAAGCATATCCTGGTTTTTGTAATTCTTTCCATTGGAGTCACACAGATTGTCGAAAGCTTCAACATTATGAATGAGAGCAGACGACAACTCCATGCTCCATTCGAAGTTGAACTTGCGAATGCGACTCTTTTTTAGTTCGCCTTCTACTTGGCTTGCTTCCTTTCTAAACACACTATATAAACACTATTATTAAAACTATTGAAAATTATTAGTTTAAGAAAACAGCAATTAAAAAACAAACTTCAGCATGCGCGGTTTGTCAAGCTGTGGGTCTTTGAATGACAAAATGGGCAATATGTATGCCAATTAATTTTCAGTATCAGTTAGGTTAAAGACAAAGTGAGCCATTTCCACTTGTCTTGCAAGTTCATTGCCAATCATTGACAAACGCTTCAGTCAATTCAAAGAAACACTATTTCGACTTGCCAATTTTTAAATATAACCTCAAAATACGTCGTTTGTCGATTACAAATCGACAAGTGGAAATTTAGCATTAGGTCTTATGAAAAAAATGATTGATTAAATGAGTAATAGGCCCCATACACTACACATACCTGCATGCGCATACAGTGCTTGCGCATGCAAACTGACAGTGTATGGTGTGAACTGTGTGTTTGTGCAAGCGGTATGAGCAATATCAAAAAATTTTGATATTTTCTTGTATGTGCATGCAAGCATGAGTGGTGTGTGTGCTACATTTACTCAGTCGAGGGATGATTCTGACAGAAGCGGACGTCTGGAGACAAGATAACGTTGAAATTTCGATTCTTGTTGAATCTTTTTTTTGCTTTTGCGTCGAATTTTGTTGTTCAAAAATGTCGCTACTTCCTACTTTTACTTTTTATTGCTAAAGCAATCAAAATTGCCGCAGCAGCTGTGTCGGAGCTTGACATTTTTAAAAGTGTTCTGTTCAGCGGTGAACACACGACTGAATATTGTACAGTTTGCATGCGTAGTGTGTGGGGAAAGAGTGTTTGCGCATTTTTGTGTTCGTGCATGCAGGCATGTGTAGTGTATGGGCCCTATTATTCGGAGAACGATATCCGGGAAATATATACCTCTCAAAACGGCATTCCATGGTATGATTCGTATAATCCTTCACCAATCGGAATTGTGTCGGATGAAGAACTCTCCATTAGCTCAGACTGCACTCTACCAATGTTTTACCAACAAGTGGCATATGGCTCAAATCGTGGCCTGTGGGTAGTTTCTAAGAAATAAAATCCATCAACCTGCTTAGCCTTGGCCGATGGCTTGACCATCAACCTCCCCATGCTGTATCTTACTATACCGTTGGATTTCTCTAGGTATGGTAAGCAGTCCCTGTTTACTTACTTAAGGTTGCGCTACAGTCCGGGGTGGACGCTGAGGTCCCCTTCCACTTGCGTGCGCCACCTGAGTCTCGGTGCTCCTCTACCGCGCCGTCCCTGCGGTGTGGATTCGAAGATTTTCCGAGCCGAGGCGTTGGTGTCCATCCGCTCTAGATGACCCAGCCATCGTAGACGTTGAGTTTTGACTCTTTTGGCTATAGGTCGGTATCGCTGTACAGCCCGTACAGTTCGATGTTATATCTCCTCCTCCACTCTCCGTCTATGCAGACGGGACCGTAAATCGTCCGAAGAATTTTCCTCTCGAAGCAGCCTAAAGTGTTTTCATCCGCCTTTGACAGGGTCCATGCTTCTGCACCGTAAAGCAGGACTGGGATGATGAGGGTCTTATACATGGACACTTTAGTTGCTCGAGAGAGGGCTTTGCTACTCAATTGCCTTCTTAGCACAAAGAAACAGCGATTGGCAAGAGTTATCCTTCGTTTGATTTCAGCGCTGGTGTCATTGTCTGAATTGATAGCGAAACCCAGGTAGACAAAGTCCCTAACTACCTCAAAGTTATAGCTGTCGATGGTGATGTTTTGTCCAAGACGTCGGCGTTGGGTGTATTTTCTTGATGACAGCATATACTTGGTTTTGCCCTCATTGACTGCTAAACCCATATTCGCCGCTTCCGTCCCAATACTCGTCTCGTCTGCGTATGCGAGTAGTTGAACGGACTTTTGAAAGATTGTACCTTTGGTGTTGGCGCGAGAGTTCTGCACAATTCTCTCAAGTATGATGTTAAAGAAGTCGCATGACAGCGCGTCGCCTTGTCTAAATCCTTTTTTGACATCAAAGGGGTCGGTGAGGTTTTTGCCGACCTTGACGGAACAGCGTGAGTTTTCCATCGTCATCCTCCACAGGCTGACGAGTTTGGCAGGGATGCCAAAACTAGACATTGCGCTATATAGCTCGTCTCTATAGATGCTGTCATACGCGGCCTTGAAATCGATGAAGAGGTGGTGTGTATCGATTTGGAATTCCTGGGTTTTCTCCAAGATCTGCCGCAGTGGGAATATTTGATCGATGGTGGACTTTCCTGGCCTAAAGCCAAACTGATATGTGCCTATCAGATTGTTGACAAACGGCTTCAGGCGTTCACACAGTACAGCAGAAAAGATCTTGTATGCGATGTTAAGAAGACTTATGCCTCTGGAGTTGGCACAACTCAGATAGTCTCCTTTCTTCCCCTGTCTCTGTTTAGCGCCAGCAAAAATGCTGCCCGTGCTGCCCTGTCTAGGCCCTGTTTTAAGGACTCTCCACGAATCGGCCTTCAGCCCCAATGATTTTTCTGGGTACGTATAGGGACACGGAACCCATGCCGCCGGCAGAGTGTATCTACTCCTCCAACTATGCTATTGTTGTGCATCTTAGCTAGATGTCCTTCCAAGCTTCGCCCACCTCCAAAGTGAAGCGGCGAAGGAAGTCCACCGAAAGCTTATTTCCACAAGCTACAACCTTGCGTCCGCCCTCCCTACCAGTACCATCAAATTGAAGCTCCCCGTTTCCTGCGGCGGATAGTTCCTTTCACAGAGCCTCCTGGATGTTCTCTGATATGTTTCCACTTGCCGATTGTCAGATGACCGCACAGTTTTAAATCGTTAACTACAGCCACGAGAAGCTCGTCATTTGGGTCGCTTGGCTTCCGACGGAAGGCAGATGAAGTACAAGCCTTCATCTTTTTTGCATCGTTTAGCTCCACGACGTCATCCGATCTGCTTCTCTTGCTGCTGAAACTGTTTTTGACATTAACTATGCCAAGTTCTATACAAGTTTGTCATCTGGTTTTGATATACTTGTCAACTGGGTGAAAAAGTAAACAAAAGCTAACCAATAAAACTAAGTGCCTGTTTTCATTTGGTTAATCCTAACCTTACCCAAATTTTATTTCTCAAAATAAAACGGAGGTTGAAAGGTGGTCACCACACTGGCGCTTCCCCTCACCATAGTAATTCTGACACATCAGGTTAGGATAAACCAAATGAAAACAGGCACTAAGGCGGAAAAACGCACTTTCTCTGTATTGAATTTTTTGTCAGTCAAGAAACAGTCAAAACATTCAGATTTGACGGTATTAGTGATGCCAAATATCTTATAATCAAAATTTTTTTTGTTTTCATTTTGGCTGCAATGAAACTAGGCACCAAATTTAGAAATAGAGACATCGTGCAGTTACTGCAACCCCTGCAGCACTTGTCAGATATAATGAGATAGGCGACTTGCAATCCCCTTGCCTGAAATACCCGCAAAAAAAGTAACGCGATCTCTCTCTGGACCCTGTCTGTGAATACAATGTGAAGTGGGCAATGGAAGTGTTCAGTGAATCCATTTAAAAATGGCGGAAGGTGAATTACTTTGACTTCTCAGTCATTAAAAAAATTTAAACAAAGTAGTCCGACTCCAGGGTTTTGGTTTATTCTGGTTTAAAAAATCAGTCGCAAACAATATAATCCTTCAATGCAATGCTGTTTTTTTTATCTATGCAATTTTTATCTCTTTGGGCATGTCGATTCCCTGTGTTGGCCCTGGCCACTAATAAGTTCTTGCACATAGATTAGCGCCATTGGTAGATAACCACCATTGCACATAGATTAGCACCAAAAACATTTATATGCCTTTTAGGAAAGGAAAAAGCTGCCTTCCAAGCGAGTGGTTTAAGTTTTTTGCGAAATGAAAATCAAGTTTATTTTGATTGAAATGTCAAAAGACAGCTGATCCTCGTTTGTTGAGTTCAGTCCATAGGTAGAGTTCAGCAAAATTGAGGTGGACATCAAAGGTGGAAATCTTTGCTAGGTGGAGTTTTTTCCTTTTTGCCTATTTTTTATTTGCACACATTTTATTAATTTATGCGTTTTGTAAGAAAAAAATTACTTCCGACTTTTTGGTTTAAACTTCTTAAAAAAATTAATTGCGAAAGGAATTTGATAAATTTTTTAGCAGTGCAGAACTTATTTTGATTTTTTTTTTAATGAATAGGCACATTTAAACTATACTCTGCTAACTTTTAGATCAATGCTTCGATTGGAGTTGAATTGCTTAATTATTTATTTGTCATCGAATTTCATGAATAATTTCATTTTAATTATTACTAATTTATTTATCCAATTACAGAAAGTAATCGAAATAAATAAATTGACGTCTCAAGCCGAAAGGAACAAACGTAGGGCCTAGACATGGATATCGTTGATATTCACATGAAACAAATTAAGCCGCGTTGTCACAAGCAACGTAAAACAGAAACAGAAATAGAATCCCATAGATTGGGGCATATGCATAAACTGTAGTAAATACTTTTACTAGCAAAATTTTAAGTATTTACTTGTTTTTGTGTGCATAAAATCATAGTAGTTGCTGTGAAAAAAAGTATTTACTACAAGGCATAGTATTTACTGGCATCGGATGAATTTTGCTAGTAGATACTTATATTGATACGCATAAAAACCTAGTAAATACTTTTTTGTCTAGTATTTACTGGGAATTTCCAAGTTCCTATAGATCAACTTGAACATGCGCTAGTATTTACTTTTTCATATTGCTTGCCAGGATTCATAAGTCGGTAGTCTTTTAAGGGGACTAGTTTTCACTGATTGTCATTGTAAATGGCTAGTTTTTTGCATAAGTCAGGAAAAGTTTGCAAGGAGCGAAGAGTGCCTGCAGAAAATAGTTTCAAAATGCTTTACCGCTTTGAAAAAGAAATGATGGGTTTCTCTCAGCATCCATTAGCATAAGTAAAAGCACTTCCCACTCCTTCAGTTCTATGCTTGTTTCCTGTTGCCTTTATGTCCGACTTTTTTTTAACGTCTGTCTTAATGTTATTTATTCTCTTTTTTTTTTGTTCCTCCGTCAGTAGAATGCCAGTTTCCAACTGAAATTCCTTGACAAAAAGCTTTAAAGCTTTAACCTTTGCTTTTTTTCATGAGGCTGTTGCGATTTGTTCAAAAGCACGTTATGGGTTTGAGGCACTTTGACAAACTCTTAAGGCCTGGAAGATTCGTTTTTCGCCATAGTTGCAGAGGCGTTATTATTTTTGGAAGTGCCTTTACTTTTCGAGCTCTGACTTATTAATAATAACCCTTTTTAATGCTTTTGCCTTTATTAAATACGTGCATAGCAATTTCTCGCAATGAAAAAGAAAGTGATAGAAACATAAGTGCCTTATTCCTCAGAACAAAAGCACTACTAGTCCAGTCAAATTAAGACTTTACATGCAACGTTTTAAGGTAGCTCCGTCATCTTTTAACTTTAAAGGATTGTGGGCTGGTTAAACCGAATCTGATATTTCCCAACAAAATTTCTTGGCGCAACATTGAAAAAAAGGTGCAAAATGCATTTTCAGTTTTTTGCACATTACTCCTAAGCTATCAACTTTTCATGATAAGTACCAAGAATTATAGCACAAAAAAATTGCAACAACTTTTACCTTCAAAGATTTTGTTTCCAACTTACCGTTTGCGCTTTAACGCAAATTTATTTTCTTTGACTGGAACGACTTTAAATGTACGACTTAATACTAAGTTAAAAGATTTCCGATTTATACATATTTTGGATAACATACTCGCATTTTTATTTATAAATACATTCAGGAGCTCAAAATCCATTAAAATAGAAACAAATCAGAAAAACCCCAAAACTTTCTCGCTAGGGGCTATTGAACTTAATTTGAGTATTATACATTTTTTTATATTAAATACCATTTTAAATATACCAATACCAATTGAGAAAATTAATTTTTAGCGGTCCGTCCAAAAATGGAAAAAGGACCTCTTATAACCTCTTATAACCTCTTATAAAGGACCTCTTCGAACGGAAAGTCGTAGAAAGACAAAATTGGGTGTGCGTATAAACTGCGGAAATTGTCAGAGAATCCAAAGAGGGCAATTTTTTTTAAGCCCAAATAACGGTTAAATTACAGTTTGAAATTTCATGTGAAAATGGACTTAATGTTTTTAAGTGTTTTTTTCAATAAGTTTAGTAGGCAAGAACTAGAAAAACGAAACTTAGGTTGAAGAAATACTAAGCTTTAATTAAAAAATAAAACTTTTCGAAAATATCAAAACGTTTTTGAGAAATGAAGAGTCGAAAATGCATGACGTTTTTCAAAGTGTTGGAGGCCATAACTTTTGAACGGCTTATCGCTCAAAATCAATATTGGACCAAAGCAACTCAAAGTAAACCAAGTGCTTTGGTCATATTTTTCAAAAACAGTTCGAGTACTGCACTTTTGACGCATTTTCGAAGAAAAATCGCAAAAATGCATGAAAAAAACGTGTATTATAAAAAAGGTCAAAAGAACGCATGTATCCCCCTCTATCTCCCAAGCGGTATAGAGTATAATTTTTAAATTAACACCGGGTATAGTCCATCTTCTTAAATTTTATATAAAACTATAGCAGACTTCGAACATTCAAAAACTTCGAATATTTAACTGAAAAACGTGAAAACATTTATGAAAACTATTTTTTAAAGATTTTTTAGTTCCTTAACGGTTTTGACCACCTTGTTAAAATTTTTCTGAAGTACGTATCTAATGTTTAAAAAGCAAGCGAAATGCATTAAAAACGTTTCAAAATTGCCGTTTTCGACCCTAAGTTTTTGAAACAGCATATTTTTATCGTCAAAAAGTGTAACGGTAATTAATAATAATCGAAATTGCTGTTTCATGGGTTTTAAATCATAAAAATCCTAAAGAAGGAGTATGTTCTTCCCTCTATTTTCGAAACGGTAAAGCTTTTTGCTAGCCTATTTTAAGAGTAACGAAACCCAATATAAAATCACATAATATAATATATAAATTATTATGTTGGGTGATGATTAAATAGAATCACCCAATATAAGAACAGTTGACAGCACTACGAAAAAAGTATATTACGGACTGTAAAATATATCCAGAAAAATTTTTAATAAATAAATAGAATGTTACACAAACTGCGCAATATAGATGAATATAATCTTCAACAAAAGCCGAAGGACCGCTCCGCGTATGTCTTCATACTTGACGGTCTTTTTTTCTACTAGCATATGCTTTCAAGTAAATACTTTGTTTAATGCATACGGAAAGCAGTATATACTACAAATTCAAGCTTTAACTAGAAGTCAAAGTACCTTTTTACTAAAAGTTTTTACTGGTAGAAAGTACTAGTTTTTTATGCATATGCCCCATTAGCAACTGAAACATAAATTCGATGAATGCTTTTTGCACTGCTAATGTATGAAATACAGTTTTGGTTTCTGTTCCTATTCGTTGTGGTAACGCGGCTTTCTCACTGACAAAGTCACTAAAATTCTAAAGCAACATAGAGTGAAACAGATGTTACCGCCAGAAAAGGTGGGCTTTTAAGCAAGAGTGAGGCTAGGGACACGGCATCAAAAAAACGCGCGACAAAAAACAGCGCGACTTTCTGCAGCAAGCATACTCAACACACGAATAATAATTTTCCGTGCGGCTCCTGTCAGTCTTGATGAAAATTTAATTTTCATAGTTGAAAAAATAAAAGTTTTAAAGCTTTTTGTGGCAAACAAGGTACACAAACAATAATTTTCTGTCCGGTTCTTGTGAATTGAATAATGATAAATATCAATTGTGTTTACGGACAACAATAATTCTAAATCATTGTGTAGCAGGGTAATTTATAACTGATGAAACCGACACAGAATCGACAAGGTCAATGTTCCTGTTGCAAAAATTAAAGTAGTTTTTCTGTTATAAATCTTGAACGAGCGTGATTTGTGTATCACTCCAATATTTTATATTGCCTGCGCAAACAAAGATTTCATCGGTTTTTGCAAGCAATTCATTCATTTCTTTCTTTTCCATGAAAGCGAACAATGCAGCATTAAAAAAATAATAAATAAATTCTTATTTGGAATTAAAAGTCAAACTTTCTTGCACGGGATTCGTAAAAATCAACTTGTCTGCAAGGAAATCTGAATAAATACTTCGAACGAATTTTGCCACGAAACTTGCCACGAATTCACCTCATGCGATCCTCGATATGATGACCTGAGACGCAGTTGATATCTAATATGTGTAGCCTGAAACGCACTCAAAACCCAAAATGAGTGCGCTTGGTGTAGCTTGGGCGCAAAAATCTTGCTCCCAGCTTGGTTGACCGAATTAGTGATTTTTTTTTTGTGCACCCCATAAAGTAGCATTGCAACCCACCAACACAATCATGATAACTGGCAGCATTTTCCCTAGAGAACCGAAAATCGAAGTTGGGGGCAAAAAGAGGCACCCCAGCGAAGATGACTATCACATAATACCTGATCAATGCCCTGCAAGAGCTGGGCTCGCCTGCCCCATAAGCACTAGCACATAAAATGAGATAGGCGACTTGCAATCCCCTTGCCTGAAACACCCGCAAAAAAAAGTAACGGGATCTCTCTCACTCGATCCTGTCTATGAAAAAATGTCAAGCGAGTACTGGGAGTCTTCAGTGAATCTTCAAAAATGGCTAAAGGTGAGTTATTTTGGCATGTCAGTCTGTCAAATAATATAAGCAAAGCCCGCCTCAACTCGTTTTTCATTTTTTTTTTTTGCAATTAAAAAATGTTTTCAGTTTTAATTTTTAGTCACCGAGTTTGCCGATTTCTCGGCAAACTCTCACAAACTCTTACAAGTGTATCTAGCTTGCAAGCACTGCATTAATGCGTCTTTCACGTATTAAGCACCATTGGATAAAAAAGTGATGATTTGTCTTTTTAAAAAAGGAAAAAAAGCTGCCTTAAAAGCGAGTACCGATAAGGATTAAGTTTCTGCCATGCACAACGGGGTGACATGCTCACTTCACACCAAGTTGGTACCAGTAAGTCGCAGGCATATTTTGTGCTCGTACTTTTAACAATAAGTAAAGCTTTCCGTCTCCATTTCAGTCATTACTCCACGTCTACCTCGAAGTGTATGCAGCACGAGGGATTTGAAAACGATTAAGTTGCACAGGAAGCTGAATTGCAAGTGTTGTCGAGCTCCTCTGCCAGCTCTGATTTGCACTCCTTTCCTCCGCTCTGCAGGGTGCAAGGCTGCCGGCACCATAGCGCATCCATGTAAAACTGCCAGAATGGAAGAATGAGAATAATTAAATAAACATTTATATTCCAAAAAAAAAGATTGGATGCGTGTTTACTTGATCGTACACTAGGCGACGATCTTATCCTTTGGTGGTTGTGTTGACGGAGAATGGGTTAAGTGTAACTGGTTTCTTATTTAAAATGGTGCTGCAGTCCAGCTAGCCATCTTCAATTTTGCACGCGAAATGAGCTGAATTCCCTTCCATTTGCAAGCGCCACCTGAGTCTCGGTACTCTTTTACTGCGCTCCCCTAGCGGGGTGGATTCGAAGATTTTCCGGGCCGGGGGTTGGTATTCATCCAATCCAGTCTTCTGATGACACAGCCATCGCGCCATCCATGCTCAGCGAAGAGGCAATAAGAAGACTGAGGTTCCGCGAGCGAATTCATGCATGTGACTCAAAAAGTCGGGGAGCGTAAGTAGAAGTAACCTTTCAAAGATTTGAGCCGATCAACAAAACATATATTTTTTTCTTAGGAAAAAAGGCTCGTGTCCTTTTAGGTTTCGGCTTTATTTGTCGTATAGCAAACAACTGCACTGCTGGATGCAAAAGGTCACGTGCGCCCAAACGGACCACAACCTCGGGCCACCTGATGGAAACGAGGTAACTAAAATATTAAAATAGGTTATTTTTATTGAATAAAAACGAAAATTTGTATCTTACAGGGATCACAAATGTTGTGTGACGGCCATGACGACCTATTTTTTGATATCCCATGCGTTCCTGTATTCCCTGCGGCCAATGATCCAGAGGAGAACGAGACAGAAAAAAAGAATTGTACAAAGGAAAATTAGTACTGTTTTAAAAAAGAAATATGTATACTCATATTCGAATGAAAAAATACAAAAAAAAATTACCTTAAAAGTGGGTATAAATTTTTTATGTACATATGACTTCATTAGCACACTTTATTAGCACTTAATAAAGTCATTTGAAAAAAAAAAAATTGTTAGTTTGAATCCGATAAAGACAAAAATTGGTGTAATTCCATTACATAAGCTTCTAAGCCTAGTAAAAGCTTGAATTTGTAGTATTTACTGCTTTTTCGTATTCATAAAACAAAGTATTTATGTTGCTCTATAGCAAATACTAGATAAAAATTCTAGTATTCACTAGTCCGGTGAATAATTACTAGAATTACACTAAATAAACAAACAAACTAGTATTCACTAGTTTGTTTGTTTATTTATGTTATACTACAAAACACTTTCAAAAGAGTACCGACTCAAGTAAAGTCAATAAGATGAAAAATCGTAGTATATAATATTACCGGACTTTACGCCGTTCAACACTCTATTGTGAGTATTCACTAAATTTTTATGCATATCATTATAAGTATTTACTATCTAAATTCATCCGAAACTAGATATTCGCTGATACACGAAATTTTAAGTAATTTTTGTATATACATATAGATATACAAATACATTTTTTTATGCTTTTAGTAATGGAGAAGCTAAGGACACTAGCAACGAGCAAGGATTTTATTTCGGTCAGGAGCGCCATAGAAACACAGGACTGCCTGGATTAATTACAGGTAATAAAACAAAAAAAAAAACAAAAATCCCAGTTCCCATTCGGCTCTGCATACCGCAAGGCCAATTTCAAAGGACTACTGTGTTTAAGTTGATAGCAGCCGCAACCAAGACGGATACTACAAGAATAACTAGACGCTTTGCCAGCAAAAGGTAAACATGCAAAATCGCATGCATCCATCTCGTTTGATTGTTTTCTTTTGTTTTCAGTCTTATTTGAGAAAAAAAATTTTGCAGCGATGTCAAAGGACTGGAGACTACCACCGTGCCACTGCCCTTGCACTTGAAGACCGGACAATAGGTAAGACAAAAATTCATAGTCCAGGAGTATATGTGCGTCACGTTTAGCAATTTATTGCTTTCATTTTGTAGCCCAGTTCTTGAGAGGAAGGTACATAATGCACATAAGAGTGTGTTTCCGCAAACTTTGCCCGGGGTTGCTCGTAACCCGAAGGACACCTCCTACAATAACTACGCTGCGTGGGCATAAGTAACTGGTGCGTCGGAAGTGTGATTACTGGTAACGAAACCAGATGGGAACAGCGGGTGCGCCTCAAAGTGATATAAGATTTGGTTGTGTTTTTCACTAATTTTCTTATATATTCTCATCAGGACTTATTGCAGCTGGCATATGGCAAAAGGATCTTTGAATGGGCAGTAGTTATTCAACGCCAACTGGCTGCAGAATTTTTCATCCACTTGATGGTATACTAATTTAGACGTTATACAAAAATTACTTGTACCTATATGACGGACAGACTTGGTACAGCAGGTACCTATATGGCGGGCTACTGCTGCGACTAAGGTACATAAATTTCATGCCTGTGCCGCCCGAGGTTTACATGGCAAAAAATATGGTAAGTTTGTAAGTTTTGCTAGATAGTGTTATTGCTGTGGGGAAGAACGCGCCCTGGGACTAAAGAGTCGCATGTTTTTCCGTCTTAGCCAACCTCGCATAAGCATTATCTAACCAACCTTAGCGCTCATAGTGTATGTATGTGTTTTAATGTATTTATCACATTTTTTTTTCAGGTAGATCACCGTTCTTCGGCCTGGATAGGAATGCTCAGAAGTGAAGCGGCATTCTTCGGAGGACTACAATTATTCATGGCGGTAATGAGTGAATATTTTAAGCAAGTAACTAATACCTATATTGCTTTATGGATCCGTCACATATCTAAACACTTAACTTAGATATCGTTCATCCTAGAAACTATATAAGCTGTATGAAACTATATAATAAAATGTAATCCATAGGAACAATTGCATTAACTTTACAAAGCCAAATAGAGGTGTAAGAAAATAATACTTAAGATATCATAAATAACAAAAATTAGGAGTTGGATAATAATAAAAAAGTTCGTACACTTAATAATAAACCATAAACCATAGAAACTGACGCGTAAGAGCATCGCGAAGCGGTGACGTGAAACAACGCCGAACGAAATAAAGCCAAAAATTAAAAATTTGGCCTTAATTCGTTTTGAAAATAGAAATAACGCCAAATTTCCGATTTGGCTTTATTTCGCTTTAGAAAACGAAATAAGACCAATTTGGCTTTATTTCGTTTTCCACTTTAACAGTAAAATATGTATGGCAACCCCCCTGCCTGTTTTTTTCTTTAACTGTCTTCACTTTTCGTTGTAAGGGCGTATATAAAAAATTTGGTCTTCTTTCTATTTTTCTTTTGGCTTTATTTCGCTTTGGCTTACGAAATAATACCAAATTGGCGTTGTTTCGTTTTTGAAAACGAAATAAGACCAAATTTGAGATTTGGTGTTATTTCGTTTGGCGTTATTTCACGTCACCTCGCGAAGCATGGGCCAGTCAGGACGGTAATTCACTCGCTGGAACTGCCAGTACCAGTCGAAGGCGGTTCCTGCGAGTAGGAGGCGGAAATCTCGAAGAACCATATCCCAGGAACAGTTGTACTGACTTTGCAAGGTCTCGAGTCTGAACACGAAGTCCTCAATTGCTAGCTTTTCGGGCTTGCCGTCAAACAGTAATCCCCATTTGTCTTTCCTTATGGGATCTCGCACGTTAGAATAGACATTCCAGTCTGGTAGCTGATAAAAGTTGCCAGGGTGTGCCTCAGCTGTACGCCAGGGTTCGCGGTACGAGGGGTAATTGAGATTACTGGGACCTGTTCTTAACGAGCCTGCGACCTGCCTAGGTGGTTGAAGTTGGTTTGGAGCAAAATGGGGCGCTGGTTGATTCAGCTGGGACCGAGGCGTCGGGTTTGCTAAGCAAGCTTTGCTTGCGGGAGATTCCTGCTTTGGTACCTCTGCCTGCTGCTGGGATCTTCAGGTGATAGGACTGGACGGACTGTAGTATTGATGTCTCGGAAGAACTCGAGTAAACTGCCCTTCAGCTCGTTTCTCAAGCTCTCCGAGATGTCTTCCCTCAAGGAGTTTTGGTGAGAGACAAAAGCGGTGATCACAGCAAGATTGATGTAGGCCTTAAGATCTTCAGGCACGTTTACATTTTCGCCTGCTCTACCATCGTTCGCGCTAGCTGCCCTACCATTTTCCAGCGCCTGTCTTCCAGGTTGGCCTACTTCTGGTCTGGAGCGACGAATTTGTGCAGCCAATGAGGCTGCTCCAAAAATTTCTGGCGGTTCGTCATTCCCTGAACCGCTTAGTGAACTATAAGCCGGAGCTGAATTTTGAATGGGTACAACATGAAAAGAAGAGAGGAAAACCCAACAAGGGGTAGAAAAAACGGCAAAATCAGAAACCAGAGAAGAAAAAAATATAACGGTAATATATAAAGGTATCTTTAAAAAAATTAATATTTTGCCTAATGTTACCTATATTACCCTATAAGTAAATTACTAATATTAACCCTTAACTTAGCGAAAAACTTAACTAACTTAGATTATGTTTTTACCAAAAACTTAATAAGTAAGGTAAATTTTGAAAAGAAACCTAACAAGACTAAAACTACCAAAAACCGATAGCAAAACTAACTAACTAACTAGGCTAAGTAGATTTAAACTAGACTCCCTATATTAACCTAACTAGATTATTTCAACTATTCAAAAAGAAAAAATGCGAAGACTAAAAAATCAACAGAAGATTATGCAGAAATAAATAAGAATTTTGTAGAGTAAGGTTTTTTTTTCTAAATAAATTGTTTTCAAAAGGTTTTTGGTGTGCATAAATTATCGGGGTGGATTAGGCGGTTTTTTCGGCGATTTATGTTGACGAGCTGGACTTGGCGAGTGGATGACGACTTACTTCTCATTTTTCTCTTTCAATTTTCCGCGATTCCACTTGGTCATGTGGACTCTTGTTGGGAGACATGAAGCGGCAAGATTTTAAAAACACTAAGAGAACTTAAAAAAAAAACAAAACAGAACAAAAGAAGATGTTTAAAGAAGTAAAGCATTAGAGTAGGAGAACACTGGGACTAATAGGCTTTCAGGTGTTCCTGTGGTCAAAACCGAAGATCAAAGGCACTACAGGACATACTACACGGAGGCATACTTCTGTTATCTACCCCTAAGTGCCGTCGCAAATGTAGAGGCACGTTGAAGAACTTAACTTACGGACCTTAGGTGTTGACGACAAAAATATTACAAAATGGACGAAGGACTTGCACAACGTTGCGGGCGCCATTTTGTTACGAGGCAGGGTCCAGGGTTACGAGTCCAGGCAACGAAGCAAAAATAGGGGAAATATTTCGTGTAGAAGCGAATATTGGCACAGTTGTTGAAAAAGGTGTGCTGAATGACATACCTACCGAAAGTACTGGTGGGTGAAGGCGGAGCTAACGGGTGGGCGGGACTTTAAAGGTCCCTTTTTTCAGTTTTTGGCAAATGTCTCGAAAACTATTGGCAAAAAAAGTTGACCACTAAATTAATCTACACAAAATTCTCTACAAAAAAAAATTATAAACACTTTTTCGGTGGGATGAATACTTAAGGAGATAAAGAGGTGGGAAATAGACACTTTTAATAATTAAATTGCCTTTTATCATAAAAAAATTAAAGACTGAGACGCATACGTACATACTTTCATTGTATCGCTTCGTCTTCCAAATCTGAAGAATCTTGAGGTTTAGAGTCTAGTGTGTCTTCAAGTTGTGGTGCATTGTAGCAGGAGCCAAGACAAACACCAGCAGTCGTTATACATCGGCATAATAATGCTGTTTGGAATTGATTCCTATTGCTTGTCGTCGTGTTTAATACCATCATCTCTGTGTTTCAACCTTATTGGGTGAGTAGTTGGAGGCTGCCGTATAGCTCTATACCTAGCTATCATAGTATTTTGTACTTGTAGCTCAGGCCCGAAACATATTATGCACGCGATTTGAAGAAAGCAGTATTCGAAAATACTATAGGGTCCGCCATCTAACGTTTTTTTTCCCCCCCAATTAGTGATTATTTCGTGAATGGTAACACTTAGCTCATGTCGTTGCAGAATGTGTGCGAAAATTGCGTATGGATTTTGGAAGAAGAGAAGCACCGTCAGATTCGTATGTTCGTTATCCACCTCGGAGCTGCGATTTGACACCGTCGGACTATTATTTGTGGGTTGCCGTAAAAGATAAAGGTTACGTCGACAAGCCAGAGACAATTGAGGCTTTAAATGGCAATATTCGTGAAGCCATTGGTGGAATACAGCTGCACACAATCGATAATGTGCTTAAAAATTGGACCGATCGTGTAGGCTACTGCATGGCCAGCCGAGGCAGCCACATGAATGAAATTGTTTTCCATTATTAACCGGAAGGATTGTACTTTCAAATAAAAAAAGAAATTTGGGAAAATGTTCAGTAGTTTTTTTTATTGCATTTTCAAAAAAAAAAAAGTTATTTGGCGGATCTTATATATTACGTCAACAGATTTACCTGTAGGTATAGGTATCCTTAGGACTATTTCACACATATCCTTAAACCGGCTAACCTGTACCGGGAACCGGTAGAAGGACACTCGTAAGGGCAAGCGCTACCAGGGAGGGTTCTTACACCTGCAAAGGCGACCAAAGGATGTGTATTTCAAACATGAGGCCTCTGAATGTTTTCCCACGGGTATTTGTGAAACGGCTAGTGCTGCTTCGAAGCCGTTCGTGTTAAAAGAAGAGTGACTAGATCAGATTTGGGCTTACTTATGTCATCCTTGGGTTTCAACATTTGGGTTTGCTTATGTCACCCTCCAGGGCTCGCTTCCCGTTAATTGCCAGCCTGCTCAATTCCCGAAGGTGATGATGAGGGATTAATAAAAACATGTGAGATTTACTGGTTAAAGGCAGGTTTGGCTGTAAGAAACTTAGCGTTTCTTACTTTCACCAAAGAAGTGTCGTTTCCGAAAAAGTTTTGAAGAAAGAGGGTCATTTGTGCAAATGAAAGAGTTATGTTGGATATTGATTCCAACGAAAGTTTTTGTGATACTGCTTCATGTCGCCAAACTTGCTTCAATAAAACTTTTAATGCATTTAAGGTTCCAATATTCACGACTCGGTGGCAGAATGTCTTTGTGTCTGCTAGGATGCTTGACAATGACTTGAGTAAATACATTTTTGTTTTTCAATGAAGCGCGTATGGCAGTGCTTCCCGGTGATTCGCAAGCTCATTGCGAGAGTAAAAAAACAGTAACTGCTCTATCTTCCGTCAAGCCACCTGAACCTTTCATCCGGTGATCTTTGTGTTTTCAATGATGATATACCTACTACAACACTAACCACTTCTTCTATAAAAATAAATAAATGTGTTATGGTGTGGTTATGCCTCGGTTTTTCCAACAATGCACCACACGTTGAAGACACACGATTTTTTCCATAACAAAAATACATAAATTGTGTTGAGACTTTTAGATAAACTCGCTTTTACTATTTCACTGACGGAAATCGATTTCAAGGAACAGCTGATTTTGATTTGTTTTTTTTTTTTGGCGACAAAATCGTTCCATTGAAAAGGATTCCATTCTCTCTCTATTCTCAACTGTCAGTTTTCCTTTCTCTGATCAACTCCAAACTCAAATGCATGTAGCTATGAATGAAACAATATAAAGATTACCTTATGCGCATGTTGTGACATTTGTTGGCCAGACCTAACTGTAAATATGACGTCATGAGAGTGCACTATCAATTTGTACGCGTGTAAAAAAAGTCGGTTTGTTTACAGCTCATGAATCCGTTTTTCATAAACTCCGATGACGAGGCTGCGCTGTGTATGAACTTTTTTTTCTCAAAATGGTGTAATCTTATGTTCTGTGAATCGTGGCCCGTAGCTGTTTGTTAACACTGACAGAAATTTTAAATGATTGCTATGAATGACTTGTCAGAAAATCGAAGACATTACTCCTCTAATTTGTTCCAATGATGCTATCCGATGATAGCTATGTTTAGACCCTACATCAGAGTGCTTTTGCATTAGTATTTGTCGGCGACCTAGGAGCAAATATCCTAGTATTTCCGTGTTTGCAATCATACAGATACAGGCCACCAACAGTACAGGCTTTAATTAAAATTATTTAAAACCTAACACAATACCGAAGTAATTGTTTTTCATGGACGGCAAATAAAAATTACACATTCCCTCTGCCTTCAGCCCAGTGAATCCGTTGCATCCGGCACGTGAAGTACACAACTCACAACTGAGTTAAATATACAATTTCTTATGGAAAGAACTTCGTGACGAACTGCGCTTCCCATAAGAACATGTGTATTTCCCTGAGTTGTCAGTAGTGAACTTCAACGAGACGGACGCAACGGATTCATTGGACTGAAGGTTTCCACTGCTTTTTTGTTAATTGTTGTCAAAAATGGTAAGTACACCATATTTGACTATATCGGTTCTTTAATTAAGAAGCTAACCGAAAATATCATTGCTTATATAAGGGAGTGGCCCCCTAAATTAAATTTAATATTGATATTATCTAAAAGAAGAACCAGAATCCGGTTGACTCGAATTCAAATGTAAGACGCAAAAATCAAGAACTTAATTAAAATATATTAAAGGAAAAAACTGTGTTTAAAGTGAACGACCAGCCGGGTTGAATCTTCTATAACGACAACTTCTTTCATTTTCTTCTCTCTCTCTCTCTGTCGCAGCGTTGCCATGTCCTCTTGAAAAGATGTTGTTGAGCAGCTGGTGGTATTATATTTCACCAACATTCTCCCCGGCGGTATTGGAGGCATCTTCATTACTCCTTTCATAAAATTTAAGAACACAAAGTTTGGTTATAGGTCGTCTGTAACTGCCGGTTGAAGTACGAACATCCACCACTCTTACTTCGCCGTCGTCTCCTGGAAACGTTTTTGTAACGATGCCTTTAGGCCAACAGCCTCGAACTTCGTTCCGGTCATTAATCAAAACGATGTCGCCTTCCATTATGTTTTCGCTCCTACGCAGCCATTTCGTTGGTCTGTTCAGTGTAGGTAAATATTTGATTCTCCACCGTCGCCAGAACTGATTTGTGAAGTGTTGAACTGCACGCCAACGCTTGCATAGAATAAGGTCATCTTGAGAAAAGACACCGATTGGTGCAGAAGCTGACGACCGCCCTAGCAAAAAGTGATTTGGCATCAATGCTTCGGGTTCGTTCGTCGGAACTTCTATCGTATAAGCGGCCGAGAGTTGACAACCTGCTCGACCTCAGCCATCAACGTGCTCAAAAGTTCGTCTGTAGGAAATTGCTCGAATAAAATTGCGGAGAGTGTCGTCTTAACAGAACGCACTAAGCGTTCCCAGCAACCAGCCATATGCGGAGCAGCAGGAGGGATGAAGTTCCATTTTATTCGATGTGTCTTCAACTGTCGTCGAATTTTATTCTGGTCGAGTTCAGCGAGGCTTTTGGATAACTCCTTATCAGCTCCGCGAAGATTTGTCCCGTTGTCTGAAAACATTTGTCGAGGGCACCCTCTTCGGGCTATAAATCTCCGGAGTGCCATGATGAATGTATCCGTCGAAAGGCTTGAAACGATTTCAACATGTATGGCACGTATTGTCAAGCATGTGAAAAGTACGCCGTATCGTTTCTCGTGACGTCGTCCGACGTTGACAATAATTGAACCAAAGTCGTCCACACCAGTGAAGTTGAAGGCAGGCATTCCCGCAGTGTTTCGAGCAACAGGGAGTTAGCCCATTATCGTCGTTTTGGGCCTTGAGTTTCGTATTCTGCATGCGTTACATTCAATTCAATTCAAAAAACTTTTTATTTTCATTTCGATAAGTTTTATAAAAAGAAGTTTACAAAAAGTAGTATACAACATGGCTTAGAGCCATCTGCCGTTGAATGATAGGACCGAGAAAGTTAATTAATAATTAGTGCTTATATTAGGTTTTTTTTTTATTATTTTTTTTTTGGTTAATTTAATTTGTAATACAAAAGAAAAGATTGTGACTTTTTTGTCATCTATACTTATGGGCTTTTGGTTTAGCTTAAAAAGGAACAAAAGGGATTTCTTCGTGGATAGATCTGATTTTGCTTTGCTGATTTAGCTCACGGAGACTGATACAAATTACGAAAAGCAATTGCTTCTCTTAGATAGCATGTAAGTATCTTCCAACCAAATCCGCCGTTTAGTAAGGAGCGACATTCCTGGATCGAGAGAAAGCTCTTGGCAAAAAATAATCTTCGGATCTCTTGAAGGATAGGACATAAAGCTAAGAAATGGAAGGTGTCTTCGTTCTGATTGAGGTTACAGAGGTTACAAAGCGGGTTTAAGTCATTTCGGTATGGTCTGAAGTTAAGATCAAGCATTTCAGTGCGTGCCTTAAATACTAAACTAATTTCGGACGCGTTCAGCTTATCACAAAAATAGTTGGCGGTGTGTAAATCTTGAGTGAGGCTTTTATAAAGTTCTCTTGTAAGTGATGTTCTCGCTCTGCACAAGGACTGCTGATAGAGCTTTTCGTCAATGGCTGCCAGGCAGTTATAGAATATACTTCGCCATTCGTGGCAATTTCTCTCGTCAAGATTTAATTGACAATCATGGTTGCCAGCAAGCTCACGCCATTCCTTAAAAGGTGAAAAGGAAAGGTGTTTGGTTGCACCCCCTTCTAGTGCAACCAAAAGAACTCTACGTTGCAAGTTATTCACAGATCTTATAATAACTTTGGACAAATAGTCGGCACTTGATTTGGCATTTCTTACAAAAACTGGAGATGAACCTGTTTCAATGTCTATTGCGTAGTTTGGCGATGATCGAGGGAGCCTGAAAATCCTTTTTACGAAGAAACGTTGGATAGCTTCAACCTCGTCGAGCTTTCGGTGACCATAGACTTCACTTGCATAACGAAAGCAGGTGTTAACTACCGCCTCAAAAACCCTGAATTTAGACCGCAAGTCAACATCTTTGTTGGAGAAAAACCTGTTCCACATAGAATTGATCGCAGTTTTAGCTGCCACTGATCTTTCTTTAATGTAAGGACGAAGTTCTAAATTGAATTTCAGGCGGAAGCCTAGATATTTGAATTCATTCACAATTTCAATGTTGTCGTTGTCCAAGGTCCACCTTTCGCTCCTACTCAATTTGTGGTGATGTCTAAAAATCATAATTTTAGATTTTAAAACATTAATTTTTAGGTCCCAAAGATCACAATAATCTTTCAGCTTATTGATGATAAGCTGAAGAGTAAGAGGGTTATCTGATAAGACAACAAGATCATCGGCATATAGAAGTACCTTTATTAGAGCATCTCCAAATCTTACTCCACCTGGCAAGAAATTTATTACATCATCGATAAACAAAGCAAACAGCAGGGGACTCAAAATACAGCCTTCTGGGACTCCAGAGTTAGTTAGAAATTCCGAAGATTTCTTACTTCCATCCCAAAGTGAGGCAGAATTGTTAGCCAACAGTTTTTCATATAATCTTATAAATTTGGAGGATATACCTAGGTTTGACAATTTATAAAGAAGTAGATTTCTATTAACTGTGTCAAAAGCTGCTTTCAGGTCGACGAAAAAGGAGTAAAGTTTCTTTTTCTTCCCAATAAAATGACTCGCAATAGTCGTTAGGGTGAAAATTTGGTCGATTGTTGACAGGCCTGGACGAAAACCTGCTTGAAAAGCACTGAGTGCATTATTTGATTCAACCCAGCTTACAAGCCTGTGGTAAAGCATTTGAGTAAATATCTTCCTGAGTGAACTAAGGACCGAAATACTCCTGTAATATTCCGGGACACTCGGGTCACCTTTTTTAAAAATACCAAACATTTTTGAGCACAAGAAGCTTCCGGGAACTATTTCATCTTGAAGAATCTTATTACAGAGCTCCAAGAGGTAGCTGAGGAATTCAGCGGTCACATTCTTGAAAAACTCTGCAGGGATTCCGTCAGGTCCAGGCGACTTTGAATTTTTCATTTTTTTTAATGCTGTTAATAACTCCGACATTACAAAAGCGTCATCTAGTTCGGGAACAACACAGTTTGGTAGCGCAAAACTTTTGTGTTTTTGGCTGGGGTCTGAAGTCAATAGGTTCATTCAAATCGTACTCTTTTCAGCATTGGTCTCACTTTTAGTATGCAGTATCTTTGCCGTAGTTTTTTTTCTTTTTTATATAATTCACTCGCGAATTAAGGGATTGGCTACCCTTTTAATGTTGTTTCACATCTCACGAGCGGAAAGGATTAGAAGAAGAATGAAAGGTAGTTCATTTAGGACGGTCTCGTGGCCCATGTGATTGCTTCGAGCATGGTAAATGCCTTATAAGAAGTTTGACGTAATTGTCATTTGCATGAAGTATAGCCGGGAATTTTAGCCAGTTGTTACATTTTGGTAGGTTGTGAAGTCTTCCATCTAGTTTAATAACTTTGTCATCAAAAATCTTTGGGGAAAGTCCAAACAATTTGCTGTTGGGTGCTACCAGCTGGTTTTCTGATAGACACTGATAATCTTTAGGGAACATCTTTAGCTGGGATTGTTGAATCCAAAGAAGTTCAGCGGCGTCTATTTCGTCTGGTGTTAGTTCGCTCGCAGTGTGTCGTACTCTACGTTTGTGAACAATTCGAAGAAGCCATGCTGTTGCGCAGATGAGTCTCAACCAGGAAGAGAACCTAGTTACGTCTGGCAGTTCTGTCAGTGGGATTTTGAAAATCGCTCCAACAAATTCTATCTCCTCCTCATTTGCGGTTGACGTCAGCTTATTTATGGGCCATTGGCTTTCATCTTGTCGCAAAAAGTCTGGTCCCTTGAACCATCGATCATCAGGTTCGATGTTTTTGAATCCACTGCGAGTCGCATCGTCCGCTACGTTAAGGTATGTGGGTAGCCATCACCAATCCTTCACATTAGTCAGTTCCGAAATTTCGCTTAGCCGATTCGCAACGAACTGCTTATAACGTCTACCTGGATTCAGTACCACACGGTCGCAGTCAGTCCAAAACACCGTTCGACTGAACTTTTTGTCATGCTCTATTTTGATTTGATGAACAAGACGTGACCCCAGCAAGGCAGCTTGTAGTTCAAGTCTTGGGATGGTTAAATTTGGTTTCAAAACTTTACTTTGGCCTTGGCTGCAACGAAACAAGTTTTAATTAAATTTTGGTCTAAAATTCTTACGTATGTCACAGCTGAGTAGGCTTCTTCGCTTGCGTCAATGTAGCTCCACACATTCTCCGGTCAGAAACGAGGAAGAATAACATCGTGGTATCTTCACGCATGAAATATGCTGCAAGTTGAACAACCAGTCTTTCCAGAGGGCATCCAGTTCATTTGTTAATTCGTCATCCCAGTCAATTGAAGTTCGCCACATTTTTTGCGAAATGATTTTTCCAACGATGACAAAATGGGCAATAAACCCCAGCGGATCAAAAACGTTTGTTGGTATTCTTTGCGAATCTACTTTCGAAAAATTTGTGTCGAAAGTAAATTCATCTTCGTCGCTGTCCCAGATGATTCCCAACACACGGCTTAGCTTATTTTTTGTCGAATGTGTCGAATGTGATTTTCTTGTTGTCTGTGGGTAACAAATCTGGTTGGATAGATTTCAGGACGTCTGTGGATGTGCTGTGCCAATTTCGGATTCCGAATCCTCCACATTCATGAATTCGTATAACGTCTTTTATAAGTGTCGCGGCTTGTTCTACATCTTTGGCTGTACCAAGTCGTCCATATAATGATGTCTTTTGATGGCATTAACAGCGTCCGGATAGTCATCGGCAAACCCCTCTGCGTTTCTATCTTTGAGGAAAAGTGCTGTTGACGGACAGCATGTTGCGCCGAACGTCATTGCCGTTATTTCAAATGTTTTTGGTTCGCCTTCAAAGTTGCCTCCACGCCATAGGATCATTTGACTGAAGCAGTCCTCGTCTCGGATCCGAACACGGTGGAACATTTCCTTGATGTCACCTGTGAATCAGATTGCAATGATTTTAGCATGTCAGGTCCTTGCAGCAGCATGTCGTTCATGGAAATTCCTTTAAATTTCGCAGCAGCATCGAATACAATGCGTACTTTCCCTGGTTTATTGGGATTAGTAACCGGGAAATGTGGTAAATACCAAAGTCGATCATTTAGTTTAACTCGTGTTTTAACTTCATGTAAGTACCCTTTTGCTATATAATCACTTATTATGGACTCGTACGTTAATTTCAAATTGACGTCTTTAGTCAACCTTTTTTCAAGCAACTGCAACCTTTTTAGCGCCATTACCTTGCTATCTTTTGGTAGCTGAAATTTGTCAAATTTCCAGAGCAATGATGACTCCTATTGCTTATCAGAAGTCTTTTTAGTTTTTTGCTTTAGGATCTGCAGTGCTCTGTCGTCTTCTCGGGATTTTTCAATATCAGGTTTTGAAGTATGGACTTCGTCCAATATCCAAATAGATTTCACCAAATCGTGAAGTTCGTCGTCTTGCGTCCCAATGGCAAAATTCAAGCTAAGTGTTCGCTTTGCATTTGGATTGAGAGCTCCATTGTTTCCGCTAATGGTCCATCCTAGCCATGTTTTGCTGGCAATCGGTGAATTCCATTTATCATGCAATTTCAAGTTATAAGACCATTATTTTCACCGATCAGAACGGTTGGCTGAGCATTATCAAAACTGTCTAAGTCTATATTTTGAAGATAAGGCCATTTCTTCGATAAATGTTCTTTGTTGACGGTTTGATGACTGAGAGGAATTTTCTTTACTGTTCTGACGTCCTTGAGTGTATACTCTTTTGCACCTTGGAAAGTTCCCTGAACTTTAACAGAGAAACACTTCGAGTCGACTTCTTCAGATACGTCACCATTGTACCACTTGATCGAAAGCTGTGTCGATGAACCTGCCACATTAAGTTGTTTGGTGATATCACTTCTCATGAGTGTTAAAGTTGCTCCCGAGTACAGCATTGCGGAAGTATTGTCTTCAACTTTATTGTTCCGTAGAACGATGGGAAGGATGCGCAATTTCTTTCTAATATCAGTCGTCAAACCGTGGCCACATAATTCAGCAAATGGAGTGTCACACACTGCTTGTTCTTGTTGCTCTGATGAAGTTCTGTCAGAGTGTAAAAGAAAATTGTGTTGTTTTTTGCAGTTACTTACTTTGCATGGGACTTTTTTGCGGCAGTTGAACATTGTGTGACTCTTCTTTAGGCAGGAAAAGCAAAGTGATGCCTTAGTGACGAATTGCCATCTCTCGTCTATGCAAGTCATGGCAAGGAACTTCTTGCAACTTTTAAGGGTTTTGCAACTGGAGGGACAAACGCTGCATTTTTCGTCGTTGTTTTTAGTCACCGCTGTATTGATCCTTCCTGTGCGTCGCATCTGTTTTGAAGTTGGTGATGTTGAATCCGGGTATATCCTTAATGATGCTGCATACGATTTGCGGTCCAGATTATATCTTGGTTTGTCATAAATTGAGTCTGACCACATGATGTGCAAGGTAGGCGGTAATTTTCTTTCGAGTTCCTCCATGAGTTGCGGATTAGCTACGTACTCCGGTCGATCTAGAAGTTCCAGCATCACTGTAAGATTGTTTACTGCAGTTGCAAACTTAATGATGGTTAAGGGCTTGTTCTCTTTTGGAGTTACGATTGTCCTCGTTTCTGCAATAAGATTTTTTACTATAAATTTCGGTCGTCCGAATCTGCGTTCCAAAATGCTCATTATTTTGTCCGCACTGTCAAGTAAAATCAGAAGAGCACGCACTGCCTCTAATGCGTCGTCTTTTAAGGCATTCCGAAGTCGTATTTCATTTTCTTGACCATTAAATTTGCCGATTTCTGTTGTACGCACATACTCGCTGAGAAAGAGTGGCCAATCTTCTGGATTGCTGCTGAATTTTGGCACATCCATCTTGGTTTGTCTTGCTAGGAGGATTGACATCATGTCCCTGCGCGAGTGTTCAATTTTCCCTTTGTCATTCACCGATACTTTTTTATTTGTAAATTTATTTTGTTTTGGGGTTTCACAATTGCGCCGATTTCTTGTAAATTCGTCGAGAATATGTTCCAATCGAACTCACATCCTCTCGCTCTCGCAGGGTCAAATTGTGCCAATTGATGATGTGCTGAAAATTTTTAATATTTCCAGCTGTTTGTCGCGCTCGCACACTTTCAACATCATTCGAACTGAAGCATGTTTTTCCTTTTTTAAGCGTTATCTCCCTCAGACGATTTATCGAATGTGTAGAAGCCGCCGACGTCACACCACTATACACAGAAGCTTTGTCGTCATTTGCATTCTTTCCATATGTATGTGTGGTTTTTGGTACCGAAGTGTACCGACTTGTCAGAGCACGCACAATGTCGTCTGCAAGAGCCCCGCTATGCGAAGTTCCTGCCTGTGTGTGCCTAGCGTCGATCCTTCGGTCCGCAGATGGCGCGAACTCTCTTCCAGCCTCGTCGAAACCCAAAAAGGAATGGTGGCTGTCCTTTATTTTGTCGTTCACTTGTGCGAAAAAATTAAACGACAAAATAAAGGGACATTTTAATTGTCAATTTTTAACCGAACTATATTCACCAAAGAATTGGTTCTATTTGGGTTCAGAAGGACCAACAAATGTTGTCTAAAAGAAGGAGCAAAATCCGCTTGATTCGAATTCAAATGTGAAACGCAAGAATCAAGAACTTAATTAAAATTTATTAAAGGAAAAAACTGTGTTTAAAGTGAACGACCAGCCGGGTTGAATCTTCTATTACGACTACTTCTATCATTTTCTTCTCTCTCTATCTCTGTCGCAGCGTTGCCATGACCTCTCGAAAAGATGTTGTTGAGCAGCTGGTGGTATTAAATTTCACCAACAATTGACAAGTGAAAAATTACAACAACTCGCAATTCTATTCGAATGCCAATTTAATGGAAAAAATCGAAAATTAAATAAATATCATAGGAGCTTAATTAAATGTCTGAATATAGGTAAAATCTTAAATTTTAGCTTGTGGGCAAAGCTTTATTCAAAACTTATTCAGTCATTTAATGTAGTGTATCATTTGCACACAAGTAGTGTACAATTCCGAGTTCGTTAGACGTATTATATGGAGATAGGGCTCCTCTTTCCGTAGCCTTTGTTTGCTGGGTTGTGTCCCTACTCATTGATGTTTATACCAATTATATCAAAGATCAACATACTTTGTGAACATACTCCTCCTTGTGTGACAGATTATTTGTTTACTAGGTGCACTCGGCGAATGAGTTTATTTCTTCCGAAAATATCAGAAAAAAGCCAAACTTTTATTTATTTTCTGTGTTCAAGCGAGATTTAACATAGCCGTAATGTCTTCGCTATCGGGTTTTCGTGTTAACATGTTTAATGAAAATTTTTTAAACGAAAACGAACAAGATGCCAATTCGGTTCTCACTGAGCTTGACAAGGGTAAGAAAATTATATTGCGGCCAAAAAATTTCCTCAACTTGTGAATGTTTTCTTGAAACCAGGATTAAGATCAACAAAAATTGGTGTCCAATGTGAAGCCATAGTAAGGTTTCCACGCTTGTTTGAGAAGTACCCTTTTCCCATTCTAATAAACTCGTCGTTCTTAAAACTAGCCGAATTCTTCTGGAACGGGTAGCTTGACTAGTCCAATTGACCGACGGAAACAAAGTTTAATTTATGTTTCTTGCAGATCCAATTTGTTACGCTTTTGGGTATTAAAAGTTTGCCAGCAAAGCGAGAACCACTTGGACAAAATTCTTAACATAGATGCGTTTGTCAAAAGAATATTTATGGTAACTCACTCCAACGATCCAGTGGCAAGAGCGTTAACATTGAGGTAAGTATCTATTAATTTACAAGGCTGTATCAACATTGCTTTTATCTTTCATATTAGAACACTGGGTGCAGTCTCAAGAGTAATTCCAGAGAAACAACAGGTTCACCATTCAATTCGTCGGGCCTTAGACAGTCATGACACTGTTGAAGTCGAGGCGGCTATTTACGCTAGCGGACAGTTTGCTGCACAATCCAAGTAATAAGTTACAACAAATCCATGCCAATCAACTTTTTACAATTGTTATCATTTCCAGGACATTTGCTATAAGCATGTGCTCGAAGATTGCCACTATGATTGAATCTCTTCAAACGCCGGTCAGCATGAAGTTGCAGCTCATTCCAGTGCTGCGTCATATGCATCACGATGCGAATACTGCAGCAATGGTGAAAGATCTGTGCCTCAACCTCCTTCCTAAGTACCCTGCGGAAAGTTTTGTAATTGCCATTTTGGATTCCCTTACCAAATTATCCAGTCAAACGCTCATTGGGATCCCCGACCAAGTCGATTTGTTGCTGACGTACTTACAAGATCCTCGCAAGAAAGTGCGGTGCCAAGTTTTGAAATCACTTACCACTTTGGCGACACAAAAGAGTGCTCATTCATGGCCTAAGGGTTCGCTAAAGAACCTCATAACAAAAGCAAAAACCTGTATGGAGGGTAGTGAACAAACTTTGGTACTTACCGTTGTTTTGACGCTCACCGAATGTCCGCTGACTTGTCACGCTTTACTTAATGAGGAGCAGAGTCTTATAATTGAACTTTGTTCGTCGTGCTTGAATTTGGAAAACCACACAACCGCCAGTCAAGCTCTTGCTATTCTGAAGGGTCTGGTGCTCTATTGGTGAGAAGTTTTTTTAGTTAAAAAAAAAGTTTTCTCTAATTTCTAAATCGCTTAGCCACGCCAATTCTACACCACCTCCCGATTTGATCATGGAACTAATCAACATACATCTTGAAAGCCTCATCTTCTCATCGGTAGGCAACGAGAAATACACAAAAGAATTCAAAAAATATCTTATATGCGGCGTGAAGATATCCGAGTCCTACAACGAGTTTGGTGAAGATTTCATCGAAATGATTGGTGATCTGTTGAGCGACGATATAGGTGAGTAAAATTTAAGGTTTTCACGTCATCATGGCTAGCTCACCAATAACAGAGGGATATCGATACTGTCTGCTTATACTAGCAATTACAGAAATCAGTTGAATTACATAGTGTAGACCTCTGCGAAATCCTCTATTCTATATCCTCAATTTAAGGTAAAAGCAGGCAAATGCTAAAAGCTTTCACCTAAAGAATTTTAAGGTTTCGAGTTTGTACAGTCGCGATCTGTTACTGAATTGCATTGCACAGGAGAATTTCGAAAGGACAAATGACACAATTTAATTTCCGATTTTTATCTAGATCGGAAGAAAAATAGGTTTGGGCGATAAAAGTTTTAATTTCTCTATTTTTCCCCCTTTGCACTTCGGGTAGACATGCCTATCGTAAGAGGCGCCCCAAATTCACCTTTAGTATGCCGGGCGCGTAGTGCATACAAATTATGCAATGGACAAAACAAAAGGAAGGATTATCCCAGGTGGCAGTCCAGTTTTACTGGGAAATCCGCCCTCTTCGGGGGCAGGCTCTACGAATTCTGATGAGCGCAAATTGTTACTTTCAAATCCAAAATCAAATGCTACGGTTCAAGTTGCACCACGATTTCCTAGGTAGTTCAAATTCTGGTTCTCTCTTTTTTTTTTGAATACTGAGCTTTGCCTGCCGGAATTAGCCCACGTTGATGACCAGGACCCTTGATGAACAGGACCGCAAAATAATTGTGTAAAACATGATTTTTTCTGATTTAGCCACTCACAAAATAACTGACTGAAAATTTTAACCAGTTCGTCTTGTTCCTTCTCCTGAAGTTTGTTAGCTGTTAGTTTTTATTTGTACTTGCCTTTTCTAGCATATCCCAAAAAGCATTCTGAGCTCTTATGCGAAACGCTGGCTGCATTGTCCTCAAAGTTTCAGCTGCGAAAGTTTACAATTCCAAAAGCCGATGCAATGGACACCGATGAACATACTTCTGGTGAGGTGGTAAATCCAGTGGCCGAACGTCTTCCTCAAATTATGAAGAAACTAAACTCCATCCTTGATAGCGATTGCAAGGATGACAAATCAAGGATTATTGAAATCTTATCTGCTGTAATGCTTCAATCGCTTATAGGCTGCTTCATACCGAAAGTTATTCTGGATACTTTCGATCGTATTGCGGTAGTAACAAACTGTTGGACTCTGTACCGAATCGGTCGCTCTGCCTCTAGGTAAAATTTAAGTCGTAAAATAAACTTTAACAAAGCATGTAAAAATTTTAAACTTTCCTCTTAGATATGGGCAACATTTTTTGGCTGCACGAATCTTTTTACGAATCGCAAACCATGCTTCGATGGACAAATTTCACTTCTTTTTAATAGGACTCTCGCAAATGGCCAAAGCTGAATGCATTTTAAACTATGGCCTCGAGTACGATACAATGTCACAACACTATAATATGTGCGATCCAAAATATGCCAATAATCAGTTCAAATTGATACCTTTGATCGAGCGCCTAGACATGGCCATAAGTCTGTATTGGGAGACATTGGCAAGCTTACGGGCCAGTTCTTCGCCTACCAGTCCTTTGACGTTTCAGCTGGACTTTATAAAACTTCGCGCTCAATTCTTACAAACTCTGTTTAGTGTGGTGACTGCGAAAAATGCACAGACAATTATTCCTCCTCCTGCAATCGCGGCTAGCTTAGCACAAAACTCTCGAGATTACTTGCAAAAGTTTGGCCATGTTACAAACCAACTAAGGAAGGTTGTCAAATCGATAAAAGGATGCGAGGAGTCATATCTAAAGTTATACAAGTCCGCCTTTGACGCGGATCCATCGACGTTGGAGTTCCTTGAATTGTAAGTTACCATTGTACGTAGCATGACGTGTTTTAAACTTGTGTTTTTTCAGGATAGAATATCAGTGTGCACTCTTTGGTAATATCATTGAAGGCGTATGTTATGCTTCGCCATCGGAACCACCGTTGTCAGTTATGAATGGACAATACCCAGAGACAAAGTGAGTTACCAATTTAAAAAGTATGGGTAGAATTATATGCACCAACAACGGACATAGAGTCGTTGAAAATAAAGAGAGAATAGATATTATCATATAGAGGGAATACATAATATTCTCGCTGAAGAATAGAGAAGTAAGAAGACTGGTAGCTTTTGAAATGTGAATCATCAAAGGAATACTTTGCGTATCTTGGATTGGTAGAGGCTCAAATGGACCATCAAAGTTCTAAGGAGTTCATTCAAATCTACAGAGGAATTAATAAAAAAGACACGCTTACTGTAATGATTGCTAACCCCCGTAAAGAAGTAAATCACAGAGGGAAACTCTAGGAACAAGAAGATAATGTAGAATCATAGTTGTCTTACATCTCGAGAAAAGTTAGCAAGATAGCATAAGTAAGTAAGCAAGTAAGCATTCACGTTAGTACGGCTTCGCCGAATCTCTATTAGTTACCTAAGCATGAAGCAACCATCTTCGGTTGCCGCTTTGCATTCGCCGTATAAAAAGCTAGAAGAAACCTTTTATTGAACCAATCGCATAGTCTACAAATACATATTACATATCGATAGTAAATTTAAATAGACTAACAATAGACAATAAATCGTGATTACGGGCGATTTCAATATTCACATTTCTTAGTGGCCACAACATTCTGGTCAGACAACACCCGAAGCAAGGTATGCCGAGATCTTAGCTGCGTTAAAATTTAACAAAATCTGATTTATTAATCTGTCGCATTTTGTAAACGAGCGAGCCTACACGAGTACCAGAAATTTACAATCACTCCGCAAATGCTCTGCACTTGTTTCTAACTTCCCATTCCGAAAAGTAAACCTTAAATGATTAATTTTTACCTTATGAAATATCTTTAAAGACGAAAACTGCTTAATGACTGGAAATACGGTTTTCGAAGCAAAAGTTCCATTGTTGAAGAACTCTGCGAAATGCCTAAGTTTCCTCAAAAGATATAAGAAATGCTTTACCCCTTCGGATTTGGCTGTTTTATATAAAGCTTTTATTCGCCCTAAGCTGGAATACAATCCCCACGTCTAGGCTGCCCCTAAAATATCACTGCACCTGCTAGACAGGCTACAAAAACACGCCTTAAAGCTTATTGGAGACAGAAGTATTAAGAAGTCAATTGACTCACTTAAACATCGACGCAACGTTTCTTGCCTATTTTATAGCTTTTTTTTACAAACAGTGTTCCAGTGAAATAGCCAACTGCATTCCGCCTCTTAAGATATTCAACCGTAATACTCGCCAGAGTTCGAATGCTCATCTGTTCACCCTTGAGCCCACTTTTGGACGTACATGAAAGTTTCGAGGTTCTTACATAAGCCATACAACGCGAATGTGGAATGTCCTTCCATGATCAGTCTTTCCTGCCCAATACAACCTGCAGTTGTTCAAAACAAAAGTGCATCGGTACTCTCTCCCTTTCCTCTTCCTCTCACCCTTTCCGCTCGTGAGATGGTCAACATTAAATGGTTAACCAATCCCTTGTATACAAGCGAATCCAAAACTAGTGGGGTGTCATTTTCTTGCCATTACCTGCATATATTTAAACCAAATAAAATTAATTGGTCTTTCTTCCACATTAGATTGACAACTTTCTCTTTTTTCCTTTCATTCTCTTTTAGGTATCTGATAAACACATGCAATAAAATGGAAATTCTGGCTCAGAATCTACCCCAAGAACAAGCAAATATGAAGACAATAACAAACCGGGTGCGTATTTTAATAAGTTGCTCTATTTAGCTTGTTTTGCTTATAATTAATTTTTCCAGCACATGGATGTGATCACCAGTGAAATAGAGCTGATAGTTAAAACCCCAATTTGCTTGCCAAGATACTTTTTCCAAACTCTACAAGCGACACAGATAAAGTTGTCGGTCAGCCCACAACCCCGTGCTGCCGGAGAACATATTATTGTTCAATCGGGAAGTAATCTGGTCATTAAAGTTGAAGGAGTGATTCAACACTACGGCAAATGTCCCAGCCTATATAGATCCGTTGATTCTGTGCAACTAAGCTTGACATCACAACTAATGACTCCTCGTGCGAACGCTGAGACTATGAAGGTATTTTTTTTGGAAAAGCCACATATGGAAAAAAAATCCTAAAATTTGATTTTTAGTCTCCCAACGATACAGTTACCTTGACGCAAACCGTAAAACCCCAAAGGGATTTCTTGTCCGGAAGCTTCCTTTTACCAATATCCATTGGAGGTCAATGGAATGTTACATTGGAAACGTATGTGATTGATGAAGTGGGCATCACATGGAGCACAGGTCCTAAAAAGTAAAAGCTACGATCTGATTTAAAAGCATAATTTAGTATTTGATTTTTTTTTTCTTATAGTTCAATGATTGTACGAGTTTTGGACGATCCTAACAAAGTTCAACCAGTTACGGCTTCAACAAGCAATGCTCCTGCTCGAAGATTTTAGTTTTAAGTGTACTCAAAATCGTGAATAAAAAGAAAGCATTCGTATAAATAGCAGAGAATTTAGCTATAAAATTCAGCATTCTTTTAATGTTGCCCATTTTATTTTCATGTTGGTGAATGTAGAACCAGGAGAAATTCCTTTTAAAATTCAGAGATCAGTTGCAACCACTACGCCGCTGTACTCCTCCGTGGATTTGGGTTCTATCATTCAAGTTAAAACAAAACTAGATAAGACTTCATTAGGACCTTTCATCAAAACATGTAGTTTAATTTTTCTGAACTAGGTACTAACATTATAAAATAGTATACTCGGGCGTATACGTAACATTTTCACTAGAATGAGTCCTCTTTTTCGCAGAATATATACATATTTTGCCAAAAGGATTTTATAAATTTTAGATGTACTGTTCAGAACAGCGGAACAACAACAAATCATAGGTTACAACAACTGGTCAAGACCTACATAAGAGTTATAACTTTAAGAGCCTAATGAGGAAAGTCCAGTGAAATTTCCTGAAATCCAAAATGAACTACCGAAAAGGTCCTCACAAATTGGGCTACTACGGTGAAGCCAAATAAATAAACTAATAGAATAATATGTAAACATTTTCTGTTTCTTTGTTTTTTGTAAACTAATTAATATACTCTCTGTTTTTCGATATAACGAAATAAACTTTATATAAAATTTCGATATAAACTTTACGATCTCGTCCCGGAGTCGAGATAGCTTAGATTAAGGTGTTCGTGTCTTCAAATTGTCTACCGCCCTCATAATCTTTTCGAGACAGTCGTACTAAAACGTTTTCGATTAATTTTTAGTCCGAGGAATAGGCTCCGAGAGAGTTCATGTTGTTGAGAGAATTTAGCATCTGGCAACCTTGGAGGTGTCGATGGGAGCATTGCCTTTTTGAAAAATTTAGCTGAACTCCAAAGACATTTTTCAGCCTTGAAAATGACCATTGCAGCAAACATTTGTTTTCATTTAGCTATTGCCTAACATTTAGCTATTTCCGTTCTTTTTTGTCGAAAATAATCCACCTCTTCTTTCTGGCGTCACAAGTTTGACAGTTTCAAGTATGCGTTTAGTTCACCAGTTGGATGAAACGTGAAATAACGCGAAAATTCTAACGAAAGGTTGCAAGTTCGGCCGGTTCAAAGAGTCGTACGCAGTCTTTAGTTGTTCATATTTGCAACACATGCAACAAATTTCAGAAAAATGCATTGTGTTTCCACCCTAAGGCGACGTTACACAACCAAAATGTGGGATAATTTCTGACACGTGCAGTTCTTTCCATACGATATCTCGGAAAAAAACACCCGAGATAATTCACACACGTTTTTTTACACACGGATTTTTGCGAAATTTTTCGCAAATATGCTAAAACTACAGTACTAGAACACACCTAGAAAAATATGACTTAAGCACTTTGTTTGGGGGTGGAAGGGCCTAATGGACGACCTTGTATAAAGCCGTCTGCCGCGTTCTTAGCCACCTTGTTTTTGTCTGCCATTTTGAATATGGCTTTCTTATTGCATGTTTGTAATCATAGGCGCCCGGAGAGGGGGGCCAGAGGGGGCACTTGCCCCCCTGTGGCTCTGCGATTTATCATCAAGCATATTTTTTATTAGGAAATTTTGACGTATTCGACTATTTAATTGTATTTTTTTTTTTCTAAGTCCATGGTTTGCCCCCCCCTGGAAAAAGTTCTGCGGGCGCTTATGTTTGTAATGTACAAATAATTTTTTGCCGTGTACCTCATGATTTTTTTTTTGTAAATTGGCGCCCCTTTGGCGCCGTATGCCGGCAGTTTCGCCCCTGGAAAACTGTCTGCCAACATATTTTCGCCACTTATAAGAATCAGTATAATATTTTCCTGTAGTTATTATTCATTCACGACTTTGACCCCCGCCCCCGCATTAAGCCACGGTGGAGAAGTGGCAGACTGGCATATGTATTCATCGCTCAACTTATTTATTATCTTAAAAAAGGTTTCAATCGTGTACCCTATGATCACTTTTTTTTTGCAGCCAGCTCTTAGACTCACCGATTTTTTTTTATATATATTCAATATTTCCTAGGCCTAAAAGTTTTTAGTTTCGTTTTTCTAGTTCTTATAGTAATTATAGCGTTTGGCCGCCGCCGTTTAAATATTATGATACGAGTATGATATTTGGCTGACCTTAACCTGGATAAAAGATGTTGACCAGAAAGCTGCTCGTTTTGAAACAGTTGCTCTTTGGTTTTTTCTTTGTTTCTGCTCTTAGCCTGCTTTTGGTATTTTCCATGGCGGTACTCATGAGCGTTACACTATTCGCCATCTGGTGTAGCGCCCAATCGCGACTACACTCGTGCAGCTAATGAGCTTTGCTTAAGATACTTTTTAGTTAGGAGAAAAGAGTAGGAGCTACTTAATGTTGAAAAACTACAAAAATTTTAAATTTAACACACATTATTTGTAATTGCTGAAACTATGATGATTTCCAACGTCGCCGTCGCTAGATGCTTTTGCTTGTAAACTAACCAAAAGCAAAGGCTGACAAGATAATGAATTTTTTAATGATCATTGTTAAACAGTTGAAATGTACCTCCTATTTGCAATATAGGAACATTTCATAGGATAGGACTTACATTAAGAAACATTTTTTCTTAGTAAAATTGAGACAAAAATAACTGCCAGGTACTTCACCTGCAGGGTACTTAAGCACCCAAGATTTACTAGCAATCCACATCTGGGATTTCAAATAGAAGATTGAAAACCACCGAAATAAACAAAGAGATAAGAACAAACACGTGCATTGTGCATATTGTACAATACAATAGCAATGGTAAAACAACTTTAAAACAAAGTTAACAGACTGCGAAAAACCCCCATAGTATTTTTATCAGCATAATATTTCCCATGTATGAGGTCAAATTTCAATATAAAACAGCAGAGACAAGCCAAGAGGCATCAGTTTAAGACTTAAAACATTCTGTCACTATTCAAGCATCCAGCAATGAAGCTCTTAGCTATCTTTGTTCTTTTGGCACTTGCAATAAGCAGTGTAGTATCTCAGGTAAGAACTCTAGAATATAGGCCAGGCAGAGACTCAGCTAGGCCAAGGACATTGGAATATCGACCAAATCGTGACCGTCCAAAAATAATCCAGCCAACCTACCGGCCAAAACCTGGGAATCGGGCAAGGACTTTGAGTGTTTAGCGTTAAATAACAGACGTTACTTAGCAAACAAAGCGTTAAAGTACAACAGTAGACATTTTTGTATATTTCCAGTCACACTGTAGTAAAAGAAAGAAGCAGATTAATTGTATTATATAAAATTATATGAGAATGCATTGTTATAAATAAATAAATTCGCTTAATAGCTACTTTGCTTTAGTTTTATTTAATTTGAGAGGACTGTATTGAGGGAAAAAGGACCTCTAACAGTATCACTCTATTCATTTCATGTAAGTCATAACCTGTTTTAAAACCAGGAAGCTTTCCAGTAATTCGAAGAAGATAAAAAAAATGGCATGCTTTCTATAAGGTGTTGTAGCAAAAATAGCGCATTATTAAAGTTTGATTTTACATGAGAATTTGTTTAACGGTAAAGGTAGTCAGCAGGACCGTCCTTTACTGGTGAACCATGACGTTTTTTTTCCTTCGGTGTTTCATTAATTTAAAATCAATCGTTAAATTAAAATCAATTAATTCTAATCTCGTTAAAATCACGAGAGAATGCGTTAAAAGCGAAAGTCATTGCTTAAAACAAACAAATTTTTTTCCCTAAAAACTGGTTTGGGTTAAAAATTAAAATCAATTAATTCTAATCTCGTTAAAATCACGAGAGAATGCGTTAAAAGCCAAAGTCATTGCTTAAAACAAACAGATTATTTCCCTAAAAACGCCCCCTAAAAGTGAGCAGAGCTTAATTATTTGTGTGTAACAATTTAGCAATTGGTAATGTAACTAATATTTGCCATTATTTTCTTTCGAATAAGGATCAGTTTTCCGAGAAATCAGGCTTTTAGAGATCTAACATGTTTATTGTTTAAAGTGTACATGGTACATGGGCGCTCAATCTTTTGTCTAATGAAAGTCTTCTGGCAAATGCTCTATACCAAAATTTTTCAGAATTCCTACGCCTTCTCTAACTTGGCCAAAAGGCATTTTGAAATAAAATTTGATTTAGAGGTAGTCTCACATTGGACTTAATTATGGGCTTGGATGTGGGCCGACTTTACCAATTTTCATACTTTGTCTGTATAAAATGAGAATAAAAATACACTCCAAGTTTCAACTTTCTAGCTCAATTTTAAAGACCTTAAAACTTTACAAATACGGACGGACTGTCCGGATATGGCTAAATCAATTCACCTGTCGATCTCGATCATATCCTGTCTGCTACTTCTAATCCAGTTCACTCCTTTGCTGATGACAGTAATCTCAGTTTCTCATATTTGTTCTCAGTTGCTTGTCCCTGCTCTTCGGACGTTGAACTGGAACGGCACAGTATGTCAAACTCATTAAACCCTGACCTTAACAGCATTGTATCATGGGAATTTCGAAATAGAGTAGAGTTTAATGCTTTCAAAACTCAATACTGTCATCTGTCATTGAAGCAAAACCAAATCACTCAGCCATAAGCCATGAACGCGAAACCGAAATGCTTTCCATCCTCGGCATTTGTGTTAATAACAAGCTTATTTGGAATGACCACATATTCGAGGTCGCCAAGAACGCTGCGAAATGCCTAGGTTTCCCTCAAAGATGTAAGAAATATTTCACCCCCTCTGATTTGTCTATTTTATATAAGACCTAATTCGCCCTAAGTTGGAATACAATTCCAATGTCTGGGCTAGTGCTCCTAAAACAGCACTGAACCTGCCAGACAGAATTCAAAAACGCGCGATAAAACTCATTGGAAATAGAAACATTGCGAAATCCATAGACTCACTTGAACCTCGACGTAACGTCTCATGCTCTGTTTTATCGTTTTTCTAACAAAGAGTATTCCATCGAAATAGCCAATTGCATTCCCCCCCTCAAGATATTCAACCGTAATACTCGCCAAGGATCGAATGCACATCAGTTCACCCTCGAGCCCACTTTCGGGCGTACAGTAAAGTATAGAGGTACTTTTTTAAGCTACACCACGCGAATGTGGAATGCTCTACCACGATAGGTCCTTCCTACGCAATACAACCCACAACTGTTTAAGACAAGAGTGCACCGGTACCTCTTCACTTTTCCATCTTCCTCTAATCCTTTCCGCTCGTGAAATTTCAATCATCAAAAGAGTAATCCCTTGTAAAAGGGAGCCCCTTTTGATCCCTAATAAGAAGGACCAATCGCGAGTTCATTATAAAAAAAATATCTAAGGGCCAGTTTTTCAGTGCGAGATTATCTGAGTTTCCGACCTAAACTAAGATTAACCCCAGAAATGAATTTTTCCCAGAAGTGAATATTGATCCATGATTAATCTCGGCTCAAATCACCAAATTTGGTGAGTTAGTCCCGGATCAACTCTGGTAAACAGTGTGAACTTCTTTGAATGTTTTTTCTATGTGAAATGGCAGTGGTCTTGCCTGTTTCTGTGAAAAATGACACCAGAAAATGACTCGAACTTCTTTTCTTGTAGTTTTATATGTGAAGTGAGAGCTGAGAGAGTCAATAATTTCGACAGTCGAAGATTTTGACAACTTTACTGATGGAGCTTACTCTGCTCTGAAAAACTGTTTGCTGGATTACATCCAGATTCGTTTTGATCCGGGATTTACAGATCCTGGTTTAAGCTGGGCTTAACTCAGCACAGCACTGAAAAACGGGCCCTAAGTAGGATAGCTAGAGAAAAATACCTCTGCGATGGTGAATGTTGTTGGTTAGACAGTTGTTTTGTCATTATTTTATCATTACAAAATGCATAAATTTTTCTTGATCTTGCGTTTAATTTAATATTCTCAAAACTTTTAATTTCTAGTATTTTATTCGTTTTATAAACCGGTCGAGATGGCTGTGGTTAATTTTAAGCGTCCGAGTGGTATTCGTTAGTTCGAGTTTTAAAAGTGTTCTTCTTACAAGAAGGAACTTCTTATCGGAAGTGGTAGGTGCGTTCTTGGTCAATCCTATCCGTACGATATACGGGATAGGATGGTTGCGGTTGATTTGGGGAGTCGGGGTAATATTCGTTGGTGCGAGTGTTCGAACTATCCAAGTTGTCTGTGGTTTGGCGAGCTGTACGAATTCCACGTGCGAATCCAGCCAAATGAGACACAGAGTCGAATCGAACGTGGTCACGATCTGGGCGGTACACAAGTATCTTTGTTGTAGCTGAATCCCTATCTGGCCTGTAGTCCAATGTTCTTTCTTGGGCGAGTGCACTACTCAGAGCCAGTGCAAGAGCCCAAACTAACAATATTTTTGAAGCCATAGTCGATGTTACGGTGATAACTTTTCAACTCTAACTGATGCTAGTTGAACGAGAATGAACTTATTTATATTTATTTTTTGGCGTGTGAAAGAAAAAGCACCTTTTGTAAGAATCCCGATGATTGATGTAAGTATTTTAAGCGGAAAAGCACCATATCGCAAACTGTGTACATTTTTAATTAGTAAAATAGATACTTTTTATTGATGTTTGTTTTTTCCCGTGACAACACCAACGAGTGTTCTTATGAAATTTCTACTGAGAGATAGAAGGGTCGTTGTTCTTTTTAGGTCGTGTACTGGCCATAAGCTGTGAGTTATGATACAATCTTTAGACTGTTGCCAACTATCACCGGCTAGTTTGATCGTGTGTTAATCTATAAGACTTTTGGCTGTGTTGATAGGGAGATAAACCCGTCGGTCAGCCATCGTTATGTCCATATTAGAACCTTTCCTAGCCAGTTCGTCCGCCAATTCATTTCCGGCCACGCCAACGTGCTCAGGAACCCAGCAGAGTAAAACTGTGTGGGAGCTAATATCCTTTAACGCCATGAGGCAGTCCTTGACACATTTAGGACTATACGAGGTTGGAGTCCAGGGCTTTAAGTGCTGCTTGACTATCAACACATATGGTGATTTCCGGAAGATCCATAGATTGAATTGTCTGTGCAGCTCTCTTCACCGCATAAATCTCAGCTTGAAAAACACTGCAGTAGTCATTTAGTCGATATGACTGGTTGATTTGCAGTGTTTCCGAGAAGACTCCAGAACCTGTTCCATTCTCTGTTTTCGAACCATCGGTATAGATAGCTATACCTTTGATGTCAACTTTAGTGCCTACCCAGTCATACCTACTTGGTATAATGACTTTGAATCTTTTGTCGAAGTCAAATTGAGGTTTCTTATAATCCGTACGGGTTACAGACCCATTTTGATTTAAGATGTTCAGAATGCTCGAGTGTCCTAGACATTGTGATTTCCAAAGGTTGTTCTCTCTTAGTCTGAGAGCTGCCTTTGCCACCACATTTCTTGTGAAAAGCTCCAGAGGTTGGAGGTACAGGATTGTTTCCAGACCTGTTTGAGGCGTGGATCTTAATGCACCTGTGATACCTAAGCAAGCTAATCTTTGTACCTTCTTCAGATTATTGAGGTAAGATTTCGTTTTACACGCCTCCTACCGTACCAGTGATCAATAGGTAAGAATAGGTCTAACAACCGCTGTATAAAGCCAGTATGTTATTTTGGGTTGAAGACCCCACTTTTTCCCAATGGCTTGTTTACATGTATAAAGAGCAATGAGACCTTTCTTCATTCTCTCCTCCGTGTTCCTTTTCCAATTAAGTTTGGAGTCAAACAAAACGCCAAGATATTTGGCTTCCAGGGAGATTTTAGGATTGGTCCCATTTAATTTAGGAGTTATCCACCCCTGCAATTTGCGCTTCCTTGTAAACAGGACCATATCTGTCTTGTACGGGTTGACTTTAAGTCCACTGTTCTCTGCCCATCTTGATAAATCTGTTAACACAGATTCCATTAGTTCACTGATTGTTGGAAGAAATTTTCCTGTAATCAGTATAACTATGTCATCTGCGTAAGCGACTACTTTTATTCCTCTTTTAACGAGAGAATTAAGAATTTTGTTGAGTGAGATGTTCCATAGAAGGGGTGAAAGCACCCCTCCTTGTGGGGTTCCCCTATCAACCGTTTTCTTAATAGAATAGTCTCCCATATTAGAGTTGATGACTCTGCTTTTAAGCATCGTCTTTACCCAATTCGTCAAGTGGGAATGGATGCCATATTCCTCCATGAGATAACGGTTTCTGTTCTTAAATTTTGACCCTGTTCTTAGAGAACGCTTTTTCTAGATCTAGAAAGGTTGCCAATGTAAATTCTTTGTTGTATAAGGACCTCTCGATTGTACTCGTCAACTCATGCAGCGCCGTTTCCACGGATTTCCCCTTAGTATAGGCGTGTTGTGCATTGCTGAGGTGCTTATTGATTTCGAGGTAATTCCTTAGCCGCAGATCTATCAGCTTTTCCAGTATCTTAAGTAAAAAAAGATGAAAGACTTATATGTCTGTAATCATTTGCTTTGCAGTGGTCGCGTTTTCCAGCTTTAAGAATAAAGACCGTACGCACATCTTGCCAGTTCTTTGGAATATGCCTTAGAGTTATTCACCCTATGAAGATGTCCTTGAGCCAAGGAATGAGTGCATCACTCGTTTTCTGAGCCATGGCAGGTATTATACCATCCGGTCCCGCTGATTTGAGGGGTTGGAAGTATTTTATTGCCCAGGTTAGTTTATCCTTGCGAATACCCTCAGCGATAGCTGTCTGTTCTTTATTGGATAATGAAGGGTGGCAGTCTGTTGTATCGAGTGTTTGTTCGCTTGTTATGTCTTTGCACCCAGGGAAGTGTGTATTGAGCAGAAGTTCCAAGATTTCATGGTTGTTTACCGTCCAAGAGTTGTCCTCTTTGCATATGTTACCTGGCATGCTTGAATTTTTGGCAAGGATTTTGCGCAATCTTGCCGCTTTCATTGAACTCTCCATGTTGGTACAGTAGTTGGTCCATGATGCTCTTTTCGCTGCTCTAGTTTTCCCTTTGTATTCGTTGAAGCTGTTGCGATAAGTGTCCCAATCAGCATCATTCTTGGTCAGCTTAGCCTTGTTGAAAAGTTTCCTTGTTTTTGTCCTGAGAAGTCGAAGTTCCGCGGTCCACCATGTTGCATGGGTTCTTTTGGGGAGCCGACTTATAGGACAGGATTTTTTGAACGAGGCTAAGAGTGTCTCAGTGATAAGGTTGACAGATTCCTCTAACTGTGTCACATTCAAGATGCTGCCTGTTTGATAAGGCGCTAATCGTCCTGTGACTAGTTTGGAGAATTTGCTCCAGTCGGTCTTAGCAGGGTTTCTAAAAGGTAATTCTTTATCTATTCTACAATTAATATTGAAGGTTATCCTGTAATGGTCCGACAAGGAGCATTTGGTGGATACCATCCAGTCATTAACTTCAAAATTCTCGGTACAGTGAGCTAGAGTTAGATCAATGACCTCCTCCCTAAATTTGTTGTGGAAAGTAGGATGACTACCCGTGTTACAAATTTTTAGATTGGATGTCAAAATAAATTCTAAAACAGACTCACCCCCCTTGTTTATATCTTTGCTGCCCCAGTGAGTGTGAAGGGCATTGGCATCCACCGCGATGACAAGTTAGTCTTGGTGTTCCTTGCGTGGAGTTCCAAGTCCCATAATGCTGTCGATGGTGGATTATCCTCTTCGTTTGGCAAGTATGCGGATGCAAGAATAAGTTGTACCTCATTCCTGCGGTCGCACACCGCCACTGCTAAGTCGCTGTTGCTGAAATGACTGGAAAGATAAAAGTTGAGAGCTTTCTTAGCCAATATGCAACTTCTCAGTTTACCTTTCTTTTTGGTGTGGATAATTATTAATTATGTGATAAACTTATGTTTATGCGGTGCCCATAAACATAAGTTTATCACATAATTTTTAGCGCATCTAAATAATGACAGAATACTTTAAGACCTTAATAATTGACGATTGAAAAAGTCAGACAGCGATACCTGGTGGTCAATTTTAGAATATGTGAAGACCTAATTACAGGCGACCAGTAACTCTCAAAGAATTCCCGGAAGGCTGTTTTAAAAATATTTTTAATGTCAAGATATTTTCACTTAAGCCTAAACAAGTAGGAAATAAAACAATAAATAATATGTATATCAAAAATATATATTTTATTAACAAAAATTTTACTCTAAATAACAAAAACAAGTAAAAATTCGTCTAATTTTTCAAAAGGTCTAGCTAAATTCTTTTTATCACCGATTGTTCTATTTCTTCTCTACAGAGTACATGCAATATTTTCGATTTAGGACCTGATGTGTGGCTGATACACATTTAAACTGGATACCCGCTTCTTTGTAGTGAAGGAAAGTTCTTACAAACTGTCGATTTGTTTCGTGAACATTCGGATGTTCCAAATACTCAGCAACAGGCATCCATTCAACTTTACTTATTTCCCGTGGGCAAGCTATCAACTCACTAGTGGTTGGCTTCAACGCTATTACAAAATATAAATCCGAACAATCGAAGCTACCGCCATGAGACTGGCGAACGCCTATAACTGTATCGAATATTGTTTGGACTCCAGTTTCTTCCCGAACTTCGCGTATCGCTGCTTCAATCAAATCTTCTTCTGCAAATGTTATTTTATTTGAATATTGACAATAGTCTTTTAATTTTTCGAATATACTCTTACTCGGCTCAACGTAACCTCCAGGAAGTTTCCAGCTTTTTGGTATCAAAGCATATCGATCACTTACTGCAAGTATTTCGTTTTTATCATTCACAACCAAACCACCGACTCCAACTAAAGTATGAGCATGAACTGGAATATTTGGGCTTTCTGTAACTGGCAGCCATCTGTAGAGCATCACGTAACCATTCTTCGCATGGTGAAAATCGAATCCCCTCTGAAACAAAGCAAAAGAATTAATTATATTTGAAAACAACTGCTTGAATCTAAAAGTATTACAAGTGAGAGCACTTTTGACCACTAGTAAACCAGAATTGTTAAGCTTATTTATTTAAAATAATAATAATGGTTAATATTTATTATAACCATAACTGAGTAGCACGACTCGTTATATATCCCTTATTAAACAGCCGATATGCAAGGAAATATTATTTTATCCCAATTCTCTAAGCTCTAACGCCTAAAAATTACGTTACGTTCCTTTAAGACTCAAAGGAAAAAGATTTATTGTTGTGAGGTGGCGACAAGACGTAAAAGAAATGCAGGAATCGCTAAATTTACCCACGGATTCACTTCACAAACACACCCGCTCGATGCGCAAAACAAACAGACCCAACTGTGTTTCAATCAACTGACAGTGATCGGACAATCGAATATCGAAAATTTCCCCTCCATTGTATTCCGTGCAAAATTTCCAATAAAAAATTACCAAGTGGGAATTCATACACGGATGACAGCGATAGGGTCGGACGACACAGTTACTTGAAATTAGAAACTCTCGAAGTTATGGACTCTTTCAACTCTCACTTCACATAAAAAAACACAGGAAAAGAAGATCCGTTCATTTTCAGATGACATTTTTCAAAGATATGCGCAAAGCCACTACCAGAAGTTCATACTCTTTTCCAGAGTAAATACGGGATTAACTCACTTAGTTTGGTGAGTCGAACTGAGATTAACCATAACAAGATCTAAACACACTAAAAACTAATTTCTGGGGTTAATCTCAGTTAGACCCTAAAACTCGGATGATCTCAAACTACCCTAAGCGCCGGTTTTTCACAGCTGAGTTAGGCCCAGCTCAAACCAAGATTTTTTAATCCCGTAACAAAACGAATCTGGAGTTAACCCAGCGAGCAGTTTTTCAATGCAGAGTTAACTCCGTCAGCAAAGTGTTGAAAATCTTCGACTCTCGAAATAATTGACTCTCCCAGTTCTCGCTTCACATAGAAACACTCAGAATAAGGAGTTCGAGTCTGTTAAATATGTAGTATGGCAGGACTGGGCAACATAAAGGTAAACTGTCAATGCTGACAGCGGCATGAACAGACTCCACTTTGGTAATCAAGGCATCGAAGCTACACGGTAGTATTAAGTAAAGTAACTTAAGTCAAGTCAATAAAGAATTATCAATCAGTATACATACATTTAGAATTATCAATTATTCGATTGTTTGGCAAATACACCACAGAGTCTTTTCAGATGCCATTTCTCACAGAAAAAACACTCAAAGAAGTTCATACTGTTCTCCAAAATTAATCCAATACTAACCCACCAAATTTGGCGAGTTAAGCCGAGATTAACCCCAACCTAAGTTCACTGAAGAGCTAATTTCAGTGAAGGTCAATTTCAGTTTAACTCGGAAATTCGGATGATCTCACACTGACTTTGAAAAATGTCAAATGAGTGACTGAATTCCACGTTTTTGAATTTAAAAAGATTTTGATGGATCAAACAATTTTGGGTCATGTCCCAAGCATTAATTGCTGAATAACTAGATATTCAAATTGCGTCCTTCTTGCCCTCTAACACCGATTTTTTACGATTTTAATAATGCCTTCAAAGCTTTTATAAAGCTCTAAATTTCCGCGTCAGTGAATACGTGTGAGAAGGTGCAACATCAATTTATTTTACGTGATCATCAGCTGAGGTAAAAAACCAAAAACGGAATTGCATGAAACTGATGATTTGATGAATTTACTCACATTTGGAAAAAAATTTCAGAGTATGGGTAAATTCATCAATTTCAGCTTTTACATGGCCGAAGTTGAATATATATTGAATGCTAGTCATTCAATTATTTATGGTCCCAAGCAAATGGATATCCACTAACTGGTTCCTTTCAATTTTTCGCCATTTTTAGTTTTTTTTTTTTTTGAAGTGAGCGTGGATATGTATTTGGGAACGTGTTGCGGTGTCGCGCAAGAGTTTCAGTCACTTCCGATGCTTAGAAAGAAGTGGCGGTGCAATGCAAGGAAGTCTTTGCAGCGGAAAAATTCTTTATAAGTATTTATTTTTATTACCAAAATAAAATTAACTTAATCTAGCAGGCGCAACAACAAAATTTATTTCCTCTTTATTATCAAACGCTCTTCAACAACAAAGAGTACTGTGCAATGCGAATTGTTTATGCTGGTATGACACTACAGTTTAATAACACTGCATGATAAAATGTCATCAGTAGGTAAAGAAGACAAATTGATATTGAGTGATAGGGACAACTAAAAATTACGTGTAACAAACAATAAAAAAAAAAATCCGACAAAATTGTAAACATCGTGTAAAAGTGTATCTTTGCCACATGTGTGTGGCGATACCTGTGCCAAAAATTGTAAAAAATGAGGAACTGTCAAAGGAAATGAGAACTGGCACCCTTTTTTACTTCTTTTTTTATTACGGTACATCATGTTGCTCATTTTTTCTTACGTTTCTACACAATTTTTCCTATTTTTGCGACTGCTGCATACACACTATTCCTTTTCGGAAATTTACATGTTGAATTTGTGTTGCTCCTTTAAATTCATTAACAATGAGAAGAAAATAAAGAAAAAATGTAATGTCCTACATTTTTCCTTTATTTTTGTAATGTCAAAAATAAAGAAAATAATAAAGAAAATTGTTTTATTATATACGATAAAAAATGTAATGTCATAAAAATGTAATGTTATGGCAAATCGAGCGCACTCACACAGGTAAACCATGAGAAGGAAAAAGGCGAGCAACAGTGATATGCTCTACTTACGCCAGTGCAGCCTTTTCCGTCTTAAATAGTCAATAATTTCGCGTACGCCCGACAAATTGGACGGAGTGTCCCCCTTTCAGTTTTGGTTGCTGGGGAGCAATTAAAAAGGTGTGTTCGTTTTACCATTCGTATGCTTGACTTATTGTATTTTTTTTTATAATTAGCTCGCGATCAAGGGGTAATGATTAATTCCCCTTCAGATGCGTAGCACATCGTGAGCGGAAAGAAAAATTTGAGGATAGAAAAGATAGAAGATATAAGTAATTCTCCATCCCACACGCAAACGCTGATGAGCGAGTGCGGAACATGAAAACTCTACACAGAAATACCAAAGCTTGCCACCGCAAGTGCTATGAAAGGCAATAATATAACTAGCAGAGTATTTCATAAATATACCTGGCATGCATCTAATTCTTGTCCATTCTTTTTGCGTATTGGAAGAGAAAGAAGTGTTTAATATTTGGCCGACCCTAACCTGGATAGCAGACGCCCACCTGGAAGCCGCTCATTTTGAGACAGACGCTGCTTTCCATACCGGTAACCACCATATCTGGTGAGCACTCCCTATCCGCCCACCTGGGGAAAGCGCCCAATAGAGGTCCAGCATAACCCTTAAAACAGTATACCTAATGCGTCCATCGTCATTGGATGCCAAGCAAAACAAATTGCTGATCTGTTATTGACTAGCACAGATTGTTGTGTAAACAAACGGGATTTTTTTTACATGCATGCAAGGTGACAGTTTCATCCCATGACGTCAGATTTAAAGTTAGGTTTGTCAAACAAAAGTCATAATAAACGCGTGTCGTAATCTTTATATTCTTTCATTCATGGTCAATGGGTCATTCAAATGGGGAATGCTGCTTCTGCAACACACCACCAAGCACCAACTAGAAGTCCGTACACATTATGTCAATGTATAGGGTATTTCCACCGCACATAATACAGAGATTAATGTTCTGCATAATGTTCACATATCGAAAAAATTCGTCTACGTAAACTGTGATCATCGCAATTTACTTGTGACAGCTCTCGATCAATCACTATCAATGTCATCATCTGATCCCTAGTTTTCAAACTTTTTGGTTATTTAGTTTTTTTGCATACACTTAGGCTCACTTTTTGTATGCATGAATAAAAAAAAGTAGTTCCTACATCACAAGCCTTAGTATTAGTAAAGCAACAATTCGAAACAATATTTTTGTGATCACCTTACGCAGACGGATTATTTTGTTTGATCACATTGACTGTCACAAAATGTGAAAATTACATATCACCTTAGCTAATTCCACTCCAGCTGTCAATAAAAGGTTTGTTTGTTTTGTTTCGTCGGAGAACGTACTTCACGAAGTATTCTGAAAGTTTTGATTTAGGAATTCTTGCGCTGAAGAGATTAATTATGCGATTAATTTTTAATCTCCACGTCAAGAGATTAATATTCGTATGGTAAATCTCGTGATTTAAAGGGAATTTAAGGATGATTTGTCCTACTCGCGGATTAGTGTCCGGTGGAATCACTCTATTAGATTTTGTGGGAATCTAGATTATAAATTGTTAAAATGTAATGGGAAACCTAATAAATTGAAAGAGATCCAAAACTTTGCACGAAATATAGCATGATGCAATTTGTAAACAATAAAGGTAGGTATCATGTTATTTTTTCAGCTTGGAATACAAATATGAATATATGTATATTAAATAAAATGCGCTTGAAAAACGACCCTTCGAACCGTTGCGACTTTATTTTTCTTTTGTACCTATTACAATAACCAGGAGGTACTAAATGACAAATTTCAGACTTTCACGACGTCTTACCCTTTCGAAAGCACCGTAAGGCCTGTATGTGGACGAACTTGAAAAATGTGAGTACCTACTTAATATGCCAACATACCAGCGTGATATACCTTCTATTTTATCTTATGGGATGGGTTATGAAAAGGGAGTGTATTTCCGCACGGATCCCGGCCGGGAGATCCCGGCCTCCCGGCCGGGGAACTCTCTTTTCTCGCTCAATTTAGTGGTGAATTTGCATTTCTCCCGGCCGGGAGATTTTTATTTCTCTCACGAAACTGGTGAATTGTACTATTCCCCCGGCCGGGAGATTTTTCCCCGGCCGGGAGATTTTGTGGTATTCACCACTTCTCCCGACAGGGAGATTTATTTTGTCAAGCAATTGAATTACTATCAACATTTTTGACAGGTCATGTTTATAAGCAAGACCAAGGTAATGGGATTTTCTTACTACTTGCAACATTTTTTGACAAGTGATGTATACCAACTTTGCAGCAACCACTGCGAAGTCCAACATCTTTTGACAAGTCGTGATCATCGGATTAACACTAATGTGCGTTTCGTTTGGAGTCAAAAAAAATTTGAAGTGGGTATGGGTATGTCAAAACTGACAGATCTAAATTTGAAAACGTTTCTTTAGTGGCAAAAATGAGGGGAAATTAAGGGGTATCGAATCTGAAATCGCAGAATAAAATCTCGATTTGTAGCAAGATTCATTTTCAGATTTACCAATACCAACAGACTGTGTTGACAGTTCGCTTGTTTACTTCGTGTAAATTTGGAACGGGTTGGTCTTTCTGCAGAAATAATTTTGTTTTGTTTTATAAAATGTTTGTACTGCATTGACTAGTGCAAAAACTTTAATTTCAACATTGGCTTGAAATGGAAAAACTGTATTCATCCTAATCATGTTCTTCGACAGTCACAGGTCGCGGTATTCGTATATTTTTAGGTGAAGAAACACCCACGACTTTGCCGAATGTTAAATTAAAGCAAGCAGGCGAATTGCGTATGTTATAAGGGACTTGGTGCACAAATGTACTAGCAAATAATAAAGTTGAGGCTTTTGAATGTAAAAACATAACAATGGCTTATTTTGTTTCTAGTTTCGTCACAAAAAAGAACAGACAATTTCCCGCAACAAAGCCACAGCAAAATGTAAACAAACTAGGGATGGGAAATAATTTTTTCAGTTGGTAACTAACAAAGTAGGGATGGAAAACAATTTTTTCATTTAGTACTAAAACGCCAATGTACTCAGATTAATTTTGCGTTAAAAAAAAAAAAATAATTTGCCAATTAAAATAAAAGTTTTTTAATGGGAAATATTCGTATAGCTCTGCATTTTTACAAAAATAAAATCTCGAATTATCGCTTATTTGAGCAAAATGAGTGCAATCCAGTAAAGTAAGTGTATTTCAAGCTAGGTTGGTATGGTATATAGACATCTTCAATGAATTTTTTTTAAACCTTGAATGTTTTGAACCTCTTCTTCGTAAATATACCACATTGAGCAAAAAAAATATTTGTCATAATTTCGTAGTAAAACGGCAGCAACTTTAATTAAAGCATAAGAAGTTCTTTATCGAAACGCGTACAAAGTACTATTTTAAACGATCGTTAACAGAATATTTCGGCGAAGTATAATTTCAATACCTTAGATATTTTTGGCGAATGTTAATCAATGTAAAAATGTAACACCATTACGTATCGAAGTTTCTCTTTTTGTTGCGCTAACTTATTTGTAACAATTTATTTACGCTAACGCCGAGTTGTAATTGTTTCTGTTTTTAAAACAGTCACTTATGGTTATTGTTGCATAGTGGCATCAACAGATTGCTGAAATAAAAATATTATAGTTAAGTAAATTACCATTTTACCTTGAAGAAAACATAGTTTTTACAAAACATTGTACTTTTACTCCGATTGTACTTTTTTGCTTAACCCGACCCAGTACAATTGTATTGGCCTTCCCACCCTTCAAACAAAACTAACATATGACAGGTCTCATCTATTCCCACCTATACTATCACAAAAAATCTCAATTTATTTTTTTGTTTGATTCAACCACAAAAAAACTAAAAACCTGAAATGTAGCGCCACCTAAAGTTAGTTCTCACGTTTTGTCAAAGGCTTAAGAAGTGCCATTGACCTTTTACCACGGCTGTCAAAATTTGACGTCTTTCGCATTTTTCGACCGCGGGATACCATTCAAATCGCTTTTTTTATGAAAAAATTATTTAATAGTTTCTGAAGAAGTGCGAATTATTAATAAACTACTGAACCTGGAGTGTGCCGATAGATGTGATCTCCATATATTCGTGTAGGTACCTTTTTGTGATCCTTTCCGTGTTTTATATTTCAAATATTTTCAGCCTTTCCTAGGAAATCTAATCAAGTCTACAATTCTCTCGTTCATCGAAACACAGGGTTACAATTTTAAAATAGCTATTTACGTTTAAGTGTAATTTTTGTTTGTTTTCCATACAAAAAGGCACTCCCGGATCTTGATCTCGGATGGGATCCTGCACTTGAAATACCAGTAGACATCAATCCATTAAAAGCTAATTGTTTTCTAGTTGAAAGGTGCTCTGCCGCACCCTTAGCCGCACCTTATCGTCCTGCCAACCACAAAACTCTCTTTCCCAGTAGCATAGAAGCCTTTATGTTTACTGCGGGTAGCATACGGGCGCCATAGCTGATCGCTATGAGCCGTGTTTAAAGGCAGCTTCACAAAGAGGCTTTGGCTTTAACTTCACTCCGTCACTATACGTCGACTTTGAATCTGCTTCAAAATGACATTTCCTGAAAAAATTTATTTATTTTCGGGACAAATAGTTTTCTTCGTGTTCTGTACTTATGTATTTTGCTTTTATGTGGACAACAATAGTACAGGAAATACAAAATTGCTAGATCTTCTCGAGGTTTAAAATTGGTGCGGATTTTGACAGTCAATCTGAAGATGTGCAGTTTTATAATTTTAAAAACTGTGGACCAATAATTTTTTTGTCTGAGCTGTCAGACTAAACGAATTTTCGAACCAGAGTTTTGCTCTAGAAGAGTTACGTAAGATTACGTTTTCTCTTTACGATTGCCAAACAAGACGATAAAGCCGAAGCTACATTTTGTTATCAAACAATGAAATAGTATGGCAGAACTGAACGTCAGGTAATTTACTTAACTATAATATTTTTATTTCAGCAATCTGTTGATGCCACTATGCAACAATAACCATAAGTGACTGTTTTAAAAACAGAAACAATTACAACTCGGCGTTAGCGTAAATAAATTGTTACGAATAAGTTAGCGCAACAAAAAGAGAAACTTCGATACGTAATGGTGTTACATTTTTACATTGATTAACATTCGCCAAAAATATCTAAGGTATTGAAATTATACTTCACCGAAATATTCTGTTAACGATCGTTTAAAATAGTACTTTGTACGCATTTCGATAAAGAACTTCTTATGCTTTAATTAAAGTTGCTGCCGTTTTACTACGAAATTATGACAAATATTTTTTTTGCTCAATGTGGTATATTTACGAAGAAGAGGTTCAAAAAAAACAAGAGGTTTAAAAAAAATTCATTGAAGATGTCTATATACCATACCAACCTAGCTTGAAATACACTTTTACTTTACTGGATTGCACTCATTTTGCTCAAATAAGCGATAATTCGAGATTTTATTTTTGTAAAAATGCAGAGCTATACGAATATTTCCCATTAAAAAACTTTTATTTTAATTGGCAAATTATTTTTTTTTTGTTTACATTTTGCTGTGGCTTTGTTGCGGGAAATTGTCTGTTCTTTTTTGTGACGAAACTAGAAACAAAATAAGCCATTGTTATGTTTTTACATTCAAAAGCCTCAACTTTATTATTTGCTAGTACATTTGTGCACCAAGTCCCTTATAACATACGCAATTCGAAGCCTGCTTGCTTTAATTTAACATTCGGCAAAGTCGTGGGTGTTTCTTCACCTAAAAATATACGAATACCGCGACCTGTGACTGTCGAAGAACATGATTAGGATGAATACAGTTTTTCCATTTCAAGCCAATGTTGAAATTAAAGTTTTTGCACTAGTCAATGCAGTACAAACATTTTATAAAACAAAACAAAATTATTTCTGCAGAAAGACCAACCCGTTTCAAATTTACACGAAGTAAACAAGCGAACTGTCAACACAGTCTGTTGGTATTGGTAAATCTGAAAATGAATCTTGCTAAAAATCGAGATTTTATTCTGCGATTTCAGATTCGATACCCCTTAATTTCCCCTCATTTTTGCCACTAAAGAAACGTTTTCAAATTTAGATCTGTCAGTTTTGACATACCCATACCCACTTCAAATTTTTTTTGACTCCAAACGAAACGCACATTAGTGTTAATCCGATGATCACGACTTGTCAAAAGATGTTGGACTTCGCAGTGGTTGCTGCAAAGTTGGTATACATCACTTGTCAAAAAATGTTGCAAGTAGTAAGAAAATCCCATTACCTTGGTCTTGCTTATAAACATGACCTGTCAAAAATGTTGATAGTAATTCAATTGCTTGAAAAAATAAATCTCCCTGTCGGGAGAAGTGGTGAATACCACAAAATCTCCCGGCCGGGGAAAAATCTCCCGGCCGGGGGAATAGTACAATTCACCAGTTTCGTGAGAGAAATAAAAATCTCCCGGCCGGGAGAAATGCAAATTCACCACTAAATTGAGCGAGAAAAGAAATACACTCCCTTATGAAAATGTACCGGCAAGGCGGGTTTAAATTAAATTAAATCAATTTCAAATGTTTGTGAGGTCTACATGGTGCCAATATTGTTTTATGATGATTCGACTTCTTATCTCGACTCCTGCTCCTCGCTCCCGCTCCCGCTCCAAGACTGTAGAAACCTCTATGGGATTGGGTCAGACAGACAATGCTTATCCAATACTGAACGATTTACAAAAATAAATTCATAAAACTATGCAAGGTTATCGCCCCGAACTTATCTGTTCAAATAGTGATAAAGAGAGATGCCTTATTCTTTGATTAGCTTATTAACTAAGTGTTTCTAATGTTAGATCAATTGCTCCAATGACTCACCTTTGTTAATTCTGGTATTGAATAAGAATGCTCTGTGCGTATCTTAAACCAAATGCACCGTTTTCCGGTCTCAATCCAGTAATCAAGTGATTCTAAAATAATTAGATTTGATCAAGTCAATTGTAAGCACACCACACAACTCTGTAATCAATTAAACAGCCATTGGCCTTGACTAGTGTGCACTTGCTTTGTAGTTTGTCTGCGAAATCAACGCCTTCTTCAAGTTCGTCACTCGAGTCAACCGTGACACCGTTGAATCTATCAAGGAGTCCACGAAATAGACCTGCTGGTGTTTCCATGGCGAGCTTATATCTGAAAGTAAATATTTAGGCAGTTATTTTGGTATACAATAGCGCACTTATGCAAGATATTACTTATGGAAACCCCCAGAAATTCTGCTTATATTTTCGTCTTGTTTCTTGTTACTTTTGGCAGAGTTTGCAGTAGATAAGGGCTTGGCTATATTCGATATACAACGGCGATTGCTTAACGCTCTTTTACCTGTGATCAAAGCGAATTTATAGAGTTGTGCGTTGTAAAGAAGTTTAGACATTTGAGTGCTGGGACAGAGGTATTTACATTCGCTCCGACAGGCAAAATGCGCGCACAAGAAATCTAGAAAAGTAATATCACTGCTAAGACTGCTATATGAATTTTAAAGATCTTATATAAAATCACAGAATTTCCACGGTTAATTTATTTGTGTTAATAAACTTGTTTTTGGTTTTTCTTTATCATTTTTTGTTTTTGCTCTTGGCTTACGAAAAATTTTAACTGAAATGACAGCTGTATTCCAGTTATTTTTCACATCACAGCTGCGGTATAACAGTTTTTCATTGATGGAAATTTAACTCAACGAACGAATGACTGACTATTAAAGGGTTAAACACAGCAGGGGGTTGAAAGCCGAAACGGTTTCGCTCGACGTTAACAAATTCCCTACAAAAAAAAAGGTCCGAAATACGGACCCTATAACCGTTTAACTCGGATTGTAGACATTTTATCACGGAAAAGGCTGAACTGGCATTATTAGAGTAAAGCTCAAAACAGATGTGCAGAAATGTTCGTGCAGCAGAAATAAATTACACAGGCTCTTATGGGGCAGGCGAACCCAGCTACTGCAGGGGTTGCAGTTACTGCTCGATGTCTCTATTTCCAAATTTGGTGCCTAGTTTCCTTGCAGCCACAATGAAAACAAAAAAAAATTAAAAATAAGATACCTGGCATCACTGATACCGTCAAATCTGAAAGTTTTGACTGTTTGTTGACTGACAAAAAATTCAATACAGAGCAAGTGCGTTTTCCCGCCTTAGTTTTATTGGTCAGTTTTTGTTTACTTTTTCACCCAGTTGACAAGTATATCAAAACCGGATGACAAACTTGTTTAGAACTCGGCATTAACCATGGCATTAACTATATAGCTTAAAGCTCAAAACAGACGTGCAGAAATGTTCGTGCAGCAAAAATAAATAATTATACAGGCTCTTATGGAGCAGGCGAACCCAACTACTGTAGGGGTTGCAATGACTGCACGGTGTCTCTATTTCTAAATTTGTTGCCTAGCTTTATTACAGCCACAATGAAAGCAAAAAAATCATAAATATAAGATACCTGGCATTATTGATACCGTCAAATCTGAAAGTTTTGACTGTTTGTTGACTGACCAAAAAATGTATTACAGAGCAAGTGCTTTTTCCCGCCTTAGTTTTATTGGTCAATTTTGTTTACTTTTTCAACCAGCTGACAAGTATATCCAAACAGGCCGACAAACTTGTGTACTTGTGAACTTGACATAGTTAATGTCAAAAAGGGTGCACATCTGCTTTAGAGGCAGTGCTGCTAGCAGTGATACGTTCAGACCCGCTGCTCATCTGTTTTGAGCTTAAAACACTTTTCCACACTCTTTTCTCTCTCGAGGTTTCAGTGCGTGAGTGCGTCCACTATATTTTTTCTAGTGAAAAATTTACGAAAACATGCGCAAGGTAGAGCAGAATAGAAGATTAGATTCCTCTATGCATTGCGAATTGAATGCGATACGAAAAATTCCTCCCCTGCCCATACAACTCATCGCTTGCGTATCGCCTTGGCGAACTAGAAACTCAACGCTCTAAGACCAATGCGAGCCACTTTCTTAACGCTCAAGCGGAACGAGTTCTACCGCCAAGGCGGAGCGCTTTTATAACGCGAAAGCGTAAAAAATGTGTAAAATTGAAACGAAATGCTTTCTAAACAACAATGAGAAATATTTTCTTTCGCTTTTGTAGCTCCATTGAAAATTGATTTAAACTAATAAAAAGGAATCCTTGTTTATCCATTATTTGTAATTTGAAATTTTTCTAAGCAAACTTATGCAAATCAGCGAAAAATACCACCAAAGGTTATTCACTTACTAATGGGGCTCCGGACCAATGAAGGGTCTCTATCTGGTTCACAGTAGCCCTCCATTCTCTGCAATCCTGGGCACACTGCTTCTAATTGCCAAGACCAAGCGTTCGGGCATCCGCAATGGCTTGGTTCTTTAAACGGAGGATCGATCGCGGTCTACCCGTGTTTTGTAGAGTTGGAAAGGCCTATGACCGGGTTTCTCAGGATAAACTCTAGAGAGTTTTGGAGAGCTAGGCAGTGCACTGAGTGGGCTTCTTCTGAGAGCCATTCAGTCTTTTTATGGGAACTGCAAAAGCTGTTATCGGATAAATGTCGGCAAACCCCATTCTTTTGATGAGTGCGTTGGACTACGCCGGGGCTTTGTCCTGTCGCCTCTCCTTTTCATAGCATATATGGACTGGATGGTGAAGCACAGTCTTGGTGAGGAATCTTTTGAAAGGGATGGTGTCAGCATAAGCCATCACGGTTAAAAATATTGGGGCGATTTTTAATATTTTTTGGGTTGTATAAAGGACAACACCAGGAATTGATTAGAATCTAATACATCGATAATATTAGAATTCTACTTTTAATACAACAAGTATTAAATTTTAATACAAAAAATGTTAAATTTTAACAAAAGGGAAACTGTTTTAATAATTGATTTTTAATACAGCAGTATTAATAAATAATTAGATGTGTATTGTAAACGAATACCAAATTACTTAAGAGTAATCAGTCTAGAATTAAAAGGCAATACCAGAAACTCTATAAAGTAATACAAGCTCACTTATATTTTAATAGAAATTTTATTTATTTTCAATAAAGATATATTTAAATATAATAAATATATGTATTACATTGTAACATGCGTATTATTTAAAATAAAAAGTACAGTACGCATAAGACCCGAAATAAAATAAATTCGCCTATATCCGCCATTCCAAGTTGTAGAGCACTTAGCTGTAAATAGCAGTACAAATCCCATACGGGTGAATGAAATCTGTCAGACAAAGAAAAATATAAAAACAATGGTTTTAGTTAGATTTAACTTTCAACAAACCTTTTAATTCTCGATCGCAGTACAAAATCTTGACTTGAACAATATATGTAGTCGCAGCAATCTCAAGTCGAATCTTCTAAAAATAAATAAAAGACGCAAGATAAATCTAAAAATTCTTTTCAAGGTTTGATTAACAACTTGTACTTACCTTTGAAGTGATATGTGTGCTTCCTGCCTCCAGGGAGTGACTTTTCAGATATCGGAAATTATTTATCTTCTTTTTCACCCTCTAGAAAATTCTTGTAAAATTTAAATTTTATACTCTAAATCCGACTTAACTCGATGAGAATACGCACAAGACTGACGTATAATGCCTCATGGCGTCCTAGACTCCGCAATATTGTGATCTACAATACCCTCACTTAAGTTCATTTAATTAGTTTTTATTACAATTTTATTCGATTTCAATGTTGTCCAATTCAAATTTAACACCTTTGCGTATTAAAAATCAAAGCGTTGCAACTGCGCATTTAATTTCAAATACAATTATGTGTTGACTTTCAATCCCATTTTATGATAAGCTACATATTTTGATTTAAGTCTTAAGAAAAACTAAATTTTAATTCCATAAGCCTTCGAAATGGCTACTGATTATTAAGATATAATATGGAAAGAGCTAAATTCTAATAGTTCTAGCATTACTTTTCAATCGCAGGCACCAACAAAATTTAAGTTAAATAAGTAAATAAAGGATTACATTTTAATACTAAAAGATAACATTTCAATCTAGTAGATTACAAATTAACCTGTTTTGCATTACATAGTGCGATTTTAGTAAAAATATACTAAAAAGTAACCCAATATTATTGAAAAGAAAAAAATTCAATATATTTGAAGTATTAAATATTTATTTTCTCTGTGTTGCATAAAGCTGAAATACAAAAGGTGTATTAAAAAAAAGCCAAAATTTTTAACCGTGCACCTGCTTTCCGTAGATTATTTAGCCATCCTGGCATTGTTCAAGGGAACTTCAGCGAACACTGGATGGGTTTGCGGCTATCTGTGGAGGCTGGGATGAAGGTAAACGCGCAAACCCGAATTTATGGTCGTTTCCCAAACTCCTATGCAGTGTACCAATTGCAACAGGTAGAGAAGTTTAAGTATCTTGGGGTCTTCTTCATGAAAGTTGGAAGGAGTCATACTCAGTTATCCTGTAGGATTTGCCCAGCTGGAGCAAAAGTAAAAGAACTGCGTCAGCCGATCATCAGGAAACCTGAGGTTGGAGTGAAAGCAAACAATTCGATTTTTAGATTCAGTGTTCGTTCCAACCGACATTTATGGTTATGAAATTTGGGTAACAATCGAAAAAATTAGATCGCGGTTACAAGCTGCCGAAATGAGATTTCTGAGGCGCGTTTCTGGAATTACTGTTAGGGATTGAGTGAGAAACGTCAGTATTTTATGTCGAATCTTAATGTTGTGCAGCTTTTTCTCCGAGTGGAACGATCAATTATTCTTCGATGGTTGGTTTGGACACGTTGTTCACATGTCCCCGACAGACTTCCTAGACAGGTTATGTAAGCCGAGATGCGAGCGCGTCGCTCGCCTGGTAAGCCAAGAAACAGGTGGTGGGATCAGGTTAAGAACATCTCCGAGACCCGTCTAGGGCGCCTGTCTCTTGAATTGTTTTCGGAGAATCGGGAACGATGGAAGCGCCATATAGCCGCCCTCGCTCAGCGACCCTTGTACAGAGCACAAATTACTGAATAACTAGATATTCAACTTGCGTCCAACTTACCCTCCAACACCCATTTGTTTACGTTTTTTATAAAGCTTTTTTAAAACTTTAAATTTCCGTGTCGGTGAATACGTGTAAGAAGATACAACAACAATTTACCTCACGCGATCAGCTGATGTAAAAGCTGCAAAACAGAATTGCATAGAAATGACGAATTCATGAATTTACTCACATTTGTAAACAAATCGGAGAATCGGTAAATTCATCAATTTCAGCTTGTGGGCAAAGCTATTACAGGTCCAAAGTTGAATATCTAGCTATTCAGTAATTTATGGTACAGAGTAAGCGGCATAATAGGAAATGATGGTGATGATTTGAAAATCACAATAGCCTAAGATAAATTAAATATTAAAATTAGAATTTATTCTTAAACCAGTAGATTGTAAATATAGTATCAAAATACTAAATAAAGATATTGTAATGTGGTGACAAGAAATAAAAGACATGCAGGAATTGCTAAATGCACCCATCGATTCACTTTACGAACACACCCCCTCGATTCACTAAACGAACACACCCAACTGTCATTCCAGTCAGCTGACATATTCGATGTTCGAATTTCGATATCTAAAATTCCCCTCCGTGGAATTCAGTGGAAAGTACTACTAGAAAATTACAAAACGGGAAGTATGGAACGTACTAGAAGGTTTTTAATTAGTATAAATACACGGGTGATAGGCTCGTACGAGACAGTTCTATTTTAAACGTTGACTTGTGAAAATCGATAGGAAAGTAAAAAGTGGTCGAATTAAAATAAAGTGTTGAATTCTAATTAGCGAAATTGAATTAAATGTGATTTGAATAGTTAAATAAGCTTTTTTTGAATAATAAAGTGTTTCATTGTGTGCTTATAAAAGTGAAATTGAGTTTTATTTGACGAACCCCAGACCAAAAACGTTACATTGGTGTCAGACATTGGGGATAAAACTCATAATTGTGCGGGTATATTCTGCAGTGGAACTTTCCGGAACAGTGTTATTGTATCAAACCGATTATTTATTTTAATGGATTTTTCTAGAAATATTGCGCATAACGATCGGTGACTAAAACGTTTTATTTTTGTGGTGGAATTCTCCATAAATAGTGTGTAAAAACAGTGTCGGTAATTGATTGGCTAGTGAATTTTCTGGAACAAATAGTAAACATAAACCGATTCTGTTGTGAAAATTGTATTAAGAAAATTCAAAATGCGTCGCAAAATTGGACAATTGACAACAGCTGTGTTGAAAGCAGAATTGGGTAAAAGAAACCTCCAGAATTCGGGGCTTAAAAGGAAATTGCTGCTCCGACTCCAGGACGCTATTACTGAGGAAGGTAAAACCGTGAAGAAGTTCAAGCAGAATAGCAACAAAGTACAGTAAGTACTGCCGATGAAATGCCCGCGTTTATGAAGTTGCTTTTAAAGAAATTCGAAACGCTGGGGAGCAGCCAAAAGAATGCTCTCGAAGAACCGGGTTCAGTTGCGCCGAAGACAAGGGGTGAGACGCTTCAACAGTTGCAAGCCGATATCGAGCGATTGGCAAATTTGTCCTATCCCAATACCATAAGGGAGTTAATAAACGAAAGCTACAAATGGCTGTCAGAATGGCAGGTAAGAAGACTCTCGCTGAAGCACTAGCATTTGCCGTAACAATGAAAGCTGCATTGGAAGATAGCCACCGCGTCAGGGAAATGGCTACGCTAGAGTGCTCATGTCAACGCATTGAAATTGAATGGCAAAACACGAACACCGCTCGGGGAGAAATGAGGTGCTGGAATTGCAACAAGCTGGGACACCTACAGCGGCAGTGCAGAGCTCCAGCTAGACAACCGAGCTGCCCACATTGCGCTAGAAGAAGACAGAACGAAGAAGCCCCTGGCAGCGACAACGTTCACCGAGCTGGACCGCCCAGGACCATCATCCAAGTTTCGCAAACAAAACGCTGCAACAAGAGTCTGACAGTAGACGCAATCATCGCCAACAGAAAATGTGTGGCCACTATTGACACAGGTGCCACCGCCACGGCCTCAATCATCCGAAGAGACCTTGTTCAGACGTCCTGGATACATAACACCAGCTGCTACAGTCTGAAGACAGCTACAGGAGAAGCGGCCCAAGTATTCGGGGAGGTGCTGCAACAGATACAACTAGAGGGATTAACCTTCTTACATGCATTCTTGGATGCCGTCATATGCGACGAATGCATCATTGGAGTGGATTTCATAAAGGCACACGAGGTAATTTTAGACCTTCGTATGCAGGTGCTAAGGTTTCGAACCGTCGAGATCCCTATGGTATACGGAAGCGACAACGCTGTGAATCTTCGAGTGATAATGGGAAGCGATGAACTTCTGCGGCCCTCTTGCGGTTCTTTGGACACGTTTAGAGGGAGGGTGATCCTGGCAACCACCGATTCTATCTCATCGAGCCAGATAACAAAAGTGAATTCAAAAGTTACGTCGTAGGAAAAATTCTGGCAGAGCACAGGAACAGCATAGTGCCGGTAGGAAAGGAAAGGGCACCGTTAAGCTAAGACAAGGAGAGGTGATCGGAAGATGTGTACCCGTTGCAGCCACTTCGACAGTAACTGAGGGTGAGCTTGCGAGTCCTGTCTCTCCATCGAAATTGACCGAGGTATGTAAAACTACACTCGGGGACTGTGAGCTAAATCAAGAGCAGCAAACCATAGCGGAATATCTCATTGGCGGGTTTGCTGATATATTTGCCTCACAGGATGGAGATAGTCTCCAACACACTTAGTACAACACCGCATAGACACCGGAGATGCTAGACCAATTCGCCAACCTGCCAGACGACTTCCGTTGGCTAAACAGGATGAGGCCGCCGAGATGATATCGACCATGGAAAAAGAAGGTTTGATCGAAAGCTCGAAAAGTCCGTGGGCGTCGCCTGTTGTACTGGTGAAAAAGAAGGACGGCAGCACTCGATTCTGCGTGGATTACCGGAGGCTTAATGATGTCGCAAAGAAGGACAGCTACCCTTTACCTCGAATAGATGACACATTGGACACACTCTCTGGAGCAAAATGTTTTTCCACTCTCGACCTGAAAAGTGGCTACTGGCAGGTACAGATCCATCTAGAAGACAAAGAGAGACCGCTTTCACAACTGGCAATGGGCTCTGGCAGTTTACAGTAATGCCATTTGGTCTGTGTAACGCTCCGGTCACCTTTGAGCGTCTTATGGAACATGTCTTACATGGTCTGACGTGGAAAACCTGCCTGGTATATTTGGATGACGTCATCGTTTTGGGAAAGACGTTTGCAGAACATCGCGACAACTTGAGGGAGGTCTTCTCACGACTTCGAGCAGCACACTTAAAGCTCAATCCAAAGAAGTGTGCGCTCTTCAGAGCAGAAGTAAAGTATCTGGGGCATGTGATATCGACGGATGGCATCAAGACGGATCCAGAGAAAATCGAAGCTGTGAGAAGTTGGCCAGTTCCCAAAGACAAACACCAGCTTAGGAGCTTTTTCGGTCTTGCTACGTACTGCAGGAAGTTCGTCAAGGATTTCGCTGGCATAGCAAAGTGTCTGCACCAGCTCACTGATAAAGGAAGACAATTTAAATGGTGGCAAGGAGAACTCCTTGCTCTAATATTGGCAACGAAACATTTCCAGAAGTACCTGAGTGGCTAAAAGTTCATCTTGCGTACAGACCACGCCGCTCTCAAATGGTTACTTCAGTTCAAAAATCCTGAGGGACAAGTCGCAAGATGGATCGAGCGATTGCAGGCTTTTGACTTCGAGATACAACATCACAAAGGAAGACTGCACTGCAACGCGGACGCGTTATCCCGGAGACCATGTGAGCCCAATTGTAAGCATTGCGTGCGACAGGAGGAAAAGGACGAATGTACTGTCCAGAGAGTAAGAGCCGAACCTGCAGAAGGCTGGAGTACTGAGGAACTTCGCAACGCACAACAAGAAGATCCTGACATTGAGCCAATCCTTGCATGGAAGGAATCTATGGAGAAACCGATCGCAAGGGATATATCCGACAGAAGTCCCACATTAAAGGCATATTGGGCGCAGTGGGACTCTTTCCATGTACAAGATGGCGTTCTGCGAAGAAAATGGGAAATGCCGGATGGAAAATCCTTTAAAATGCAGCTTTTGGTTCCACGGTCCAAAGTGGAGGAAATTTTGCGGGAAATGCACGATGGAGTATCTGGTGGGCACTTGGGCATCAACAAAGCCCTGGAAAAGGTACGGGAGCGTTTTTATTGGCTGAGTGCAAGAAGCGACGTTAATAGCTGGTGTTGAAAGTTTATTACTTGTGCTGCTAGTAAGGGACCCAAAGTCAAAACCAGGGGTAAAATGAACCAGTACAATGTGGGTGCTCCCTTTGAAAGGATCGCCGTCGACATCGCAGGACCGTTTCCGGAAACTGAAAGCGGTAATCGTTATATCCTGGTTATTGCCGATTACTTCAGCAAGTGGCCCGAGGCATTCGCGATCCCAAATCAAGAAGCGAAAACCGTTGTCGACCAGATAGTGGACCACTGGGTGTGCAGGTTCGGAGTGCCAATGGAATTACATTCCGACCAAGGAAGAAACTTCGAGTCGAAGATATTCCAGGAAGTTTGCGCGGCAATCGGACTACAGAAGACACGGACCACACCCCTTCATCCACAATCAGATGGAATGGTGGAACGCTTCAACAAGACACTAAAGGAACATCTGTCCAAATTAGTGGACGAGAATCAAGGGGATTGGGATCGGCGAATACCTTTATTTCTCATGGCCTACCGAAACGCTATTCACAGTACAACTGGGTACACTCCATCTGAAGTTTTATTTGGACGAACTGCCAGGCTACCCAGTGAGCTTAAATTCGGATTTCCTACTGAAGACCCAACATGCGAGGAGGACTACGTGGCTGACCTTAGAGAAAGGATTAATGACATCCACCAGAGAACCAGAAACAATATAAAAGTTGCAAGCGACCGCATGAAGACGAGATACGATGCGCGAGCAACGGCACCCGAGTTCAACGAGGGAGATCTGGTATGGCTCTACAACCCACATCGTAAAAAGGGAAGATCGCCAAAGCTTCAAAAGGACTGGGAAGGTCCCTACCAAGTTGTAACGCGAATGAATGATGTCGTATTCCGAATCCAAAGAGGACCAAGAGCGAAGATGAAAGTTGTCCATGTTGATCGCCTACATCGCTACCACGGAAGCAATGATGACGTACTTGTTCGGGACGAACAAAACTAAGAGGGGGGCAATGTTATGTGGCGACAAGAAATAAAACAACTCGCAGGAGTCCCTGAATGCACCCATCGATTCGCTCTACAAACGCACCCGCTCGATTCACTAAACGAACATACCCAACTGTCATTCCAGTCATCTGACAGCAGCTGTCATATTCGAAGTTCGAATTTCGATTTCCCCTCCTTGGAATTCAGCGGAGGAGTACCAATGGAAAATTACCAAAGGGGGTATGGAACGTACTAGAAGGTGCTTAATTTTGTATAAATACACGGGTGACAGGCTCGTACGGGACAGTTATATTTTAAACGTGGACTTGTGAAAATCGGTAATAAAGTGAAAAGTGATTGAATTGAAATAAAGTGTTGAATTCTAAGTAGTAAAGTTGAATAACAGTGTGATTTGAATTTAAAGAAGTTTTGTTTGATAAATAAAGTGTTTCATTGTGTGATTATAAAAGTGAAATTGAGTTTTATTCGACGAACCCCAGGCCGAAAACATTACAATACTATTTAATTGTGCGGTGATTTTCATGTATTCTCCAGTGCTTCTTTAGTTATCCACTATTGTGTTTTACTTATTTGAATCTGTTTAACTTGTGACAACAGTGAAAAATTGGACAGTTGATGTTCAACTGATCGAAAAGTCAACAAAATCTAGATAATTTTCGGAGTGTGAAAGGGTCAATTCGATTTTGAAATCGAATTGCTCAGAATCTAGATTCTGGCTTCGGTGTGAAAACGGTATAACTGTCTCTTACAAGCCTGTTATCCGTGTATTTATACCAAATTAATAAATACTTCTAGTACTTTCAGAATTTCCCCTTTGGAAATTTTCCACTGGCACTTTTCCATTGGAGGAGAATTCGATATCGAAATTCGAACTTCGAACGTCAGTTTGTCGTCAGCTTACTGGAATGACAGTTGGTGGTGTTCGTAAAGTGAATCGATCGGTGCATTCAGCCAGCTACTTCGTCGTCCTGGCAAAAATAGAATTTGACGCCCTTAAAATCTAAAAGTAAATATTTTTTTTTATTTTAATTTTTTCAATTTAATTCAGTACATTCAAACACTTTTTGCTAAATAACATATTGGGACTGAGCTACTTCTTCATAGTAAAGCAATAAAAACAAGTGGGAAAGTGCAACAGTTGGTATGCAAAAGCTTCAATCCATCTACGACGGATTGCAAAATACCCGACCATACCATAAAGAAAACTGCCACGCCTCCAAAAAGTGGGAGGGATATAAAAATATAACTGTTGAACGCTTTATACTAGGTGGTTGCATACATTTCGGCCTAAAACTCTGCCTTTTTAACTAAAAAAACACTTTTTTTAACGCCACGCCCACAAAAAAGGGCGGAGGCACATACAATATATACATAAAAGTTGGAATATGCTAATATCTACAGCTTTTGACATAAAATTTTTTGTCAAATTTCATATATATTTATTAAAAAACAGTCATTTTAAGCTTAATTTCCTTAAAAAGTGGGCGTGGTCAATGAAAAAGCTAAAATTTTTTGGCTACCTTAAAGACAATTATAAGGCAATGTTACGTACCAAAAATGAATGCGCTAGCGCCATTGCAACATAGCTAAAATTGGAAATATGTATTTTTTTAAATTAGAGATGGTCGCACATACAGGCCTGTAGTGGGCGTGTCTGTAGGCGGATTCAGCTTATTTTCAAACTTGATCTGAAGGACTGGACTTCCAACCAACCCACAAGCTTTCTGCCACAGCTCTCTGCCTTAAAATTTAAGGCCTAAAAGTTGTTGGGTCGGGTATAAAAATTTTCTCCGGTGATTGTTTGTCCAAATAGTCAAAGAAAATTATGTCGTTGGAATCTTATAAGACCGTTGCCATTACTTTTCCAGCTTTCGAAATTATTTAATCTGTTATGGAGCACTTTTGCCTGTTTAAGTCTACTGTTTCTAAATCGTATTCATTCAGGATTCACCAATCAATTTAAAACGCTGAAAAACTTCTGTTGAATCGTGCTTGAATATGTTTAAGTCGGGATTTTTATTTATCATTCGAAAATGATGATAATGATGATGCCTAGGTATATCTGCTTTTAAACGCGACAGCCGCCTTGTCGACAATTTTTTTATGCCCAAAAGTTTTGAATAACGGTATAATTTAAAATTTGCACAATCTTAGCTTTTCTTAAGAATTGTGATCCGGAGATCGTCAAACACACCATCCTGGAGTTTTATGACGATTGTTTTTAGTTTTTGGCGCCATTTAGATGTCCTCAGATCTTAGAATTTTTTGAGCTCGTACGACAGCAACGAACCAATTGCGCACCTTAAAATGAGAGAGTGCAGAGCCCCTGTAATATTCTTCACTTTTTCTATGGCAAAAAAGGCAAGGGACTTTATCACCCTTTTTTTCTTATTTTTACCAAATACGTATGAACAACCATTAAGACCTTTTGATCACAATCAAGACGGTAAAGAGACCAATGTTTGATAAATATATCTGAATCGAGCTCCATGTAGCATCAAAGTCACTGACTTATCTATCGAGCAGTTTTTTAGCCTTTTCTGTTACAATACAAAATCATTTATGCGCCGCTTTTCAAAATTCATAAAACTGCCTTTTTGGTAGCAATTTTGCCGCCCCTCAATTTTACAACTCTGGGCAATTGCCATGCCAGTGTCAAAATAACCTGTTATGTATGGTTATTTTGACACTGGCATAGCAGCTGTTACTAAAGAAAGCACTAGATGGATTTAACACAACATGTTATTTGTTTGCTTTTAATTTTTTATTAATATAATCAAGGTAGATTCAAATCCTTAGGACTAGAAAGAAAATTATTCAAAAAATGTAAAGGTACAAGCCAAAAAACATTGTCAAGCATTTCATAGAAATAAATATTCCAATTGAACAGGTTTCGTAAGTTATTACTTATAATACTGTTACTGACTTAAAAAAATTGTTTATTTGTTTGTTATAATAAAAAAAATACTTGAGTAGGTATTTCCATGGTTATAAGTTATGAAAGATCGATTTATTGTTTCTTGTGTTACGTTTAAGGTATTATAAGAAGATTAATAGATTTCAAAATAGTTTGTGTGGCTCGTGGTCATTTGATTATAGAAGTCGAATCAGTAACTGTAAATTGATTCAAGTTAGTTTCTTGTTGTTTAGTTTAGCGGAATTTATTTCACTTCAACAAACTCTCCATTCTATACTTATATACATTGAATTAATTAGTTGCGTTTAATAACTATAAGTACAAAAATATTAATATGTACATATAAATATATATACGTGTATTTCACCTAGAATTATGTTAAACTAAAGAGGTCTTTTATTCAAGTTTTTTTTTTGTAATTTTATTATTGATTTCGTTTTAATTAGTGTATTATACATTTGTTTTCCTTTTCTGTTCTTATTAGCCTACTTAATTTGCCCCGAGATTCAATTTTCGTTCCAGTATTTCAATTTCAATCCGAGAGCCAATAAAAAAGTTTACAATAAACATGAGCAACATATTATTACATTTATCATCGACATTTTTAAATGAAGTAGTAAATATTAGTTAATAAGATTGTTTTTTTTTTTAATAAATATCGTCAGTCTGCAAATTAATTTCAATTTGTTTTATTTTTATATTTTGTTTGCCTTATATTCAAAAAGCTCAACACATGTATATAATGTCAGTAAGTAATGTCAGTAATAGGTTTAAATAATGGTTTGCATGTATAAAAGTCTAACTGTCAGGATTACTTTGGTTTTCCATTAAATATAGTACACAAAAATTATGTAATTTACTATGTAAACTATTTTTAGCTTCATAAAGAATTTATGTCAGTTGCTATAGTTGAAAAGAGACAGCATTAAAAGTATGAGTTAGGTACAACAATGGTATGAGTGACCATTCTTTATGTTATAATGATTATGGGCTGCAGAACTCTTCGTGTAATTATTGTGGGCTTGAGCAGACACAATCATATGGTGTGTGGTTTTACACGTGAACTGTCTGTGATTGCTGTTTTCCTGAAATGTCATACATATAGAGAATATAAAGTTGAGTCCAGGTTAAAGCTAATGTTAAATAAGTATAAATTATTTTTTTTAAAAAGGGCGAAAAGAAAACTACCGCAACGATTTTGAATTTTTATACTGGAATTCTGGAATTACTGGAATTGTTAAGGTTTTGAGGAAAGAAAAAGCAAAAAACGTTAACAATAATTAAACCGTTAAATTGTTGTTAAAAGTGGAGTAAGTCATTACTATGCGAGAAAATAACCCAGTGAAATTTTCCAACGAATCTCCAAAAAAGTTTCTTCGACATTTAACTTCACTCCATCGATCGAAGTGCTTTGGTTTCTTTACACCAAACGTAAAAGTGCGTACATGACAGTAAAATCTTCGTATCACACTGCACATCCTGACAAACTACCGAAACTTCACATTCTAACAGACTAAAAAACACTGGTAGCTGGGGAGTGGTTGGAGGAGCTGAAAGTCTTCTGGGTATAGCGGTTCACATCCTGTCACTCTCAAGTGCTAGTTATACCTCACGCGGCAGCCTAGAACGTAGCAGAACTAGATAATTCGAAAACCCAAGACCAACATGGAAGGACAACAGCACGAAACATTAGTGCAGGTGGAACGCACATAAGTGTAAATCCACTCGATTCTTCGAAAGCGGCAGGGTCACAGATTCTGGAGCCACTCAGTCGGAGAGTCCCCTGATAGACATGACCGCACTGGCGGAACGCATTTCCTCACAGTTCAGTAACGTTTCTACACTTCATCGATTCTCCTGTTGGTCTCCATCATATCTCTAAAAAGTCTTAGGGTCTACGGTGATTATTTCCCTGCATTACAAACTATACATTAAACATAATATAACCTGGGAAGGGTATGAAAAATTCCCCTACAGTGCGTTCTCTGACTGTTCCCGTAGATTGAAAGCACACCAAATTTTATCTTTCTACGAGTTACGGTTCAGAAGATACAACAGACGGACAACCTAGTACTACCACAAGAGGTCCTTTTTCCATTTTTGGACGGACTGCTAAACAAAGATAGCTGCTATGAAAGTCATAATAACCGTCCCGTCACTTAACAAAGCTGTTTAAGCAGAGGTAGTAAGACAGGCTCTATGTTTTCGACGCAAATAAAAGTACCTACAAAGAAGAAAATCTACAAAAGCATCTAGAGAAATAAAATTAGACTACCTCTGTTTGACAATAGTAGCAAAAATCTGTTTTTTGTCAAATGGCAAAATCTAAGAAGATGATGATCGTATTCTCTTTATTTTGCTCTCGTTCATGGGACATTAACGCCTACAATCTGCAACTTAATTAATTATGTTATTTTTTAGGATAAAAATAATGAAAGAGTAACTTAATTCCACGCTTTGTTTTGTGTGCTTCTTTGTCTGTACTGGGCTCAGAAAACACTACTGATACAAGAAGAAAAAGCACTAATTTAAGTAAGTCATAAACGTCTATGACATAGGCTATTTTTGTTTCCTTCTAACTTAAGGCATTTTAAAATAAATAGCCAAAATTTAATATTTTTGAGTGTTTCATCCGTTGTCGACGGATGTTGCGTTGTATCAGTAGCTTCTGTCTGTTGGAAGCAGGTAAAAGCGTTGTTGTGTGTGATAGTATACTCATCTGTCAGTTGAACGTTTTAAAGCTACTCGACTATTAGCTAATGTCAAAATAAATCGAAAATCCCACTCAAGTTCTGGCAAATGCTTGCGGTGCCCAAAATGGAAGTCAGCAAACGTTTCGGGTTCAAATTTCCGTGCTGAACCTCTCACTTGAGTGGGACGAAACTTAAAAGAACAAAAGTTAACGAAGGCCTAACGAAACCGAGCAAATGGCTATTATAGTCGTGGCATACGAATTGCGTGTAATGGGACATTCCGGAAAGCCGAATCAAGCCCATCTTAGTCTATTATGGTTAGGCCTTAGCGCTGGTTGTGATTCGACTTTATTTCCACTCGATTAGTCAATTATTAGGAACAAGGTTATACCAATAACATTTCGGTCAGAATTCCTTAGCATTATATATACGGAAATCCAACTAGGGTCGTAGATCCCATTCGAATCTTTTTATAACGGACGTCAAGTGTGGCGATGAAAGTGTCAGAAAATGTCCAGGTATGTGAATGGCTTTGTAAAACTGGCAGCTTTGATTTCAAGTTACGAGCCGCAATATTTTCCAAGTACGAGTCGTACTTTTTTCAAGGTAAGAGTAGTTCACTAAAAAAAAAATAAATAGAGTGGCGCAACAGCTCGAGGTGAACCAGGGCCAACTTCTCAACAATGTATGCTGGTGTGTTGATTTCTTTTACATACAAAGGGACCTACAATTTTTTGCCGAATCCGAACGGCACTTTGAGAAGTTTTTCAAGACAAATGACAGTCTCGGTGGGCTTGTCAGACCCTCGCGGAGGTGGGGACATTGAAAAAGAACAATTTTTTTTTTGTTCAGGTGACGATTGCAGGATTCGAACCCAAGCCTGCGGCCTAGTTTGTTGTTGGAATGGTTGCGAAGGGTTGCCATAGGTGGAAAAGGAATGGAGAGCTGTGTTCTCACAATACATATATGAAAATTATTTTTACACATGTTTTGCGTTTTCTTTGTATTAGTAAAGAGTACATCTCTTACTTTGAATTTCTGTCGTTAATTTCCATTTGAAATTCCGAGGTAAAAATATTCCGTGTAAATTACTTATAGGGACGAATAAGGCCTCCAGCATAATGAATTCGTTGCGCCAATATCTGCACAAGTCAAAGCGACTCAAGTTTGCACGAGATCACATGGCATGGAATACCAAAGCAGCAACCAAAACGATTACGGGAAGAAATCTGTTCGGACGAAAAAAAGTTTCACTCAGGTGGACCAGAGGAAACAATTTTTATCTCCATGGGTTGGGAAAGGAAAGTATATATTTCCACAGATCGTCATCGTAGACGAAATGTTATGGGGTCGTTTATGGCACCATTGGTTTAGTTTTTATAATATCTAAAATGACAGTAATGCATTATAATTGTAAAAATCTTTGCCCAAACTTCAAAACATTTTTGGGGCACTGAAGACTTTTCTCCAGCAGGACAACGCACAGACAGGACAAATTGCAGAGTAACTACTCTGCGCACCACTCTACTCTCCAGATTTGAATTTCATTTAAAATGTGTAGTCCTCAAAAAGTTTATGAAGGTGGGAAGCAGTATAGGTACAAACAAGATTTCATTAGTTAAGGAAGTTCAGCCAACAAGCCTTCAATTAAATGTTAAAACTTTTTTGAACATTTAATTTAAGACTTGATTTCATTAGATTAACTGAAATCTTCGCTGAAGGATCGCAATTTCGAGGTTATTAAAAAAAATAAAGGCTGTTCAAATTATTAAAATCATCTTCAAAGTTGCGAAAAAAAAATTACCATTTCAGTAGCTACAGTCAACATCAGTTCAGAAAAATTACATTCGTCTATGAACGAACTTAAAACTGTACCAAGCCTCAATCTTGAATTTCAATATTCAAAACATAATGTTTTAACAACAAGCAACAACAATTCCCTGGAGGAATATGGCCTCGATTCCCACTTGACGAATTGGGTAAAGACGATGCTTAACAGCAGAGTCATCAACTCTAATATGGGAGACTATTCTATTAAGAAAACGGTTGATAGGGGAACCCCACAAGGAGGGGTGCTTTCACCCCTTCTATGGAACATCTCACTCAACAAAATTCTTAATTCTCTCGTTAAAAGAGGAATAAAAGTAGTCGCTTACGCAGATGACATAGTTATACTGATTACAAGAAAATTTCTTCCAACAATCAGAACTAATGGAATCTGTGTTAACAGGTTTATCAAGATGGGCAGAGAACAGCGGACTTAAATTCAACCCGTACAAGACAGTTATGGTCCTGTTTACAAGGAAGCGCAAACTGCAGGGGTGGATAACTCCTAAATTAAATGGGACCAATCTTAAACTCTCCCTGGAAGCTAAATATCTTGGCGTTTTGTTTGACTCCAAACTTAATTGGAATAGGAACACGGAGGAGAGAATGAAGAAAGGTCTTATTGCTCTTTACACATGTAAAGAAGCCATTGGGAAAAAGTGAGGTCTTCAACCCAAAATAACATACTGGCTTTATACAGCGGTTGTTAGACCTATTCTTACCTATGGATCATTGGTATGGTGGGAGGCGTGTAAAACGAAATCTTACCTCAATAATATGAAGAAGGTACAGAGATTAGCTTGCTCAGGTATCACAGGTGCATTAAGATCCACGCCTCAAACAGGTCTGGAAACAATGCTGCACCTCCAACCTCTGGAGCTTTTCACAAGAAATGTGGCGGCAAAGGCAGCTCTCAGACTAACAGAGAACAACCTCTGGAAATCACAATGTCTAGGACACTTGAGCATTCTGAACATCTTAAATCAAAATGGGTCTGTAACCCGTGCGGATTATAAGAAACCTCAATTTGACTTCGACAAAAGATTCGAAGTTATTATACCAAGTAGGCATGACTGGGTAGAGACTAAAGTTGACATCAAAGGTATAGCTATCTATACCGATGGTTCGAAAACAGAGAATGGAACAGGTTCTGGAGTCTTCTCGGAAACACTGCAAATCAACCAGTCATATCGACTAAATGACTACTGCAGTGTTTTTCAAGCTGAGATTTATGCGGTGAAGAGAGCTGCACAGACAATTCAATCTATGGATCTTCCATTTTGCATTTTCCATCTTCCATCTTGCATTTGTCTCGAGCTCCTCCTGATAAAACCATTCTGAATGGGCTATCTAACAAATTAAAGCACTTACTTCAAGATTTTAAAAGTCGCGAGACTACCAACTACCTCGAAAACTTGACTGCCGATAGAGGGTCAAACTATTCACTTTGGAAAGCCGTGAAGTGCATTAAAAAGCCCATAGTACACTCGGCGCCAATAAGAAAAGATAACGGTGAATGGGTAAAAGGCGACAAAGAGAAAGCAGATGTATTTGCAGAACATCTAGAAGAAACATTCAAACCGTTTGACGGGGAGCCGTTGGTTGACGATCTGTATCGCAATGCGGAATTAGACAATTATCGAATGAAAACCGTGACACTGTCTGAACTTCGTCAAACAATCCGAAATTTGAAAAATAACAAAGCTCCAGGCTATGACCTAATTACTGGGGAAATTTTGAAGGAGCTTCCGAAAAGAGCGTTAGTCAAGCTTCTCTACATCATAAACGCATCAATGAGAATTTCATACGTTCCACGGCAATGGAAAGTCGCAGAGGTAATAATGGTTCCGAAACCAGGGAAATGCCCGAACGACAAAAAATCATATAGACCGATTTCGCTTCTGCCGATTATATCTAAAGTCTTCGAGAAACTTGTGCTCAAACGACTGCAACCAATAATTGAAGAAAGACGATTGATTCCGGATCACCAATTCGGCTTTAGGGTCAAACATTCAACACTTGACCAGGTCTATCGAATAACTAATGAAATTGAGAAAGCCTTAGAAGCGAAAATGATATGTTCTACCGCTTTTCTTGACGTATCCCAAGCCTTTGATAAAGTTTGGCACGAAGGCCTAAAATATAAGCTACGGAAAGTTTTGCCGGAAAAAATGTATGAACTCTTAGAGTCTTATCTTGACAACAGACTATTTCGAGTGAGATACGGGAGCGAATACTCAGAATTCAAAGAAATACAAGCCGGCGTTCCACAAGGTAGCGTCCTCGGTCCAACACTGTTTTTACTTTTTACAAGAGATGTACCTCAAGTAGAGACAACGACTATAGCCACGTTCGCTGACGACACGGCTATCCTCGCTACGGATAAGACAGTCGAACAATCAACGGGAAAACTCCAACGCGCTTTGAATAAAATATGCGAATGGACAAAGGCCTGGCGAATCCTCCTAAATGAGACAAAATCAACGCATGTAAATTTTACTTACAAGAGGGTAATCAACTTACCTCTATTTATAAACTCGGTACAAATTCCGTACGCAAACGAGGCGAAATATTTAGGCATGACCCTAGACGCAAAACTTAAGTGGAAGCCACACGTTAAAAAGAAACGAGATGAACTTGAAATCAAGCTACGAGAACTGAATTGGCTTATCGGACGTTATTCGAAACTAAGCGTATATAACAAACTGCTATTGTATAAGCAAGTGCTAAAACCATCTTGGACGTACGGTATACAACTTTGGGGTTGTACCAAACCAAGCAACATATCTATTTTAGAAACTTTTCAGAATAAGACACTAAGAGCAATCGTAAATGCTCCATGGTATATAAGAAATAGCGATTTACATCGAGATCTAGGCATCGCAACCGTGACCGACGAAGTAAGAAACTTTACTCGCAAACTTCACACTCGCCTTCACGGCCATTGCAACCACGAAATAATCCGAACTTTGGATCAGACAAATCTTGCACGCCGACTACAACGAACAAGACCGTTGGATCTAGCGTCGTAAGAGGAAACCGCACATAATGACGGTATTGCAGGTGCTTTCGTTGGAAGGTAGCCTGCCAAACGCGATTACTATACAGAAGCATGAACTACTTGTTAAGGAAACTTAGTCGTAGCCTTACAAAGATTGGGAGGTTTTTTAGTGAGTAAGAATCTCACACTACTATGAGCACGCGCGTTCGATTCTCATAGTGCCTATGAAGGTTTTTACCTACCCACGGAAAAAAAAAAAAAAAAAAAAAAAAAAAAAAAAAAAAAAAAAAAAAAAAAAATGGATCTTCCAGCAACGGAAATCACCATATGTGTTGATAGTCAAGCAGCACTTAAAGCCCTGGACTCCAACCTCGTATACTCTAAGTGTGTCAAGGACTGCCTCATGGCATTAAAGGATATAAGCTTCCACACAGTTCTACTCTGCTGGGTTCCTGGGCACGTTGGCGTGGCCGGAAATGAATTGGCTGACTAACTGGCAAGGAAAGGTTTTGATATGGACATAACGATGGCTGACCGACGGGTTTATCTCCCTTTCAACACAGCCAAAAGTCTTATAGATCAACACACGATCAAACTAGCCGGTGAACGTTGGCAACAGTCTAAAGATTGTATCATAACTCACAGCTTATGGCCAGTACTCGACCTAAAAAGAAAAACGACCCTCTATCTCTCAGTAGAAATTTCATAAGAACACTCGTTGGTGTAGTCACGGGACACTGCACCATTGGTGTCATGGCTACACGAATGGGAATCTTTGCCAACGACTTCTGCAGAAGCTGTAGGGATGATGAAGAAAAAGAGTCTATAGAACACTTTCTCTGCCACTGCCCAGCTCTCCAAGAACGACGACTAACCTTTTTAGGAGTCAGGTTCGTTGATAGCCTGGACGACCTGGCAGGAATATCACTACTTGACCTAAAAAGATTTATCAAAAGATCAGGCTGGTTCAGTTAGTAAGACATATTTCCAAACATGTTTGTCTACCTCACAAGGGTAATCACAATGGGCCAATCTGGCCACCGAGTGAACTTGCACTAGTTGCAAACAACCCCTTCCAACCTAACCTAACCTAACAACAAGCAACTACTTAAACCAGTTCTTTTTAAGAAAAATCATGTCTGAGGTTATCCAATTTCCATATATGTAAGTTACTGGCCTATATGTAAGTTACTTGAGTAACTTACATATGTTTCTGTTTCCATTTTATATACAGCCGCCTTTTTGAGTGCCCGAATAGTGCAGACGAATAGTAGTGAACAGAATATTAGTTGGTAGACGCTTCTGGATTTTAATCAAATTTTCAGGTACATCTTTCAGTTTAAACTTTGCTGCCAAAGGTTGGCCCGACATGAGCTCACGCTGCTAACAGTATCGGTTTTAGCATCATTGCTACTTCTCGCGGTGCATTTTAATCGGCTTTAACGACAAGCATACCTTACAACAAGGCTGTTCTAATCCCGACCTTTTTCTTTACGGTATTGTGTAAAGAAAAGATAATAAGCTTATAGGCATATTTTATCATACTTTTACCTGCGGTAGGACTAAAGATTACTTTAGCGTTTACTAAGGAGTGATTGAACATTGTGAAAAGTGGTTTGGAACCAGTGTTTTTTTTGCTGCACAACTCCTATTGCTGGTTATTCAGAAGATATTTAGGCTATTCTATTACCTATCTGGCGGTTGATCAGTGTTTCTATGACCTTAACCGATAACAAGAAGAGCAAGAGCCGCCGTTCTTCAGACCGGGCTTTGTAAATGCTGTTTTTCTTCTAAGCGAGCAGAAATCAGTTAAGGGACATATTTAAAATCGGGTCTTCGAAGTGGCTTTGCCAGTCGGATTCCAGAAAAGGAACCGAGACACATAGACTTTTTAACTTCCATTGTGGTACTACGGGTATCCTTAACGTTTTGAATGCTCGTTGGACCCTTTTGCGCTACTCATCAACTATGAGAGACGTATTTTTGTGTTCCTGTTAAGATCGCTTATGCCTAATCAATTTTTAAAGACACTTTCGCTTCTGAGATCATAGCTAAGCTCGTCAGAAGTGGCCGCTTACATCAATAAAGAATAAAATGAGAGATTTCAATAAAGATTTCGTTTCTGAGAGAAAGCGGGGACATGCAGAGCAGTGAGGTCTCTTCTATCTTCTTATCCATGCGTCTCCTGCAGAAGCCATAAGCACAACCCATTGATCATTGAGCGCCAACAATTTAATAGAAATCCATTTTTAGGCTTCTGTATAAGACTTGTGTTTCAATTGAATCAGCTTCAACACGAGTAAGCATGGAAAACTAAGTATGCTTAAAGTCTTTCGCAGACAAGATTGAAACAGTAGTTAAGAGTTAGTTCTTGCAGTTTTAGAGACTAATTTTTGCCTAACTATCCGAAAAGATTAATCGTATATCTATAGCCAATATCGCGCAAGCACAAGACTTCTTCTAGTTAATTGAATAATTATAAGAACGACAGAAAAAGAAACTAAGATATTATCTATCTGCGAAAACGCCCGTAACTAAGTCTCTCTAGTTTTTTTATGCATCAAAGTCCATTGATACAGTCCTGTGGCTGTTCCAGTGCGAAGGTGAAAAAAGTCGAGTGGATTTTCGTCTTTGTGTGCTCGTAGAGCTCAAGTACAGGTGAAAGTTGATTTCAATAAGAATCAGTGGGCTGCAAGCAGACATATCCAATATCCTGCAACCGTGCAGCAAGTAAGTTAAGTAGTTGCTTCGTAAAAATTAAGCTTAATGCACGGTTTTTAAACATTGTCAACCATTACCATTATGTCGAGTAGGTACCTTGAAAGCCACCAAATGAATTAAAAGCAATTTGATAAGTAGCAACAACATGACAATGTATTGAGTGTAAAAGCTATCGATTGTTGGTTGGAAATCGAATTAAGGGGGTAAAGTAATTCACTTTCCACACGTAAAACAAATTATAAGGGTACCGTGCCCACATCCCCACGTACATAAACATGTTCGCATAGATATTACAAAGAAGCCGGCTTAACTTTTCTACATAAATAAACTAAAAATTACCTTTGGAAACTTTGCACTTACCTTTGGTTGAATTGGGAAACAGCACCATAGAATGAAAGCCACAAACGCCACCAACGTCCCAACCAGGAGGATGAAATCCTCGATGGTCTAGAAGAAAATTATGAATCACAGCAAAATGAATAAAACTATATTGGCGCCGCTGAATCTTGTTGTTCTTACCGGCTCCTCACCCAACAGGACATGATTAATTAAATATGCAAAGTCATCGAAGGGAGTCATCTTGCACCACAGCCCGCCCTGTCCTAATCCACCACTGTGTCTGTGCGCTGCTGACCAAAATATTTAGTGTGAAGTAAGGAACACAAATTTTGCCTTCGATACGTCGACTGAATGCTTCATTCAAAAAATTAACTACATGGTAGACTATTTTTTGTAATAGGTTTCGGCACAACACCTTTTTTAGAGTGAAATATCTGTATCTACGGGATTTTCCTAAATGTCTACGAACTTGTATGCGAATTTAAAGGAAATGTAATGAGAGATGCAAGGATGTAAAAAGGATCGATTTTGACAGCATTAATTTATGCTATCATTTTTTGACAACACTCCAAGGATGTGGTGGAGTAAGCGAGAAAACTATGAACTGATGGAAGTACAGGGATGTTAGCAGGATTTTAATCAAAAAAATTAAGAAAATAAAAGCATTGCCACGAAAATCGGAACATTAACGCTGTGGCTCCACTGTCAATGCCCAATGAATGGAAATGAACATGGCAATTGCAATAAAAAATTATCTGGCAATTAGATTTTCAAACATTTTCAATGTGGGCATTTCATTGCCTACAAATAAATACAAATTTAAAACGAAAAAGAAAATCATAAAAGTTTGGACATTTTTTACGTCTTCGTTGTTTTCGGGTTTGAAGTTCATATTTTTATTTTGTAGATGAAGCCGAAAATATTGAATTTAAGTTTCAAATGTCATTTTCAAACGTATTACCACTACAAAAATGTTCAATTTTCTACTGTTAGTTCTCTGAAATTGGTTTGTTCGCAATATCTCAATTCGTTCGTTCGCACTCATGTGTACAGTCCTTAACTCAGTTTTTGCGCAAACTCGCAAATAACCTCTATTAAAAACAAGGATTTTCCCGTATATTTTTCTGTTTTTGTAGCGCTGGATTTTGGTAGTTTTTGTTCAAAACCAAAACTGTGAAGAAAAAGAAGTTACCTTGCGAATTCAAATTAAACGAGGGTTGGCCATTTCCACCGAAAAAAAGAGGATTAACTTGACGTATGCTTCGAATTACTTGCGAACTAACGTATGTCAGACCACTCCACATGATGCATATTCTGTCGCAGAGCCCTTGAATTAAAGCTGTCAATTAGGTTTAAGTTTCATAATTTTTCTTTCGTGTGTGGCTTGTGTAACCCGGCCAAATTTTGTGGGCTGTGAATTAACTTTGACAATTCGCGACGAGAAATAAAAAATCACGGAAAAATGAAATTGGATTCTAAGAATAATTTTTCCTATAATTTACTTCATTAATTAACCCTTTTATTGGAACACAATATTGGTGGTCAAAGGGTACATATGTGCATTCAAGAGGATATATAAGCAACCACAAGTTTTCTAACCTAACCTCTGTTTATAAAACTCCTACTCTCGCCTCTCCATGGTGAACAACGTATGCCTAGTACCGCAACAGTAACTAGGGTTCCAGCCTCTTTGAAAGGTTGTTGGGGCTAGCAGACGAGAGAAGAGGAGAAGTGTTTTCACTAAAGCCTTCAGCCCAATGAATCAGTTGATTCCGTTACGTCAAAGCACACAACTGACAACTCAGTGAAATACACACGTTCACGTTCTTATGTGAAGCGACATACGTCACGAAGTTCTTCTATGGGCCGCTTCCCATAAGCAATGTTTATTAGCTCAGTTGCCAGTTGTGTACTTCAACGTGACTGCCGCAATGGATTCATTGGGCTTAAGGCTTAAAATACTTTTTCTTGCATCCAAACGGCAGCGATGGAATTCCCCAGATGGCATCAACGGTAGTGTCCACAGTTTTACTCGGGCCGAACTACTTAAACCGCGTTGTCACAAGGAACAGAAGCAGAAACAGAATTTCTTACATAAGAAACGAAAAAAGCATTCAGCGATTTTAGTTTTCAGTTGCTAATGTATGGGATTCTGTTTCTGTTCCTGTTTTACGTTGCTTGTGACAACGCGGCCTTAGTAAACGCCTTATGTGGGCTACGACGTATTCAGGGCGGGTTATCCAGGTCTTTGGAGTAACTAATAAGAACTGGTCACCCAGGTTGGAGGTCGTGCGCTCGTGCCGTTTGGGGTGACTTACCGGTCAAATAAATAAATACGCACCAGCAACAGACAAAGATTCGGAGGGATTTACTGTTGACGAGCAGCGCAAACAGAACAAGAACAACGAACTTCGGATCTGCACATATGGGATGTTATGTCCCTTAACAGACCACTGTTGAGGCAGATATCACTGCCATCGAAAAAAAAGAACGCGGTGGGATGGACTGAGCTAAAGAAGGATGAAAAACTGCGAAATATACCACGGGTGACTGCTACCGACAACCAAAGCAATGCTTAGTTCGGTGTGGTTTCGTCGTCGGAGACACACTTGGACAAAAAGTTTATAGCATTAACTATGTGAACGAGCGCCTCACGGCGATCTGCATTAAAGATTCGCCAACATTAGCCTTATATCCGCGCAAGCCCGCACGGGCGAAAAAGATGAGCTCCTAGGACAAAGCGTATGAGCATTGCCCTAGCTGCGACATTAAGATTGACATTGGCGATCTTTATACCATTCTAGAAATACAGGACATCTTTGATCGTAAAATCAGAAAGTGCAGTCTGTCCTGACACAACCCCCGACAACGGATTAAAGGCTGATCGACTTTGCTGATGGGTTACACGTTGTGGTAGTTAGTCTAAGTTCACAGTTCCCGCATCTCAAGATCCACAAAGGGACATGGAAGTCTCCCGCTTAATCAATCGTCAACCAGATTGACCACATTGCAATCGACGCAAGCCACTCTTCCAGTATCATGGCTGTTCAAACTTTATGAGGGGCCAACGTTGACACGGATCACTATCTCACCATAAAGCCAAGGTACAGTTGCCTACATCGGGACCAATGCCAAGAAATGGAAATGCTATAGGAAAGCTTTGTTGTAATATTAAATGTTACTTGTTCACTAAGCACTCTCGAAATTGTTTGTTTGTTTTAGATACTATGTTTGTTTTAGAGTATCTAGTCAAATTATTTTAAATAAATTCGTCATTCTGTTTCCTGTTCTAATTCAATAAAGACGTGTTTTTACTTAACGGTCTTCTGCACCATCTAGATAATAACATGTTATGGGCCCAAAGACACCCAGCACCGACGTCTTGGACAAAACATCACCATCGACAGCTATAACTTTGAGGTAGTTAGGAACTTTGTCTACCTGGGTTCCGCTTTCAATTCAGACAATGACACCAGCGCTGAAATCAAACGAAGGATAACTCTTCCCAATCGCTGTTTCTTTGGGCTAAGGAGGCAATTGAGTAGCAAAGCCCTGTCTCGAGCAACTAAAGTCTCCATGTATAAGACCCTGATCATCTCAGTCCTGCTTTACAGTGCAGAAGCATGGGCCCTGTCAAAGGCGGATGAAAACACTTTAGGCTGCTTCGAGAGTAAAATTCTTCGGACGATTTACGGTCCCGTCTGCATAGACGGAGAGTGGAGAAGGAGATATAACATTGAACTGCACGGCCTCTACAGCGATACCGACCTAGCCAAAAGAGTCAAAACACAACGTCTACGATGGCTGAGTCATCTAGAGCGGATGGACACCAACGCCCCGGCCCGGAAAATCTTCGAATCCACACCGCAGGGACGGCGCGGAAAAGGAGCACCGAGATTCTGGTGGCGCACGCAAGTGGAAGGGGACCTCGGCCAACTTCGCGTGCGAAACTGGAGACGGCTAGCTAGAGACAGACAGGCGAAGCTTGTTGGCTGAGGCCCAGGTCCACCCCGGACTGTGGGGCCACCTTAAGTAAGTAAGTAAGTTTATCCGAAGAATATAAACCTAAGATGATGGGCATGAAAGTTCAGGCGTTCCTATTACAGGTAATGCTATTAAGACCAAGTTTCTTCAAGATATCAAGACAGAAGATGGAGCTGACACAGTTGCTTTTTACGGACGCAATGCAAACCGAAAGCAAGTTAAGAAAAACAGTGAAACCAGAAGTAATGGCAAAAACAATGTTGTGAATGCGGGACCAAGATGTTTCCAATGCAATAACTATGGGCATTTTGCCAAAGATTGTCCGCCGAAACAGTGGAGCTATAAAGGAGCTCAAGGAAGCTCAAGCGTTCTATATAAATCTTTTGCTGTCGCCGCAGTGCAATCTGGTGAATGGTATATTGATTCTGGGGCACCTGCTCATATGTGTACTGATCCGAGTTTGATGTCAGATGTAAGTCAAGTTACTGAGAAGGAGGTTGTGGTGGCAAACAACATGCGCTTACCTCTACAGGGTACTGGAAGTGTGTATTTGCCAGTTGCTGCATCATATAAAAGTTGAAAATGTGATGTGAATCCCTAATCTTTGCACAAATCATTTATCAGTGAGTCAGATTGTTAGAAAGAATTATAAAGTGATTTTCGACTCCAAGGGCAGTAGAAGAAAAGCAGTGCCGATTCCCGTTTAATCATACCGGACCAAGGGCAAGTGAAGTACTTGAGGTAATTCACACAGATTTGTGTGGTCCATTGAATGTTAGCAGCTTATTTGTTGATGACTTTTCGAGGAAAACTTTTGTTTATTTTCTGCAATTAAAGCATGAAACATTTGCTCGTTTTTCAGAATTTCGTTGTTCAAGGCGCTTGTAGAAAATAAATGTAAAAAGCGGATAAAAATTTTACAAAGCGATAACGGAATACTGCAACAACACGTTTCAAACACTATTATGAAAAAGTGGAATATGTCATCGAACATAAGCGCCATACACACCCCAACACAACGGACTAGCAGAGCGTATGAACCGGATTATAAGGGAGAAGGCAAGGTGGATGTTATTGGAAGTGAATTTGCCGAAAACCTTTTGGGCTGAAGCGGTTTCAACGGCAGTGTTCATAATAAACCGATCGGCATGGAATTCATTGCTTCAAATGGTCCCAGAGGACCTCCTGACAGAGGCTTTGTCAGGAAAGAAACCAAAAATGAGTCATTTACGTACATTTGGATGCAGGCAATGGTTCATATTCTAATACAGCGGCGCAAAAAGGTAGATCAAATATTGTGAAGATTTTAACACTTATTGACTATATCAGCCAGCCAAAAAAAGAATCATCATAACCAGAGATGTCGTATTTTTCGAAGGTAATTGACTTTATAATAATGACTTATATAATTTTCCCGAAATACTCTCAGGTGATGATGATTCAGTGGGGGAAGATGCAGATATCAACAAGAATGTCGAAGAAATAGATGACAATAATACAAATAAATCCTTCAGTGATATCCAGAACGAAGATGTAACAGTCAATGGCAATCGTACCAACAATTCCTCGAGCAGTAACAAAGTTGCAAGTGAAACTACACCCCATGGTCCCAAGAAAAGCCAGCGTGAAGAAAGAGCTGAATTTAAATTGTGGAAAGAGCTGATTTTGAATTGTGGTGACAAGCAATGAAAGAAGAATTTGATGCGTTAAGAGAAAACGGTGCCTGGAATTTAGGGGATTTGCCTGTCAAGAAGAGAGCTATTAACTGCAAATGGGTTTTCAAGACAAAACGTGATAGCGAAGGTAAGATTTCACGTTACAGGGCACGTTAAGTTGTGAAAAGTTGCGCTCAAAAGAAGGGAATAGATTACGAAGAAACGTTTTTTTTCCCAGTAGTGAGATATAGCACTATCCGCTTTTAGTTTTCTCTAGCCGCTCGATTAGATCTAGACATAGATCAAATGGATGCAGTTACTGCATTTCTGCAGAGAGATCTAAATGATACCATATATCTGTGCCCACAAGCAATAACCGTTTAAGTCGACTTAAGATAAAAACTAGGTTTTCACTACATTAAAACACGCCTGCTCTGTTCTGCTATAGAAAAAAATTTTGGCCTTTTATCTTCAATATTCGTTGAAATAAACGAAAAAGAAATAATCACTTAACTCGTTCTCACAACTAACAGCATTTTCAATAACCGCTTAAATCATAAAAGAATTTAGAACAGCAAAATGTCGGTACCAAAATAACGACTTAAGTCGATTTAAGATGCTTTTCCAAATTAAAAAAAACTATTCAGAAATAGATGGAGCATGTTCTAATAAAAACGGCTTAAATCGACTTAAGCGTTTATTGCAAATATAACCAAGCTCCTCCATGATAGTCAAACAGAGATAAGACTATGTAGGTTAAGTGGTTTTCAAAAAATTTAAATTCTGGGAACTGCAGAACTTTGTTGAATTAAGGCATTATTTCAAATGCAAGGGGGACATTTTATTTGAGTTAAGCGCTTAGGGAAGTTGAGCTCTTTAAAGATTTCAACTATTGCAAAGATACAATAATCAAATTTAAAGTGTAATTTACAGTGTATGTTTACTATAATGAAAATCAAGTGCTGCTTTTTTATTTTGGAAGTTTTTCCTCGACGTAGGTAGGTACCTGCTCATACTGTGTTTGTCAGAAACTTTATTCCAAATTAAGTTTAGATAAATTCAATCATAAAAAACAGCAATTTTGAAGAACCTTTTGTAGGTTTCAAAACGCGTGGAAGTGATTACTTTGGTTTTTGAAAAAATACAGACCTGACCTAGAGCAATACTGTTTTTTTTCGTAAAAAATCTTTATTAGTCAAAAAACCGTTGCCACAGAACAACAACCATGTTTAAAAACACCAGCTAGAAATATAATTTTCGTAGTATAGAGTAGAGTAGCTCGATGCGAACCAGGGCCAACTTCTCAATGCTGTGTGCTGTATGCTGTGTGTGTTAATTTGGACTAAACATTTTTTGCCGAATCCAAACGGCGCCGGCGCTTTCAGAAGTTTTTCAAGACAAATTATTCTCTCGGAGGGCTTGTCAGACTCTCCCGGAATTTTATGCCCTCTCGTTCTGGGCTTGATCCCACAGAATTCTACATTCTGGATTAATATCTAGGTTCTGTGAAGGTCAGAGACAAACCCTTATATTATTGTGACCAATCATTATTTAATGTTTCAGGTTGATTATTTTCCAGTATAAGAATGGAATGGAGTAGAAATTGTGTTTTATTGCTGTTTTATCGCTAAAATCTAACCTGTGACTTAAACTTCAACCCGAAGCCAGATTTTATAAACTGATTTTTTTAGGCACATCAATTTGGAGAAAACTGTCCACGACAATGGTCTGACGAGTAGAGAAGGACTACGGAAGAAACTTATCACGACCAGACTGGATAATTCTTCATCTGTGGCGGATTATGTGAACCGTGTGAATTGCGAGAAAATTCGTCATTCTTGCGCGGTTAATGTTGCTAACTATTTCCGTAATAGCCTTCTCGTTCTTTTTCTTTTGAAAATTAAATTGTTGATATTAAAAAATAATATTAAAATTATATTTTAACCATTTGTTTAAAAGGTGGCTGTCAGCTGTCACCATCTAATCGCTTAAGTACCTATTTAATTATTTAACAGTAAATAATGTTTTTATTAATATTTAAAATTAATATTGAAACTTAAACTTTTTACAAATTTTAAACAAAATTTTTTAATAAAATAATATGTTATTTTATTATTATTATTATTACTTTATTGATATATAATTAATTAAAATATCAACAACTAGCAAAATAGCACTAGCTACCAGGGCTTTCGGCTACTAAAAATAATATGGTTTTTGGGTGGTGTTTGTAATTCAATACGGTTTTTGACTGATGGAGCTATTTAAAAACAATATTATTGCACTTTGTTAGAATGGTATTTCTGTTTTTGTTCCAGGTATTAAGAAAGTTCACAATGGACACAATGGACCCAACTGCTGGTCTAAGTGAAGCCGTGACTATTGTCAAAGGGCATCCATCTACCTAACCTAAACTAACCTAGATTGGTATACTTTTCCAAAAACCAAAGTGTTCACTTAGGTGTTTTGAAACCTGTATAAGGTCTTAAGAAATTGTTTTTTTATGATTGAATTTAGTAAAAACTAAATTTGGCATAAAGTGTGCTAATTCTCTGACTATCGCTGTATATAAAACCGAATTTTCTTTTTTTTAAATAAATTTTTATTTCTTTTTGTTATTGTAAGCTCCCCTTAAAAAAATTTAATTTTACGTTTCCATAAAAAAAAACCGCTTAAATTCAAAGAAGTAAAACAACATGCTAATGGAAAATAGCTTATTATAGAAATAGAAGTTAAGTGACATAGGTGAGCATGAAGGTGTAAAAATAATTTTGAAAAAACAACTTTAAAAACACTTATTGCAATAAGATTGCAAAAAAAACGAGCTAGTCAAAGGCGCCAGTTTTTTCCAGGCTTAAAGTGAAGTTTCAAAGTACATTTCCCGATAATCATATTTTTAGATTTAAGCGGTTTTTGCTTGTGGCCACAGATATATGTTGCAACCGGAAGGCTTTTCAGATAACACTGGCAAAGTATGCCATTTAAACCGGGCTTTAAACCATACATTCATGCCTAAACAATACGTATTATGGTAAAATCAAAATGCAAGACAAATAAATCAAAATGAATCTTAATGTCTACCCAGTTTGTTCGAGTCCCGGATGTCCCTGATTGTGATGCAGACTGGGCAAATCATGGCGATGACAGAAGATTAGTCACACATTTTATTCGTGATAAAATTGATGAAGGTTTAATTAATTTAAAATACATAAGCCCAGCCAAAATGAATGCTGATTTTCTTATCAAAGCTTTGGATTTTAAAAAACATAGCTATTGTGCCAAAGCAGGTTGATGGAATCGACGGCCCCAGGACCATCATCCAAGTTTCGCAAACAAAACGCTACACAAGAGTCTGACAGTGGAGGCAATCATCGCCAACAGAAAAAGTGTGGCCACTATCGATACAGGTGCCACGGCCTCCATCATCCGAAGAGACCTTGTTCAGACGTCCTGGCTACATAACACCAACTGCTACAGTCTGAAGACAGCTACAGGAGAAGCGGCCAAAGTATACGGGGGTGTGCAGCTACAGATACAACTAGAGGGATTGATCTTCTCACATGCATTCTTGGTAGCTGACATATGCGACGAATGCATCATTGGAGTGGACTTTATGAAGGCACACGATGTAATTCTTGACCTTCGAATGCAGGTGCTAAGGTATCGAACCGTCGAGATCCCTATGGTATACGGAAACGACAACGCGGTGAGTCTTCGAGCAATACTGGGAAACGATGAAGTTCTGCGGCCCTCTTCAGAGACAGTTCTTTGGACACGTTTGGAAGGTAATCCTGGGAACCACCGATTCTATCTCATCGAGCCAGATAACAAAAGTGAATTTAAAAGTTACGTCGTGGGAAAAATTCTTGCAGAGCCCAAGAATTTTTCCCACGACGCCGAGCACCGAATTGGTGCCGGTAAGACTGATGAGCCCAAATAAGCGCGCCATTAAGCTCAGACAAGGAGAGGTGATCTGAAGATGTGTGCCCGTTGTAGCCATTTCGACAATAGCTGAGAGTGAGCCTGCGAGGCTTGTCTCTCCATCAAAATTGACCGAGGTGTTTAAGACTATACTTGGAGACTGTGAGCTAAATCAGGAGCAGCAAACCATAGCGGAAAATCTCATTGGCGAGTTTGCTGATATATTTGCCTCACGGCATGGAGACTATGGTCAAACACACTTAGTACAACACCGCATAGACACCGGAGATGCCGGACCAATCCGCCAAGCTGCCAGACGACTTTCGTTGGCTAAACAGGATGAGGCCGCCGAGATGATATCGACCATGGAAAAAGAAGGTTTGATCGAAAGCTCGAAAAGTCCGTGGGCGTCGCCGGTTGTACTGGATTACCGGAGGCTTAACGATGTCACAAAGAAGGACAGCTACCCTTTGCCTCGAATAGATGACACGTTGGATACACTCTCGGGAGCAAAATGGTTTTCCACCCTCGACCTGAAAAGTGGCTACTGGCAGGTACAGATCCATCCAGAAGACAAAGAGAAGACCGCTTTCACATCTGGCAATGGAATATGGCAGTTTACAGTAATGCCATTTGGTCTGTATAACGCTCCGGCCACCTTTGAGCGTCTTATGGAACGTGTCTTACATGGTCTGACGTGGAAAGCTTGCCTGGTATATTTGGCAAGTGTATATGATGTCATCGTTTTGGGAAAGACGTTCGCTGAACATCGCGACAACTTGAGGGAAGTGTTCTCACGACTCCGATCAGCACACTTGAAGCTCAAGCCGAAGAAGTGTGCGCTCTTCAGAGCAGAAGTAAAGTATCTGGGGCATGTGATATCGACGGATGGAGTGAAGACGGATCCAGAGAAAATCGAAGCTGTGAAAAGTTGGCCAGTTCCCAAAGACAAACACCAGCTAAGGAGCTTTCTCGGTCTTGCTACGTACTACAGGAGGTTCTTCAAATATTTCGCCGGCATCGCAAAGTGACTGCACCAGCTCACTGAGAAAGGAAGACAATTTAAATGGTCAGGTGAGTGCAAAAGGAGCTTTCAACATCTGAAGCAGCGACTTTGCGAAGCACCGATACTAGCTTACCCCATTCCTGGCAAGACATTTATTGTGAACGCAGACGCTAGCAATGTGGGTGTTGGTGTAGTATTGTCGCAATTGCACAATGGGCATGAGAAAGTGGTTGCATACACATCGCAAATGGTTGCGATGTTGTATGGTCGCGATACAACATCGCAAAGGAAGACTGCACTGCAACGCGGATGCGTTATCCCGGAGACCATGTGAGCCCAATTGTAAGCATTGTGTGCGACAAGAGGAAAAGGACGAAGGTGTTTCTGTCCAGAGAATAAGAGCCGAACATGCAGAAGGCTGGAGTACTGAGGAACTTCGCAACGCACAACAAGAAGATTCTGACATTGAGCCAATCCTCGCATGGAAGGAATCTATGGAGAAACCGAGCGCAAGGGATATATCCGACAGAAGTCCCACGTTAAAGGCATATTGGGCGCAGTGGGACTCTTTTCATGTACAAGATGGCGTTCTGCGAAGAAAATGGGAAATGCCGGATGGAAAATCCTTTAAAATGCAGCTTGTGGTTCCACGGTCCAAAGTGCAGGAAATTTTGCGGGAAATGCACGATGGAGTATCTGGTGGGCACTTGGGCATCAACAAAACCCTGGAGAAAGTACGGGAACGTTTTTATTGGCTGAGTTCAAGAAGCGACGTTGAGAGCTGGTGTAGGAAGTGTACTACTTGTGCTGCTAGTAAGGGACCCAAAGTCAAAACCAGGGGTAAAATGCACCAGTACAATGTGGGTGCTCCCTTTGAAAGGATCCCCGCGACATCGCAGGACCGTTTTCGGACACTGAAAGCGGTAATCGTTACATCCTGGTTATTGCCGATTACTTCAGCAAGTGGCCCGAGGCATTTGCGATCCCAAATCAAGAAGCGAAAACCGTTGTCGATCAGATAGTGGACAACTGGGTGTGCAGGTTTGGAGTGCCAATGGAATTACATTCCGACCAGGGAAGAAACTTCGAAGATATCGATGAGTCGAAGATATTCCAGGAAGTTTGCACAGCAATCGGACTACAGAAGACACGGACCACACCTCTTCACCCACAATCAGATGGAATGGTGGAATGCTTGAACAAGACATTGAAGGAACATCTCTCAAAAGTCGTGGACGAGAATCAACGGGATTGGGATCGGCGAATACCTTTATTTCTTATGGCCTACCGAAATGCTATTCACGGTACAACTGGATATACTCCATCTGAAGTTTTATTTGGCCGAACTGCCAGGCTACCCAGTGAGCTTAAATTCGGCTTTCCTACTGAAGACCCAACATGCGAGGAGGACTACGTGGTTGACCTTAGAGAAATAATTAATGACATCCACCAGAGAACCAGAAGCAATATAAAAGTTGCACGCGACCGCATGAAGACGAGATACGATGCGCGAGCAACGGCACCCGAGTTCAACGAAGGAGATCTGGTATGGCTCTACAACCCACACCGTAAAATGGGAAGATCGCCAAAGCTTCAGAAGGACTGGAGAGGTCCCTACCAAGTTGTAACGCGAATTAACGATGTCGTATTCCGAATCCAAAAAGGACCAAGAGCGAAGATGAAAGTTGTCCATGTTGATCGCCTAAATCGCTACCACGGAAGCAATAATGACATACTTGTTCGGGACGAACAAAACTAAGAGGGGGGCAATGTTATGTGGCGACAAGAAATAAAACATAACGCAGGAGTCACTGAATGCACCCATCGATTCACTAAACGAACATACCCAACTGTCATTTCAGTCATCTGACAGCAGCTGTCATATTCGAAGTTCGATTTCCCCTCCTTGGAATTCAGCGGAGGAGTACCAATGGAAAATTTCCAAAGAGGAAGTATGGAACGTACTAGAAGGTGATCAATTTTGTATAAATACACGGGTGACAGGCTCGTACGAGACAGTTATATTTTAAACGTTGACTTGCGAAAATCGGTTATAAAGTGAAAAGTGATTGAATTGAAATAAAGTGTTGAATTCTAAGTAGTAAAGTTGAATAACAGTGTGATTTGATTTTAAATAAGTTTTGTTTGATAAATAAATTGTTTCATTGTGTAATTATAGAAGTGAAATTGAGTTTTATTCGACGAACCCCAGGCAAAAACATTACACTATGTTTGTTTTAGAGTATCTAGTCAAATTATTTTAAATAAATTCGTCATTCTGTTTTCTGTTCTAATTCAATAAAGACCTGTTTTTATTTAACGGTCTTCTGAACCATCTAGATTATTACAGAGGTCAGCAGGCTAATAGCAATAGATAGCCAGGACCTTCTCCAACTGAGCCTCTTAAAACTCTTTACGAAGTCCTAAGCCACCAATTCTTTATAGCCAGTTGCAACATAGCCGCATATCAGAAATGCCGCCTCTGAAGTTCTGGGTTTCACCATTGAATTAAGAGGCAATGAATAGCTCTTATTGACATATACAGTGCGTGTGAGTGAATCTTGACATTATTCCCCCGAAATCAGGTATCGACATGTGAGTGAATGCGTTAACTCAGGAATGTTACATTAAAGTAAAGCCAGCTCCAAGAAATGTATGAACCTCGGGCCGTCTCTCATGACATGCCTGGTGGAACTCAAAGGTAGTCCCACTCACACAACTTAAACAGATGCTTCACTTTTCTCCCAAAACACCACTTCCTTGTCTCTTTCTTCATTGGTTTTCACACGGCTACCATAACTACGACACATTTTTTATATTATGCTCACTTTTTAGCCCTAAGATTTCCTTGAAATAAAGCTGAAAAAACTAAAAACTAACTAAAACACCCCTGGGTTAACAACGAGAAGGCCGGCAAGCACATGCAGCTGGGAACAAGTTTACCGTAGATCCAAGTGGAATTTAGTTGTTATTTTTATGCTTTTATATGTATTTAAGTGTCCTGATTACGAATATGTTATTAAAAACTGTCGGTCTCATTTAGTTTAAAAGTTAAAGCTATTCAAAGTTTCAATTTTTCCATACAAAGTACCTCATCTTAGACTTTCGATTTCCGCCTAAGAGTATGCTATAGAAATCTGACAAGATTCGCTGTAAACTAATCGAGACCGACAATTTTTAATAGCACATTCGGAATCAGGACACCCAAATCCATATATTAAGCTAAAAAAATCCAATACATTCCACTTGGACCTACGATAAACTTATGCCTGCAGCTGGAACAGGAAGCATTCAAACCGGCCCTACGCGGAAGGATTAGAGCTGCTCGTGAGCTCATCGAGCAGAGAATGGAGAGGAAACCGGCTTCTTCGAAGGAAAAAGAGAGAACACGAAAAGCATGTTGTTGAAGAGATAGAGAGACCAAAGGATCAAAAGGTGCTGCCCTTGGAAAAATCATTTCTGCAGACTCTATAAGGACTGCTGTCAGGCAGAATGAGCCATTAAGCTCGGGGCGAAGATGTAACCGACGAAGCATACGAAGCATTTTTAGACACGATGCAAAACTACCTCTGTCACATCACATCATTATCGCGAAAGCGCGACGTAGAGTGCAGAGCACAAGATATGTGGGATGACCTACAGCGAACGTGCAAATAACTCCTAGGGAAAAGGTCATTGCAAGCAAGTCAAAGAAGCTTGGTGGTGGTCAGATGAGGTGAAACTAGCGATTAGTGAAAAGAAAGCGGCACTCAAGGCTTGAGAGAAGTGCTCCTCGAACAACAGAGATGAAATGCTTCGCCTGGAATAGGAATATAGACACCTCCAACAGACTCGCTAAGAAGAAGTGCGCCCAGGCTCCAGCAAAAAGAATAAAGGGCCTGTATCAGGAAATGCAGGAAATTTCTCCTTCCACTGCTGAAACACATAGGATCTTCGGCAAAGCCCCTTAAATAAGGGAGCTAAGACCTTCAAAATTGTCGCTCAGAGGATGTGAAATAGCCAGGAAACTTGTTCGCCAAAGTTAATCAACAATGCTCAGGGACAGCTTATTGTGGATGACGCGACAAAATTCTTCACAGGTGGCGGCTGTATTGTCAGGGACTTTTGAATGAACAGGTAGAAACTTTCCAGAAGAAACTTCTCCTAACCGGGAAGAAGTACCAGACATCACAGACGAAGAGGTTGGAAAGGCGGTTAAATACTCAAAAAGCAAAAAGCGGTTGGGCCAGTTCAGATACCCTCAGATTTCTGGAAAAAAATGGGAGACAGCGGATCCATATCGCTCAAAACCTTCATCTCCAAACAAATAAAAGGGAATCCAATGCCTAATCAGTGGAGGGAAAGTTATCTTCTCCCTTTGCTCAAAGGAAAAGGTGAAAATGTAGCTGTGACAATTACCAGAACGGTAAGCTGATGTCCCACACAATGAAGATCGTAGAGCGGGTACGAGATAGTCGACTGCGGAAAATAATAAGGCTATATGAGGACCAGTGTGGAATTGTCGCGGGTAAATCAACTTATAGCAAAACATCGTGGTGCCTTTTAAGATCTGCATATGGTGCTGGTTGATTTTGCGAAAAAGCTTTCGATAGACTACCACGAGATCTGATATGGGTGGCGCTAAGAAAACGAGGAATTCCAGAAGCCAACGCGCGACGTACGGATGATATGGACATGTATGATGGAGGAAAGACAAGAGTAAAGCCTTCGGCCCAATGAATCCGTTACATCCAAGTACACAACTGACAACTCAGTGAAATACACACGTTCTTATGGGAAGCGACGTACGTCACGAAGTTCTTTTACGGGCCGCTACTCATAAGAACGTGTATATTTATCACAGTTGTCATATGGGTACTTCAACGTGATGGACACAACAGATTCATAGGCTGAAGGCTTAAGATGCCCTTCCGGAGTCACAATCCGGAGTCTCGGATAAACGTAAAGTATCCTTTGCATGTCCCCCTGCAACTCCCTAATTTTTGAAATCTGTTAAGCCGAGATAAGCCCCGGATCCGAATTCACTGACAAACTGATTTCTGTGGTTCTCGGTTGATCTCGCACTAAAAACAGAGTTTCAGTCGAAGGTTTTCATTGTAGATATAATAATCCCGTGTTGATCAAGAAAATCTTAAAAAACCGTCTATCCAGTCTAATGTGAGGAAACCTCTACCTGATTAAAATCCTGCGTAATTGTACGTCCTTGATACCACAAGTTGTGTAAAACGGTTGACAACACCGACAGCAATTTTCTGTTTGCATAGGTGGGTACTTTACCTATTTCTTAACAGAATTTTATTGCTAATTTGGTACATTTAAAAAAAGTTCAACGCTACTTTGTGGAACATAACTTTTAAAACACACTGTTCCGAATAGGCCGAATGAAATTTTTTCAAATTGTTTTTGTTGTCTGATTTAACTGTGAACGGACCCACAACTAGACTGCAAGTGCAACGCCTTGAAATATGCTCTTAAAAAAAGATTAATCGCCCAACAAACAAATTTTCTGCTATAAACTCTTTGAGATGCACTTTACTTGCAGTTATTATTCACATTTTTACCGTTCCCCAAGCTATGTTTAGTGTAGGTTATGTTATTTACAAACATACATACGTACATACATTATGTATATGTAAAATAGGTATGAAAAAATAAAGTATCTACATGGGTACCTGCATGCAGACAAACTTTATAGATATACATATGAACCTAATATAGGAATATGAAAACTTTCTTTCGAACATTTGGAAGAATAAAATCCCAGTCCAAGTCACCCACCTCCACCCACATACCACTCTACTCTACAACAGTCGCCCTTGCTTCCAACCCCAAAATGATGAGTGTGGCGCTGGCGACTACTGATGGTAAAGAACATTTTCGGTAAAATTTTGTGTTGCTATGCGCTCGAAAGATTACGCGACAGCATATACATTTTTTTCCTTATGGGAATTGTTTGTCGAAATAGAGCAGAACGATGAGGCTGTATAAACATACACTTGCCGGAACGGGATAACTATAGGGTGTGGACAGCATTGGAGAGTATTGAACGCAAAAAGCGCCACTCTCATGCTTAGTGGATAATAGCTGAAGCAAAATATGAAAATTCAAATTACCGATTCAGTGTATTCGATATAGTAAAGACAAGCACCTGGTTCCTTGAAAATAAACCTGTGGTAGATTGAAGAAAATAATGACTTGCAGCGCTATTTCCTTACACCTCCCGCAACAATGTAATTGTCACAAAAGTTAAAAACGCTGCTTATCCGAAAATTGTTAAAAATGTTATCAAACAACCGCGAAAGCCTTAAAAGTTACAATTGGCTAGTTGTTGCTGGAAAACGATTTATAGACAAACGATAAAACAATGACTGACAAAAGACATTACGTCAATGTACGAGTGCGGTAATTGAAATTCTTTATTTTTAACACAGAACACTAGATCGATAGTAGTTGATCGAATTTTCAATTAATGTGGCGTTTTGTTCTTTTATTTTGTCGAAAAACTCTCAAATTGATTGTATGCGTGCGCTCATATGTTCCCATACACTTTCCACAAATAAAAAAAAATGGTGGGCTAGGTACATTAAATTTGGGGCGCTAGGAAAAATAAGGCGCTGGGAAATGAAGCCCCACATTGAAAACGAGATAAGCCCTCAAAAGTGGGCCTTTGCTTCATTATGCCATACGACCCCAATATCAAAATGAAACAGGAGCAGAACCCCAATAATGCATACATAAACATACAGGGTGACTGGAAATAAGTCGTACTCCCGTAAAACGATCGTAGCTGAAGTCACTCTTTAAGGCCTAACCATAAAAGGCTTAAGCGGGACGAATCTAATGTCGAAATACAACGAAAAACCCACTCATGTTCTGCCAAAATATTGAGGTGTCCATAATAGACGTAAGGAAACGATTTGAAAATATTATGAGATTCCATTGTGAATGTCTGGAGTATCACGTTGGCTTGATATTTTAAAATCACATTTGAAAGTTATGTCAATTTTTCTTCAACTTTGGATTTTAATATCTCCGAAACCAATTGTTCGAATTAAAATGAGCTTAAACTTTTTTCGTCAGCGTACAATTGTATTTATATAATCCTTCTGTTAAAAATCTTTTGAAGCACGTAAAAAAATAAATATGGGCTTAAATTTGACAATTCATAAACTTATGATAAGCGCAAATTTGTTGATATTGCTTTACTTTACGAAAAGTAAACAACATGCTGCTTGTGTGGTGACAAGAAATAAAAGACATGCAGGAATCGCTGAATGCACCCATCGATTCACTTTATGAACACACCCGCTTGATTCACTAAACCAATGCACCCAATTGTCGCTCCAGTCAGCTGACATATTCGAAGTTCGAATTTCGATATCGAAAATATCCCCTCCGTGGAATTCAGCGGAAAAGCACTTACGGAAATGTACCAAAGGGGAAGTATGGAACGTACTAGAAGGTGCTTCATTTTGTGTAAATACACGGGTGTTAGGCTCGTAGGAGAAAGATATATTTTACACGTTCACTTGTCAAAATCGAGAGTAAAGTAAAAAGCGATTGAATTGAAATAAAGTGTTGAATTAAGTGAATGAAGTGTGATTTGAAATTGAATAATTTTTGTTTGATAAATAAAGACCTTCATTGTGAAATTATAAAAGCGAAATTGAGTTTTATTCGACGAACCCCAGGACAAAATATTACAATACAATAAACTGCATGCATACAAACAGTTGATCAAGTTGGTTTACTCTCTTTGTGGACTAAAAAGTCAATCAACATATTTGACGCTTTGTTTTTTTTTATATCCTACCCAGGGTTAATTAAGTTCGTTGTTTAGTTTGTAACACAGTGAAATAATCACTGTAGACCCCTTAGACCTTTTAGAGATATGAATGGGACATGAAAATCGATTAAGCCATGACCGTCCGTCTATCGGTATGTTAACAACTTTTAGGCATTAAATTTTATGCTAGAGAGCTGAAATTTGGTGAGTTGGCTGGAAGTCCAGTGCTTCTGATCAAGTTTGAAAATAAAGTCAATCCGCTCACAGACACGCCCACTACAGGCCTGTATGTGTGACCATCTCTAATTTTTTTTTATTATATTTTCAAATAATTTTAGCCATGTTACAATGCTGCTAGCGCACTCATTTTTGGTATGTAACATTGCCCTGTAATTGCCTTTGAGGTATCAGTTTGGCCTTTTCATTGACCACGCCCACTTTTTTAGGGGCCTTCAATTTAAAATGACTGTTTTTCAGAAATAATTAGGTATAAGAAATTTAACTAAAAATTACATGACAAAAGTAGTAGATATTAGCATTTTCCAACTTTTTTTGTATATAAAGTATATGTCTCCGCCTACTTTTGTGGGCGTGGAGTTAAAAAAAATGATTTTTTTAGTTAATAAGGGGGAGTTTTAGGTCGAAATGTGCGCAACCGCCTAGTATAAAGCATTCAACAGTTATATTTTTAAATTCCGCCCACTTTTTGGAGGCGTGGCAGTATCCATTTTTGGTAGAGTAGGGTATTTCGCAAACCGTCATGGACAGACTGAAGTTTTTGTATTCACACTGTTGCACTTTCCCACTTGTCTTTTTTTAAGTTTTCTGTTACGAAGCAGTTCAACATTTCCTTAAGTCGTTTGAAATGATCATAGGATCAGCCATTATTATAATGTTTGTAGAATTGTAAATTGTTGTAAGTTTTCACTTTTCAATATAAATTTTAATTTTTTATGGCTTTGTCATAGGGGCTGCTCCCAATATAAGCAACGATACGTTCGGTTAGCTTTTTAATTAATTACTTGGGGCCTTTTTCTAAAGGCTATTTTAAATTCCTCAACGTCAGCCCTGTTCACAATCGGTCTTAAATTTCCACCAGGAACCCGGTAGAGAGACATTTTGGTGCATGGAAGCGAAGATTTCCTCTCTTGGCTTTGGTTTTAAGATTGAATTTGAACACCGTTCAATTTATTGTTGTAGCGACAGGAATTCTTGCACAATATTTTCTGCACGCAAAATGAATTCGATGTACCACCTCTAGACGATTTCGCTGAAGAACAAGTGCGCTACACTTTAGATTTTGAAAGCGAGGGTTATGGCTCTTCAAACAACATTGGTATCGCAAGAGAAGCAATGATACTGTTGATCGTAAAAAATGTGAAGCTTAAATTTTTTATAAGCATTCGTTTTATTTTGTATTAAATTTACATTTCCGTGTAGTAGCTCTACTATACTTTTAGTTTAAGTTTTTGTTTCTTTAGATCAGCTTCTTCTTTCATTAAAGCCATTTTAAGCTCGTGTTCTTCTTGCAATCATTTAAGCTCAATATCGCTGACTGCTGGGGTTTCAGCTGAACCAGCTTTATCTTTTCTTCGACAAGCTCCTGCCACTTATTGGAGCGTAAGTTACAGCCGTTCGGACATTTTCGCTTCATTGGCTGACAAAGTTCAAATGACGATGGTGATTTTTTTCTTTTTTTACTACTTTTATATGCATTTCCATTTTAAGTGCCTTTTTTGAATCTTCTGGATTACTTTGAACAGCGATCTTTGTTATTTCTGTCGGTAAAAAACAATTTTTAATAATCAATTACTAAGCAAACTGTTTTTTCTCAATTACCATTGCCGTTAAAAAAATATAAATAAATAGAGTGGCGCAACAGCTCGAGGTGAACCAGGACCAACTTCTCAACAATGTATGCTGGTGTGTTAACTTCTTTTACATACAAAAGGGACCTACAATTTTTTGCCGAATCCGAACGGCACTTTGAGAAGTTTTTCAAGACAAATGATACTCTCGGAGGGCTTGTCAGACCCTCGCGGAGGTGAGGACCGTGAAAAAGAACAAGTCTTTTTTTTTCAGGTGACGCAGGATTCGAACCCAGGCCTCCGGCGTAGTAAGCACACACACTAACCACTACCCTACGGCGCCCCACCATTGCCGTTAGTAACAGCATTATCCCCTGAATCTACTGGCTTATCGCCTATAACTTCGTATAATTCTAATACTGCAACAATAGGAGTAAATGTTCTGGACAGTTTGAATTCTGTAGAAGCAAAAAGTTAATATTTTACTACAAAATTCGAACTTCATGGTTCTTACCTATATTTGCGGTATCTGAGTCAACTATGGATGTAAGGCCAGAAATTTGCTCTTGAAGCGATTCGTGGACCAATTAATCAACATCGCTGACGATTTCGACTGGTTCAGATGTTCCATCACCGGTGGCATATAGCTGCCTTTTTTCGTGTGCAAACTTTTTCTTCGCCGTTGTTTTATTGCCCTTAAATTCCTGTGTACAACGTACGTATACTGTTAAATTCTTCTGTTATTTTCTTCCACTTTTGATTTGTTCTTTGCTTACTTCAAAACCGCATCACTTTTCTTGTTCTCTACGACAGACTTGTACTTTTTTACAAGTTCCATCAACTTCTTCATAACTAAAATTTGCAGTCCTTTTGTTGTTGTTCATGGTTTTTTTTTTAAATTTAAATTTTTTTCGCAAATTATTTTAAATTTTCTCAATTTCAAATTGAGCTAACAACTGGCACAAATAACACAACTGACTGACAGAACCTATAAAACACATTGGCTTAAACTTTCATATAAGTTTAACTAATCTCAAGTTTAAACTCGCAGTGCGAAACCGGGCATAAGACTGTGAATGCTGTGACTGCTAGAATAGGTTATTTTTATTTATTTCTTTGTTGCGTTTTAAGATTAAGGTATAATACCTTTGTACCTTTTGTATTGTAATATTTTCGGCCTGGGGTTCGTCGAATAAAACTCAATTTCACTTTTATAATCACACAATGAAACACTTTATTTATCAAACAAACTTATTTAAACTCAGATCACACTGTTATTCAACTTTACTATTTAGAATTCAACACTTTATTTCAACTCAATCACTTTTTACTTTATTACCGATTTTCACAAGACCACGTTTAAAATATAACTGTCCCGTACGAGCCTGTCAACCGTGTATTTATACAAAATTAAGCACCTTCTAGTACGTTCCATACCCCCTTTGGTAATTTTCCATTGGTACTCCTCCGCTGAATTCCAAGGAGGGGAAATCGAAATTCGAACTTCGAATATGACAACTGCTGTCAGATGACTGAAATGACAGTTGGGTATGATCGTTTAGTGAATCGAGCGGGTGCGTTTGTAGAGTGAATCGATGGGTGCATTCAGGGACTCCTGCGAGTTGTTTTATTTCTTGTCGCCACATAACAATATGAAGGGTTTCCCGAATACGAAAAGCTCCTTGTATTCGATTATTGCTACGGAATTTCTGAATCGATGGTTTAACGCTCCTTTCACACTATCCGGTTTCGACCGGACGGAAAAAATTCAGACGGCGAAATTTTTTTAGTGGCGTATGAAAATGTATTGCTCCTTTCACACTTCACGACGAAGAATCTTCGCCGTCCGGCTGCCGTTTATCAGCCGTTCACTGCGACTGAATTTACGGCGACCGGGCGGCGACCGAAAGCTTAGTGATATATTTTTCAAATTAATGCTTTCACTTTGCACGATTTTAAACCGTTCGATTATAATTTGTTTTATGTTTCTTCGATTGTATGTGTTGTGTATGTATACAATATTCAATCATAAAACTGGGATTGCGACGAAAAAAAATGTACATGAACCGTATAGTATGAAAGTTTTGTAAATTCGGTTTTTAGCCGTTCGGTTTTTTGCCGTCCGATCAAAACCGGATAGTGTGAAAAGACCCTAAGTTCACTGATTATAAAGAGATAGCCAACTCGGCACAAGAATTCTCTTTTTGCCCCCAAGCTTCCACTGACTGGGGACTGCATATGTGTTCTGTGTTTTGCCTGGCACACTACTGCACTCAGCTGGCGAGTGTTTCACATTGACAGGAAATCAAAGGCAAATCCTATGGCAGATTCCAATGCGTTCCGTTTCGTTCTCTGTAGGTGTTTTTGCGGGTTTTAGCGGGCAGGGGGTTGCAGAGTTGGCTATCTCTTTATAGTCTGATCAGTGCCTAAGTCTTACCTCTGCACGCCATACACCGTTTACTATTTGGCCATTTGATTTACTGTCACAGTAATTTGAAGGGCAGTAGTAACTATTTCCTTGAGTTGATGTGGTAGCTTTTTTCAAAATTGTGCAACGCAACACATGCAAGAACAACCTTATCTGCCTGGAGAGGATGGAACTCAGTGCAACTGTTCAGAATTCCAACACGTGCTGCCAAAATATCAAAAGCATTTTCAACAAGTGGGAAGGTTGAATCGGCCACAAAATAAAACGGAGTACTTTTTTCGGAGTCCGGAAGCTTTCTCGGTGGTGGAAGTGAAATTTTTCCTTCAAAATTTATTGTCCGATGGTAGATTCCTTTAAAATTCCACCGTCACTCTGGCTTCCATACGCTACATCTACAGCCAGCGGTGAACATGTATTGGAAGTCAGATATTCCCAGAAGGACGATGCTGAAATATCCTTTGTAATTTATATATTTGGACCCTGAGTTTGGTGGGCATTAAATTTTGATGTGTTTTCCATCAATGTAGGGAATAGGCGAAATAGGCGTTTGCCATTTTTGAAAAAAAATCACTTCCAATTTGCTGCCAGTTCGCAAAATTAAGTTTTGCGAGGCATAGAGGTGATAAAACTCTCCAAATAACTACACAGACTTCGATGATTGTTTCTCTTACAGTTCAGGCCCCCATTCGGAAAGTCCAAGCAAGATAATAAGGAGAAACTCCTTGCATGAGATACCTAAAAAAATGTTTTGTGAAGTTTGAAAATGTTTTTCCGAGCCAAAGCACCGTTTTTAATATTTTCAGCGTTAATTTTTTTTACAAATTACCAATTTTTTTTTAAATTTACTACTATAAGAAAAACAATTTAAAAAAAGCAAAATTTATTTAGTTATAAATTTGTGTTGGTGCAGGAAATAGGCGGTATCATTAAAAAAGTTCCGATTTCTTGCTTATGCGCTCTACACACCGGGCCGAAAAATGTGTTTTCGCGAAAACACACGAAAACTTCCCCGAAAACCTGAGTTTTCCCATACATTTTTCTGTTTTCGTAACCTCGTGTTTTTGGTAGTTTTTGATGAATTTTCCTTGCAATCGCAAGATTTCATAAACAAACAAATTTTTTCAAGTATTCAGCAGCACAACTGATTCTCTCTGTCAAAACAAAATTGAGTTCATATTTGTTTTTCTCGGGGACGTAAAAAGAAAAAAGCGCTTTTAAATTTCTGTTAATTTGTGGTAAGTATTTTATGTGAAAAATCCAAATGCAAAATAAAAAACCCATTTTTTAATAGATAATGGAGAAAGCTGAGAAATGGAAAAAATATGCTTATCTGCGCATAGAAAAGGTGCGGCAAAATTCCTTTTCTCTTGAGGTTTAAGCAGTTCTAATACTCGTTGGCGACGTTTTCTTTTGTTGAGACTAGCATTAATATTCAAAATGATTATTAATGTTTTAAAGTTAGCTTAAACACTTGTTTTATTAAAAATTATTGCTTCGTAAACTTTTTTCCGAAAACTCAGTTTTCGATCCGGTATGAAAAGGGCATTAGTTTGCTTTTGACTAGGTTTACTTACTTAAGTTGGCGCTACAGACCGGATTGGACCTGGGCCTTAGGTTGGGTAGGGTTGCTGGCAGCAGAAGCCACCAGCTCGCATAGGCCTACGAGGGCCCTTAGTGTCACCCCAAGACAATCTGAAAGGAATAAAGAATTTAATTTAACTATGATACTTAGTCAGTTGAAGTATCCTCAGCTTTGAAGAGAAACTTGTCCCAGCCGGAAATTCTGCTGACATTTACAATATTCGCCACCGCTGTACTTGCAAGCTCGTTCAGTTCCTCAAAGAAATATTGGCCCAGAAGTCAAAAACGCTGTCTGCTGCCACTTCGACACTGGCAGAGGAGGTGTTTCACATCTTCTTCCGCTTCTGGATCATGACATTCCCTGAAAATGTAGTTGGTGTTTTCCCAACAGGTTATGGCCTGTTATCACTCTTATGGCTATGGCCAGTGATGGCCTATTCAATGCTATAAGCTTTTATGATTTGCTGCCATCTATAGATGGCCATAGCGCCTTTGTGTGGCCACAGCTTTGCAAATTTTTCCATCTGTTTTGGGCTATATTGTGTATGGTCGCAGACATTTCGTCAGCCTTTTCATTCCCGATAAAGTCACTATGGCCTGGTACCCAAACAATGCGGATATTATTCTGTCTGCTTAGAGCCCTAAGTTTTGAGCGACAGAGTCCTACTATAAGAGATTTTTCTGTTGGTGTTGCCAGGGCCTTAATGGCTGCTTGGCTGTCTACGTCAATGGAAATATCCTCCATTGAAAGTTCCAATACTCTGGCCTTTTCGGCGGCTATAAATATTGCTAACAATTTCGGCTTGGAAGATACTGCATGAGTTCAGCAGTCTTCTGCTTGTTAGGATACCGAGTTTGTCAGAGCATACACCTGCTCCAGTACCCTCACTTGATTTGAAACCATCTGTGTAGATTGCCACCCCAGAGTTGGATGTAACATTATTAAGCCTCCAGTCCTCTCTGCTGGGAATGTGAATGGAGTAGTTCTGATTGGATTCAAGGCAAGGTGTTATATGCGGTCTGTCAATCCTACACGGCATCCTAGTGTGTGAAGGATTGAGCTGCGCCCTGTGGATTGCATACTCCAATTGCCTGTGGCTTAAAGTGTTATAGCGCTTTTTGCTGCGCTTTCTTTTATAAAGAGATCTATAGGCGGAATGTTAAGGATTGTCGCTAACCCCATGGTAGGCGTAGATCTCAGAGCACTGGTAGTGACGAGACAAGCCAATCTTTGTACCTTAGTTAAAGCTTTCATATTTTTCTGTTTGGTTATAGCTGGCCACCAGACGCAGCATCCATAGGTGAGTAGGACCTGGGCTTTAGCCAACAAGCTTCACCAGCCAGCTCTGTCTCTAGCTAGCCGTCTCCAGTTTCGCACGCAAAGTTGGCTGAGGTCCCCTTCCACTTGCGTGCGCCACCTGAGTCTCGGTGCTTCTCTACCGCGCGGTGTGGATTCAAAGATTTTCCGGGCCGGGCGTTTGTGTCCATCCGCTCTAGATGGCGCATCCAAGACTTTGTGTTTTGACTCTTTTTGCTAGGTCGGTATCGCTGTACAGCCCGTACAGTTCGATGTTATATCTCCTCCTCCACTCTCCGTCTATGCACACGGGACCGTAAGTCGTCCGAAGAATTTCCCTCTCGAAGCAGCTTGAAGCGTTTTCACCCGCCTTTGACAGGGTCCATGCTTCTGCACCGTAAAGCAAGACTGGGATGATGAGGGTCTTATACATGGACATTTTAGTTGCTCGAGAGAGGGCTATGCTACTCAATTGCCTTCTTAGCCCAAAGAAACAGCGACTGGCAAGAGTTATCCTTCGTTTGATTTCAGCGCTGGTGTCATTGTCTGAATTGATAGTGGAACCCAGGTAGACAAAGTTATAGCTGTTGATGGTGATCTTTTGTCCAAGACTTCGGTGTTGGGTGTCTTTTTTTGATGACAGCAGATACTTGGTTTTTCTCTCGTTGACTGCTAAACCCATATTCACCGCTTCCGTCCCTCACGAAGGCTTCACTGACATCACGCTTTGTTCTTTTTTTTGACTAGGTTAACTTGACTAAAAACCCTTGAAACACCATCGGAAAGTGGCAAACATAGCAGTCTTAAGGCTTACTCTAAAATATTAAATACTTCGAAAGAAAATGTTTGCAATATTTTAGTAGTTATCATCAAATTAGTATCAAAGCAAATGCTTTTTCAGCAGTTTCAGCGTAGAGTTTATAAAGCACTAAAGAATAAATTAGAGCACTTGAAAACGCCCACTAAAATGACATTTTGGGCACTGAAAGCACTAAGTTGGCAACGCTGCTTACATCAATGCGACAAGAAGACGACATTGCTTTCCGTGTGTTCTCAATTTTTCTTCGACTAGGTGCAGTAGTTCATCAAATTTTTTATTGGTCATCCTTGTAGCTTTTAGAAACATTTCCGGATCTTCGTTCTTCATTTTTGTAAATGTTATTTCAAAAAATCCTTTATTTCCTCGTTCCCGGTAAAGGTGACGCATGTTTCTTTCTCGTACACCTAAACGGAATAGTGCTTAATTAATTGTTCTTTTAAACTCCGAATTTGTTCGGTGTCGACACCGAACTCGAATTTTCGTGCAGGCTGGGTGTAGCTTTGATTGTGTATATGAAGTGACGTTTCGACTCAATTTTCATTCGTTATTTTTCATTTGTTATTTATTTTTAAATATAATTATATTATGTTTCATTCGCGACAGGAATTGTATGAACACGATACAAAGTTTCTAAATATCTCAACCTCAAAGCTTTCAAAGTTCATTTAAAGTAAAAAGTCAAAAAACCGACGCCAACAAAATCACGGAACGAAATGAAACTAGTGGGAGGGTTACAATCCGCTTAGGCGAATCGTTGGATAGCCCCTCCCAATTGACCCTTGTCAAGCCCCAAAATTCGTCAAAAATCTTGGTTGTTAAATTTCAGTTTCAATTGACTTTAATTGTGTTAAGAATTTTTCAGTTAAGAATCTGCTTCCTTGAAAAAGGGGCGTGGCAAAAATAAATGTTTGCGTGGCTTACGTACATATCCGAATATTTTGTGGTGCAAGGTTTTAGTATTTAAAGCAAATATATCAAATCAAAATCGTTCATTACAAGGGGGCGGTCGGTTTTCGCTTTTTTTCAAATGCCAATCACAATATACCTTAGCGAGGATATCGCATTTAATATGCTAATATATGAGGATAACGCATTTCAGCTCGCTACTATAACTTTGATTTCCCATGCTTTTAAGTAAAGTGGGCGTGTCAGTGGGCGGATTTCAAAAAATTTTACACTTGTACTGCTTCGGGACCTAGAAAGAACAGATATAAAGCTTCAAGCTCCTAGCTCAATATTGAAGGCCTTAAAACTACCGACAGACGGACGGACGGACATGCCTCATTCGACTTACAATTCGGTCTCGATTGTATGCCCTTAAGGTCTTGGGGGTCTACGGTGATTATTTCTCTATGTTACAAACTATGAATCAAACTTAATATACCTCATATCCTATGGGATGAGGTATAAAAAAAGTAAACAAAATGAAGTAAAAGCAATTTAACACTTAAAGTGACGACTGCACCGGTGCAGTATTTGTCGTTCTGTACCCAATGAAACTACGCTGGAATTGTCGCGAACACCGAGTAGGTATTATTTGACAGCTCAGTGTGGCATTTCGGTGGGGTTCAAAAGAATACGCAATTGTTTCTGTTATTTAGGCTCTCAAAAGATTGCAGCGATGTCATTTACGAGGGCCGGAAAAAGATTTCCGTTGTGACAATTTCAATGGAAAACGTATTTCTGACAGATATGGCGTACCTACTGGGACAGTTTCAGTTTATTTTTTTCATTCTCAAACTGATAAAAATGTGCAGAAAATAGGTTTGTTAATAGGATGAATGGGATTTATGACAGGATTTATTTTTAATCGTATGCCGAGAGGATTTAAATTTGTATGAGAAATCGCGTGATTTTTAGAGATTGAACAAATATTTATAGTAATCGCGGACTAGTGCCCGGTGGAGACATGGTATAAAACTGTAAATTAACCGTTATGTGGATTTAAAAGATAAAAAATCCACTGTACATGTGTGTTCTCATTTTTGTCACGAACTTTATACCTAAATGTATCAAATTTCTTCTTTCTATAACTCTCTGCTCATGAGTCACAACAGGCGCAAATGGTCAGACAACGTATTCAGACATAAGAGTTCCTTTTTCCAATTTTGGACGGATCACTAAAAAGGTTTTCTATTTTTTTTTGATTGTATTGTTTTTCTGATTATTTTGTAAAAGTTTCCTCAATATACAAGACGAAAATCAATGCATGGATAAACATGATTTTCGTTTCTATCCCGGCCTTTCCACATGTCCTAGTTAACCGTTTCGAAATCCACCATAGCCAACAACATCAAAGACCAGCGCTACTTAAGCGATGGCGGCTCCCTTTAGAACTACCCTGGAAATCTCTCCAAAGGTCCTCTGTATGAATAAAGTATAGCCAAAAGCTATGTATGTCGCTTGCATTCCCTCTGTTTTTGTATCTATCACACGCCGTGTTATTACATTTCCCATGCAACTAAGCAGCGCCACTAGCATTGTACAAAAACAAAACGAAATGATCAATATAGTCTCCGACAAGCTACCATTGTCCTGCTCCAACCACAGCAAAACATTTCATGTCTGCCAGGGTAAATACTAATTCAGTCGCCCATCTCGGTTGTTGGCCTGAAAGTCTGTGCGGTTTATCGAACACGACGGCATCCCTAGCAGGGGTTTTCGTTGCCAAAAAATACTTCTAAACATTTAAAAAGTTGTCGAAAACACTCATAAGTAGTTTCTGTATCGAAGTATGTGTTAAAAAAGTCAACATCTTTGTTTTGCGACTCGATTTTTATCGTTCAAATAAAAAATTCGAATTTTTTCGTCTCCGGTTTGGTGGAGTTTAAAATTTTTTTCCCTTCCGCCAGTGATATATCCATCTCGTTCGGTCGCACACTTTTTCAACTGGTCGTTCTTGTTTTTTCGGTTGATTGCGAAAACGCCTGCTAAATTGATTGACGGTGTGTGGTAGTGGTGGTGCCCAAGTGACGACAATTCACAGAAAAATGAGGCCGACATAAGTGCAAAAGAATCATTTTCGAATTGCCAAAACAAAACCGCTCGCAAACATACTGAAAACAAAGTGCGTTTCCGTTCTGAAAGGATGCGAAAAAGTTGGTGAAAATTGTTTAATCTCTTTTTTTTTCGTTTAATTATGTACATTATATAGATAGCTGGTTTTTGTGCTTCCCTGTCTTTTAGTTTTTCCAATTGCATCGTTTAGTGTTTTCTCTCTCTCTGACGCTGGTCGTGTGTACGGTGTGTCATTGCCATCATTTGTCAGCGGTGCATTTTTTGTTTCCACTGTTTTAGCTCTGCTAAATTCAACCTAGAGCAAGGGAGATAGAAATATTTACAAAAAAAAAGCCCAAGAATTCGATGGCAGTAGAAACGGCAACCCAACAGCAGCAGACTAAAATTTCCCGTGGAAATTTCAAAAAGTGAAAAAAGTGAAATACTTATTTGCTAGGATCCTGTAGCATCTGAATTCAAACGGTAACAAGCGTCTTGTGTGTGAAACAATTGAAAATCACTTCTAATATTGCGAATTCATTGAAGAATCGGAGAGTTTCGAAAAGTTTTTTTTTTGTCGCTTAAAATGCGGTCGATTCGTGGTCTTGTGGTGGCGGTGTTGTTCTTTTCCCCTGGCCGTCGGTGGTGCGTGTGGTGTGAGTGAAATGATCATAAAACTCTGAATTAAAAAAGAAAATCCCAATCAGGGAGGGCGAAATTATGGATAAATTGCGTTTTTCCTTGTTACCAAACTGTGTTTTTTTTTGTGAAATCATTAATTCTTTTTCTTGGGTGTGAGTGAGAAGTGTGGGATGCACTAATTCGGTGAGAAACAGGAGAGGATGCAAGCAATTATTTGACAGATGTGTGTGGATGATGATGATTTGCCTTTAACAACTCTGTTCAGTACTTAATCAAAGTTTGTTTAATGTAAAAACTGAACTAGTAAACACTTGGCATTTAGGGATAATGTCAAATTTTTGTGGATTTTTTATTTGTTCATTTCTTATGGCTGCATTTCATTAATAAATTCCTATATTTTAATTCACCTTGCTGCTTTGTTTAGGGCATCTCCCTCCAATGCACTGCTATGCGTTTTGCGTCTCTTTTTGGCGTTTGATTTTTCACAGTATTGTATGTCGTCGTCGTCGGCTAGAGTCGTGTCGTAGTCGTCGTTGTCGGTCGGCTACCGAAATGAAATACCAAAGAAGAGAGGTGAACGTTCGCTTTGGTTGGGGATACATTACATACATACATACAGACGCACATATGCATGGTTGTGTTTTCTCTTGGTTTTGTTTTATTTTCTTTTTTTTTCATTCGTTTTGTTCTGTCTCTCCTCTCCTGTTATTCTATTATAATTTGTCGTGTTGTTGTTGTTTTTGGACCTTTTCGGTTACTTAAAAATTTTATTTTGGTTTTTGGATCGTTATTTGGAATTTATTTTATACACGCGTGATTTATTAGCTTTTCGGAGGTCGTTTGTTAATAAAAAATGTTCGAGTTTGCTTCGATTTATAATATTTTTACACCAGATTGACTGTAGAAAAACCGAAACGGCATTTTGTTGATAGATGAAAAAGTTGAACGTTGTATTGCTAAACAGATTTTTGTTCAATAGACCAGATTTGGGCAACAGGTACCTTTCCTTTACCCTGGCCTTACAAGAGCAACAAAACAGCTTTGTTGTCAGGTCAGAGTACCTTTTAACGAGTGACGATTATTTTGTCTCCTGGTCTGTCGCTCCCATGAGGCCCATGTTATTCCAGCTTATATCAATTTATTGCCGGCGACTCTTGTCGCTCGTGGACGAAAAGCCTTCAAAAGCACTCGTGTGGTATTTAGTCTAGGACCATATAAAGAGAAACGTCTAAGTTAAAATAATCTTCAGATTGATTCTTCAGAGTTTAGACTGTGGCTCTCTATCAAAAATAAAGCATTTGCCTCATAAAAGCAGTTTTAAAGCTCCACTTCACTTGTGGTGGTAACTTATTGTTCGTGATTTTTTTTTGCTGTGCCACTACGTCACTGTGCTAAATTTAAAACACTGCCCTTAAAAAAAAACGATGCAAGTTTACTTTCCACGACCCGTAAGTCATTGATTGGCAATTTAATTCAGTGAATTCAATGATTGCATTCATATGAATGCAATCTTCTAGGAATGCCGTGAAGTCATTGTAATCATTTTGAAGTCATAAAATTACTGAAGTCATTTTAAAGTCAAAAAATCATTGAAGTCATATTAAGTCATGGATTAATTGAAGTCAATTCAAAGACATTAAAGTAATGTTGAAGTCATTGAAGTTATTTTGAAGTCATGTTGATCATCATTGGAAATCAACATGCATCATTGGATTCAAAAGACTTCAACATGACTGTAATGACTTCAACAAAACTTTAATGCCTTCGAATTGACTTGAAATAATCAATGACTTAAAAATGTCAATTCAAAGAAGTTTTCACTATAACTTCAATGAATGCAATCCAATATGATTACATGGTTACAACTCTGACTTTTGAGAATCTTCACACTTTTAGAAAAACGAACAGCCACAGTTCAAACTTGAAACTAAAGTCATTGTTGCCTTTTACTTTACACAGAAATCACGATTTACACCAAAAGTCCGTAACTTCTGTCAATGCGGCCAGGAATATATGTTCTTCATTCAGCTGTTACAGATTGAATCGAGGATGTTTTTTTTTTCAAATTTTTCCGCGACGTAAAAAAGAATATTTTAGAATAGGGGTATACCTGCATTGCTCAAAAAATTATCAACACATAATATGGCCTTGACAATGTAACGTTACATTGTGTGTTGTGTTTCCACCGGGCACTTATCCGCGATTAAGGAATCTTCTTAAATCACAATAAGTATTTATCATACCATTTTATATTTTTTTATTTATTTGTATTTATCATTAATCTCTTCACGAAGATTGATTATCCTTCAACGCATGAATTCTGCGCGTTGTGTTCGTTTTCTGACGAACCGAATCAAACCTCTTAACTATAGAGTTTCTTGTCAAAATGTCACTTTTCGTCACTTGGTATGAAAACAAACTTGTACCTATATCTCGTTCCCACTTAGGACTACCCTTTGCAACCATTTTATCGCTTTCATACCAAATGAACGGATTTCCCCAAAGAAAAAATCTTTTGACAGATGGCCATCATAAACTCAGCTGCTTGTTTGTTGTGTTGTGCAAAGATATGCGCAGAACGGCAGATGTTGCAAATCTTAGTTGAAATCTTGAAATCTTAGTTGGATCACCCAATTAAAAAAAAAAACGTTTTTTTTCATTTTGACCGCCCAAATAAGGCCTTTTCTCCTTTTTTATTTCGTATGCATAAAAAAAATACTGAAAAAAAATATGCTTCAATTTATAAAGAATTCTTGCAGCTCCTACACACTACCTCCAGAATTTATTGGCTTCATTGGACTTCCTAGCATGGTAGTACCAAAAAATTATTTGATTCACCTTTTTGGAAGGTTCCCCCAGCTTCTTCCCACTTCCTCCAAAATTCGTTAGAGTTTGTCGCCTCGTAGTTTAAGCTTTTTTAGATGCTAAAAGTGATAAAAATTAAGATGAACTCTAAGGAATTCTCCAGGAAGTGAGCAGGAGCTCGAAAAACTGAAGCTCGAAGACGTTAAAGAAAAACTTAACCGCAAAGTTACAAAGACGATTAAACGAATCAGCCTGACAAAAGAACCTTGCTTGATATTTACGAAATCTTATAAATTTACGTCCACTGCAAATTAGAATAACAATTTACTCCGCCTTTGGATCTTCTTATATTGTTCAAATCTATTCTACTGTCCTCTATGTTCAATTTCATGCTGCCTTTTTAAGGGCTTCATGGACTACATCCAGAAACTAAAAGCCCTTAAACATCACAAAAGTAAAATCTTTCTTTTTTCGAATCGGAACTTCAACTCATTTATTTGTCAAATAAAAAAAAAAACGGCAGAGTATGTCCTCAATTTGTAGATTCGCCTCTGATTTCGGATAGATGAACAAAAAAAGTTACGAACCAGCAATATCGTTTTCATGTTTCTATCTGTCGTTAAAGCTTGTATATTTCGTTTATAGCTCTTTGGAGTTTTTCCTTTAATGATTTGAGTATGGGAATGTGTCTTTAGTAGCGCGGCATATGTAGCTACGTGTCCTGTTGAGGTAACCGTAAAGTAGAAATAGCATCGTACTAAGATCACTTCCCTGTGGTACACCGACGCCTTATCATCGTCATTATTCTTGCCGTTCTGAGGTTAGTGGAGGAAAAACACTTAAGTGATATTTTCGTACTACGCAATAAGCTGCCACTAATTCTCAACCATTCGGCTCCTTCATGCTCCAATCCATATTAAAGATAGCATATTCTCTTTAGGGTTTAACCCTTGATGGTTTAAGTCTGTACTAAGAAGACATATGTGTGTCTCTTACCGTAAAGCAAAAAAAAGGATTGGACTAAGATTGCTGTGATCATTGTGGTTCGCCGACGCGTTGTGATCATTTTTCTTGCTTTTAAAAGTGTCCCGGAGAAAGAATAGCTGCTGTTTCCATCTTTCTCGATCGTCCACCATTATTTCTTGACCATTTGCTCCAACCGATCGTCAAAGCTAGCATATTTTGTTCAAAGCTCTCTGTAGTTTTCCTCTTGACGATTTAATTATGGAAATGCCTGTAGAAAGAATACATCCACCATTAATTCTCGATCACTTGCCATTTTTACGTTCCTATCCGTCGTCGAAGCTGGCATATTTTGTTCAAAGCCCCTTAAAGTTTACCCTTTAATTACTTACTCGCCTTCTTATTAGGTATTCCGACTCTTAAGCAAAAATAGGAACGAATCAAGTTCATTACCTTGCGGTACACCGTCATCATCATAATTTTTTCTGAGCGCTATGTTATCATTTTTCTTCCATCTTTCTTGATTTTTTCACCTTTTTAATGTTTTTATCTGATGATTTTAGTATAGATAAATGCCTTCTTAGTATAAGCATATCTCTGCTGTAAAGCAAAAATAGGATCGGACCAAGATCACATCCTTGTGGTACACTGATGTATCATCAATAATCAATTTCCTCGCCATTAAGATGTTCGTGGAGATAACTGATCTTAATTGTATAAAAAAAAACTAGGTTTAGAAAAGTACAAAGTATTATTAGTTCTTACGGTGGGGTGCCGTGGCGTAGTGCTTAGTGTGTGTGCTTACTACGCCGGAGGTCTGGGTTCGAATCCTGCCATCGTCACCTAAAAAAAAGACTTGTTCTTTTTCACGGTCCCCACCTCCGTGAGGGTCTGACAAGCCCTCCGAGTATCATTTGTCTTGAAACAACTTCTCAAAGTCCCGCTCGGATTCGGCAAAAAATTGTAGGTCCCTTTGTATGTAAAAGAAATTAACACACCAGCATACATTGTTGAGAAGTTGGCCCTGGTTCACCTCGAGCTGTTGCGCCACTCTATTTATTTTTATTTATTTATTCTATTTAGTTCTATTAATTCTATAGTTCCACTCTATTTTTATTATTAGTTCTTGTCATTCTCGCTTTCATTAGTGAACTTAAAAGGAGAAGGATAACTCAACAAGAAAACATAAATGCACTAGGTCAGGACATGCTCTCCAAGCTCCTTCCTTCCTCCAGTCCCTTCTGCTTTGGTAATGTCACTGCGTAGGGTTTTTTGTGTAAGCTGTTGACAAATTAAAAAAAAAACTAACTGTAGTTCACATCCCTACACTACCCAGAAATGACAGTAAAAGCCCCTACAATGCCTACAACCATTAACCCTAACAACACATCATTTCTCTCGATTTTTCCTTAAATGTCGAATAAAAATGGCTGAAGTTTGTATTTTGGTCGAAAGTTTTCGAGGCCTGAAAATCCGAAAACTTACGTTCCGTCACACATACAGGCATTAACAGATGTATTGAAGACACGATACTTAGAGTCCAAATTAAAAATTTGGTTTGCGAAAAATTAAGGCCACAGCATGTTCTAGCGAGTTTAGCCTCACTTTTATTAACTACTGGAATGCTAAGTTTTCCATTTTTATTAATGAAATGCTTAACAACGCTAAGGTTGTATGTCAGTAAGACCCCCAGATGGTTTAACGCCTGAACAACCTCAATGCGAGCATTAGTTATATGAAAAAACCAATTTTTTTTGATAGCCCTCTTCTCTTTCGCGCTTTTCTTCGTCTTTTAGCCCTAATATGAAAATTCCAAGTCTTGCGAAACGGAGTCTGCTAATTTGCCGTCGCAGCGTAAATGAGTTGTCAGAGAACTAGTTCTTCTCTTGTTGAACTCCATCACACTAATTTGCATGCGATGGAGAAAGAAAATTGAAATACATCAGCAAAAATTTTCCCGACGAACCTAAACACCATAAGTTTGTAAATTAAAGCCTTACCGTTCCCTCTATCAAAGCAACCCTAACATCTAAGAAACAAATGTACAATTTGCTCTGTGTATGTACAATTTTATCTCTAGATATCCTTTTTGACTATACAAGCATAGCCGAAAAGCGAAAATGTGATCCTTCGTTGAAAATTCGCTGGAAAAATGATTTGTAAACTGGTAGTTATAAGAAGATTATTCTTACCTAGTCATTTGGAAAGTCTTTCCTACCCTCACAAAGTTAAACAAATTCCATAATTGCGTTAATAATTGATTAACTTTTTAAAAAACATAAAAATTACTGTTTTGCTGAAACTACTACGGGTACTTGCATCACTAAGAGTCTGTTAAAGAAACATAGAAGATAATTTTTCAGTTCCGGAGTGCAGTTTTTTGTAAAATTCAACCGCCCCAGATATTTAGAAAACCAATATCTAAATCTTGTCCAAGTAAAAACTAAAAAAAATCTCGAATTGCTCCTTCATCCTTATTAACTATGTAAAAAACTTTTTTTCGACAAGTGTCCCCTTCCATTGTTCTAGATTTTTGTCATGCTATCAAACAGGGTGATTCCCTTGTTTAGTTTAATTTTTGTTTTGAAATTTGAGTAATAAAACTCACTTACAGAAACATTGGGTAATGCGTAGTCAAGGGTTGGCGGTTTTCATCAGTCAGCAAAGGCGTTCTAAAATGAGCTGCGAGTGCTTCAGCATCGATAGCGTTCTTCGTACTTTGACAGCGTAGACCTTATTCAAGACCAATCAAGGATTTTAAGCTTTTGCAGTCATCTAATATTGATCTGCCAGATTTTTAACGAAGTTAGAATGATTTATTGCACAACAAACACAAGCCAGTAGTTAATTCCAAAATTCAATTGAAATCGTTAATGAAGAAATATGAACCTGAAGAAGTATTCCCCATTTTAAACTTCGATTCTTTTATGTAATACAACGCTTTGATGTTACATCTTTTATAAACTTACGAAGGTTGCAGTTACTCATTAAAATAAAATAAACATTTCCTAATTCCTAAAAATCTCATTTTTAGAAAATTGGGCTCTACTTTCCTTAAGGACAGCACGAACTTTGACTACCGGTTCGTTTTAAACGCTTCCTTATAATTTTAGTACATATACGTTCTACACCAAATTTATGAAAAGGAAATGCATATTTAAAAAATTAGCAAAATTTAAATATTTTCCATACGAATTGGTTGAGATAGTTTATTTTTGAGCTGTCAAATGCGTCAAACGTAAAAAAATTCAGCGTCTGATATCATGGGTGGTGTATACTTTGCCGTCTTTTTGGTATCAAAAAAACTTCAACTTTTAGAAAATAATATCAAAATCGCGCGATTTTTGGTATTATTTTAGGGCCACCAAAACACTGTTGTGTGCTAAGGCAATTTATTTGCAGAGAAAGTTTAGAAATTAATTTACATTGTTCATAAATGGCCTGGATATAAAACATTACAAAATAATATTCCAAAATAATAAAATAGTCTACACAGTAAAAAAAAGTAGCCGAGCTTTTACCGAAAAAGTATTTCACGTTGGCATTTTCGTACTTTCCAAACATCAAAAATAACCTCAAATATGTGCGAAAATTACGAATTTTAAATCGTTTTTTAACCATTTCTAGCGCGTTTTCGATAATTTCTTATGGACAAAACATAAAAAAGCACTGTTTTAAAGCCGTTTTTGGTGGTCCCGAAAAAACTAAAAATTATTTAGTGGTGATCGTAAAGGAAAGGCGCCCCGAAAATTCACTTTTGGTTCAATTCACTTGAAACAAGCACAGATCCGTCTAAAAGTCTTACCATAATAGGCTAAAGTGGGATTAGTCTAATGCCAAATAGAGCAGTCCTGCTATTACGCCCACCGCCTGCATCTTCTGCTTCTGCATCAAGTGCATTGAAGTGATTACACTTGTCAGGTTTCGTCGCTCACTAAGAATTACAGGGACTGGAGCTCATTTCTGTCTGCTCCCTAAGAAACTGAGCAGGAATTATTCAAGCTTGGAAGTTTCTTCGAATGTTGATCAGCGGCTACGTATTTTCTTCTGTCAGCCAAGCTTTATGCCTGCAAGTAAGTGATCAATAAATTGATCGGTGGTGCGACATTGTGCCACGAAATTTGGCATAATGACGCTTTTTAAAATGACACTAGTTAAGCCAAATTCGATCGTTCGGCATTGTGACACTTTGATAAGGCACATAAGCTCAAGTACATAACAGTAGGTCACATTGCACTTTAGGACCCAAGAAAAATTTAGCAGGGGGGTTTCGGTTCCATGCATATTGCATATTCCACTGTTGTATGCATAACATTTTTGGCCACTTTATAACACTTTGGTTAGTTGGGCATAATATGTCGCTTCGAAAAGTGGCATAATGCCAAATGATTAAATTTGGTCCTATACCATGTCTCCACCGGACATTAATCCGTGATTCAATATAAATCTTCATTAAATCCTCTATAAATCACGTGATTTACCATGCAAACAGAAATATTTTCATCAAGTAATATCTCCTTTTATTCTACTTCACACCATTGTTTGATTTCTTATTCGAGGAAAGGTGACGTTTTCGTAAACGATTTTTTATACCTGGCTGAGTTGATAATGTGTTGATTTAAAGTGTTGCTATTTTCACCTTGCTCAACACCCTTACTTATAAGTTCAGCAAGCCTAGTCTTAGAAACTGACCAGAATAGTATCCAGTGGTAATTCCAGTTACACCTATGGGAGTCGCGTCGCGATAAGTTGACGCCAATCAGTGCCTACCTTGTTCGTTTGGCAGAGATTCCAAGATTCAATTTCAAAATCAATACGTGCCTTTCTCCTTCTAGGTTTGTCGATAACTTTGAATGACTGATAATTTTCTAATCATCTTCAAATCAAAACAAACCCACCTTAAAAAAATCCCCATTCTTTGTAGGTATCTTCCTAGAGTTTTATCAGCAAAACCAGTCACCTGAAATTCTGTTAAAAGCAAAAAAAACACCAACATATCAGACGTATATTTTTCTAATGATAATTGAGTTGAGACAACTCCAACACTTCAAAAAAAAAAAAAAAACCAAAACAAACACAACTTCCCCTCAAAACAATGGAAGAGTGTCAATGCCACCAAAATAATTTGCGACATTTCTCTGATAACGTGTCCGCGTGCTTTATTTGTTGAGAACGAGGCAATTCCATGTGAAACCAAAACGTTTTGTTTTGTTTCTTTCTTTTTTCCTGTATGCATGAAGTTTTATTACGTTTTATTTCGTAAATATGCCGTTTGTTTCTATACCATTTTTGTTTTTTTTTTTTTTTGCAAATAAAATTATTCACTCAGAGTCAGAGTCTGAACACCAAAAGGACGTTAATACGCAGTTTAGGCGGGAACGACCGACACCGTTCAAAGTGTCATTGTTCTGAGCACTTTTACGATTTGGTTTCTATCGCAAAAATATTATATTTTTGCACTTGACCCCAACAAATACATTATAATGACTGCAAAGTCGATTTTCGAATTGGAATTGGAAATGTTGTAGAGCTGCACCTCGGGGGGTTATCGGAAAACACTAATCGACCTGTTTTCGTATTGACATTTCATTAACTGCAGCCATTTTTGAATCGAAATTCAGAAGCCACGACAAAGTTTCACAAAATGACACTTGTGCGGCGAATCTATTGATTAGACTGTATCCAGCTGACGTCAGATTTATTATTGATACGATGATAAGTGATGTTTGTTTTATAAATAAAAACAGACAGGAACTTGTTTGAAGGTTTTTTTTTTTTTTTTTGTAGTTGTTTCTTTGTTTACCCAGATTTGTTTGTGAAGCGACACCGCGACGTTGCAGTTTAGATGCAATTTGTTGTTGTTGGTTACAATTACTACAATGTTATTGTTTTAAATGCATTCCCCTCAACAATATGATTTAAAGGTTTTTTTTGTTTCCTTTCAGATTAAAATCTTTTCAATTGTGATTCAACATTATTTCAACAACTGCGGTGTCATCAGTTTTATTTAATTCAGCAAAGCTTTCGCGTGTTTGGTGTAGAATTTTGCTGAAATACTATTGTGATTTGGGCTTATCAAAGTCTGGTAGCAAAATTCTATAGTTTAAATGAGAAAAAGAGTGGATTATAAAACCAAAAAAATTAAAAACCTCCTCAATCAAATAAAAAATAAATCGTTGTTATAATAACGTAAAATGTATCGGCATCGTACTTTCGTGTGTCTATTTCTTAACGTAAAAGATCTCAAGAGAGCTTTGGCTCAGTCGGAATTATTGATGCATTTATTGTGAATTTGCACCACTCAATATCCTTTCGAGTTCGTTCTTCCTGTTTACGCGTTTATCTATGGAATCTTTGTCGACAAGGAAGAAAATATACATACACAAAAGTTTTTTTTACCTGTATCTTTGTTGTTTAAATATGCACAAAGTCTAAGATTTATGTTTGAAAATGTTGTGAAAAAATACCACTCTCGAAATAACAGCGTCTGTTATAAGTTTTAAGTCAATAAGTGAATGTACTTGTGCGATACACAAAAAAAAAATTAAAAAAAAAGTTGAATCAAGTTTAGTGCTAAATTGAAAGAAAAAGTTATTAGCTCTTAAGCTATTGTTAAAAAGACGAAAAAGAAAGTTAAAGAAATATTTTTCTTGATATATAAAAATTTTCGCGTTTGAAAGGGTAATAAAAAACGGATTCTAGATGTATAGACTGGACGATACAAGCGGTGCCGCTATGGATAAGACAAAGCAAAAACGTAAGTTTTGTTTAAAGTTATTTTTTTACTATTGTGTGTGTGTTTATTTTTGTCAATTATGCAAATTAAAAGTTTATGTTTTTTGTGAATTTATAAAAAGGATCAACATTTTTCTAGTTCAAGGTATTAATTACTCCTTTAAAACCCGCATATATCTGGCCTCAGCATAATCGAATCAGGTTTTCTTTCTTCAATTTTTTTTGAATACTAGGGTGGACGGAGGCTAAAACTCCAAAATCTTTCAAAGATACCAATACGCCCACTATAGCAGGTATATAATACCGAAGTAGCTGATATTGGTTATGCCCGATTTCCACGTGCTAAAAAACCACTCATTTATGAGAGACACTATGAAACTGCCAGAACGCACTTCATAGTAGTAAATTTTCGCTCTCTCATAATACTTCTTGACTACAACTAAGTTAACTTAACAAGCAGTTTACGCTTCCGTCTTCTTCAAATGGTCTCGACAAACATGGTTCACCTCAAATTCGTGATATGGAAAATGGGTCATGACTCATGAGATCTTTTCTGACGGCAGAAAAACAGTTTTGAGCCAGTTAGTTAGATATTAGTTAAATTAGTTAAATATTAGTTAGAAAGTTATTAGTTAGGCGCTCCAGCATGATAGAATATCCGTTGCTCCTTCCCACAGACCTCAGTTACCGTGCCGTGCAGCTGCTTAACATCTAAATTTTTAGGAATTCTAGCCCTTCTTATTTAATGCTTCCCAAAAATCTTATTTCGACAGCTGGTCATTTCACGACCATAAAGCTTATAAGATGTACGACTACGAAATCGAACAAGGTAAGAACGGAATCGGTGTCATCCTTGCGGCAGAGCTACTTGATGGCATCTTGATTATTTCAAAGCAAAGTGACCGGTTGATGTCTCTCAAACTGGTGATGCAAGTTGAGGTGTGGAACATCGTTAGTGCATAATGCTTCCCGAGTTGGGTGTGAGCAGAGGGAAAAAGATGCATTCAGGATAGATTTCCATAATCTCATCAAGGCGATCCCATAGGAAGAGCTTCTATTTGTAGGCGGAGACTTGAATGGACATGTCGGGAAATCCAACGAGGACTATGAAGACTGCAATGGTGGACTGGGGTATGGAACTAGGAACTCTTCTGATGAAGATATTCTGGTGAAGATTATCATTTGGTTCGAAGTTCCCTGAAACCGCAGTCGATCATAACTGGCTGGTGACTGTCATTTTTATGGAACCGTCAAAAAAGAAAATTAACCAAGCAAAGGTATCTGGGAGAATCGATTGGTACAATTTGAATAAGGAAAAAGGCGAAGCATTTTTAAACGCGATGCAAAACTACCTCTGTAACATCATTGACGAAAACGAAGATGTAGAGTGCAGTGTCCAGGATATGTGGGATGACCTACAGCAAACGTGCTTTCAAAAGGCCACGGCAAACAGTTCAAAGAAACATGGTGGTGGTCAGATGAGGTGAAATTAGTGATAAGTGAAAAGAAAGCGGCATCCAAGGCTTGTAAGAAGTGCTCCCCGAACAACAGAGAAGAAATGCTTCGCCTGGAAATGGAATATAGACACCTCAGCAGTCTTGGTAAGACAAAGAGAGCCCAGGATCAGGCAAAGAGAATGGGGTCTGTATCAGGAATTGAAGGAAGTTTATTCGTCCACTGCTGATGCACTCCAGGCCAGGATTTTCGACAAAAATCTTGAATAGGGGGACTTAAATCTTCAAAATTGCCGCTTATAGGAGGAGAAACGCCCAGGAGACTCATTCGCCAAGGTTCATCAACAATGCTCAGGGACTGCTTTTTGTGGATGACGGCAAAATTCTTCTCAGGTGGCAGCAGTATTGTGAAAAACTTTTGAATGAACAAGTTCACAGGCAGCACTTTCCAGAAGAAACTACTCCTAACCGGGTAGAAGTATCAGACATGACAGTCGAAGAGGTTAGGAAGGCGGTTAAGCACTTAAAAAAGCGAAAAGCGTCTGGGCCGGATCAGACACCCCCTTAGAGTTCTGGAAAAAATGGGAGATGGCGGGTCCAGTTGGCTCACGGCCTTCATCTTCAAGCTGATAAGAGGTGATCCAATGCCTAATCAGTGGAGGGAAAGTTATCTTGTTCTGCATATGGTGCTGATTGATATTGAAAAGCTTTCGATAGACTACCACGAGATCTGATATAGGTGGCGGTTCGCTTAGAAAACGAGGAGTTTTAGAAGCCTATGTAAAGATGATCATGGACATGTATCATGGAGCAAGACTAAGACAAGACTAAGATGTCCTTCCGGAGTCACTGATGAGTTCCCAATTAAAGTCGGTGTACATCAGGGAAGCGTCCTAAGTCCTTTGATTTTCCTTATAGTCCTTGATTGTCTGCAAGAAGGAAAACTGACGGACCCGAAAGTACATCGGCTGTTCTTCGCTAACGATGCGGCCATCGTAGTGAGGATCACACATCTTTGGAGAGGAATGGGTATCGTATTAGCTAAAAATAGACAGACTAACTGTGTCGCCCATTCTCTGACCCACCTGAGCCAATTTCAGACATTGAATTGAATGGAAATGTGCTTCCCAAGTGTCGAAGCACATTTCCATTCCATGACGACATCAATCATCGCGTTAGCGTGGGGTGGATGAAGTGCGAGAAAACTTCGCCATCTTCTGTGACAGAAAATGTTCCCTTAGCTGAAAGTGAGGCCCCGCAGTTTTGCGTTCGGCGTTCGCAATATATGGCAGGGTATATGAAATATGAGAGAAAATTAACGGCAGCTGAGACGAAGGTGCCTTGCACGACAGCAGGATTTACAAAGCGAGATCGAATAAGAAGAACGAAGATCCGAGGATGCCTCCATGTAAAGGTACCTATCTCCAGGAGAATGGAGCACGACCGGCTTCGTTGGTATTGCCCAGTTCAAAGGAGAGATCCTACGAACCCTGTCCAAAAGGCGATGTCAATCAACATTCCAACACAATTGCAGAAGAGAGAAAGGCCTAAGCATTCATGGATCACACAAGTGCAACGACAACAGCATTTATTTGGCCTCAGCGACGATGAGATTCAAAACCAGGTGGCCTGGCGGTATATTCTGATGTCGAATCGGCATACCCCACAAGCGGACCATTCGGAATGCAGTAGAGTAAGAGGGTTATGATCCATCACTTCAGATCATAAGTAAAGAAAAATAAGAAGAAGAACAACAGAGTTAAGGAGTAAGTAAACACAACTAATTCAAACCGAAACAAATTTTAAGCGGACGTCGTCTTTTGAAGTGAGCACAAGCCTTAAGTCACTTGTCAAGAAAAGCTTAAGAACTGGGGAAACTCGTGAGTAATCCAAGACATTTTTGAATTTAATTAAAAGAATATTGTAAAACAGCACAAAATTGGCAATTTGTTGTCCCAACTCTTACCACGCTTCAAACACATATTTGCCCCTGTTGAATTTATTTCTAAAAGCAACGAAAATTCCCTGCATAAAAATGATTTAGGCACATCCGCATTAGTCGCCACATTAGTCCGAAGAGACATTCTCACAAAATGAGACCCGAAAATTCGCCCGGAATCACAAAAATAGACTTTTTTCTAGTGTACACACTCAGTATGCTGTTGCAAAAACATAACCTATATAATGTGTTAAAACATTCCGCCTCCAGAATGATATTTCTAAATCAACACAAATTCCTCGGCGCGTCAGCCTCGTTATGTGTCGTCATTTGCTCTATATTCGCTATGAGCGAAGCGCGATTTTATGTTGCCGTGTGTTATTTTAAAATTCGCGAACAATGGTGTCTGTTGCCTCGCACCCAAACCATAGCCGCTCGATCAATGCTCAAAGCTAATCTAAAATGGGTCTGAAATTTGGTGCCGCGTGCTTTGTGCTCTTATCAAGTCATACTCGGCGTCTGTTTGGGCTTTCACAACTGGGCACAACTTGTGACTGTAATTGGGGAATATCCCAGATAATGAGCAAATCGGCCTAGTGTATTAATAGCGAGCCGATCATCGGTGAGTTTCCAGCTCAACTCCTCGCCCACGAATGTACAAACGTTTGCAGCCTTACTTCCCTCGCGGTCGGCATTCCGCGAAGATTTCAGTGCGAGCTTGAGGGCGACAACATTCATTTCGCCAAACACCAAAGCACTTAATCGCCTGTTCCACTTTTCTCGGTCGCCCACATAAACTGATGCCGTGTGGTGGCTAAAAACCTCCCAGGTACAGCTTTGTATTCATGTCATCGATGATGTAATTGAAGCGGAGACCGGTTTATTTATAAACTGGCGATGCACTGCATACTAAGACCGAAGCCATGCTCCCACATCTCACAGTCGTCGGCGCGTTGGAGGTGAAGGTACTTTTTCAAATGCCGTACTCCCTTTCGGCCTGATGTGCGCGAAGCTATTTATAATTCCAGATAGCTGACGGGTGGTTGTAGTTGAGGACGCATACGTCATATCCTACTTAATCATTGCCCAGACTGTGTCGGTTCGGTGTAGGCCATTGCATCCATCGCAGACGTCCGGAGAGTGTTGTTCAATCATCACAAGAAAGCCGATCGGGCTACGCGTGTATTGTCCGGGGTGAGACTTTGTGGGTTATGGAAAAATTAAAGCAACATCAACGAACAAATCAAATGCTACGCGAAGCAAAATCAAAACAACAAAGTGGGCAAAGCAGACTGCGCCATATTAGCGTATTGTTGCTTCCGCAAACTGATGGCGATGTGTGTATCCATTGGTTTTCTATTTTTTCTATACCTAAACTGTGTGAGGAGATATCACGCACACAAGCACTCAACCTTTATTCGGAAACGTGCGTTGTTGGTGCGATTTTGGCATTTGGACATAACAAGGAGATGTGCTAAAATGGCTAAATCGCAGTTCTAAATTATATAAACCAAAAAGCTTTACATTATGGCGAGTAACGTGGCTTCCAGGTTTTTATAATTGATGCGAAAAATCACTTTAAGTAAGTCTTTGAAAGAGGAGTCTAATAAAGGTGATCAGAAAGTGTTCGAAATAGCGCCTTCATTCTGTTCGAACCTGTGAAATTATCGAAATTTTTCGATTGAAATCTAAGAAATCGCATTTAGAAAGGCTGCTGGAAAAGGTTTAATTCTACAGAGATATGCCGCAAGACCAAAAATTTTGAAATGAAGCCATTTCTAAATAACAACTGCAACACAATGTTAATGGTCCCAAATATATGAGGACTGAGCTGGAAATACCCCAAAGAACAACTGGGACTGGAAGTTTCATATTAAGGCTTCTTTTTCCGACACTCTTAGTTATGATAACTCCAATATTCTAAACGTCGTCTTAGTCCGAGGGAATCACTTGCAACATAACAATGGAGACATTTCGGCGTTAGTTTAGCCTAGAAGTTGTAGGCAAAAGTAGTTCAAAAAGAGTGCCACTAGCGGCTAATTTCTGCGAAAAAGAGAGTTTAAACCCGCTGGGGTCACGCAACCACTGAACAACTGGGAATTACCCACCCTGAGAAAGTAAGGGCATTGCATATTTTTAGGCAGAAATACAAAAGGTAAACGCTTCATATGGAAAAATTTAAATTTTGAATAGCTTTAACATTTCAACTGAATCAGACGAACAATTTTTGTAAACATATTCGTAATCAGGACTCATTCGTAGTCAGGAAATACATACATAAGCATAAAACAAGTAGGATTGTGCAAAGTACGAATGTAAAAACTTACCCTACCTTGAAAAGAAATTGCCACGCCTCCATAAAGTGGGCGGGAAGTAATATATCCCGGAAGTAGTATATTTTTTTAAAGCTGCGCCCATAAATGTGGGCGGAAATAAAAGTTAGCAAACGCTAGTATCTTCAACATTAGTAAAAACATTTTTTTGTGAAATTTTCCGTCATTTTAAGTTAAAAACAAGTGGGAAAGTGCAACAGTGGGTATGCAAAAGCTTCAATCCATCTACGACGGATTGCAAAATACCCGACCATAGCAAAAAAAAAAAAAAATTGGCACGCCTCCAAAAAGTGGACGGGATATAAAAATATAATTGTTGAATGCTTTATACTAGTTGGTTGCATACATTTCGGCCTAAAACTCCGCCTTTTTAACTAAAAAAATCATCTAAAAAAAATCTTTTTTTAACGCCACGCCCACAAAAGTGGGCGGAGGCACATACAATATATACACAAAAGTTAGAAAATGCTAGTATCTACAGCTTTTGTCATATAATTTTTTGTCAAATTTTTTATATATTTATTGAAAAACAGTCATTTTAAGTTAAAATCCCTTAAAAAGTGGGTGTGGTCAATGAAAAAGCTAAAATTTTTTGGCTACCTTAAAGACAATTATAAGGCAATGTTACGTACCAAAAATGAATGCGCTAGCGCCATTGTAACATAGCTAAAATTTGCAAAATGTATTTTTTTAAATTAGAGATGGTCGCACATACAGGCCTGTAGTTGGCGTGTCTGTGGGCGGATTCAGCTTATTCTCAAACTTGATCTGAAGGACTGGACTTCCAACCAACCCACAAGATTTCAGCTCTCTGCCTTAAAATTTAAGGCCTAAAAGTTGTTTACATACGGACGGACGGACATGGCTTAATCGATTCTCCTGTCGGTCCCATTCATATCTCTAAAAGGTCTTAGGGGTCTACGGTGATTATTTCACTGCGTTACAAACTATACATCAAACTTAATATACCCTGGGTCGGGTATAAAAACCCCATGAAAAGAAGGTGGTCAATGTTGGGGCGAAACTTTTTCTGTTGCCTGATAAAAAATTATACACGTGCTTTCTTATGATAATTGATTGCAAAAGGTTTGAATTTTTTACATACTTTACAATTACATACTTAAGAAATATTTTCAGAGACTTGGATGAGTTCAGACCCAAACGATGAAGACGATGACACAAACGATATAGACATCGACACCGATTTATTTAAAATTCCAGGCGTTATCCTTTTTCCAAACTATAGGGTTACTGACACAACTGGTGAAAGAATCGCGGTGTATTACCCCTCCTGTAAGCTCTCTTACATACGTAATGAATTTCTGCATCACAAGCTTTGTCTTCCCTTATAGGAGGAAGTTAGCTAAAGTTGTACCAGTCTCAACCATCTGCGGCAACTAACTTCTGGCCTAAAAAGGGGACAGGAGAGATTGCTCTTACGATAAGGGTATATCTCTCTTGAGGCTTCCGGGAATACTATTCGCAAAGGTGTTGGAAGCGCGTTCCAGAGCTGTAGAGTGGGCCTTTGGAATGCGGCTTTTGGCCTGGCAGAGGCACCACCAACCAGCTTTTTACTCTGAATGTCATTCTTGAGGAGGAGGTCTAGGAATATGCCAAACCTGTCTACGCATGTTTTGTAAATTTGGAAAAGACCTATAACCGGGTTCCTCGAGATAAACTCTGGAAAGTTTTGCAGGACTATGCACTAAGGCCTCTTCTGAGAGCCATTTAGTCTTTGTATGGGAACTGCTGCTCGGAACCTGTATTTGGATAAATGCCGCCAAATCTCATGTTTTGGATGTGTGCCTTAGACTTCGCCAGGGCTGTGTTTTATCGCCTCTCCTTTTCATATCATGTATGAACTGGAATTGGATGGTGGAGCGCAGTCTTGGTGGGGAGTCTTTTGAAATGACTGGCGTCAGGATAAGCCATCTTCTTTTCGCAGATGATTTAGCTGTCCTGGCATCATTCAAAGATGTACTTTAGCGAGCACTGGATGGGTTTTCGGCCATCTGTGGTGAGGCTGGGATAAAGGTAAACGTGAACAAATCGGAAGTGATGGTTGTTTTCCGAACTCCCTGCACATAAATGAAATTCCATTAAAGCAGGTAGAGAAGTTCAAGTATCTCGGGGTCTTCGAAAGATGGATGGCCAAGCTGCAGCAATAGTAAAGGAATTGCGCCGCCTGGTCATCAGAAATGCTGACTCCAAGTAAAAGCAAAGAGCTCAGTTTTTAATTCAGTGTTCGTACCAACCATCATCTATGTTCATGAAATTTGGGTAATGACCGAAAGTATTAGATCGCGGGTACAAGCTGCCGAAATGAAATTTCGATAGAGTGAGAAAGGTCAGTATTCGTAGTAAACTAAATGTTGATTAGCTACTTCTTCAGGCAGGTCATGTTAGCCAAGATGCGAGCGCGTCTTCCAGAAACAGGAGGTGGGAGCAGGTGAAGCACATCTCTGAGACCCTTTTGGGGACCGCGCCTGTGTCTTCTGAGTTGGTGGCGGAGGATCGGCAACGATGGAAGGATCTTTTAGCCACCGTGAAGTCACACGATTGTGCCTCTTTTTTTCAAAATCTGGTGCGATTTTGTAGTGGCTGAGAGGCGCAAGCTTAAAACTGCGAAGGATCAGATATTCTCAAGCTTTGCGAAGCTCAACTGCCGAATTGCTTTTCCTGGAATTCTGTATTCGGCAATCAAACGAAGGCATTTTTTAGGTCTTTAGGTTTACTCTTATGGTCATGTCTGATCAGGATCTAGGAAATGCTGCCTCAAAGTATTCTTAAATACCCGAAGCTTATAAACCTAAAGTCCTGTCAAAAATGCACGAGTTAGATCTCCCTTCACAAGTAAAGAAAGTTTTTGGCCCTTTTCATCTGTTTTTGTGTTTAAGCTTAGGTCGTGATCAAGGGCTAATGACTACCCTTAAGATGCGTAGCACATCACGAGCGGAAAGAATTTCAGGATAGAAAAGAAAAGTAATTCTCTATCCAACACAAACGTTGATAAGTACGGAACATGAAAACTCTGCTGCACAGAAACACCAAAGATTACCCCCGCAAGTGTTATGTCTTTACGGAGAAAAGCATAATATAACAAGCAAGTATTTCATAAAAACATCTGGCATGCATCTAATTGTTGTCCATTCTATGTGCATATTGGAAGAGAAAATGTGTTTAATATTCGGCCTTCACTACCCTGGATAACAGACGCCGACCAGGAAACCGCTGATTTTGTGAATGACGCACCTGGGTTTTTCGTTCGTTTCTGGTTTTGGTGCATCGCGAATATTTTGCATACTGGTACCTCCTATCCGCCACCTGGGCAGGCGCCCAATTGGGACATTGGCATTACTCAGAAGGACTGGTGCCTAACCATTGAAGGGATTCGTACCCGGGACCTCGCGCACAGTAGCCCGACACACTTACCACTGCACTCGTGGAAAAGAGTTATCCTTTAGCATAACTTTTGTCCATAAGTCGTTGTTATTTGTTTGTTGAAATAGTTTAGTTAACTTTTTAAGTAACAATTGAATTTTTTACACTTGAAGGATGTTTTGAGCTTTCGAAATATCATTAAATCATGTGTTTAACCATTTGCAAATATCTAGATCTATTTACTATTGTTTAGCACGAAACGTGCTTCACAATAGCACTTCATGACCTAAGCTAATGTCATTTTATTGGCTTTACTTTCCTTTTTTAATACGTGCCTATTCCAGCTGATTTTTCCATACCAGTGCTCAAGGTATGCACAGGTAACTTGATCCGCTCACCGTACAGGGGTGTAGTATACTGTATACCTATGCACAGTACTAATCTGTTTGGCGCCTTCATTATCTGTTCTCGCAGTGTTTATTGTTTTCAACAACCATTTCATTCTATACATTCACTTTTCTATACCTGTGTACATGGCTTGACTGTTCCTTGACTCCGACTCCGACTCTCTGGCACAAACATATCTTTAAGGGCACATGATTTATTGGAAATGTAAACAAAAACATTGCACCGCATTTCAAACAACAACCAGCCACATTAAATGTCCGCAAATTATCGCTCGCTTTGACGGGGTTAATGTGATAGCGTGCGCGCTGGTTGACGGAAGACGACGGTAGAGAAATGGTAGCAATGACGGTGGAACTACCACGTCAAATAGGAACTTCTGTTGTGGTATTGAATCAGATAAATCGCACTGCCACGCCATGCGATAACAAGTTCACATAAAAAAATCATTACATGTCGCTGCTGTGCGTGCTTTTAGCGCTCCTGCCGTTGCTATTAAACGGGAAACGTCATAAATTATTTGTTTCGATTTTGACGTGTTGGTTTGTATAGCCGTACAGGGAGGGGGCGAATGTGTGGCGTTGGGGAAACCTGGATTTCCTCAAAACCGGGCATTTCCGGTTCAGTTTTACTTCTGCCAACAGATTAATACCTATACTTGCAAGCGCATGTAAACTGCGCGGTGATGAGGTTGCTTCGGTTGTTTTTCTCGGAACGCAACCACCAACCCAACCAATGCAATTAAGCCTATCAAATGCGCAGTTTAGGTTGCTCAACACATACGACATACCACTTCATTAGGTGGAAAGTGTTAATAATGTTGTTGACATAATAACAAATGCGAAATGCGGTTTTCATATAGTCCGTTATTGGTTTATGATAGAGATGACAGAACTTGAAACAACACAAAGTAGGTATTTAAAAAAGTGCGCAGAAGTTCTTTGTGAAACAACACATGCAAAAATAAGTAAAAATAAAAAAATAAATAGAGTGGCGCAACAGCTCGAGGTGAACCAGGGCCAACTTCTCAACAATGTATGCTGGTGTGTTAATTTCTTTACATACGAGGGGACCTACAATTTTTTGCCGAATCCGAACGGCACTTTGAGAAGTTTTTCAAGACAATTAATACTCTCGGAGGGCTTGTCAAACCCTCGCGGAGGTGGGGACCGTGAAAAAGAACAAGTCTTTTTTTTTCAGGTGACGATGGCAGGATTCGAACCCAGACCTCCGGCGTAGTAAGCACACACACACTAACCTAACCACTACGCCACGGCACCCTACTAAATAACTAGGTAGTGAATAACTACCTTCTAACTGCAAAAATAAGTAGGTAGTGACAAAATCAAAAAAAAAAAAAAAAAGAGATTGACAACGACCGACATGGTCTCACCCTACGACCTGAGTTGCTCTGAATGCAAGATTTTTCATCGTGGATTGAACTATCGGGTATCCTGATCTCCCATCAATCAAATTTCGCACAATTTAGTGTCATCATCAGCGACATTATCTCTGAATCCGGCGTGGAACCACTGTCGAGGAGATGTTGAATCTAAAATTTCCCATACTCGAGTTGCCGCGAAAGAGTTGAACTTGTAATTAGTTGACTCTATACACGCGAGGACTTTTTTTTTTGAATCGGACAGGAACATCGAATCGGCGATCCCAATAGTATCCGATTACCTAACAGTTAAGGCCAATCAAACCCCCAAAATTGCAGCTTGCAATTACAACTGCGGCAACGATAACTGCTCCACAGGCGCTACTTTCGCCTTCGTCATGAATAAATAACATCCACCTTTTAAAAATATCCCAGAATATCTCATCATCCCAGTCCTGCTTTACGGTGTAAAAGCATGGACCCTGTCGAAAGCGCATGGAAACGCTTTAGGCAGCTTCGAGAGGAAAATTCTTCGAACGTTGTATGGTCCCGTCTGCCTAGACGGACAGTCGAGGAGGAGACATAACATCCAACCGTACAGGCTCAACAGCGACACCAACCTAGCCAGAAGAGTCAGAAATACTACGACTGCGATGGCTGGGTCATCTAGAGCAGGGGGACACCAACGCTCCAGCCCGGAAAATCTTCCGAGTCCACCCCGCAGTATAGAGACTCAGGTGGCATATACAAGTGGAAGGGGCCTCAGTCAACTATGCTGCAAAACTGCAGACGGCTAGCTCGAGACAGAGCTGGTTGGCGAAGCTTTTTGGCTGAGGCCCAGATCCACCCCGGAATGAAGCGCCACCTTAAGTAAGTAAGATTAACCATGAAGCACGTAGATAAGATGAGCCTGGCTCGTCCCAGTTGTATGCCTCTCTCGCCAGACATCGAAGAATCAAAAATCTTCATAATAGCTTTTAACATCTGTCGTCGTTCTGGTAATGACAAGTTAATGTTGTTAATGTTCATCAGTGCAATGACACTGAAAACCAACGTAGGCCTAACAGTTGTCATCGCAATGATAAATCGAACATGATGGCCTTCGGTAGACCATCATTTAAATTGACCTCGCAAAAAAAAAATTAAAATAATTTCTGTGACGTGCACTAATCATTTTCGAAAACCCCGTCTTATTTAAATTTTAGATTTAGCCAATTTTTTTTTTAAGTCACGCACATTTCCGTTGCCAATAAAAATGAAACACATTTGATTAGTACATTTCAATACGAAAAATTGTCATCTCTATGCTTCTCTTCAGTCTATTTATAAAATAAGATGCGAGAAGAAGAAAGAATCTCTCGCCCCCACGTTATTCTGACATTGAGGAACTCAAAATTAAGTATTGAACAAAAGCGGCGTTCTTTGCCTGATACCAGTTGATGATTCGTCTTTCATCTTTTTGGGGGGATGTAGTCACTTACGGACATTTGCGTCATTTTCTTTTAAATTTCCCGAGTTTTTGTGCCTACATGACTTTAATCAAATTCAATGTTACTTGTCATTTTGGTATATACGGAATGTGAGGAGTTGTGAATGAAGGAATGTTTTGGTCTATCGGATGCGAGGTTTTGCAAATGTCGTCTTACTGCATCCAGCGATATTAGGTAGGGGAAAAGTAGCAGGCCAAGAGGATATATATTAAGAAATTCTTACCGCAACGCTCAAGCCTTTACCTATTTTAGTAGTGACTGGATGTCACTTTAAAAATGGAGCAAATAGGACCTGATATTGTTGAAAGAGACATTTGGGACTAATCCCTTCGCATCAACAACTTTAAGATAAAGATTTAAAAAAAAAAAATTGTTGTTTGGCATCGTAGGTTGACAGTTGATGACAGCATGACGAACTTGTTATCATCTAAAACGTCGTCCTTCTGATCTATATAAACAACGTCGAACTACACTGCAAGTACAGCGGGAGGTACTCACTTTGATCAGCCCTTTAACGTTGCTGAGGACAATATAGGATTCAAAAGTTTAGACAAGTTTTTCGCGACTTATAAGTGGGAGGCTATTACCCCGGCGACACGTTGGTAGACCTAGGGTTAGGAGATCTATCAAGACAACAACCGATGAGTTTGAATCCGTCAATCAGTTACAATTTTTAGGGTCGCTGGGTTTTGAAAATACAAAATGCTGCAGGTTAGGTTAGGTTGAAGTGGCAGACTATGAAGATCCATTGTGATGGCACGTGGACTTAGAAGCTCGAATGAAGCGTACATCATTGACTACGGTAGTTATTATGCCACTTGCAAAACAGTGCAGTGGCTACAAAGACGGAAATAAAGACTAAGACTTCGTAAAAAACTGATTGATTTTCCTAGGAAGCAAGATCATCTAGGAAGATGTAAGACTGGAAGTTTTTCTTTTATCACACTGCATTTGGGGTACGGTAAGGTTAGTTAAGGTTGATTGATGTCCCTATGACTGTATAGTCAAGGCCCATTCTAAAGGTCTACTCTAACATACACGTCTATAAGACTCTATCGCCTTGAGCATGAACGAGGATCGGCTTATGCGCCTATATACTCCTTTGTTGAGTGCCGAGCCTTCCCTGCGTTGGGAATGAATATCACTCGGACTTCTCTTCAAAGTCTGAAGGGAACATAGCGCAGCTTAAAGCAGGAAATTTAAAAAAAATCAACCGCGGAATGATAATTCCGTTTTGGAGAATTATTTGTGACCAACATCTTCACCTGGTGCTTTTAGGGGACCGAAGAAGTTGATAGCACAGGCCAAAAATTTTTTTTTTCTGTTATAGCCGTTCTCTTTTCTTCTATCATCCTCCTCTCAGAGCCCCGTGCTACTGGCTCCTAATCGCCGTGGGGTTGGTGCAAGCCGGGGAGCGGGTTTCCGTAAGCTCATCCACCCGTGTCTCATGTGGTCCAGTCTCCCTCGGTCTTCCTGAGTGTCGTCGGTATTGGCTATTTGGAGTGGTTAAGTTAGGGTGAAATGGCAGTCGGATCCAAAGAAACCGACACAATTACCCCCTATCTTCATCCTTTGTGGTACCACGTGGACCTAGAAAAAATTTCGCCTGTTTGTTGAACCATTTTGAGCTTCTTATGAAGCGTGAGAGACATTTTGTGTAGGTCGTGTTTAGATCGCTAATATTCTTAAAGAAGAAATTTCCAAGGTGAAGATGTCGTTTCTTAGAGAGAGCGGGGCATGTGCAGAGAAGGTCGAGAATGATCTCTTTTTCCTCCTCATCCATGCAGCTCCTGCAAAAGCCGTTAGAACAAACACCAGAGACAGTATCCTGTAATAATGACACCGATTGAAGCACTTATGTGCGATCTTATAATTCTTAGAGCGTTCAAGATCCATAGCTTTAGCCAAACCTGTTTCGTCACTAGACAGGCACTACCACCTGCCCACCTTAGGTCTCTTCTTTCAGAAACTATAGCAACTGATTTCAGGCACGGTATGGCCGCCTGGCTGTTGGGGCAATAAATTCAGCTTGAAAAAACTACAATGATCGGGAGGACGGAAAGAGAGATTAAAATTCAGTCTATCTGAGTAGAGCACCGCAACTACCCCATAATCGTCCCTGATCCATTGGTGTAGAAGTGGATCGAATCACACTTCAGAGGAGCAAGATCATCCCAAGAGGATTTAGGCGGGATGGTTGTCTGGAAGTTTTTAGCAAACTGTAGTTGAGGCATGATGAAGTCTATGTTTCTGGGAGGGACCCAGAATACACGAAAAGAGCAATACTTCCAGCTCTGATCAGAGCTCCTCATCAGAGAAGATTAAGTAAGCAACCTTGATTGAAGGCGAAGGGTCGATATGTGGGATTTTGTGTTTTCTGCTACGAGGACAAGTTCAGTTTCTTGGGGTTCGACACTCAGACTACAACCGTCCGCCCATCTTGTAATCTTTTTTAGAGCTTTTCGTAGGAGTTCTTTTAAGGTGTTTACGTGCTTCCCCGAAACAGCAATAGCAACGTCTTCCACATTATCGATCGCCTTGCAGTCCTCTTCTTGTAGAATAACCAGAAGTTCGCTCGACGCTAGATATCAGAGAATTGGCGATAGAACTCCACCTTGCGAGGTTCCCCTGCTGACATATCTTCTGGCAGAGGTAACACCTAGCTTGGAAATCTCTCTATGAGTTCTTCCTTTGCAAACTTCCATCTAGATCTTGCGCTCATGATGAGCTCCGTGAATTTGGACCTCCACTAGAAGGGCGTTTAACTCCTCCTGTACAGCTGATCTTACTTACTTACTTAAGGGGGCGCTACACTCTGGGATTGAGCTAGGCCTCAGCCAAAAAACTTTGCCAGCTAGCTCTGTCTCCAGTTTCGCACGCGAAGTAGTCTTAGGTCCCTTTCCACTTGTGCGCGCCACCTGAGTCTCTGGGCTCCTCTACTGCTCCGGGTGGATTCGAAGATTTTCCGGGCCAGGGCGTTGGTGTCTATAGGCTCTTGCAGCCATCGTAGCCTTTGTAGTTTGACTCGTATGGGTAGGTCGGAGTCGCTGTACAGCCCGTACAATTCGATATTATTTGTTCTCCACTCTCCGTCTATGCAGACGGGTCCGAAGAATTTTCCTCTCGAAGCAGCCTTAATTGTTTTCATTCGCCTTTGACAGGTTCCTTCCTTTTCCGTAAAGAAGGACTGTGATGATGAGGGTCTTTTGTACACTTTTCAACTGCCTTCTTAGGCCAATGAAACAGCGATTGCCAAGAGTTATCCTTTGTTTGATTTGAGCTCTGGTGTCATAGTTTGATATTATAGCGGAACTCAGGTCGACAAACTCCCTAACTACCTCAAAATTATAGTTGTCAATGGTGATGTTCTGTCCAAAACGTTGGTGTTGGGTGTCTCTATTTGATTACAGCATATACTTGGTTTTGCCCTTGTTGACTGCTTAACCCATATTCGCCGCTTCCATCCCAATACTCACGAAGGCTTCACAGACATCATGGTTTGTTCTTCCAATTATGTCAATGTCCTCTGCTTATGCGAGTTATTGAACAGACTTTTGGAAGATTGTGCCTCTGGTGTTGGCGAAGTTCTACACAATTCTTTCAATTATAATGTTAAAAATGTCGGATGACAGCGCGTCGCCTTTACCGACGACCTTGACGAAATAGCGTGAGTTTCCCATCGTCATCCTGCACAGGCTGACGAGTTTGGCAGGGATGCTAAAACCAGATATTGCGCTAGCTTGTAGCTCGTCTCTTTAGATGCTGTCACACGAGGCCTTGAAACCGATGAAAAGGTGGTGGGTTTGGTTCCTGGGTTTTCTGCAAAACCTGCTCAGTGTGAATATTTCATCGATAGTGGACTTTCCTGGCCTTAAGCCACACTGATCTGTGCCTATCAGACTTTTGACAAACGGCTTCAGGCGTTCACACAGTACTGCAGAAAAAATCTTGTAAGCGATGTTAAGAAGACTGATGCCTCTGTAGTTTGCACAGTTCAGAGGGTCGCCTTTCTTGAGGATCGGGCAAACTTTTTGCAGCGTATCAGGCGGGATATTTGCGAAGAAGCTTGAGAGCACCCCGGGTTCTGTCTTCAATTGTACTGACACCGATGTCTTGTACGGTGGTGAGATTTCTATGGGCAGGTGATAACCATAAGAGTCCTCTGAAGTTTCTTATTGAACTTCTCCCAGTTTTTTTCTTTTTGAGTTTTTTGTTTTAAACTTTCCTTACCTGAAAGTATTCTTGAATATCAAAGAGTATCCAACAGTGGTGTGATAGCTTAGCTATATCTGCTTGGATTCCCTCCAGCTCTTTAGTTGAACAGGGCTGTTCTAAGACACGAACTTAGAACTAACGAACTTAGAACTAAGACACAAAAGTTCTAAGACACGTCTTATGCTTCCTTTCTATTGGCTGTAACCATGGTGCGATCACTTCCTTACATACAAGAAGGTTGGAGCTAAGTACAAAATCGAATAAAACGTCGCCTCTTACGTTAGTACCTGAGATTCCCCTTGGGCGTGCTCTCGGTCTGCTAGAGACTCCTCCTGAAACGAGGAACTTAAGTTTTGCGCAACATCAAACTCCTTTAAACTGCCTATCGATAGGAAAAAGAGATCACTAGATATGGCATATCACCGCACGTGACCTTGATTTCATCCGCCATTTATGAAGTCCGGAGTAGCCACGCATAAAGGCCAAGAAACTGCTAGCGATCAAGACTTCTTTAAACTTGGCCAGTTGGTACCTAGCGAGAGAGATATACGACAGAAGAGAGCGAATTACTGCGCCTTCAATACGGGCTTGTATTTGTGAACATCGCTTTAGGACCTGAAAGGTGTAAAGGAGAAGGCGTTAGATGGAATTTTGGGGTTCTAGCTCCTGTGGCATTCAGAAACCGAAACGGTTTCTTCCTCCGACTTCTGTCGCAATTACGTGAGAGGTGGGTTGTTTTCGATGATCTGCTGCGTGTGGCAGCCAGTCTTAATTCTGGTCAAAATTCGGAATACAAAAATAAAATTCTGCTGTTTCTAATTTTTAGGCCAATTTGTTACTTGTTTCATCCAAAGTCAAGGTAAAATTATAAAAAGAAGGCGGCGACGGCACGCCCTCCATACATATTTCACTGCGTCGTAGGTTGTTTTGTAAAAGTAACTTTACAAGAATTTTTTAAAGCATAATTTTGAGAAGCAGAATTTTGTAAAACAGAATTTCGAGAAGCAGAATTTTGTCAAAATAATTTTGGCCCACCCCGCAGCGTGGTCTGTTGGTCTCATTATTTAACCATGTCGTCCAGGGAGTGCATAATGCGTAGTCTCAAACGTGCTTGGGCGGAGGTTTTTCTTGCTTGGGGAACGATGAGCTAAAATTGAGTTTTCCCAAATATTTTTGACAGTTAAATCTGCCGAAGTGTAGGAGTATTCGTTACCTGTTGACTTTTAAATTTTACATGCTTCGATATCAATCGATATGCACTTGATTTAAGTTTTCCGTTTCTCTCGATATGAACTGATATGAGTACCTATGCCTTACTTCTGTGAATAGTGAGGACAGACGGAAGTAGTCACCGGTTGTGCCTTTTATTTGCTTTTTACTTGAAGAAAAACAAATTTTGCGCCAGTTTGGGTTTTATTTTAATGCAGTCATCATTAGGTTGATTAATTTTTCCATTTGTGCCTATCGGCATGGCACCAACAGACCTTTGAGTACTTGAGTTGAAGTTTTGGCAGTTTTGCACAGAACTAGGCATGTAAGTGTGCACACGTCCTCTATAAGGTACGCAGGTACTTCAAAATCTTCTCACCGGTGTCTGATATTTTGGCTTGGAAATTCATGTTTTATCAGGGGCCATTTTCTATTCGGTTTGGTGTATCTGATTTAAACTAGTTTCAAGGATTCTGCTGGAGTTAGTTCTAGTTTCAATTTGTATAAAGTATTTCTCAAGGAGCATAATTCTATTTGGAATCAAAATTTAAAAGTTTGAATGAGTGTCTGAAAACCCGCATGCACCTATGTTTGTGTACCATTTGATTTTACTAAAAGCCTTTTAAGATTGTGAAATACTTGAACTAAATTTTGTTTTTCTTGTTATTTTCAGGTACGTATTTCCCTTCTATCAAAAGAGAATTTTAAAGGGTAAGCGTGTCTAGACTTTATGGTAATTCAACTAAAATTAACAACTTCGGTTCTCGTAAGTGTTCTACTTTTGTTCAACCTTAACAAATATCGAAAAGTGATTCTGAAAATACTGCAATTTTTTTAATTTATGTCAAGTGTATTTTATAGGTTCCTTTGGTCTTGATTTACTTTTACAATAAGCTCGCGATCCTAGGAGTTATGACTACCCTTAGAATGCGTAGCACATCGAGAGCTGAAAGAATTTGAGAAGCAAAAAGGAGTTCTCGATCCAACTCAAACGCTGATGAACCTCTGTACGGAATATGAAAACCCTGCACAGAAACAGCAGAGCTTTCTCCCGCAAGTGTTGTGCCTTTCCGTTCAAAAGAAATTATTAACCAGCAGAGTATTTAGTATTTATCAGCCCGTCTAGTATTTAAATGGTTTTCGCATTAAATTTAAATGCTCGGAAGTCAGTAAGTTCTTTCATGTAAGAATCAGTCCCACATGAATCTAATCGCAGATTTGTATTCTTACACTCCCCATATTCTGGGAACACAGGCATATATTTTGGGCTCCGAAGCCGTAGGTCAGGCTGTTGACACAGTTTTGTTACTTTTGGAAAGATTGTTAAGTAATAGAAGTAAACATGTTTGTGAATTTTGCTCTCGCAGCTTTTTACTTAGCCAGAGAAAATAAAAGACTTGTCTTAAGCTCCTCATACTTCTAATGCTATTCAAACTAATATAGCGTCACCATGACATACGTCAATATACCTTTTACCAAATAGGTCATAATTTCTAAGTTAAACCGCGGTGTTAACGAACCCGAACTCGTGTGTGTATGCGTTATGCTTCTCTAAAGACAAAAATACACAATCACGTGTGAGATTCGCCCCAACAACTGCGCCTGCAAATGTTCAAATAGAAATCTATTTTGAATATTCATTTGGCTTTCTTTCACTTTTTATCTATTCATTGACAGACAAAAAAAAAACACCAACCTGTTAGATAAAAAGGTTTCGTTTAACCAACCACCTTCACAAACTGAATCGCGATAACCATATTACGCAGGGAATTTATTTGGTGTTGGCGCGTTGCAGCGTTCCATACGGAATTCGCATTCCTCAAATTATTGATGATTTGACAAGGTAGCGGCGTTGACTCTCAATGACTTTGCAAACTTTAAATGCATGACCTCAATGAAAAAATGTTCGCTTAATTGTCGTTATTCGTCACTTTCAACGCAATGGCATAGAAATGAATGCAAATAGCTTTAGCAATATAAACTATTTGATTTATCATTAAATGATTAATCTTAAGAGTCACTAATATAACTTTTTTATACCTTTACTAACTTACTATACTTTTTTATAATGAGCTTTACACCAAAGCGTTTTGTGCAGTGGCGTAACTGAGAGTTCAGAGGCCCATGTGCAAAAAATCTTCTTTAGCTTCGTGTTTATTGTGAAAATGTGTCGGGAAATATGATGAATCTGTTCTGTTTAATATTTACACCCGAGGGCGGGTAATTAGGTTCACAATATTGGTTAAAATGACGAGTTTTTTTTATTGCTTTGTTTCACTGAATCTTATTTCGTATCGTTAAAGTCGCAAAGGCTTTCTTCTTAAAGTTCTCTGCTCTGGACCATTCTGCCGTGAAGGGACACTGTCAGATTTTTGTGGTTCAACGAACTGTTTGCACATAATTTTAAAAGATTTCATATCTGGAGCCTTGAAGCTTTACCTTTCTATTTTTGCTTGTAAGCAAAGCTTTCGCTTCCTTGGATTTATTTTTTATGATTATCCATACCAGAAGCGAGGTAGGTGGGTATGTGAGCTTAGTTTTCATTTCCATGTGCATCTGTTGAACCAAAACAAGAAATCAAGGATTGGAATAAGGTTTAAGCTCTTTGTATAAAAAGCTTACCCGTTATTTTTACTTTTCTTGTGTTCTGTGCTGTGCCTGTTCCCAAAGGTGTGGAAACAAATGATTTAACCGAGGTAAAAGTAATGCACTAATACAAAAGGTTTCCTGCGTTTCCAGCATAACGCGAATGGTCTTCATTAAATAAAACCTATTGTGTTTTTTGTTTGTTTTCTGGGGTGAAGAACTTACCACAAAAACCTAGTGGGAGGGTTACAATCCGCTTTTGCGAATCGTTGGATACCCATCTAAATTGACCACTGTCAAGCTCCGAACAGTAAGTTTCTATTACCTAAATTATATTCAGAATTTATGAATTAAGCGTCTGCTTCCTTAAAAAAGGGGCGTGGCATCAACCCCTTTTCAATAACATCGTTTTTTGTGTTCATATTTTTTATGAGATGTGGTATACACGTGTTAATTGCAATTTTATATAAAAATTTTGGTTTGTATTTAAAATCGCCCCCAAAAGTGGGCGTGACAAAAACTTATTAATTTAAGTCGATAGTATACGCACATTATCTGAACATTTTATTGCGCATGTTTTTTGGATTAAAGACAAATATATCCAATAAAACCGTTTATTAGAATGCAAATTAAATATGACCACGCCCACATGGGGGCGGTTTTCGCTTTTTTGTAAAATGGCAATCACAATACATTTAAGCGAGGATATCGCACACCGAATTTCAGCTTCCTACGACAACTTTGATTTTTGCAAATAAGTTAAGTCAGTGGGCGGATTTCAAAAATGTTTGCACTTGTACTGTTTCGGTATCTAGAAAGAACATATACCAAGTTTCAAGTTCCTAGCTCAAAATTTAAGGCCTAAAAAGTACCGACAAACAGACGGACGGAACGACGCACGCACATGGCTCATTCGACTTACAATTCGGTCTCGATCATATGGCTTAAGGTCTTGGGGATCTACGGGGATAACTTCTTCATGTTACAAACTATGAATTAAACTTAATATACCAAACCAAAAATTTAAGAAGGACCTCTTATGGAATCACTACGTTGTCCGTCCGTCCGTCCAATCGCGTTATAACTTCAGAACGGAAAGTTGTAGAAATACAAAATTTGGTGGAGTTTAAAACTGCGGAAATAGTCAGAGAATTCAACGAGGAATTTCCTCGTCATTAAGTACAAATAACTGTTTAGTTACAGTTTGAAGTTTCATGGGAAATTGGATTAAGTGCTTTTCGGTACTTTTTATAAAAAGTTTTTAGCAGGCAAGAACAAGAAAAATTTAATTTCCAAACTTTTCCCTTGGAAAAATCCAATTTTTTGAGTGACGTTTTGATGCCATAACTTTTGAGCAGCTGAGTGGAAAAACCCAATATTGACACAATTATGAAGCAACTTAAACTAAACGAAGTGCTTAAGTCATAATCATAAAGTCAGAAAAGTTTAAACACTGCCGTTTAGACGCATTTTCGAAAAAAAATGCATTAAAAAACTGGTCACCCTTATCTTCGCTGTTTTTAGGAAAAATCAGATGAAAAAAATCACACGTATAAGAAATTATCCAAAATTTAAAATAAATCTATAGCGAATTTAAGAGCTAAGCAATTATAATTGCTTTTTTTAATTTTCAGATTTTTGTTAATTGCTCAGATTTGGTTAAAGTACAAAGCGTAAAATTTTTTATCATTTTCTAAAATGGTCGTTTCTTTCCATATTTGGCGGTTTTATGGATTTGAAATTTTTTTAAATTATAAAAAAGTCAAGAGAACATATGGCTCCCTCTCTATCTTTTTAACGGTATAAAAAGAATAATTTGTTAATAAATATCAGGCATAGTCCATCTGCTGAAATTTTATACCAACTATATGCAAACTGCGAATATTCAAAAACTTCAAAGATTTGACTCAAAAACGTAAAAACATTTTCGAACACGATACAATTAGATTTTTACACAAACTGCGCTATTTAGATGAGCTCAACCTTCAACAGCGCCGCGTATGTATTCATACTTGACGCTCTTTTTCAGCAAAAACTCTTTTCGTACCAGAAGATAAATCCAAGTTTAAAGTAGTAACTGGGAGTAACTTTTGGAATTTTTCAAAAAACTTTACAAAGCTATTGATATCCGCTCGAAATCGAAGAATTGATTCGTGAAAAGAGAAGAGCACGTAGAAGATCCGCCGTTGGCTGACGTTCAAAACAACAATGCGGAACCTGATGGATTTAGAATAAAAATAGTTTCTTTAGTTGAACTTCGACAGATGATAAGCACATTTAAAAATAATGATCACTGGTGAAATTCTGCAAAAAAAAAAAAACTACCGAAAAAGGCGCTAGTCAAGCTTCTTTATACGATAAACGCTTCTCTTAGACATCTATGCGTTTCAAGGCAATGGAAAATTGCTGGGAAAAATAATGGTTCCAAGACCGGGGAAATATCCTCGACGTATCACAAGCCTTCGGCAAGGTATAGCACGAAGGTTTGAATTATAAGCTATGGCAAAACTTGCCGGAAGACATGTTTAGAATATTGAAAAGCTATCTCGTGTTAGGTGTGGTACTGAATACTCGAATTTCAAGCAAATTCGAGTTGGTGTACCCCAGGGAAGTGTCCTCGGCCCGAACCTGTTTCTGCTCTACACAAGAGGCATACCTTAAGATGATCAGACTGTTATGGCCACGTTCGCGGACGACACGGCAATCCTGGCGACATGTGAATTAGTCGAGTCATCAACGAGAATTGGACAGAATTTGTGTCTGGGCGAAGACTTCGCGAATCGTTCTTTACGAGAACAAGTCAAAGCATGCCAATTTTACGTATAGAAGAGTTAACAGTATACCACTGTCCGTAACAGTGAGATCTGTTCGACAGATACCTTATGCAAATGAAGCTGAATATCTAGAAATGCGCCTACCCGCTAAATTGAGGTGAAAGCCACACGTAAAGAAGAAGCGCGACGAACTCGAAATCCGGCTCATACTTATCTTCAAAACTGATTTTAAAGATTTTAAGGCTCTTGAAGTGATTTTATCAAGAACTATACGGTTTATGCAAAGCAGTTTTCAAATTGGACATTCGATTTCGTAGTAATTGTATGCAAAATTGAGGCAAAAGTGGCAAAATTGAGGCAAAAATCGCGAGAAACTCGCGACGTTCAAGGTGGTTTTGAGTAAATACTACCAAAAGCCAACGGGCTATAAAGACCGAAAATTTATAAAAATATATGAGAAAACTCATGATTATACGAGCTTAGACAAAAAATTAGTTTGTTATCCAGTGTGCCAAAGCTATTAATTTCGTATACCTCGATTGTTTTTGAAACTCGAATCAATCGATTGTTTTTATTCACAATCGCGCAATACTCACATAATTTATATGGGAACTTTTCGTCGGTCTTGCCGCAATTGGTCAGCGACAACGTTAAAAAAAAACATGTTGGAAACACAAAGATTTTAAGTACTTATAAAAGTACAAATAATTCAACATTTGGGATATGATATCATAACTTCTTTTTGTCATTGATGAAACTGCAATAACCATAACTGGTACGTAGGTACCAGTCTTTTTCCTATGATAACATAAAAAGGTTTTTGTGTTTTTTGTCTTCTTACACCGCTCGTTTTCTAGCGCTTTGATAGACCGTCCAGTTACCTTTAAGCCATCTGACTGGAAATTATTTTCACACAGCAACCCTTAATTTTATAATTTGCGGCCCATTTTCCTCGTCGGACGAGAGAGCAGTTCTATCGATCTTGAAGAAAGTTCCTTGGCGTCAAGAATTGAAGAAACAATGCCGAACGATCAATGAATGAACGATCAAGAACTGACGATAAATAAGCATTGTTGCGGGGTACCCCGTGGGGGGCTTCTTTCGGGTTCTATAATGATGTTGGGTCGAGGGTCTATGGACCACTATAAGACGCCACTAGTTTTACCCTCATCAATGTTCAAACCACTTTCTTTGGTTTTGGATTGTATCCGAATACACTCCTTTAAAAACTTCAGACACAAAATTTCATAATGAATAGTGAGTGGGTCATCTGCAACATATCCGTCTGGCGTTGCTAAGGTTTCCAGCAAAAACTTGATGCACTTGTTATTTACAACCTTATTTTTAATGACTGTACAGCAAATTTTCAAGTAGCTTCTTCGTCTGCAATTAATAAGGACATAATCTGCTTTCAATATTTCTCACCATTGACTACATCACTTCATCGTAGACTACTTCACCTTTTAAACCACATAATTTTCTTATCTGTGCTTGTGCCTTGTAGTGTTCTACACACATTACATTGCAGACGCCTTAAGACGAGGTTTCTTTAGGGTTTAATTATTATCGAATGCTAACAAATGTCTTGATTGTCTGTTACAGTCAAAAGTTAATTTTATTCAGGTCTATTATAAAATGTTTTTTTTTTCTTTTGAAAAAATCTATTTTTACTTTAATGAGATTTATTTTGAACGCCTTTTAGCTGTTCTTATTCGTAGTATTAAGTAACGATGCGAATCCATATTTCAGGGGCCTCAAAACATCACGCATTCCGTTGAACATGGTTTAGTTTTGGTTTTTCTACATGACTTATTTTTCTTTTACTAGGCTATGTCTTATAGATTTCCCTTAACTGCACCCTTTCAAGGACTTTTGCTATGACATTATTTGACATTATTATAAGACTATTAATAACAGCATACCTATCCCTTTCTTTTAATAACATTGTAGTCAACATTATTTTAGACCTTTGCACAGTACGATTCCCTGAAAATCATTGTTCCTATCCATTTACGATGTCATGTCAGCGCCAATAACAGTACTAGCTTACCCGTCATTGTGGCAAGTTGCAAAAATTTTTCAGCTTCCTTTCTATGCGATGCAACCAGACTATAGAGAATTCAAAGACGCAAATCACGTATCCCTTTGTTTTCTGGCTTTATACGATTGGTGTTGCGGTCAAACATTGTCGCCGCTTCATTCTGCAATTTTAACTTCCTTATTGTTGAGCACACGTGATGAAGCACCATGTTCTTTTTCGACGCCTTGTGTTCTGCTCAGTGTCGTTCATCTTCTGTTCCTGGAATTAAATTAACCGGCAAGCAACGCACAGAACGGCTGGCGGCGCGGCGCGTCAGCAGCAGTCAGTGCGAGTGTGTCACTCCAATGTACATAAATGGGTGGCGTCTGCGAGCATTCAGCTTTCTTTGTTTTCCTTTGCCTTTTGTTCCTGTGTTGTTTTGTTTTGCTTCAACTTGAACGACTTGGTTGGTGTATTTGATTTGTTTCTGCCAACAAATTCGCAACTGGAGCAGAAACACCAAAATGTAAAATACAAGAAAGAACAAATCTTTAATCGAAAAGGACATAATCTTTATATAAAGTATGGGATAGGCGTAAGGTGTATCTATCTGCATCTGGTTATTAAACATACACGAACCTTATCGTGGCTTGAAAATAAACATTAAATGTGGTGTTCCATCATACAGTTAAAAAAGAAGAAGGAAAAAACAACCTGTAATAGAGCAGTCCTTTTTCATTTTCTTAAACGTCTGTCTATAGTATTTTTGTAGTGCTCTTATGACACGTTCTTAAAATTAAAACTGAACTTAAATTAAATTTAAACAGATCGAACGGCTCGCTTTAAATTCCAACGAACGTGGCCGCCGGGAAGCTGAAAAATTGCTGAATAACAAATTAATAAGTTAAACCACCGTGGGGTTCCGTTGCGTAGTGGTTAGTGTGTCTGCTTACTACGTCGGAGGTCTGGGTTCGAATCCTGCAACGTCACCTGAAAAAAAAAGACTTGTTTTTTTTCACGGTCCCCACCTCCGCGAGGGTCTGACAAGCCCTCCGAAAGTATCATGTGTCTTGAAAAACTTCTCAAAGTGCCGTTCGGATTCGTCAAAAAATTGTAGGTCCCCTTGTATGTAAAGAAATTAACACACCAGCATACATTGTTGAGAAGTTGGCCCTGGTTCACCTCGAGCTGTTGCGCAACTCTATTTATTTATTCATAAGTTAAACCACCAGAAAAATAAAAACTTTTTTTTCTTATAAAAGTTAAATTTATAAAATTTTTAAGTTTTTATATTTAATATGAAATGACTTTTATCCAGGATTACAAGTTGCAAATTTATTTCAATAACTTATACATAATAGTTTATTTTTCTCAAAATGTAAAAAAAAAACGGACATGTTTTGGTGCATTTTTTAACTTTGAAAATAACTTGAAAGTACTGTGGCGTATACGGAACATTTATGTATCTGAGGTTACAACGTTCGAGCCTCGCAAATACAGGAAAGCCATGTTATCTGGATGAATTTCTAAGGCCTGAAGAGAGCTTTTCTAGCCTTGCAACAGCTCAATAGGAGGACGTAGGTAGGTATCTACCCAACTAACGTTTTAGCTCTTATAAGACTCTCCAAGAGCCTTATTAGTGTTATGTGTAAGAGTAAAGTTCTTGGAATTGCACTCTTGCAGAGTGTTATAAGAGCCTTACAAGCGTTAAATGGCCTACTTATAGGAGCTTTTTAATTTTATAAGAAACCGTCTTCTCTGGTTACAAAACCTATTAAACTCTGATAAGCAAACCATAGCTCTTGTTGCAAGAGTTGCTTCTTATTGCCACATACTAACTTTTCAAACAGGATTTGTTGCATTGTGGGCCACTTAAACCTGTTGTGGTTCAAAATAACTGAAGTAAGCATTTCGATACTGAAAAACAAAGGGCCTTCAAAATAATAAAAGACAGAACGGTTTTTCCTTGAATTAAGCAGAATTGATTAGCTTACAATGAACTGACTTCTCATAATTTTTATCTTTAAGCACATTGTTCTCAACAGTGTAACAGTATTTTATAATCAAGCAGATGTTCATCTTAATTAAAAAGATTTTCTTGGGTTTGATGGTGCAAAAAATAAGTAGATCTTTCTGTAGTCGGCTTGGCAAAAAACCATGCAGAAATGTGTTTGAATTTGCAAAGGTTTTTATTTTTCTGTGTAGATATCTATCTTAGATGACAATATATATGCTCTGCTTTGATGTGGTAGGTATTTGGTAACCGTCAAAGGAAAAAGTTGTACTTTTTTACAGGCCTAATAAATGAATCTTATAAGACTTAAGATTCTATTATCAGAGTAAACGTCTCTTTAGAAGAGATTCACTTTTATTACAAGATAAAGGATATTGTAATAAAATTCATTTAATAAGATAACAGGAATTGAATATTGAATTGAATAAGATCTTGAATTGATAATAAGATAACAGGAATTGAATTCTTGTAATAAGACTCTAATTTTACTCTTCTTATAAGAGTTATGCGCTTTAAGAGTGAAAGTCCTCTGAGAAGAGTGCTACAAGATCATTTTCAAAACTTTTAACAAGAGCTTATACTTGAAGAGTATCAAGAGCGCTTAAAGAGTCTAATAAGAACTATTTCGAAGTTTGTGAAGTACAACTTTTTTAACTTTCGATATGTTCTTACTGTAAGATAATAGTATTGGTATCCTTGTTAAATTAATATTTTAAAGAACTAAAGCTTCGTTTTTCTGACTCACTGCGATCGTTTTTTACTAAATTCCGACGCACGTTTCGAAATGATTGCACACTTCATGATCACGGGTAGACTGAAGAGGTTTGCTGCAGTTTCTCATGTACATTATATCTGGTAGAGATTGTACCGGTGCGTTCCTTGTGCTAGCGTTTCCAGTTGGGATGGCACGGGTTGTTGTTGTTACTGAAGGTGCCTTAAATAATTTTGTGTAAACGCACAGCTAACGACATCAGCTGGTGCATTGTTAACACAATTTCTTTTTAGCATGCTTATGACTGGATCCAAAGTACTGGGCAACCTTAAACTTGGTAAAGAATTTACCAGTGAAGTACTCGATGAGAGAACTATCTCAATCTTATCCAAAGGGATGAATTTTGCCCAATTTGAATGATAGGCAACGAAATAATGAAATGTCTGATGGAGACAGGATGTTTAGACTTCAATACGGAGAGGTAAACCTCTGAAGTCAAATGTAACATAAAAAGAAAGAAAATATCTGATCATATTAAAAAAGAACAAATTATAGATTGTCCTTCTAGACTTAGAGCCCACAGCAATTTTTGGGTGTGACTGATAACAGAAAATAATTGGTATAACTTCATTTAAAAATATGGAAGTCTTGTAGGATGTAGTGGGGGCTATAGTGAGTAATATTATACATTAAAAATGTGTTTTTTTTCAAAATGGAGATCGTTGATATAACAAATTAATAATCATTTTATTTTACAGAGTCGAGCACTCTGAAAACGAATAATTAGGTCCAATACGGTTTGGTTGGGGCCTTCTGCCTCTAAATAAATACAATACGCTCCTGAATACAAATATATGGGTCCAAGACGGTTTGCATGGGGCCTTCTGCATGCAAGACACCCTCAAAGTATGCAAAAAAAAACGTTCTTGGAAATTTATTTCTAAAGATAGAGGACACTCTCCCGATAACAAACATGTGGGTCCAAGACGATTAGCATGAGGCCTCCTGTCTGCAAGACGCCCTCAAAGTATGCAATACAAAATGTTTTATTTTTAAATGGACATAACATACTTTTTATACCCGATCCAGGGTACATTAAGTTTGATGTATACTTTGTAACGCAGTGAAATAATCACCGTAGACCCCTAAGACCTTTTAGAGATATGAATGGGACCGACAGGAGAATCGATTGAGCCATGTCCGTCCGTCCGTATTTAAACAACGTTTAGGCCTTAAATTTTAAAGTAGAGAGCTGAAATTTGGTGGGTTGGCTGGAAGTCCATTGGACCATTGAATCCGCCCACAGACACGCCCACTACGGGCCTGTATGTGCGACCATCTCTAATTAAAAAAAAATACTTTTTCTTAATTTTAGCTATGTTAGAATGGTTCTAGAGCATTAATTTTTGGTATTTAGAATAGCCTTGTAATTGTCTTTGAAGTAGCCAAAAAAAGTTGGGCCTTTTCATTTACCACGCCCACTTTTTTAAGGGATCTTAGCATACAATGACTTTTTTCAATAAATATATATGAAATAACACTAAAAATTATATAACAAAAGTTGTAGATATTAGCATTTTCTAACTTTCATGTAAATGAAGTATGTGCCTCCGCCCACTTTTGTAGGCGTGGCGTTGAAAAAAGTGATTTTTTTAGTTAAAAAGGCGGAGTTTTAGGCTGATGTATGTATGCCACCACCTAGTATAAAGCATTCAACAGTTATATTTTTTATCCCGCCCACTTTTTGGAGGCGTGGCAGTTTTTTTGGTATGGTCGGGTATTTTGCAATTCGTCGAAGATGGACTGAAGCTTTTGCATACGCACTGTGGCACTTTCCTACTTGTTTTTTCTAAAATGTCAGCATATATTAGGGTCCATGGCGGAAATAATATGCCCGCACCCCGCTTTCTGGTCTTAAAATATCTTTAACCCTTTCGATCCGAAAAGCGGCTATGGTAAAAAAAATTCATTTCCTTTGGTTAGATGATACCAATAATTAGAGTTAAGACAGTTTATCTATTCACAGTTGAAAAAGTTTATCTGGGGCGGAGGGTGAGGCTGGAACATATGCGCCCCATCCGCACTTTTTGGTACGGACCAACCAAGAATACTGATGGGACATATATCCCGCTAAATACACATATATGTCGACAACATCAAGACTACAGCAACAAATAGGCTCTTACCAACTTCAGATTATTGAGTGAAGACTAACTCAACAACTGAATACACTTTTTAGCAATTACCAAACTTACAAATATGGCTTGATCGCCATGTCGTCCTTGGAGTCACAAGCCTTAGTACCGCGAGGTATTTGGAGAATTGGTCCTTGGACTAGGTCATGCGATATCGCCTTGCGTCTTAGCAGAATCAATGAAAGACAAATGCCCTTTTTTTTGTCGATAGGGGCATCCATCATGATAAAACTAAAGTTAAACCTTAAAATTTAAGTCCTTAAGTGCTCCAAAACATCTTACGTTCTAACTGCTTGGGTTTTGGCCAAATCACTAATCGCGACAAAAGTGTCATCATATATTTTGAGCCCAATGAAACACCGGCTCACCACCATGTCATCACATGTGGTTGTCTGATAACCAATGCGGGTACGATAAGATACAATAATGATATCCTTAAATATGCATATACATCCGCCTATTTTCCCCACATGACAGAAACTCCTACTACTTTTCATGTGATCGTTGCTAATATTTTTATCACCAAATTGAAAATTGCACTTTTTTTTCTGACATTAATCTGAATTTGAATGGACTTTGATATCGCTGAAGCCGCACGTTTTCTTGTTGTCATAATAATTGGAGGCATTGATATCAGAGTAGTGCTAATTCGTGGGATGTAGTTATCAATGGAAACGAAAGTATGTCGACGCCGGCCGACATCGTCTTCGTTGCCGCGCAGCGTCAATTAGCCGGAAATTTTTTTGCGCATCACGTTCGCGTATCTACATCTACTTCGGCTTCAACCCTGTTATCAGTGCAATCGCATGTGTCCAGTACATGACTGCTGATTAAATTACGCAGTTCATTCATTCAATGTATTTTTAGAATGACTAATCAAAATGGAACTGCCGTCCGCATATGTTTACACGAATGCACACGTTGACATAAACATTTTAACACTTACAGAGCGCTACCGGTAGGTAATGTTAATCATGTGAAAGCTTCAATAATGTCTTAAAATAAAACTGTGATTTTGCCATGTGAATTTCTATAACGTCAAATTTCTATTGTCAAATAAACTAAAAATAGTTCTATATACTCTACCAAATTTAGGCAAAAATATCCATCGGCAATTATAGTTTTTACTTATTTGTGCACACTTTTGCTAAAAGCTATAACTAATAGAATTTTATTCTAAAAATAAAGGTTTTTCTTTTTAAGTCCGTGCTGTCCCTATTTATCCATGACTTTTTTTCAAACATTCTGGAAGCACGTCTCTCACTTCTGTCGCATGCCATGTCACTTTGCTCTTCTTTTTAGCACACATTACTTGTATCTATTTTGCTTTTTTATTATCTGTCCGGTATCTTGTATATGAGAACGAAAATAGATTTTCCCTAATCGATAGTGGATTTATTTTTAAACTCGGCTATTTCATCACAACGAACTTTTGGCTTACATTACCTTGTAATGGTGTAAACTGCTTATTGGTATTTGTGCAGGCGATTAAAAAAAGGACATGGACATAAAAGTATTCTGGGTTATACGGGGTAAATATGTATGTTTACCCCTTATAGCTTAAAGTTAAAGCTGTCAACATCAGTGTTGGTTTCAGAGTACAAAACTTTTGTTTTGCCTAAAACTAGACATTAAAAAAATTCACAATTGGAATATGTACTAGAAAAATAATTTCAGAAATTTTAGTCACCCGATCAAGCAACATACTTGTTGTTGCTCTACGGTCTTCTGAGGTGGAAAAGAGAACCCTTGATGTTTTATGCGGCACAAAGGTACGCTTCTCCTATTTAACAACACCATATGTAATATATACTGGCAGAATCTTCAAACATTGGCCCTGCTTGATTGAACCATGCTAGCCTCCTGTTAAGGCTGGAGCTAATGCGTTTAACATACGCTGCCGTTCAAGTCGGGAAGGCATTTTATGTGTCACCATACACCTGAAGCTTCCAACGTCAAAATAAGCCTCCACCTCATTGTTTGTTGAGACTCGAGAGTAAACTTATTCTACTACTTTTAGACTAACAAGTTTGCATTCATCCTAAATTTTCATAAAAACTTCTATAATGGCATGAAAGAATCTGTGCTAAATGCTCATGTAGTCTATATATCCGTTTTCCAGATCTCATAAAAAAAGATCAAAGAGCTAACATGAGATTATAGTATCTGTACAGATCCTTAATGAAATTTGTTGCGCACTTAAAACACGTGTTCGATGTTTTAAGTGCGATGTTAACATCGTGTTCCTCCACTTGAAGTCTAGCAGTCCCTGCCGAAGTTTGCCTTATTTATGGAAAATCCTCCCATTTTCATAAGGAAAACTCTTAAATGTGTTAGGCTTAAGCGAAACCGTCATCTGTCCAGCGTTGTAGAGAACGACGATGCAGTGGAACACTTTCTTTGTAGTTTTCCTGCCTTTGCTCGTAGTGGGTGTAGTGGGTGCCGTTTTTACGCGCGTCTCAAAAGACGACAAAACTTTGAAAATTCAGGTAACATAGGCGTAGCTTGAGGTCAAGGAGGAGGTGGGGGGTCAGTGAGTTATAGTTCCTATATGAGAGAAAGCCTGGCAGGGACAACCGATTTCGGTATAAGTCCGAACCTGTTGCTTCTCTGCTAAGGATTATCCTCGAGGGTCCTATGAGGGTCTTACACATGGACACTTTAGTAGCTCGAGAGAGGGCTTTGCTACTCAATTGCCTTCTTAGCCCAAAGAAACAGCGATTGGCAAGAGTTATCCTTCCTTTGATTTCAGCGCTGGTGTCATTTTCTGAATTGATGGCGGAACCCAGGTAGACAAAGCCCCTAACTACGTCAAAGTTATAGCTGTCGATTGTGATGTTTTGTCCAAGACGTCGGTGTTGGGTGTCTTTTCTTGATGACAGCATATACTTGGTTTTGCCCTCGTTGACTGCTAAGCACGTATTAGCCGCTTCCGTCCCAATACTCACGAAAGCTTTACAGACATCACGATTTGTTCTTCCAATAATGTCAATGTCGTCTGCGTATGCGAGTAGTTGAACGGACTTTGGAAAGATTGTGCCTCTGAAGTTGGCGCCGGAGTTCTGTACCATTTCTCTCAAGTTTGATGTTAAAGAAGTGACATGCGATATCAACTTGTCTAAATCCTTTTTTGACATCAAAGGGGTCGTTGAGGTCTTTACCGTCCTTGAGGAACAGCGTTAGTTTTCCACCGTCATCCTGCACAAAGTGACGAGTATGGCAGGGATGCCAAAACTAGACATTGCACTTTATAGCTCGGCCGTATATGGATGCTGTCATAAACGACCTCGAAACCGATGAAAAGGTGTTAGGTATGGATTTGAAATTCCTAGGTATCCCTAAGAACTGCCGCAGTGGGAATATTTCATCGATGGTGGACTTTACTGGCCTTAAATACACACTGATATTTGTCTATTAGATTGTCGATAAATGACTTCAGGCGTTCATACAGTAGAACAAGACGGATGCCCCTGTAGTTCCATTCGTCGGGCATGCTTTCCCCCGACCATATCTTGCAGATGAGCTGGTGCATGCTCTTCACCAACTCATCGCCAGCGGATTTAAAACGTTCGGCAGCTGGGCCGTCTGCTCCGGTTGCTTTGTTGCACTTGTGTTTAGACACAGCTACTTTCACTTCCTCCAGGTGGTTGGGCGGTATCGTTAGTATGCTTCGTCGGTAACGTCTTCGCTTTAGCTGAGCTTGTAACTCATGACATTATATTTTGTAACGAGTCGGAAGGTTATTGCGACTCTTCCACGGAATTTGGGAACTAGGATCCTAGTTTTGACCTAATGCCAACAGATTGGACATTCCAAAATCAATAGCCCACTTAGGTGATGTTTTAGTTGTTGTTGACCCTCTTAAGGATTTCAGTACCTTAACCAGTAGTTTTAAAATCCTATTAACCATATCCCCAAATAGGGAATAGATCACTTTTTCTCCCTAAAGTTAACCATAGGAGCAATTATATACTTGCTTGGAATTAAACGACACCTTGGCCTTAGCGCAGGAATGCTCTTACCAATTCCAAACTTGCACATGGAATCAAGAAGCAGGCAGTATAATCCTTCGCGTAAGTTCTCAGAAAAGACGCTAAAGAAGCAAAGAATAATCCTTTAAAGATTTTTTTAATTGCCTGGTTATTCGGTCATTGATTAATTTCTTTCACTCACTGTAATACACAATAAATAAAAATATCAGAATAAAAACCACAGTCATCTTTTGCTATTAGGAAAAACGTTTTCCACGTTTGGCAAGTTTAACAACCTGATTTGATGACGACAATACTTTTTCGTTCAACGACCAAAAGTATTCGTTCACTTTCATAAATCTATAGGCGAGCTGAAAAAAAAATTAAGCAATTATAATTATTGTTAGTATCTAAAAATAAAATAAATTAATCCTTATGTTTCATTCATCCGCACTTGCGCACTTCTGCAATAAGACAAAAAAAAATATTTTTATTTTTTTTGCCTCTGTTCTGCGACAATTTATTTTTGTTTTGGTTTGTTCGATGTTTTTCATTTTTGCATTCGCTTTGTGTGCATTGGTTCGGAACGTTTTATTTTGTAGATCTCGTAAAATTAAGAATTGCAGTCCTTGTTGAGATTTTGCATTGGAACGATAGGAACGACGACGTGCGTTTTTTTTGTTAGCTTGTGTAGTGATCGGGGAAGTGCAATTTAAAAATAAAAATCTCAGTCAAATAAATGATCCCATATATCGGTTGCGAAATCGGCGCATGAAACGGTCCTTAATAAGGCAACAAGTGTCTTGCGAAGAAGTGAAATTACTGAAAATACTTCTAGTTTCGTGCAAAAATGAAGATGTCAGCTGCAGCTCTTTGCTACTTGCAATCTATTTCCGCTACTAACGACTGGGATATGGTCAGCGGAAAATATTTAAATGGACAGAGTAAAGGTAACGTTGTAAATTCAATGAATTTTTGCAGTAGAAAGCCTGCGTCGTTAATTGTCCTTAGAGGAAAAATGCTACACATGGCGGAAGAGACGATTCAGTGCATTTTAACAATAAATTACATTAAATCTTCCACAAAGATTCACTTAAAATAAGAAAGAAACATTGTTGCGAAAATTGTTTGTCCGTCCACTGATGTCAACTAGGTCAAAAACTAACAAAACTGTCAGGAGAAGTTGTCCTACTTCTTTTGCTGGGATTTCATATTTCTGTTATTAAGTCTTGGGAGATTTTCCCAGTCACACTGATCCTGCCTTACTACCTGAATATTTTTGATGCCTTAACTTCGGAGAAGATTATTTGCCGAAGGTAGTAAAAAACATGTTTTGTTTTCATTCTGTCAATATTTGACCAATATTACACACATGGACGTGAAACTACCCCGATACATATTTAGAAAAAAAATCTTAAACTAGCTAGTCATCCTGAAAACGTCGACAAGCTGTGTTTTGTCTAAATGAATATGGTTGGAAGGCTGCCCACAAAAACCAAAAACCCGCGAACAGTCACAAAAATGCAACCTTTAAAGCTATAAAACTTGTAACACCCTCTTCACATGCAGTAAAAGTCTAGATTTTTTTGATATTCGAGAAGTCTTGATTTTGGTGACTCTTCGCAGTCTTCGAGCCCAGCCTTTAAATTTGTTGTCTCGAGACACCAAGACATTACATCATCATGTTTGTAAAATTGTAAATTGTTGTATTTTTTCAATATTAATCGGATTTTGCATAGCCTTGCCATTGGAACCGCTCCCAACTGTAAGCAACGATGCGTTCGGTTAGCTTTTCCAGTCATTTATTTGTTTTGCTTTTATATTTGATATTCTCCTTCTTCTCATCGATTGGAAGAATACTCCGACTGCAAACTGAGTGCAAACTTTGAAAATGGGTGTGGTCCAACCGCCCTTTATTACAAGCTTTCAATCTTAAATGTACGCAGGAATGCTATTTTTTGGTTCAAGTTCAATATTTTTGTAAAATCGACCCCCAAAAGGAGGCGTGGTTAAAAACGTTGTACGAAAGAAATCTAGAATGGCGACTTATCTTATCTTATTCTTTCACAAATTAAGCTTGAGGCCAGTCGAAATTACGTTTTTCTGGAAAATTCAAGGTTTTTTTCAGTTCTGCCTTTAAATTTTCAATTTAAATTTAAATTTTTATTTTTCAATATTTTTCAACAATTTCAACAATTCAACAATTTAAATTTTTCAATGTTTTTCATAATTCGGCCACATGCTGAGGACCAATTGGGTCTGAAATGGGCATTTAAACAGAACAATGATTTGAAACACAATTCAAATGTGTGTCACTAAAAAGTAATTTTAGCATAAAAAGTTGAAGGGGTGGAATTGTTAACGTTGGCTCTCGATTTGAATCCATTGGTAAATAATAGATCGGAAAAAGATTCAGGTCAAATACGAAATAAGGCTGAGAGTTGTGAGACAGAGACGGATTGTGAGACAGAGACTGGCATGCGATCACAATTCCGTGACTCAAAATTAACTCACAAAAAATGCAGTGCAAGCTGGTACGCTCACCGTAAACTGAGCAATCACCGATCAGTGTATTCATCATACTCTCTATAATAAAGGGAAATGAGTATGCTTGTCTTTTAAACTCGAGTGTTACGAGTTTGAGTCATTATTTTCTGTACCACCGCATGTTCATAAACTAAAGCGGTGGGAGTATCACAGCCACTCATTTGAATTATGAGTACCACCGCAAACACCGGAAATGAATTGCGCTCACTCTTTACTCTTTACACGGTTGAGGTTGGGAGAGAGGAACGAAGTTTCGTCGTTCTTCATATTGGAACGAATTGTTTTTGGGGTCATTTGAACGAATGAGTGTAATTGCGGTGTTTGCAATGTTTTCTTATTTAAAAGCGATGGCGGTGGTTAAATACTCAACCACCGCACTTAACTTACCGCTTAACTTACCACACTGAACTTATATGACGGCATGAATGCAAATCATGACGTGTTACAATCAATGCGATGGGAAAATAAGTTTTGAGAGATCTATGAGTTATAGTCGTAGAAAAAACAGAGTGTAAGTACATGGAGTCTACGAATTATTGCGGTGTATTATTGCATACCTCTGTGTGACTCAAGGAGGCTTGGAAGTTCCGTTAGTTAAAAAGTTAGTTAAAAAAGTTAGAGCTTAAAAGATGTTCACTTCATATTGAATTCCAAGGTTTACCAACTCCTTTCGTTTTTTTCGACACTTGTTTAAGGGTTGCTAGATTATTCTGTCAAAACCATTTCTGCAGACTGTGTAACGGCGAAGACGAACCAAATACCGCTGCCATGTATAACAGCATCTATAGAGATCGGGAGCAATATCTAGTTTTAGCATTCCTTACAAACTCGTCAGTCTGTGCAGAATGGCAATGGAAAACTCAGGCTGTTCCGTCAAGGCCGGTAATGACCTCACCGATCGCTTTGATGGTGAGGTCATTACCGATCACAATTTTTCAATAGTCCGTTCGACTATTTATTATTATCTTTTCAGATTTTTGTGTTTCCAGAGTTTTTGCCCTTTCTTGATTTTTGCCACCCTAACAAACGCGGTGTTCCTGGCTGTCGGGTAAAATGCGCAGAAGAGATAACCTAGGATGTGACGCGATTGTTTGCAGGAACCTATAGCGGGAAAATCCCTGAGCTGTAGATGCAAGTATGTTGCTTTTGTTAGAAAAAACTAATTAGTCAGCTCGTCGCGGAGCTCAACAAGCTATAAACTGTTTTAACTGCATAACAGGGGCTTTAAAAAATTCTCCGACCATATCCATTAGATTCCCTATTTGTCGTGAGGATTACAATAGAAGAAGTTTAAACAATTACATCCTGAACAAAAACACAACACAATTTTTTTTTTCACAGATGCGTCCGAAACTTATGAAGACGAACAGAAACAGGAGTTTTTGAGGCTAAAATCAATGCTTTGAAACCCTGGGCCGGGGCAAAGTATTAACCTGAAGAATGGTATGTCCAAATCCATCTCAACTGCGATATAGCTAAAATGTCCGAGCTGATATTATGGCACTTGATTCTTGTTTTCTTAGGTCCAAACTTGTATGGGAAAAACTTCAAAACTTTCAAAAGCGTAATGAACTAGGAAGAAGAGACACCAATTTCCAATCTGCTTGGTACCTAGCTATTTGGGGATAGAGGTTAATCTAATGGCCAACTCTCTGACAAAAAAGAGAGAATTTGAGGCCTTCGTGTTAATATAGGTCCTAAACCACTCTGCGAAATAGAGGGCCACACCCTCAAAGACGAATTCTTGAAACCGGAGACGGGAAACAAGGCGAAAATCTGGGACGAGACTTACGAGGCACTGTAAATTTAAGGAGTATTTTCGAAAAATGGGCATAAAAAGTCTGTAGAAACAATTGGAGAAATTTCGTCACCAGAGCCAATTCATATTGTTAAGTCTTTAAAAAAAACTAGGGAGAGAGACTAGAGATCTTCTCTACGGGTAGATTTCTCAAAACCCTTAAAATAATTCCATATACGAAATCTCAATGCGAGGGGAACTCGTAAAAGGGCACCAGTCTCTTCAAAGTGATTACAGATATCTTAGAACTCTGCACGCTATTGTAAAATCTAAGTTCACCAGCAGCACTCGAGTTCTAGACCTCCAACTTTTTTGTAATCTTCTGAAATCGGTAGCCATGACGTAAAAACCGAACCAAATCTTTTCTACTATGTACGATACATTACGTAAAGCCTGTGATGCGGCAATAGTGGGATGACAACAGCATAAGTCAAGCACCATCAACTTTGATCCTAAGAGCAAGCAGCAAGTCGACTGATGAGATTTTCGTACGTATTTTAACTAAAAATAAATCCAAACGATATTTATTTCTGTAAAACTATCTGAATTTGTCGTCAAGAATTATGCAATTGCCATATATCGTGAACAAATACAATTAAACATTTGTTGGCAGCCAGTGTTGATTTCCCCAAATGCTGCTAAGTAAAACACACAATCTTTCTCAGCCGCCCAAAAAACCACCGCACCAACAGGTGAGTTTTACTTTCGTGTACGCGACACGACGCACGCAAAGATCCAGGAAACTGTTTGGGCTATGTAGGCAAAACTTATCTAGGGCTCAGCAACGCATTTCTTATTTTATTTTTACTTTTTCCTTTATTGAAAAGTTTAATTTTAAACAATTACAAGAAACGTGTGTAACAGCAGTGCGGTGTGAATAAAAGAGAAATATTTTGGCAGTAAACTGGTTGAGATTGGCTTTTTATATATTTTTTTGAAATAAGAAAACGATTTGGGATCTTAATGTGGACTTCCTTGATTTATGGCCTTAAAAGATACAAAAAGTCTTTATTTATTGGCGAAATAGTTTTATTAGCGGGCCTGTAATTATGTCATGATGCAATATCTTAGACGATTCGATTCGTTCTTGGAAATAAGATAAAAAAAAACAAAAAGTTTTAAGCCTAGAGTAGCCCCTTCACATAGGATTCACAGTGAATTCTATCTTAGAAAGTCTTGGTTAAATCACTTATTCTCATCGTTTTAAAATTTCCCTTATTTTATTTGTTTAACTAAGGCTCTATAAAACTTATTAAGAACCTGAACCACAGATTGAAACACCTCTCAATCTGTGGTTCAGGGACGATTTGTTATTCCACTCAGTGGGGGTCCTGTAGATGGGCAACGTCCCAAGCCCAACGGTTTAACTAGTTGATGAACCGGCTTTGCAAAAAATCAGTCAAAATTTAATTAAGAAAAAAGTTACAAAAAGGCCCAAAGTGAATCCCACAATTTTTTACCCATTCATAACGGTTCCTAATAGTACTCTCGAAGGGCCGTGAAAAAAATGCTTTTATCCAGGACGGTATTCGAACCCGGGACCTCGTGCACAGTAGTCTGGTACACTAACCACAGATCAAGGCTGCTCCCACAATTGTTGAACAGCCATTATTTCTGCAATACAACTGCAGGTAAATTCTGGCCTTCAAGCCTTGGTAGGTGATACCCGTTTGTCCAGTTTGTTTCGGTTCAATATTGAAGTTTCTACTCTGTTTAGAAGGGTATGCCTGTGCAGCAATTTATTTTCCTAAGTAGTCGCAATCTCTTTAAGCTAAATTCTTTAAATAAATAATTAAACCCGAAAAATAAGAAAATTTTCTGAGAAAAGCTTTGTGCCTCACCCAAACATCCAAACACATGTGATGACACATCAAAATTACATAAGTCCAAGACTTAAAGCGAAACCCGTTTAACAAAAAAGTCAAACAATTTTTTTTCTCGCACCCGATTGTTGGGTCTTCGCTTCGATTTTACCGGTCCTTTAATTAGCCGTTACCTACCTCGCCAGTGGCTTGTTAATTAGGATCATTTTCGGGTGACCGAGCTCGTGGTTTCCATGCTAAAATTTATTTTTATTTTCGAGTTGTTTCTTTTTTGGGAAATTTTAAATTTTCTCTTCGCCGATAACAAAAGGTAAAAGTTAAGCCGAAAGCGTTTTTTGACATGTTAATTTCGTTTTTTCAGTTGACATGACAGTGAAGTAGACGCTCGGGGCAGGCAGAAAAAAAAAATCTGCTTTCACCCAAACTCCTATTGTCCTTCAGAAGGTTTATTAAGCAGGCGTATATATATATGTGTACGAAGCTTGTGTGGGGGAAAAAAATCTTGAATAATGATGATGAAAACCACAGAAAACGACGCCATAAGATCGTTTAAAAAAGTGAAGGACACATACTTTTTTTTTTCGTCTTACTTATGACTTTTTAAAACGGGTATATGTGTGTGTGTAATTCTGGGGATATCGATTTTCACACCTGGCGTAGGTACATTCACTTTTTTCGGGTGATTTGGTATTTTGGTGCGGCATAAATTGAGAGGCTGGTGTGCTTAACTGTGGAGTTGATGTCCTTGTGCAGAGAACATTAGTGATGTAAGATGCCAAGGTATTTGCGGAATTTTAAGCTCGTACAAGTACAATACATATCTGGGTTGTATTATGCCCTATAATGTATTAAAAATTATACTCTCAAAAGCTGCTTAGAGAATTGTCATGTTTACTACTTGCATACGAAATTGTTTTTCTTGTTCCCTTATTTAGGCCAGGTTATTGCTCCAAAGCCAATGTTCCCACTTGTAGGGGTTCGTCTTGGATGTTGCAAACGTATAATAAACACGTTAATATAATAAATGGAAAAACTCCTTACATTCTCTCTAGGAATTTTCTGGTTCGTATACCTACGTGAAAACTAATATGGCTTATCACATCGCCGAATGCTGATTATGTTTAGAATCTAGGAAACTTTCTACGCTTTCAGCACAATCTACACCATCAAATTTATTTCCAAAAACCCCTCGAATCTGTTGGACAGTGCAATAATTTGTAACGAGCTTGATGCCCTGTCTGATTCCACTCAAAGAATTATCTTCCCGAATCAAAGTAATGAAATCGTGATTAGGGGCGATTTCAGTATTCACAATAATTCTTGTTGTCTTCCACAATCCGGTCCGGCAACACTCGAAAGAAAGTATGTGGAGATCTTCAGTGCTTTAAACAATCGGACCCAACTTGTTGACAAGGTCGCACGAATACCTGATATTGACGATCACACCGCCCCATTCCGAAAAAAATCCTGTCGAAATTCTATTTCCTCTGTGCTCGTCAGACCATTGGGTCATAACAAATTTCCTTGTAGATATAAGGGTCAACACAAATAAATGAAGCTCAAGAGTCCGACGATATGAGGAATCAAATCGGCCTTAACAACTCTTTCGAGCTGCTCTCTTTGCATACCCGACAGCAATGCAAATTCCACCGCCGATATGCTCACCAATATAATTCTCCCAGAAATGAAGTCTTTTATCCCTAAGGGAGGTTAAGACTATCAAGCCGAAGTAGAACTCATAGCATAACTTGAACTGGAGAGTAAGTTAAAGTTAAGTCTTTCGAGCCTAACCCCTCTATACCTAACTAGAAAAAGTTCAAACAATCCGCAAAAGATTGCGATACTCATATCCGTCGTGTAAATATGTTGCGCCACCAAAAGTTGAGGTAAAAAATTCTACATTTTCCCTAAGGTTATAAAAACTTTCGGTCTTTCGTAAGAAATTCGAAAAATTGTGCCACGTCATCCATCCCAACACAAGTCTGCAATGGCGTTCCAGCCAGCTGTCAGTTTACAATCTCCTCGCAGCGCATTTTGCTACCAGCTCCACTCTCTCAGATTACGAGATGCCCCGTTAGCTCGTAAGAATGCAAAATAGTACGAATTCATTTTCATGAATTCATTTGATTGATTGATTCATTTGATTAAATGAAATTCATTTTCATTTGTGTGTAGTTCAGGTGTCCTCAAATACATGAAGGGAAACTAAATTTTTTTACCGATTCCGAACGACGATTTAAGTGGTCTCTCATGGCAAATGATACTCCCGGAGGGTTTGTCAGACCCTTGATATCAACCGCAGACCCAATGCGCTTAAAATCGAAGCTTAAAAGATGTGCATGTTTTTTTTTTTAAATATTCTGCACATTGAGTTATTCCAACTTTTTCAAAGAAAACTGGCTTTGTTTTTCGAAAACGTAAAAAAAAAATATTTTTTACAGCATTTTTTTACGTATTCTTAACTGGCCAAAAACGTGTTTTTTCTGAATAACCACTAAATTTCGAATAATTCAAAAACCGTTAGGATTTGAAAAAAAACCTTGCATAACAAAATCGAGATCTTTTCACCTTCAGGTATGACCCCTTAACGGGAATAGGACCTATTACACCCTATGTATCTGAACATTTGTAGTTTTTATGCAAGTTTTTTAGATTGAAAGCAAATAGAATTTTTTTCCAAAAATGTAAACCAAAATTCCTTTTGGTTTACATTTTTGAACCTTTAATTCAATTAAAGCAAATGAATCGAATAAAAACCGTTTATTAAAATGCAAATTAAATATGACGACGCCCATATGGGGGCGGTTTTCGTTTTTTTTTTTTGGAATGCCAACCACAATACACTTAAGCGAAGATATCGCATCTAAATTTCAGCTTTCTACAACTTTGATTTTTCATGCTTATAAGTAAAGTGGGCGTGTCAGTAGGCGGATTTAAAAAAAATTTACACTTGTACTGCTTCGGGACGTAGAAAGAACAGATAATAAGTTTCAAGTTCCTAGTTCAAAATCTAAGGCGGTAAAAACTACCGACACACTGACGGACGGACGGACGGATATGGCTCATTCGACTTACAATTTGGTCTCGATCATATGCGCTTAAGGTCTTGGGGGTTACGTTGATTATTACTCTATGTTACAAACTATGAATCAAACTTAATATACCTGCTATCCTAAGGGATGAGGTATAAAAAGTTATTGGCGGACCCTTTATTTTCTCCAAATCGAACAAAGTGCTGCCTTGTGTGCTATGTAGAAAACACTTAGTTCTTGATTTCGTTCACAAAAAAATTTGGGCCACGCTCACGTTTGGAGTCAGAATTGAAGAAAAAGCTTGAATTTTCCAATTTTCAAAGTTCACGTAACCGATATCGTCAAAATATAACAATAAACTAGCAGTTATTAACAATGTGGGATAGGATGGGTTTATCCGTTTAACGGACTGTAACTTCCGCGTACACTCAATGTTAAACCTTGTGTGTGGCGCTTGGTTTTGGCTTTTGACGGATTTCCTCATGATTTAAAAGAAACTAGAACTATGCAATTGATTTTAATTTTTGGGGGCATGGTCAGTGCAAACAGTAGTTGGCTAATGCATTGGGTTAATTCACCTCAAAAAATTTTTAATTTGGTGTTTTGGGGTAAATAGGGTAGAGTGTTAAGAAGTTCCTTTCAGATGAACTCTTACACTTACTCACTTATTTTCACAACGATCTCCTGTCTGATTCTACTTTTCCCATTTACCCCTTTGTAAATGACCGTACCCTCAGCTTTTCACAACCCCACTACGGTTTTGGTGCCAACAAAATGCATTATTTTCTGCTGACTTATTTAAAACTTGCTCTTGCCATGTTCAATAATGGAATTGCAAGTTTTAAGTATGTACCTACATACTTATAATATTTTTGTCAATGTGGGAATCCACACCTGCATTGTTTGTTAACCATCTCACAGCACAACCCTAGAAATAAATGTATAAAACGCAACTTAGCTATTTATAAACCACTTGACTGACTATAAAACCATGGTTAAAAAAACACGTTTGACTAAAATACATGTCGTTATGAGTGTGTGCTTGAGTTGATACCCTCAACTTATGAACCCACGTCAAAACTTCCAACAATAGTTTATACCTTATTTTCGATGGTTCATTCTTAGAATTAAATTCTGAAAATAAAATATTACAATTGATTCATCGATCTGCTTGTCATATACGTTTTGTGCATAGCACATACGCCTCTACACGATTTTATGTCAATGTCCTCTTAAATGTCAAATTTGTGGCGAGTAATCAAGCACCCCGAAGACAACCTGTCACAGATACGAACAGCATTCGATTCAAACTAGTAGGCAATACTTTTTCTATTATTAAATAATGTTTGAGATTTTGATCGCTTCCAAGTAGCTTAAGCCTTTCTTAATCGGAGAGCTCCTAAAGGGTTCATAGGTTTCTGTTTTTCAGGACAAGGACTGAAAAAAAATCTTTCACCCACCACATTTTAATGAGCAGCCTCATCCGAATAAAAATGATTCCCTTATGTTTTGTCTAAATGCTTCACAAATTTTATTTTCTGTCATTTATTTTCGTCTTGCAGTTGATTGAAATTTTATTTTTATTTATACATTTCACATGGCAACCCCTCCCGAAAATGGGGGGCGCTTTCGAAAATCTTATGTCACATGATTCAACTATAGTATAAGGCGAATACGACAAGCCATTGATCTTGCCGCAATAAATAAAAAATTTAAATTGTTCATAAATTTTATTAATTTTTGTTTGACGTAATTCACTTTTTTTTTGTCACTCATTATTAGTTATGTGAGACATGTACTCAAAGCAATCATTTAGGGTTTTCACATCATATGGCGGCTTTCGAAATATCTGTGAGTCATTGTAAATGTTAGTCATCGTGGGATATTTTGCATAGTCGGAGTCACCCTGTGTATCCTAAACAATGAATCATCAGAGCCTGCAAGGAAGTTATTAAGAAGGCAAACCGAGTTCTTCCTGCAGTAATGGTCAGTTAAGGCGAAGTGCGTAAGGTATGCCTGTCGTAAGAGCCGACTGGAAGAAGTAGTCATCAGCATGTTATAAATGATGCTGTCATGAGTATATACTCCTGGTCGGGCCACCATTGGCAGTAAAGTTATAACTGAGAGATGAACCTGAAGGTCTAAATAAAACCCAGCAACGTCTGATAAATACTGTGCGCCAAACTGGTCAGCGTCTGATCCCAGAGGGGCGGCTGAACTCTAAACAGTTAAGTCCAAGAGCGTCTTTCCGGGATGAGCGGCTTCTTGGTCGGGGTCTGTTGTCCATGTTAGGATCGGCTGGATAGACACCTGGCAGCTAGGTATAAAATGCAGACCGCCCCTACCATAAAGAGAAAAAAGAATAAGCCTCGGATATGTGCTGATCCTGGTAACCCAGGGCACTCTTTCGAGCTCGGCCTGAGATGTGTCAGCATGCGAGCGCTTGGTGGTCGGAATGTCCCGCTCGGGTTTAGATGGTCAGTCTACAAATCGACAACGGCAGCAACTTTGGCACATGAAATGTCTCATCGCTAACGGAGAAGGAACTTGAACTGGTTGATTAGGCTAAAAAGTATCAGCCCGTTGCAACTGTCATCTCCTCAACAAAGTTGAAAGGTTTCGGAACCAGAGACTTCGCTGATGAGTGGAGACTTTTCTGGTCTGGCGACCCACAACATGACTGTACAGGCGGGTGTGGGGATACTCACAAGCCTCCGGTATTTGAGTTTATTCCATTAGGAGGGAGGGTTTTGATCTTAAAGGCTTAGCTTGTGCGATCGACTTTGCCTCTAGTGCAGGTGTGCAAAATCGAGATGCGGCCTTCTTGAACGAAATTGATGCTGCCCTATAAAGAGTGGCAGAAATGGATTTCTTCTCCTCATATGTGACTGCAATGCTCATGTGGGTACGGAGAAGTGTGATTGGTTGGCACGGTGACCCAGATCAAAACGGAAACGGAGGGAACTTTTTGGACTTTTGCTGCGCTTATGGATTGTCCATCACGAACACCTTTTTCCCACACAAAGACGTTCACAAATGCACATGGTACTGGCACAGTTTAAATCAGAGGTCACTGATTGATTTCTTTGTTGTACCATCGTGTGTTCAAAGAATGATTCGTGATGTTCGAGTTTTCAGGGAATCTGAGCTGTCAACTGATCACCACTTAGAGGTGTGTAAATTGTGTATCAGCGACGGATTCTTTTGCCACCCAAGCGAAAACCAAAATTGGTGACCCGCATATGATGGGAAAGATTGCAGGATGCTGACTCTGACTTCAGAGAGCGCTTGGCACAGCATGTTTCGGAGAAGTTTGAACAAATTCCAACTGACCTTTTGAGTGTAGAGGAGGAATGGCAGCTGTTTCCATTGGTAGTTTGTGGAGTGAAGCGGCTTGGGGTAGCGGCTAGTGGTGAGAAAAGACCTACGTGGTTTACAACGCCTGGAATTCAAGAAGCCATCAAAAGAAGAAAATTGGCTGTTTTTCCAATGAAACAGCCAGGGAACAGTCATGGAAAAAGTTCGGCGAGAGGTTGAAGGACGACTTCATATCTGCAAACAAGAGATTTTGGCAGACTATTCGCCGCTCAGAGGAATGAAATTAAAGATCGTACAAGGGGGTAAATCCAAAGACGGTACACTTCCTTTAAATGAAAACGACGTCTTACGCAGATAGAGCGTGCACTTTTCGGAGCTACTAAATCCCCAACAGGGCACTGAACATGGCAATCCCATTGCTGACGAAATTTGGGCGGAGTATAGTCCTGGTGCAGATCATGAAGTCACTGCCGCGATTAAATCGTGGCAGTTACTTATCTGCCACGATTTCATCGACTCCACCAGCCTTACCCGAATCTTAAATTGAGTAAGGCTGCTGGTTTTGATGCAATCCGGCCAGAAATGCTCAAGGCAATGGGTGAAGAAAGTGTTAAATGGCTAACACGTGTCATTAAGGTGGCCTGGGAAAGCGGGAAAGCACCTCTTGATTGCAGGAGTTATAGTGCCCATTTTTAAAAAAGGGAACACGAGAAATTGCTCCAACTATATGGGCATATCTCTCTTATGTCTTTAATAGTTGGCTTATGCAGCCCGCTTTTCGCAGATTTTGCTGTCCTTGCATCCTCCGAGGAGGAACTACAGCGAGCACTGGATGGGTTTGCCGCCATCTGTTGTGAAGCTGGGATGTTTGATTCCCGAACTCCTGTGCAGTGCACCATACACTTAAATTGAGTCCCATTAAAACAGGTAGAGAAGCTTAAGTATCACAGGGGTCTTTTTCACGAAAGATTGGAGAAGTGATACTGAGTTAGGAACGTGAAGCAAATTGCACCGGCCGGTCATTATTAGAACTGAGCTTGGGCTGACTTGAGCCGTTCTAAGCTTCATCTATGGTCATGACATTTGGGAAACGAATAGAAGAATTAGGTCGCGCTTACAAGCTGCCGAAATGAGATTCCTGAGGAACGTGGCTAGTCTTATTCTAAGGGATTGAGTAAGAAACGCCAGTATTCGTCGAAATATTAATATTTAGCAGCTATTTCTCCGAGTGGAACGATCAATTCTTCGATGCTTTGGACCCGTTTTTCGCATGCCTCTGACAGACTACCTAGATAGATCATGTTAGCTGAGATGGGAGCACGTCGCCCCCGTGGTAGGCCAAGAAACAGGTAGTGGGATCTGATAAAGAACCTCTCCGAGTCCCGCCTGGGGATTGCGCCTGATTCTCTTAAGTTGGTGGTGGAGGATCGAGAATGACAGAAAGACTATTCAGCCGTGGTCCCTCCGCGATCCTTTTGAAGGATTAGCGGCGTTAAGAGAATGATGATGATGATGATTCCTTTGTGGATTTGTACCCTTGTTTTTTTTTTCTTTAATTTTCTGAAAAATTTCAGGTTAAATAAAGTTTATATTTTTTTGTTCTCGAACAAATGTATTCTCACCCAAAGAACAAATTCAAGATAGTCCTGTGCAGTCTTTAGTTTCTTACCTTCTCGTTATGCATTTTCAAAAATGAAAGACACTCGTCAATGTTCCCATGACCCCACTCGAACTTTAAATTTCGACATAATCAAACCACAAGAAAAATAAAAAAAAACTTCACAAAGTACGAGTAGCTTCATAAGCATGAACATAATGTTCGAGTGCGTGTTGCTTTGTAATGTGCATGACATAAACTTTCGTGTTATCCAAGCTTTACGCGATTCGTCTCTTCATATCCGTGAGGTAAGTTTTACGATGAAGTTCACACACTCAGCACTTAATTAACATACACATGCATGTATCTTAAGATTGCTGCTACAGTTGCAGGAATAGCTTGCTCGATGGTCAAGTTTGGGCACAAGAAAAAATGCTACTTGTTAATTTTTTATTGAAAAAGTGAAAATTGTATAATTACACGTGCACGAACTTTTAGTAAAATTGAAACTCAGTGCGTGTATGACGTGCGCTAACGGAAAGTCAAAGTTAACCTTAAAAAAAAAAAAAACGGATTAAACGTGGTATATAGAAAAGTATGAAAAGGAAAGTGAGCTAAAAAATATTGATTTTATAGTAAAAAATTATAAAAAAAAATTGGTTAACATAATCTGAGCTGACAGCACAGCTCTTCTTTTTATATCATACATGACGGGCTTGAAGTTGAAGTCGAAGTGCATTTTTAGCGAGGAATGTTTCGAAATACCTTAGCGTCATGATTCAGCTATTCTTACGTGGCGGCCGTCCGGATAGGAACTTCAGCAAGCACTGGATGAGTATTGGTTTTGTAGGCTCCTACGCAACTGGCTATTCGTGGTCCTATGCTGCGATACCTTAGTCTCACATTTGTAAAGCCATTATTTCTTTTTTGAGCATTTTCTTCTCCTTCTTTTTTAAAAACCAAGCTGCATAATTGGCAGTATTCTGATCGCCCGTTCATCTTCAGTTAAAGAGTTTCAAGGGTGCCACCAACCTATGACGTCAGTGAACATTGGCGCCTTAAATTGTGTACCTACGAACTCTACTCCTCCAGGCGACCATTCGATAAGGCCTTCGATGAAGAGTGCAAAAAACAGCAAGGTTAGCGAACACTACCTTGAATCTAGCACGCTACGTTACTTGTAAGCAATACAAGTGTTAAAATTCTTCAAATCCGCCCACAAACACGACCACAATCGATCTAAATGCGCAGTTACATCGCGTGTTTTCAAAACTGTAAGGCGTCGTCAAAAGCTGAAATCTAAAATTTTGCATATCCTAAGGATTGTAAGGCACAAAATGGAAAAATTAGGTGGTCAGTAGAACGCCCCTAATGGGTGTGGCCTTCTTTAACTCTTACAAATTAAAGAGTTGCACTTCATTCAGTATTTTTGTTGCAAACCGAAATTTTTTTTATTTAGTATATTATCTAGAAAACACTTAGTTTTACATTTTGTTCACACAAAGTTTTGGGCTCCGCCCACAGTTGGGGACAGATTTGAAAAAAAGCAATTCTTCAGGAAAATATGGATTGCAGCTGCTTTTTAGCCTAACGAAGGGAAGAACGTTTGTCGGGAAAACCTTCCTGAGGCTTTCGCAGTGCGGTCTCTTAAAAGGAGCCTATTGTGCCTTCCCTGATAAAATTGTAGAGCCATATTTTTACTCCGGAGGCAGTTAGAAAGACAAGGATCTTCAGGAGGGATATCGGCTAGGTTTGCCGAAAAAATAATTTCTTCGCCGAGGATATTCTTGCTCAGACGCAAGAGGGCCGGGCATTCCATGATAAATGGTAAAGAGGACTCGTCGCTCTCTAGACAAAGCCTGCATGTGGCGTCCAGTGAAAGGCCTATGCGATGGAGATTTTTTTCAGTTTGCAATGGCCGCTGAAATATCCTGTGAGTATTTTTAAATTAGCCCTGTCCAGGTTGGTCAGGAAGATCTCCTGGGGGAGAATGCGGGAAGGAATTTGTTGGAACAATGCTGTCCAGATGTGTTAAGTCAGACCTAGTTTGATTCAGTTCTAGCTAGATCTTTTTATTGAGTTCTTGAAGAGTCTGACTCCACAGAATGGTTTAAGCCCCTTTAAGTGCTAAGTCGTAAAGTAGCCCCGACCTTAGCACGCAAGTCTGCTTATTCGTTGCCCACAAAGCCACTGTGGGCTGAAATCCAGTGAAGGAGGTTTAAGTTGTTTTTGGCTGGTTTTTGGTTGGCCATGGCTCTTTCTAAAACAAGCTTTGTTTCGAAAGCGTGTGAGTTAAACGCCTTCAGAGCTGTTTCGCTGTCCGAGAAGATGAAATTTGTTCTTCCTCTTGTGTTGGAACTTCGATTTGTTCTAACACAGTAGTTGATGGCAAGGCCTTCCGCCTGGAAAATGGATAAGGTTTTGCCAAGGTAAACTGAATAGTCCGCCTGGGGCAGTTTTCCATGAATACGAGACCCGGTCCCTGTCTCTATTTTAGAGCCGTTTGCATACCAGACAAGGTCAAGCCAAGAAGCAGTTGATTTGAATTTTTTCCATGCATCCCTTGAAGGGATTACTACGAAGAACTTTTTCTATAAGCTTCTGCAAGCATATCGTCGAGAGGCATGCTGAATGTGCTTTCAGGATCTAAGTCATTAAGCAAAGCTTAGTAGCCGCCTTTATGAGAGTGGTAATCTATGTTATTCGAATGGAGCAGATGATGACTTGTGGGGTGCCGTGGCGTAGTGGTTAGTGTGCGTGCTTACTACGCCGGAGGTCTGGATTCGAATCCTGCCATCGTCACCCGAAAAAAAAAGACTTGTTTTTTTCGCGGTCCCCACCTCCGCGAGGGTCTGACAAGCCCTCCGAAAGTATCCATTTGTCTTGAAAAACTTCTCAAAATGCCGTTCGGATTCGGCAAAAAATTGTAGGTCCCCTTGTATGTGAAGAAATTAACACACACAGCATAGATTGTTGAGAAGTTGGCCCTGGTTCACCTCGAGCTGTTGCGCCATTCTATTTATTTTTTTTATTTAGATGATGACTGCTCATTGCTTCCATTCGGATATGTGTTTGAACAGGTGTTAGACCCAGGATGACGTCGGGGTGGAACGAAGACATCCCGTCATTTAGATTCCAGTCCAGCTAGAAGTTGTATTCGTTCTAGCTTTTCCATAGCAGTGACTTCGTTGATCTTTGTCCACCAGACCAGCACGACATAGGCTTACCGACGACCGTGTTTAGTAAGTATATCAACCGGGGTCACAGACCCCAATTGTTACCACAGATTCCATGGCAGATCCACAAGGATCCGGCGCGTTCTATTTGTGGGTTCCATGATAGTTTGCTATCAAGGACTATTCCAAGGTGAGGTACTTTGCTTCCCTTAAGAATTCTATAGTTTCACCTTACAGTGCGTCGGTTCTCGGATAGAATCTAAATTTCTCCGTTTTGTAAAAGGGATAATAGTCGTCTCTTAAGGATTTACAGAGAGGTCTTCTTTGTGGCACCATTCTGAACTACAGAAAGCGCAAATTGCATTAATTCTCAAACCTTGCTTTCGAATTTGCCACTGACAATGATTGCTACGTAACGTCGGCATATCCTAAGGCATCAATTCCTTAGTTTGTCAAGGAGTGAAGTAGATTGTCAGGAACAAGGGAACTTAAGAGGGGTGAGAAAAAGTCCCTTGAGGACACCCTCACCATGCCCTGAGCTAACAGGATCAGTATATACCCGAGGCTGTTTCTTCTTTCTCTTCATGATGGAACGCGTTTTATATCAAGCTGAGGCTATGCGCTATATTGTGACTAACAGGTGGAGGGCAAGAAGCATATGCGTTTGCAGTGACAGCCAAGCCGCTCTAAATGCGTTGTTCAACCCTCTTACCTCGTCCAAGATAGTGCTCGAACTCGAGAATTCGTTGAATAAAGTTGGAAGGCTAAATGCAGTGAATCTTGTTTGGGTTCCAGGTCACACTGGTATCCAGGGAAATGAGATCTCTGATGAGCTTGCCAGACTAGGCTCAGAAGAGGTTTTCTCAAGACGTGAACCTGCTTTAGGCCTGCCTGTATCTGTTGTCACGTCCGCCATTGATATTTGGGTTTCTCGTGAGCACGGGGCTCGTTGGCGTAACTGTGATGGGTGCAGACAGACTAAACGACTACGCCCAGACATCTGCGAGGGGTCAGCGTCTTTTCTTCTATGTCTTAAGAGAATCGATTACAGACTTCTTGTACGCGTCCTTATTGACCACCAAGCTTTTGCTAGACACTTAAATGTGTTTGGCTAGTAATTGTGTCTGAGTGCTCCATCGGATAGTAGTAACCTCCAACAAAAACGTTTACTAAGCTGAGAGGTTTAGTCGGCCGATCCCAACCTATACAACGGACACCCACCAGGAAACCGCTTATCAAGACAGACGCTCCTGGGTTTCTGTAATTTAAGTCGACCTCTAGGCTCAGACGCTGACCAGAGAGCTGAACAACATGTACCCGACGCTCCTCGGTTTTGTTTAAACCTTCATGTTTATAATTCACTTATTTATCACCTAACCGCCAAGTGTCGTCCGTTCAGGAGTGTTAACTTGTTTATAAAATGATGAGGACTGCTTCTTCCGGTGTATTTTAATTTCCCAAGTTGTAGGTTAAGCGCCATTCCTTCCTCGACCTTGATAAATATAAGATAAAAGAGTGTCTTAAGGCGCTTAGTTCTTAGTCTTACATATTTCAAATAAACCAGTTTCCTGTCCTGTAGGTGGAGCCTAAGATGATTTAGGCATTTCGGAAACCTATTAATAAAAGGGCAGCTTCCAATTATACTTCGAAATTCTTGTGATTTCTTGAAACCACCCTCGGGAAACATTCGGTATTTAAATAAAAAATAAAACATAACAACAAGAATCGCAAAAAATAATTATTTTCCTTCGCACAATTAAACGGAATCCAAAGCAATAAACCAGGTAATAATTTCGTTTATGCTGAAAACGAAAAGATACAATTTATACTGGCCAAGCAGAAACGTGTGTGCGGCATATTTCTAACCAAAAATGGCATCGAACTTTGTGTAAAGTTTACTGAACTTGTTACGTACCAAAACAATTAAATAAAACTTTTTTTTATTCGTTTTATAACAATGAGATACTCTGCCAAAGCTTGGTGTGTAGCCTAAAGCGCGCGTATTTTGACGTCTCTGTGGGGGTTTTTTGAAATTTCGGTCACGCCGCCGCCCGGTCCGTCTTTGAGTGTTGTTTGAAATGTTATTTTTCCTACCCATGCACATACGTTAGAGGAAGAGAAAAAAACGAAACTGAATTTTTGACAACAATAACTATGTGGGTATTTGCAAAGGAAAAATATACTTGCACGTTTGCAGATGAAATGAAATGGCCCATCGCCACCATGTTTTGCATTGTTTGTTTACATTCGAAATCGGTTTTCTTTTTTTTTTGACAGTTCATCTACATTTCGAAATACTTTTGGGGCGGTTTACTTTGGAAGCGTGTGTTCGAGATTTTATTGCTCCCTGTCATGCATATACATGACATGACAGTTTGTTGTTTTGTCGCCCTCGCGAAAAAAAAATGGAAAGCACAAATGATGGGTCAGAAACCTGATAAATTTCCGCACAAACTGTATTGAATCGGTATTTTTTTGCGTAGAAATCAAAGTCGAAGAATTAATTAGACACTAAATTAGTGCACATTATCACCGCCTAAGAATGATTAATATTTGAAATGTGTTCATAAATGCTGACAGCATAACCATGCAGAAAAATTTCTTTGGAGTATGAAAATTGAGTCGAATTATGGAAATTGAAATTGTTTTCCGACTTTATATAAAGAACTATTTATTTGCCTGTTTTATTAATATTTTAACTACATAAAAGCTCGATATTAATTATTTTTTTCTCATTTTTCTTTCAGGTACGTTGCGCAAACCAATTTGCTAAGAGAAGGAGAAGTATTTTTTATTAATTTTAATTTCAATCAAGTTTAAGTATTTTCCACTTTTATGGTTCATCAAAAAGAGGGCAGCGACTATTTATATATCAGTTTCGATGATTAAAGGATCCTGATTTACGAAAACATACAAATACAACTTGACTCGCAAAATTAAATCCTTGGACTGCAACACAAAATCCTGCATTTCCTTCCGCAATTTAGGCTTGGGGAGCAATTGTCATGTATACAAACATTGGTTTGTCATGCCACAAGAGACCAGGAAGCTCCTGAATTGGGCGTTAGAAACTAATTTACACGAAGACGGCAATCTCTACCTATCGGAACGAAAGGATTTTTAGATGACTCACATGAAAAAATTTTGTGCGAAGGTGGAATCTCTCAATGAAACTCGCAGGCTTTTTTAAGTCATTAACAGGAACTTCAAGCAAACTTGATTCATTTTTTAAATCTGATGTTACCAACATTGAGACTAAGACATACTTTTTAAGTCCCCTCCAAGATCTTAGAGACTCATTTCCCTTGAAATCAGATCACCACTTTAGAGCCACCAAACACCACGCGGCTAAACTGGTAAATTAGATTCAGAGTTTTGACTGATGACGGTATTAAATATTCAACTCCAATGTTCACGACCTTCAATTGACTTGGCCCTGATGGAATTTTTCCAGGTAAAAGCCAACTGTGCCCACGCGAAAACAATATTCACTACAAGCCTGGCATTGGCTTCCATACGCACACTTTGGAGTATGGTCGTGCTCATAGCAAACAAGTGGGAAAGTGCAACAGTGCGTAAAAACTTAGGCTCGGTGTAGCTTTGATTGTGTTTGTGAAGTGACGTTTCGACTCAATTTTCATTCGTGATTTTTTACAACACGACTGAAACTGTATGAAATCGATCAAAAATAACTAAATATCTCAAACTAAAAGCTATCAGAATTCATTTTATGTAAAAAGTTCAAAAAACCGACGGCAACAAAATCACTCTGTGAAATGAAAAAAAGTAAACAAAATGAAGTCAAAACAGTTTGACACTTAACGTGATGATTGCACGGGTGCAGTATTTGCCGTTCTATACACAATGAAACCGAGTGTACACCACGCTGGAATTGTCGCAAACTCCGAGTTTAATTTGACAGCTCTGTGTGCCGGTTCGGTGTTCAAAACAATACGCCATTAAAATAAATGGGTAGGGTATAAAAAATGGAAAGTCTGACGTAATCTAGCCCAAAGTTTCAGGCCCTTTAGTTAGTTCCCTCTTTAACGCTACATAGAGGCGAGAATAGTAGCATTAATAGAAGAACTACTTACAAGCAAAGTAATTAATGCCACTCCCAGGTGCACCTCAGGGAGGAGTACTATCCCCTCTTCTCTGGAACCTAAAGCAATGAATAAAGGAGCGGGTTGCAAAACGATTGCTAATGCGGATGATGTCGCCATTGCCCTCTCGGGAAAGAACCCCCAAGTACTGAAGACCTAACGCAACATGCTCGAACTCCTCTCTACAATTGGACATTTAAAAATAGTCTGAGTGTTAATGCGCAAAAGACCGAAATCGTCCTCTTCACTAAGAAATACAAAATCCGTTTCATTGTCTCTCCCAACATAAATGGACCAGCCTATCGTTCTGCAATAAGGTGAAAGTATCTTGTCCTTATTTTGGGCAAAAGACTAAGCTGGAAGCTCAATATGGCTGAAAGAGCAAAAAAGCCATCACGGCCCTTTAAATGGGCAAAAAAACAACTGGGAATAAATGGGGTCTTCAGCCCTACATGAAGCATTGGCATTTTAACAGCTGTGATTATACTAATCCTTCTATACGGCCGGCGTAACAGTATGGTGGCCCAAACTCAAGGTTTTAAGAAAGGTACAACGGCAAGCATGCATCTACATCAGTGGTGCCCTGACAACCAGTCCTACCTATACGCTCGAAATCCTATTGAACCTTACCCCTAGATATCTTTGGTAGGCAAATAGCTACCAATTGTGCAATTCGACTTAAGGCATGTGCCCAAAACCCAAAACTCTAAACGAGCAACATTTCACCTCCACAAACCTGGATTATACCTCCAATTCATACCTCCCAGAGGAAAAATTCGAAGCCCTGATTGTGAAAAGGGACCTGTGGTACGGGGGTAATATACCCTTTGGTAACGCCCATTCACATTTACACAGACGGATCCAAGATGGAAGACGGTGTAGGAAGTGGTGTGTTCTCTGAGTGTCTTAATTTAAATAAATCCCTTCGACTACCTTATCAACGCAGTGTCTTCAAAGCGGCAATAATGGCGATTAGCAAAGCCTGGTTGAAGTGGAACGTGATATCCGCCCGCGTTCGGGCTATACATAATTCGATATCGTTCGTTGTTTTGTTGGAAATGTCATGCTTTTTATCCTCGAAAAATGAAAGCATGACATTTCTCAAGGCGTCCCTGTGTCCGTACTTTGTAATGGTGCAATTGTAATAACCAGCGGCATCCGCACCCCGCTTCATGCTCTAACTAAAATAGCTATCTTTAAATAAAAACTTTGGGCTGTTGTCCAATTTATCTAGAAAAACGTTTTTTACGCATAAATTGAGAGTGTCTTGCAGTCATTATGCCCGCAAACCGTCTCGGACCCACATGTTTGTTACTAACTTTATTTTCAGTTCTTAGCATTTACTTCTTTGTTTAACAATTAGTTCTTAAAATCGGATTTTCAAAAATATAATTGAAATTTTTAATTTTTATGTCAACAACTTTCAATTTAAAGAAAATCGTTAACTCAAGAACTAATTGTAGGATCAAAATTTTGATTTTCGTTATGTGAAACTGGCTTAAAAGTTGAAGCATAGTAAAGAGAACAATTTTCAGTTTTAAGATTTACAATTCTTATTTTAAGAATTTCGGTGTAAAATGAATATTTAATTTTTAAAAATTCGAAAACGAGTTCTTTCTTCAAGAAAATATGATTGGGCCAAGAATTTTTAGTTCTCAATCCTTCAAAAATCTAAAATTCTTGGAACTACAACGTTTTTGTTTTTTGATTGGGGTGTTTTTCGGGTATCCACCAGAGGAAAAAAGAGGGCCCAAAATGGGCGTCCAAAAATGGAAAAAAGACCTCTTATGATAGCGCTACGTTGTCCGTCCGTCCGTCCGTCCAATCGCTTTATAACTTCTGAACGGTAAGTCGTAGAAAGACAAAATTTGGTTTACGGACTTTAAACTGCGGAAATAGTCAGAGAATCCAAAGAGGGCGTTTTTTTAAAGCGGTAATTAACGGTTTAATTACAGTTTGAAATTTCATGTGAAAATGGACTTAATGTTTTGAAGTGTTTTTTTCAATAAGTTTAGTAGGCAAGAACTAGAAAAACGAAACTTAGGCTTAAAAAATACTAAGCTTTAATTAAAAAATAAAACTTTTCGAAAATATTAAAACGTTTTTGAGAAATGAAGAGTCGAAAATGTATGACGTTTTTCAAAGTGGTGGAGGCCATAACTTTTGAACGGCTTATCGCTCCAAATCAATATTGAACTTTATAAAGCAAAGTTAACCAAGTACTTAGGTCAAAACATATTTTTCAAAAACAGTTCGAGTACTGCACTTTTGACGCACTTTCAAAAAAAAATCGCAAAAATGCATGCAACAAGTGGGAAAGTGCAACAGTGGGTGTGCAAAAGCTTCAATCCATCTACGACGGATTGCAAAATACCCGACCATACCAAAAAGAAAACTGCCACGCCTCCAAAAAGTGGGCGGGATATAAAAATATAACTATTGAATGCTTTATACTAGGTGGTTGCATACATTTCGGCCTATAACTCCGCCTTTTTAACTAAAAAAATCACTTGTTTTAACGCCACGCTCACAAAAGTGGGCGGAGGCACAAACAATATATACATAAAAGTAAAAAAATGCTAATATCTACAACTTTTGCCATAAAATTTTTTGTCAAATTTCATATATATTTATTGAAAAACAGTCATTTTAAGCTAAAATCCCTTAAAAAGTGGGCGTAAATAAAAAACCTGAAATTTTTTAGCTACCTTAAAGACCATTATAAGGCAATGTTACGTACCAAAAATGGATGCGCTATCGCTATTGTAACATAGCTAAAATTTGTAAAATGTATTTTTTTTAAATTAGATGAATTAAATTAATGGTCGCACATACAGGCCCGTAGTGGGCGTGTCTGTGGGCGGATTCAGCTTATTTTCAAACTTGATCTGAAGGACTGGACTTCCAACCAACCCACAAAATTTCAGCTCTCTGCCTTAAAATTTAAGGCCTAAAAGTTGTTTACATACGGACGGACGGACGGACATGGCTTAATCGTTTCTCCTATCGGTCCCATTCATATCTCTAAAAGTGCTTGGGGGTCTACGGTGATTATTTCACTGCGTTACAAACTATACATCAAACTTAATATACCCTGGGTCGGGTATAAAAGCGGCTGCATCACGCCTTGCCCAAACACGATTTTTTCTTCACTTAAATTTAGACTTAAAAGGATCTCAGCAGAAATACTATGTGAAGTACATTGTTCAACGCCTCCACTTGGAAGGCGCCTTTTCGAGTGCGTCATCTTCTATGACGCCGGTGTGGAGGCTTAAGTCGCGGATTTTCAGCCGGCATTGGTCGGCTGAGGAGCCATGAACTAAGTTCTGCCAAACCTGACTGCAGTTGTAGTGTGAGCGTATTGAAAACCGTGCCGAAGGATGCAAGGCTGGGGGGTGCCTAGGCGAAGACCTGTAGATAATATTAGCCTTACCCCAGTATGGCGGCTCTGCCGGGGCGGACCACCCTTTCCTGCCATTCTCGTCGAAACAAAATTTTGCAAGACAAGAAAAAAACAACCAAGGATGAGGGAGATGGCTATGTGCCAAAAAGACACGGACGACACTCTACCTGGGGCGATCCAAAAGAGGTACTAGCAGCCTATTTGATCGATCTATCCACTCAGAAGGAAATGTCTTCCTTAGAGTGGGCCCGGTAGACCATAGCAAAGGACATTGCCACGAGGCCTCCGCCTAAGGCAGCTCGTTCAGCTAAGGTTCCGGGTGGTAAACCCAACAAATCTGGAGGGCCGAGGTACGATGGCGCTACTAGGGCATCCCTCGGAACCAACAGAAGGCCTGTTGCCAGAAGTGGTGCTGCAATCCATGGACCCAGTGACAAACTGGGCCCAAGCGGGTTGCAGAAGAATAATACCGAAGGGCATAGGAGAGAAGCGTTTGCCTCGAAGAAAACACGATCATGACGAGATCGCCGTATATAAGTAAGTAAGTAAGTAAGTAATTTATTTAGTTCAAATATACAAATTTACATAAGTTTATATTTTAAATATTAATAAATTAAATGTGGCCTTGGTTTATAACCGTCTGCCAGAACCGTCGGATATACTGAAGGCTCTATGAAGGACGTCGGAACCGGCGCGGGCTTTTTTTGTGAAGTTCTAGGACTAAACAAATCTTTCAAAATCAATGACGACTGCAGTATTTTTCAGGCGTAGCTGGCAACCATAATCGAAGCTACCACTGAGCTAAAGAAACACAGCACCGTAAACAAGACCATCACCATATACTCTGACAGCCAAGCGGCATTTAAAGCCATGGAATCAGATGTAGTAAAGTCAAGGGCTGTGAAACAATGCAGGGAAAATCTGGACAAGTTATCATTTGGCAACACTGTATCTTTGTGCTGGGTGCCAGGTCACACGAAACGAAGAAGAATTCTTATAGATTTGAGGCTTTCTAGCCCTCAAATCTATAAGAATTCCGCATAGTTCGATAGCACGCAGGATAGAAATTGAGTCCTTGATTAGAACTAACCTACGTTGAACAGAGCTTTATACGTGCAGATACACAAGGGAGCTATATGGCCAGCGGTAAACAAAAAGAGATTAGATCACTATTTATGATCGGATTAGTCCGCAGGGATATCCGAGTACTCATTGGAATCCTCACGTGACACTGCGCTGTGGGTCTACACGCCGACCGGCTAGGCAAACCGCATAGCGATTACTGCAGAAGCTGCAGGGACGTTGAAGAAATTAAATCCGTTCGTCACCTGCTATGCGAATACCCCTAAACAGCATCATACCCTCGGCAGTTACTTCTTCAATGAGCTCGAAGATCTAAATAATGTAGATCTAAAGGACCTCCTAAGATTTGTATACAAATCCGGATGGGCGCAAGAAGGCGACACTCTGAGTATCTAACAGCGGTTTATTTTTGTTTCCGTTTTAGGTATTAAGAAGATTCCCAAATAGACACTTTGGGCCCAACTGCTGGTCTAAGTGAGCCGTGACTATTGTCACAAGGGCATCCATCGACCTGACCTAACCTAACCTATATTAATTAACGAGTCTTCGTTTGAAGACAAACGTTGAAAAATCAAAAAAAAATAATTAAGTTGGTAAGAAACCCCGTGCCAAGGTTAGTACTTACTTTTAAAAAAGAAATTTTAATACCAGCCAACTAGCAAATTGCTAGTAAAAGCAACAAAAACTAGTTGTGTTGTAAATTAATAGATTCCTGTGGATTTTTCCTTTTAAATGGTGTTGATGGTTGACGTTTTTTGAGTGTAGAAAACTTTGTCTTTAAATTAACTCAAATAACAAAAAAATTCTCTTCAACAGCTTTTCGTTTCCAGCTGTTTCGAGCGGATCAAAAACTACAAGATTATTTCCACCAAACTGTCGCATCAGCTCAAGATAAGAGTCTCATTAAGAGATTTCGCAAAAGTCCAAGACCTACAAACCAGCAACCAAAGTTCACTCATCGATTAAAAACTCACTCTTTTTTTGCGATTTGTCAAGTATTACGTCTGCAAAACTTGTTGCTTGGATTCGTCCTTATCACTTTGCATTTCTCCGGGTCCTCACCAAACGCACTCTTGTCTTATGCAAGGGTATCGACGCTAATTCTGCAGAGGTTACTGAACCTTAGCTTTGCGTTTAATACGTAGTTATTCTTGGCTCCTCTTCATCTTGTTCTTAAAGTTTAATATTCTTCTTTGCTTTAATACCGAAGGCATATGTGTATATTAACCTGACTAAGTCTCACGAAAATGGCAAACATCTAATTTGTCTTTCCTTATTTTTTAATGAAACTTTGCGTGAGAAATTGGGTTGGCATGGTTTAGTGATTTCACTTTGATTTTTCTCTCATTTTTTGCCATCTAAAAGATATTTATGTATAGGATACATATATAAGTCTGTGGGAGCCCATCAGAAAGTGTAAACATTTTAGTTTGAAACATAAAAAAAAATTTCTGTGAAAGTAGGTCACAGTTTTGTTTTTTATTTCATTTTTAATAATAGGTGTGCGATTATATAATTGTTTACGAAATGATTTTAGATTTACTTTAAACTTTGAAATAGAGAATTGCTTGTAGTACTTATTTTGTTTGTTTGGCGCAGGACAAACATTAGAAATTTTGTTGTTATCCAACATAGAAACAGTTTGATCTTGAGGAAATGGACAGTGGAAATGTGGTAAGCAAATCGGTCCATGGAAAATGTAAAGTACCGTTTTGCTTACCACATTAGCTCTGTTAAGGATATGTATTTCTGTAACATTTCTATGTTACAAGGCTGTTTCATCGACCTTAAATGTATTTAGCGCAAGAAAGAGGGGGGGGGGGGTTTATTCAGATTAGTAGATGTTTTACTTGTTTTTTTTTTAGCATTAATGTCTAAAGTTCCAAAAAATTAAACATTTTTTAATTAAAAAGCTAACCGAACGTATCGTTGCTTATATTGGGGAGCGGCCGCTATGGCAAAGCCATACAAAACTAAATTTAATATTGAAAAGTGAAAAATTACAACAATTCTACAAACATTATAATAATGGCTAGTCCTATGATCATTCCAAACGCTGCCAGGCGAACATCATCAGGAACCTTTATAACGGGTGATTTTTTAAGAGGTTGAGAACTTTCTTTAAAAAAAAAAACACAAAAAATTCGAAAAAATTAATGAAATATTTATTTGAGTCGATAGTTTGAACCTTGCAATTTAATGTTTAAAGATAATTTCATGCAAATGTTGACCGCGGCTGCGTCTCAGGTAGCCCATCCGCTGAGTCCAATTTTGACATACTCTTTCACACATATCGGCCGGTATCTCACGAATGAATGCATGGATGTTGGCTTCCAGTGCGTCAATCGAAGCGGGCTTGTCCCTATAGACATAAGCCTTGACATACCCCCACAAAAAATAATCTAATGGTGTCAAATCGCACGATCTAGGCGGCCAATTGACCGGCCCGAAACGTGAAATTAACTGTTCACCAAACTCGCCGACCATAAAATGGAAGCAGCGCGCGATGAACATTTCGAACCGAGCACGAATTTTGATATTCAAATTCAATAATTTGCAAGCGTTGTTCATTTGTAAGACGATCCATGGTTAAATTGCAAACCAAACTGAAGCTGTTTGACAGTGACACAAGGTACTAAACACACGTCAGCTGTCAAAACCAGTGTTGCCAAAACCAAACCAGCTAAAAAATCACGCTTTATTATAATGATGCTGACATTAAGTGACAACTCTTCCTACGGTTTCCCATAAGAGAACAAGTATTTGAACATTTTATTAGTCAACTAGCAAGGTGCTAGTTTAAGATATATATAAAATGCTTGTGGGACCTTTTCAAAAATTCAAAGAAATTAGGAAGGTAGTCTCCACCTCATTTGGTGTTTCACAACAGGCGTGACAGTTTGATCGCCAGTTGGGGGCCTGTCACGCCCTACCCAAAACACACCAGGTCACGGGTTTTTTACATCTTTTGATTCAATATGAATCTTCAACGTGATGGCTTCAACTGAAGTCTCGTTGAAATTTACGCTTCACATATGGTTTTCCTGGACTCTTCTTTAAGTCGAGTGTGAAATCCTTTGAAATTTGTGTTTTGGGCAGGGCGTGACAGGCGCCCAACCGACTATCAAACTGTCACGCCTTTTAAGAGAAACCAAATGGGGGGGGAGACTTCCTCCATAATTTTTTTGAATTAATGTGTTCAGCTTGATAAGCCTAAAGTGCTTGAAAGTCGTATATAACTTAACCCGGCCTGAAGACTCTAATATCTCTCCAGATTTTGTTGGAAAGACCGAGCTGCCATAATTGTCTTGCTTTTCAGTACGCAATGACAGCACATACAGGCCATTACAACAGATGATGTGGGAAAAGGGGTCGATTGTCCTCTTTGACTTAGCTTCCCTCAACATGCCTTCTTGAACTCCTAGTTTAGTGTCAGCGTTATTTGTTACTATACTAGGCTAACACCTTTTTAGGGTTGGTAACCTCGGAAGTGTATTATCCTAAAATGCTCCATCGTTTCCGTGCAGTGTTACACTCACAAACCGTTTGAGATAATCTAAAACTTTTTCATTGTTTGACTATCTAGCTTTTAGGATCTTCTCTGTACGGTTTTTCAAAGAATTTTAACATCAAAGTATTTTAATATTCATTAATGTTGTTTTGAATTTTACAATTTGCCTTAGAAAATTATTAAATATTTATTCCCTTTCCTTACTTAATTTTAGTGTCGGCGGCATATGTGTCGGGTGCAGCTGGTGCTGAATCGGGGCGCCAGCGACACGCACCTCTTTATGGACGATTTGTTGTTGAAGAAGAATTACCCGCCACACATCGAGATGTTATGCATCACGTAAGTTATCTTTTTTTGTATAATTATTGTTTAACTTGCAATAATACTGTTTTAATTGTTTGCTACTATCTAGCGATCTAGTCCGACATCATCGTCGGAAGTTCGGGCGATGCAAGCTCGAATACCAACACATTTTCGAGATCCAGCAACGGCGCCCTTACGGAAGCTGAGTGTGGATCTGATAAAGACGTATAAACACATAAATGAGGTGAGTGATAGTGGATTGATTAAAATTTTTATAGCCTTCAAAGGGTTGGGCACTTAGATTGGATTTGGCTTTTCGCTCAGCTGGAAAGACAGATAAACATAGACAGAAGTTTAAACTTTACTTTAAAGTTTAATTACTTTAATTTTGTATGCTGGAAGGGAGAAGGGTTGACTTTTGACGATATTTGACAGCTTTCTTGTAAGATTTCTATAGCATACTCTCAGGCAGAAATTAAAAGTCTAAGATAATGTGCTTTGTATGGAAAAATTGAAACTTTGAACAGCTTTAACTTTTAAACTAAATGAGACCGACAATTTTTAATAACATATTCGTAATCAGGGCACTGAAATACATACTTTATTAAGCCATTATACCGTTTAAATAAGACCTATCCTTCACTGTGTGTACACACTTGATACCACAATTAAGGAGCGTGGCCAACCTGTACAGTGTGAAATTTTGTACCGCCCGCTGTAATACATATAAAAGCATAAAAATAACAACTAAATTCCACTTGGACCTACTGTAAACTTGTTCTAAAAAAATTATATAAAAAAAAACTGAGAGAAAAGTTTTTCGCCAGCCTTTATTTTTGATTAACCAAACTTAAGAATCACCCAATATAAGAACAGTAAACAGCACTTCGAAAAAGTAGCAGTTAAAGTAACAGACTCTAAAATCAATCGAGAAATATTTTTAATAATTAGGTACATAGAATTTTACACAATCTTTGCAATAATGATGAGCTTAGCCTTTCAGAAGTACTTTGCGCATTGGTCTTTGTTGGCAGGGCTTTGTTCTCTTTTGTGGGCTTCATCTTTGTGGCCGGTTTATCAGCCCCTTTTATAGCTCGAAGCGCCTGCAACTTGGCTTCCTCTGCAACCATCCCCGTTTTCAGAAGATAAGCGAGTCTTTTCCTCGATGCACCACTAAGCCTTTTCTTGTTTTTTCCATTTTATTTGCGATTTCTTAGCTTTCACTTCCTTGTACCTGGAAGCTTGAAGTGGTGGCATGTACTTCCTTTACGCCTTTAGGTGTTTCACTATTGAAGAACTCTCCGTCCTTTTTGCTTGTGAGACTTAAAGGGCTATCTTCTCCCTTGTTTTTTCTATTTGATTAATGTTGCATCTCATGAGTACCATGAGAATATCATTCTCATTTGTCAGACCTCCGGACTAGCACCTTTACTTATAGTTACTTAAATGGTGCCTCGCCAAGCACCCCAAGTTCGCCCACTAGCCGTTTAACCCTCGGCACATGCTGTCCCACCTTGAATTTGTGGGTTTATCACAATCATGCTCCCATTTACACGCCCATTCAAACATCTCATTTACTCACTGCATGATACAGGGAGTTTTCTTCCCGCCCAATTAGAATCAGCCAGCAGAGACATGGCCGTACTGAGAAAAGGTTGTTTGTGTTTGCGCCACCGCGTGAAGGTTCCAGCTGCACTGCCAGGTTGCGGAACAGTTACGGTACGTGCTTTCCGAGGAAATGCTGCATGTTAATCCCCCTGTTCGAATGCGTGGCCGGCCGACCTCGACCTAGAGCCGGTTACGTGCTGTTCCGAAACGAATACCGGGAGCTGTCTTTCCTATCTTCTGATATTGTGGGCTTTTACAAGACACATCGACAAGTATTTTGTTTGCGTTTATTAAGTCCCATGTTACTTCGCACTAAGCCATCCGTGGTGAGTGCTTTGAATATCCTTGATTTTTAGTCTGTAGAGTAGGTACAAGTCGGAGAAGGTGCGAGAAAGCTCTTTGATAGATCTTATGTTTGGTTCGTTGATAGAAGTTTCGCAGGGATTAGTGCAAGCTTTGCTGCAACAAAACATTGTTATGACAATTTTTGTCAAAGCAATCGAAGGTGGCAATGATTTCCTATTAACGACCGCTGTTAGCAACGCCGACGCATAAATCCTTTTTCTTCAGCTTCACACTAAATAGACATTAATCACCTATTAAACGGCCATAATTAAATAAATACCTGGGGAGACGAATGTGCCTGGTTCAATGAAACAAAACCTTTCTAACAATAAGCAATAAAACAACATCGCCCATCAGCGCTCGTCAAGCATAAACCGGCTTGAGTGCATTACTCTGCTGCAGCAACAGCAGCTGCAATTTAATTGAAACGTTTCATAGCAACAAGCTGAAAAATGTTTTCGAGAACCCGAATACGTATAGCAAGAGTCTCTCCTCGGCCTCATGTTTTCATTTTTCATTCTCTGCCATAACATCTCCCCAGCTTACACAGCCAGAGCTCTCCCCGATGGACTTCACTCTCTCCCTTCTAAAAGGATTTTTTTCACAAGCTCCTGATGCTGGCTGCTGCTTCTTTGCACTGCTCCAGCTCCACTGATAAGTGCGACAGCCGGTAATGTCGGCGAAGGGATGAAAATTCATTATTCGTTCTTTCTGTTTCTTTTTTTCTTTTACATATAATCCCCCTTCTCTTCTATACTTCCTTCCATGGAGAGGGTAGTTGGTTTGGTAAAGTCCAGAGGAAGGATCTATGGCAGCCAAAGTGAAATCAGATGAAGGATTTGTAGAGAAGCATATACAAAAAGTAGGAAAAAAAATTGGAAAAATAAACTTTTGGATCGACATAAACTGGAAGGGCGGCAGCAAACAAGACTAGGGAGACTATTTCCACACAAACACACAAGGCCACCGCCCTGCACAGAAAATCCAGAATACGAATCCAGTGTTCATTTTATAAGCTGCCAACAAGTAATTTTGCGGAAGGGGACCCTACTGTCTGCCGGTGAATGAATGTAATCATAGGCATGTCGGTGCATAGGAAAGGGTGTCGTCCTTGCGCGCTGTCTTTCGGTAGCGGGTTCCTTACGATAGTGAGCTGTCGCGCCCCCTGCGTTTAGTCATTTTGTGTGGCAAGGTCCGGGATAATAATGGATTTTTTTTTTGTGTTCATGTTTGACAAATTCAAGGCTATATGGTTTGAAATGTAACCAATGACAGATTTTTTTTTTCAGCTAAGGAGTAAGAAATTTCCACTTGGAAATCACGGATTTCACTTTCAAGAAAAAAGTGTCCTCAATGCAAGGAAAAAATAAATTTTTTTAGAAAAGGCAGGGGTGGCTGGACCTGAAGAGTGTACTTGAAGACGTTATCCTAACCACATCGTTGGAAATTGTGTAAAAAATATATTTGTGTTCTGTAGAACATATAATGTATTGAAAAACAGGTATTTTGAAGTCAGATATCTCTGAAACCAGACGCTGGACCAGAAGGCAATGACAACGTTGCAACAAAAACTGCAATCCTTCCTAATAAGAAGAAGTTGTGGTCTCGGTTTCAACTCTTCGCAATCGGAACTGATTTTTCGAGTTCAAGAAGTTCATGATACTGTTATTTACAATTTTAAAATTAAACCCCTTTCGCGCGAAGTTTCAGGGTTAGTTCGAGACAAAAAAAAATGAAATCTCGACGTAGCGGAAGCAATGAATCATTTCATCTAAAGAACGACATTAAAAATTTGTGGCTTAAAACCTGGGATAGTGCACTGGGATGTTAATTGTCATGAGTACTTACATATTGCGAACTGGAAAGATGAAGGGCTAAAAAACAGAAAGTGGTTTACTCGAAACTAACGTTGGTTCAAAGAACGACTTGTAAAGACATCGCAGCGTGCACCCCTGCGGGAGCATTAAAAACCTTCCTGCACCTTACACCAGCTTGACGCCTGCATTACAAAAAAGAGCATAAGTTTCGGACACAACACGGCCCTGACGGAGCTGTAGCCGGCCTATTCAATTCTAATGGATGAAATTTCCTGTGGTCGTTAGAGTTTCGCCGGTTGCTATTTTCACAGAAGGTTCAAAAACAGGGCTAGGTACAGGTTTGGGTAACTTTTCTGTGGATTGTCTTCAATCATTGTCTTCCAATCCCAGGTTCTGTTCTTCATCGATAGCCAGACAACGCCGACTGTCGCTGAGACTCAGTCAACACCAGGATAAGTTGAGAATGAACAAGCGGATGAAATTGAACATAACATGCTTACCGAGCTCACAGACCTGCCGACCTGTGGAGTTATCTCTGCCTGGTTCGCACTAGTCTGCCATCATCTGCGCCCCGGCCGACGCACTCTGGTTGCAGTTGTGCAGACTAACTGCTCTAGGAATGTCTTGGCCCTTAAAACTTAGGTTCGTCTCTATGGAAGTTTCGAACCTGGGAGCTAGGATACTAAGACTTCTTGGCTAGAGTGTTGTTATCCATCCGCTCGATGTGACCGAGCTCGAAGTCCTCGTGTTTTGGCTTTTTGACCTTTCGGTGTTATATAACTTCTCCATTCGCCTTCCTCCTACATAAAACCATATTTTCGCCCGCCTAAGAATTTTTCTTTCCAAAGAGACAAGTATAATTTCTCTGCTTATACTCTAGTATCCGGCGCTAGTATAAATAAGAACTGGCAAAATAAAGATTTTGTAGAGCTCACTTCGTGAAAGAAGCTTTGAACCCATTTATTTTGCCAAACAGCAGCGGTTCCCTTTGGCTATTCTTCAACAAATCTCCACTTAGGTTCCGTTTGTGAAGTTGTTTTTGACTGCAAGGTATTATAATTATTAAAAAGTTGGGTTTTGCACTGCGACCTGTTGGTCTATCGTGCCCCTTCTTAGCCTTGGAGAGGTTAGTAGGGGCAAAATAGATTAGTGGGGGCACAATAAATTATTACTTAATTATATCGAGGGTATGTGCTCATGTTTGGCCTTGTCTAAAAGAACTCATTCTAATAGCATCTTCTCTAGTCCAGTTTCACGTAGGAATCTGAGAATGAGCAGCGGGTCCAAGGTGGGTATCTCTCTATCTGGTATTTGCACAGACATTTCATTCTATTGTAATTCAGAGCCCCACAGGATTGCAAAATGTGTTCCGGAGTTTGACTAGCCTCATCGCAAAATTTGCAATAGGGTCCCTCCGTTACACAAATTTTCCTTAAGTGTTCCCTGAGTTTACAATGCCCCGTTAGGAATCATGTAAGGATACGTAAGTTATTTTTACTAGGGCCGATGTATGCCTTTAACCTGGTTGTAGTTTCCTAGAAGCTTCTTAGCTTGACTCAAGGCACTCGCCTGTTATGAAAACGAGACTTGTTCTGGAAACATGCATGGCCATACAAAATCTAGTTAAGATCAGTATAATCATCCTTCAAGAACTTTTGTTTTCGGAGCGTCTCGAAAAAAAGCCTCGATCGAATCAAATTGAACAAAGTCTGACTACATTCACATGCTTTATTGCTCCACAAAATCCTTCCTTAGCTTCTCCCCAAGAGGTCTGATAGCCTGGTCAACATAGGCAGGCCAGGGCTAAAATAAAAATCCTGACTGGAATTTTCAGTGGCAACATCTTCATAGAATTTGCTTCCCACCGGCCCCTAAATGCAGACTTTGTCCAAAGAGCAATGAATCCTCTCTTCACATAGTCATGAATTGCCCGGACCCTCTTCCTCTTTGGAAGAATATCCTCGACAAAGAAATTATTCCATCGGCAAACCTATCCCATATCCCTCCAGAGGAGCTCCTTGTCTTTGTAAATGCCTCTGGGGTGATAGATGGTCTAAGCTCTCATGAAGGTAGTCACAATAGAGGCCGTAGTGCCATAGCCCTAAAAAGCTCGTTTAACTATAATTTTTACATCACTTGCGACCAGTTTTCAGTGCTCTTATTTAAGCCTAATCCACAGAAACAATTATTTTTGCAGTGAATTCAACTTTTAACTCACCAAAATTGGAAATAAAGTCAAAAATCTTGCATAAAAAACCTCGTTCTGAGTAACTCACAAGTAACTCTCCGAACTCTCGAGAGTGGCCTGAGAGCTACTCAAAGTAGTTTTACCCGTAAGTTGACACGAGCCTTAAGGGAACCCATTCAAATATACTCTATCCGATAACTGAAGCTTGAGGACATCCCCACTCCTGCCTGCGCAGACATTGAATGTTGACCCAAGGCGAGAAGCGCCAGTCCTTGGTTTCCCAACCTCCACTTTTCAGCTCTCCGTGAGCAACAAAACGCCCCGTGGTTTACATAAAGTTCTTATGCATTTGTCATGCAGCAAAGTAGGGTTTTAAGCTCATGAGCTGGAAATGTGGCTTTAATGCCAAAGATGAAAATACAAGGAGCAACTAGAAAAGACCTCTGAACAACATTTTTTTTTTGCTTGGAGCTAGAAGTGTGTCAGTCGTGATTGATTCGATCCTTTCAACCGATCCGTTTCTCTGAAAGTATTGGTGATCGCAATCCCGGTTGGGTAAACCAATCGTTCTCAATATCATTCATTTTTTCCTTTAAATCGAACGAAACGAAAGAAAAAGTCAAACCGATCGTTCCCATTCCCGTCATATCAAACCTTTTTTTCTTTCAAATGAACGAAACAAGTGAACTCGGTACAAACCAATATTTTTCTTTCCCCATTACTTTTGGTCGAATGAACGAAACAAAAGGGAAGGGGTCAATTCTGGGGCCATTTCTGTATTCATTCAATTTGCTACTATCCCTCAACGCATACAAAGTAGCAGTGTAGTAGTGCCTGTGCCCGCTGCTAATCCAATCCGGATTAAACGGAGGGACGGTGATTGATCGATGACTGAAAAAAAGAACGAAAGCGGCAGGAACGATGAAGTTGGTTAAAAACAGAACGAATGAATGGTTTACTGGAAAGATCGGGTCCTTTTTCAAATCAATCCTGGATGATTGGTTTTGAGAAAATGAACACAGCTCTACTTTAGGCAACTGTGACAACTCTATGCTGATGTTTAGTCCAAGATTGGACTTAATTTTTTAGCAATTTCGAAAAAAAAATTTTTTGGCTTACCGGACGATCCTGCAAACTTCACCTACCGCGGGTACTGCTTTAACCAATTAAGCTATCGGAAGCCAGTTTATTTTCTGTCCAAATTCAACCGGATGTACCTTTTTGTAATCTACCGACCGTTCATAACATAGTATCAAAGTATCATTAGGGTATTCCTTAAAGTCCAATTACATGACACTCACCCCAAGCATGTTAAATAAAAACTCGTTCGACCTCTTTGGTGTAAACAGTATTCCCGTCTCTAGGTTCTGTAAATGACATGGCTTTGCCGTTTTTTTTTTTGTGAGAATCTTATTATTTTGTCCTCGATTGAATTTGGCCGACCTCTCCCTAAACTCTATGATGGGTAATTGAGTAGGGTGATGGCAGCAAGATGCTGTGGAATGAATAGGCAGACAACAGTTTTGTCGACACCGACAGTCTGTTCTTTTTTCCATTTTTTTTTCCTCTATACTTGTTCACGGTTAGTGAGTGCGCATTAGTGTCTGCCAGTTTCAGTTTCCACAGTTTCCGCCTCTTTTTCACCCACTTTAGATGTACTTGCATCAGCCTGTCTGGCGGCCCCAATATTTTGCAATTATTCTCCATTAAGAGATATGTTGTAAGGAAAGAAAAGAATCTACTAGTTTTGCCTGTCTTTTTGGCCTGGCATTACTTCTTCCGTTGTGAACTTCTATTCTTATTGTTATATGCTCTTCAACGTGATCTTCTTGTGGATTTTTCCGCTGTTGCTGCTCCTTTGTTGTGTGCTGCATTTGTCTGACATCGATTTGCGGTGAGCTGGGTGTCTCCTCAGGAATTTTCATTATTTTTTATTGTAAGTATTCTTACAGTGGGTGACGCAAAGTTGTTGTCACATGTCACAGTTCACTGTGAAGGAGTTAAAAGGAAAAATAAATGTCATTATGCAAAAGCATGAATGATGATTCCTCAAGTTCTGAACTCACTTGTGAGGTAAATACTAAACAGATTTCAAACAAACTATGTAAAAGATAGTTTTAGCACAATCTTAAAGTTGTGTATACCTTTGGAATTGAAAAGATTGTTATGATGCTGATAACGGGGAGTGGCAGCCATATTCCAAACATTGCTAACTCTGCAGAATTTGTTTGCCTCAATAGTTGCTTTAATTTGAAACTATTCACGTACAAATTATTAGGCATGATTCTTAATCGATTTAAGAAAAAATGCTGGTAAAGAAATCTTATGAAAAACATATTGGTGTGCTCTAAATAGTGTCCTTATTCCAGCCAGCTTAACCTTTGTTCAAACTCAGGCACAGGTATTGGGTAGGTGGGTTAACGAATGCATGCCTTTTAGGCTTACTTAGAACAAGGAGACCTTAGGAAAGACCGAGCAATCCGGATTTGTAGACAAATCTTTGAACCCTAGCATCTTTGCCTAATGCTTTATGCGCGGGTAATTACATTCATAGCTGGGGGATAACAGTTTCAATTTTTAAACTTTGTAGCTTTTGCGATAGTCCATTTGCACAAAAACTCGGCTATCCTTGCGCGCCACTGCAATTGTAGATTGTCAACTAATTTTACCACTGGCCATAACTCTCAGTGTGTCTGCAAGTTTACAGTTGTTGAACGTATGTCGAACGTATTTTAGTCTTACTTAGTTTCTCAGTTTCTGTGGAGTCTCAGTTGGAGTGCAATCGGTCTCAACGGGATTTTTTAGGGCATAAATCTTTGACCCAGACCCTCCAAGTTTTTACTCATTTCCCGGAAAATCAGTTAGACCTGGAAACCACCACAGATTTACGGCTTAGTTCGGGAGCCATTTACTCATTACGTCTCAATCCATGACCTTGTCCGCTTGGGAGTCAGACTTAATATTGATAGTCTAGTATTTTAATCTATGCCCCTTGAAATGTTGCACTCGCTTGCTTTAAAGCCTAGTAGATTTTCTTAATCCAGAAGCTTTACATTAGAAGATTCTTGCGCCTGCTCCAACGTCTGTTTGAAAACCGCCAACTCATGCAACCGCCAAACCTGCAACTCATGTCTTTCTATCTCAATAGCTCCGCAAAGCTAATGTCGATAGTATGTATTCCGTGACTAGTGTGGATATCAATTGAAAAACAGCGTTAATAAGGGCTAGAAGATCACAATATTGATTACCTTGATCAGATGGCCATTTAATTTGTGCAGTATATGTCTAAACCTAAAGGTGTGAGATTGAGTTGTAGGTCGCATCCCCCAATGTTGCGGCATTGGTCTTTAGAAACACTGTTATGCCAATGCAAGCCGTCTTTTGGATTTTTGTGAGGTTGGAGAAATGATAAACCTCCTCTCTGTAAACTTCCAACATGCAACCGCGACGTATGCCAAGATGAATGTGCGGCTTGAGTTCTTAAATGCAGCCGAATGTCCTGCGGCAAGCAAACAGCGGCTCATAATGCTGCCTTTTCAAAATGCTGCTTTATGATGATCTTCTATTGTCTACCTCCAGTTGAGTGTGTTGTCCTGCAACAATCAGGTGTGGAACTGATTTGCAAATAATTTTCAAACCAATTTATTCCATTCTTGTAGTGCTAAAGGTTAAAATTATCTTTTTCCTGATTAATCTACTCCCAGTCCTCGACCCACAACCCAGTTATCGCCAATTAGGTGTTAAGCATAGCTGAGTCGAAGAAAATTTGCTTGAAATCAGGATTCCACCATCGTCTGCGTATGTACATTCGTTGAAGTCTTCCTTCTCCACAGCCTTTTAAAGTTAATCAATAACCAGGACCCATATGAACAGGAAATGAGCAACGCCTTGTGCTGCATCTCCACTGCCCTTACGTCTGGTACATATTCTACCTAGGTTACTTTTGATCCTTAGAGTGCCTAGCATCAGTCCAAACCAGTCGTAGAGACTAATAATGCTAACCAGATGACCACTACCAAATCTGCTCAATATCGCGAATGCCTCCATGTTGTTCAACGCTCAGTCGCGTCTGTGTCTAAAATCGCACGCAAAGTAGACTTCTTATGTTCTCAATGTTGTTTTCACCACATCGGTGCTACGCTGTGCAGTGCAGTGTGAAAAAATCTGCTTTTCATGCACGTGAGCTGTGATTTTAATAAGTAGTTTTCGCCTATCACTTCCCTGACATACGTGTCGGCAAGCCGTGCGTTTTGTCTGGCTGGAGTATAAACGAAGCCATGCTTATCTGTGCATAGTCTATTGCTATGGCGTGGCTAGCCTTCCCTGGCTTCGGGATGAATATCTTTCGGACTTCTCTTCGAGCTATCGGCACATTACACTGCCCTTTGCATGGAAAAATGATTTCCCCGGTTTTTTGGAGCATCATTGGTCGAATATTATCCGTCCCTCCTGCTTTGAAAGGAGCAAGGAAATTTATAGGCCATGCCAGACCAAACTTTTTGTTGTGAGAGGTCAGGCTTTTCGGAGCTGCGAGTGCCAGTTAGTTTTTTGAAGACGTCGATATTGACTTTCCTCATCCATTCAATTAGCCCTTCTTTTTATTAAGAGCATGAGATCTTGATGAGCCCGAAATCTTAACCAGCCCATTTTCTGGGTAGCTACCTCCATTTGAAACGTATTTACAGGTGCTTCCATAGGCTTTAGTGATGTGTTCGATGTTATAGCAGAGCAGAGGGAGACAAAGTCGCAGACTATCCCAAAGTCCCAGCCTTTGATTTTCCGATGCGTCTTTGCTTTGTGACCTTTTTTGTACCCATATTTGGCTTTGATTTAGTCCTATTTGTCACCGCTTCTACATGAATTTCTACATACATAAATGCAAACGCATAAGTGGCTCTCTCTGGGCTCTGCTATTTGTGTTTATATCGTAGCCCCAAAAGCTGCTGTATGATACCACTCTTGACGGCACATCAAAAGACTTGACGGCATTGCATCTTAATCCTTACGTCAAACCCCTTTACGGCACTGAATAGTTCGCCACTCTTAATGGCTGTCCTATGTACTTACTTGTTTATAAGTCCCCCGAACCATGAAGGGTGTCTAACTGGCTCAAAGTAGTCACTTTTCTAAGGTTTCAGGCTTTCATGTAGTATGCCAGAAAGGATATTGTTCAATATCTAGCAGACTATCCTTTTATATAGTTGGCACAGTAAAGACCATCTTATTTCTTGTAGACATGTTAAACAAGTTTAGGCTCCAATTCTTAGCATATTTTCTTTTGGCCAAACGTTTGAGATAAGTTTGTTTGCCCTAGACCAGATCTAAAAACTCTCACTCGCCATCATGGCCAACAGCCTTTTCGACTTGTATATACCTTTCATGACTGTAATAAAATTATTTCGATTTATTCTACTTGTCAGAAGTACATACGATAATCCGAGGAAGCCTCTGTGTCGAACTGCATGAGTTTAAAAACTCAGTAGTCGATGATTTGGTTTGTGATGGTTGGAGGGTCCGTCAAAAGACTTAACGAAGGATAAAAAGTAAAATAGTCTTGTCAGGAAGAGCGTCGTTTATATTCTAATTTTGGCTGCAGGACGTTTCTGAAGGTTGGAAGGAAATAAAATGGCAGTAGGTTTTTATTAATTTTTCCCACTATAACAAGTTCTGTGTTTTATTTATATTTCGATTATAATTATGGTTCTAGTGATGGACGATAGACCTCCGGTTTATCAGTTAAAATACAGCCTCTATGTAAAAGAACCTATCTCTAGGAAAATGGAGCACCACCGGCTCAGTTGGTGTTGCCATGTTCAAAGGAGGGATCCTACGAACCCTATCAAAAATACAATGTCAATCAACATTCCATTGAAATCGCGAAAGAAAAGAAGGCCTGAACATTCATGGATCACACAAATGCAACGACAACAGCATTTATTTGGCCCGAGCGACGAAGAGATCCAAAACCAGGTGGCCTGCCGGGTATATTCCGAGGTAAAATCGGCGGATCATAAAGCCCCAACCATAATATACTTAAGAGGGATTAACCTAATGTCAAATTACATCGAAAATCCCACTCAAGTTCTGTCAAATGCTTATGGTGCCCATAGTAGACTTCAGCAAACGTTTCGGGAATCGTATGAAATTTGTGTGTATCTAACCAGCTGTCGAATTTCCGTGCTGAACTTCTCACTTGAGTGGGACTAAATTTAAGAGAGCAAAAGTAAACGAAGACCTAACGAAACCGAGCAAACGGCTATTATGGTTGTGGCATATACGAATCGCGTGTAATGGGAAATTTCGGAAAGCCTACTTAAGCCCGTCTAAGTCTATTATGGTTAGGCCTTAAGGAATGCAGTACAGTGATCCATCACTTCAGATCATAACCTCGCGCCTAAAAGAAAAGAAAGAAAATCCTACCTGTCAGCGGAGTGTTGTTGTTCGTCGCCGCTTTCAGTCTTTGCACAAAAGATTTAGCGATGCTTTCTGCATCCATTATGATTGTATCTTGCACCCTAAATTGCAAACTGTCCTTACTTTTGGATCAGGCTGGGTACTTATAAAAATTGGCCTGATGCTTAGCAAAATATCGTTATTCGTTGCAATAAAAAGTGAGTCGACCGTGCTGGTACGCGATCGCATATCATATCGAGCAGCTTTATCTTCTATAAAAACCAAAGCTACACCCGCTTCATGACCCAGGAGGAGTCAGGTGAAAGGTGTTCTGAGATGTTAGCCTCCTATTTTTTTTATTTCAAAGTTGCAGCCATCTTTCTTTTGTCCTCGACTTGAAACCAAACTAGTGACTTCGCTCATCATCAAGTGTTATGCAGGTGTATTATAGTAAGAAAAATATCTCCTGCAAAAATTGTAAACCATCCATGAAACGTTGGGAGAAACGAAAAAAATTAGTTGTTCTTTTTTGGACATCAAATAACGACCTTAGTTGCCCATCTTGACTTTTAGAAACATGTAAGTCGCCTTTAACAAACTTTTCGAAAAAGTTTTATAAGTTGTTGGATTTATTAATTGTCCTAGTAGAGCCGCGAAAATCTGCATTTTTTTTCTTTGTAAATGCGCTAAAATTGATGGTTTAGTAAAGTCTACCAGTGATTTTCCAAAGAAATAAGAAAAAAATTAACACATCGCAAAAAATATCCAAATTTTTACAAAGCCGTGCCAATAAATTGCATTTCAACATTTTAAATATTTCTAACTTACTCATCAATAGATTTATAGAGATTTTTTTGTATTAAAAAATCGAGAAACTTCGAAGAAAAAACCAAACAAACATCCTATCAGCATCTTTCTCACATTGGCAAATTCCTGGCACGTCTTTTTCGACATTTATTACATTCCAAACGCTTTTCGATCCCTTCGCTACGTAACATTTCCCTCGTATCCCCGCACTCGACAACAAGTTTTCGCTTCACATTAATATTCCATTCAAAACTAGACAAAAAGGGGAGGAAAAAATATAGTTTAATACGGAGCAAAGGACTTTCTTCGTACCTTGAAACAAAGGCGACAAAAATGAAAAGAAAAATAAACCCACACACCGCACACGGCTAGTAATTATTGTATAAAAATTGAATTACTGAAATAAAAAGACAATTACACGCGAACCAAGGCCATGTCATTGACGCCTCGTGTTATTTTTTTTCTGTCCTGAACCTAAAAGGACTATGAAGGACGTAATGGAATAGTTTTTATTGAAGTTCTCTTAGAGCACAGAACACAATGGAATCTTTTGGTTGTTGCTATGCACCAGCGGGTTTGTTGGCCTAACAATTTTTCGGGGGATGCCAAGAGGAGAAATTCTTTCTACTTGGTTTATCATTTACTTTTCTCCATTCCTGTATAAGATAAGGATTGTTCATTCCTTTTTTTTTCAAGTCGGTCTTGGGATGGTATTTTTGGAATGCGGCTTTGGAGGAGGAAATAGGAACACTTTCGTCAAAAGTTATTCGTACATGAGTTTGTATTCCATCTCCGGTTTATTGAAAATTATGAATAAAGAAAGTTGACACATTATAAGGCATTCAAAACTAATATCGTTATATAACATCAGGCATTGTGACAAATAGAGCTAATATTGTTGGAAAAATTTTATGTAGATTTGAATGATTTTGCTTATATTGTAGGCAAAAAGAAACGGAAAGGAATATGAGACACATATATACTTTTGATTTTAAATAGAGTTGGGAAATTAAAGCGGTAACCTCTTTGTTTTCAAGAGTTTGAAAACCAGCTATAGGTTCTTAGATACTTTTTTTATTTCTTTAAATGCAGGTCGCTGGTTCTGAATGGCACTTCGGGCCTTTCTGATTTAAAAACTCGTTTAAATCTCATTTCCTTGCTATGTTGACAACACTTTCCACTCAAGAAATAATTTAAGAAATTGTGGCCTGTCTTATATTTATAAATCTTACATTATACAATCGCGACGGTTACCTCCAGCCTGCATAACCCTCTTTGGGTAAGTCCCCAACCAATCAACCATTAATTTGTGACCTTTGGCTCAGGTTTACACCGTCACTGGTTGCGTCGACCCCTCTCACCCGAACGGCTGAGAGTTTGGAAAGTTTTAAACAACTTCTCATTACCACGTGCATATCGTAACGCTTAAATGAACTCAAGTGTTGAAAATCTTAGCAAAGTGCTTCTTTCTTTCAATCAGGCGCAAATAATGAACGAAGGTTCTTTCACTTTTCACCAGACATTCGTTAATGCAATCGCATTTTTCACTCATGGTTTGCAAAACAGGGTATTTTAGAAGGTCCAGAACTTCGCTCTATAGACAAAGAAGTCTCATTAAATCAATTCGCAAAGCATTATGCTGTCAGAACCGGGTGAGGCTGTGCTCGGTGCCAGGATACTGCGGTATAACAGTAAATAAACAAGGGTATGAACTTGTAGTGGACGGCTGCTAGTAAGGCTGCTAACCTAACGAGTTGCACGAGGTTTCAGGTTCGAATCTTGACCGGTGCTATAAAGTTTTTTCACTGTTCCACCTCTACGAGGGCCTGAGAAGTACCCTCCGAGAATATCACGAGTCATGAGAGACCTCTGCAGTCGCCGCGCCGTTCGGAAACGACAACAAAATTTAAATGCAGGCACAGTTATGGGAACTTCACAAGAACGGCCAAACTAGTGATCAAGTCTTGCTCGACTCGTGGTATCCAAGGCTGTATGGACACTTATTGATTGCAAAAGATTTTAAATTTCATTAAGTTAAGCATGGACAAGCTTACCAAATAAGTCCGAATCTTGGTGGGAGACTTAGATTAATACCTACAGCTTCAGATTTTTGCAGCTTCTGCGAAGGAAATTTTAAGGGGATTTCTTTTCGAAACCCTAGAGGAAATAGAGATAGCACAGTCTTAATTGCTTCAACAGGAAGATTGTTTGGAGTTTTTGTCTGTTGAATTTAACTTCTGCTGTTTAAAAAAATCTCTAGCGAACTGAGTTCCCTAAATGCTGTTATATTCTAATCTAATACATACAATCAAGCTTTAATAAGTAAAGCATTTTCTAATCGATTCGTGATTTGCAAATAATGCGCGAAAAAACTTAACCCATGCGGCGTGTAATGTCAATAAAATATTACGCATACGCCCCCGTTATATTTTTTTATTCTATCCCGGGTTTGACATCGGCCTTTCGCCATGTGCTTTTTTATACCCGACCGAAGGTATATTAATTTTAATGCATAACACAGTGAAATAATCACCGTAGACCCCTAAGATTTTTTAGAGATATGATCGAGACCGACAGTTGAGTCCGTCTGTCCGTATGTGTGAAGTTTTTAGGTCTTTAAAATTGAGCTAGGATGCCCAAACTTGGAGTATATCTTAGTTCTTGTACAGACAAAGTGTGAAAAGTAGTTAAATCCGCCAACGACCACGCCCGCTTCTGGCTTAAATGTAAGGCAACCTCTATTTCAAATTTTCTTTCAAAATGCCTTTTGGTCAAGTTAGACAAGGCTTAGGAACTCAAATTTTGGTATAGAGCAATAATGACCCATAACCTCTAAGAGGGCAGAAATTTGACCGCCCACAATATCGACCATGCCTACTTTTACCATGTTAGACCTTTAAAAACCCTATTTCTAGGAAAGTTTACTCCAAATTGAAAAAAAAATTTTAAGACAAATATTCAAGTTATTACTATTTGCTAGGTTTCCTCCATAAAAAGTTTTAAACTCCGCCCACTTTTAAGGGACGTGTTTAGGAAACGGGTTTTTCTGCAATAATTTTCGGTTTCAACACATTGTCATGATTCAAACGAAATTACAATTAATTGATTTTAATTTTTAGCCCAGACCCGCTTTCGGGGGCGTGGCCTATACAAATAATAAATGAATTCGGGACAAAAAAATTTAAGATTTGCTGTTACACGGTACATAGGGTCAGGTATATAGAAGTTTGTCACAGACGAGCTCTTGCACTTACTCACTTGTTCCTTTTTTAGGTCAATGTTCTATTGAATATATAGCAATATGGATGAAGCGTTTCCGAAGAGTTTGGCAGATCCATTGTGGTTGGGTGATTGTGTCTATAAGCTTCTCAACCGTCCTCAGATGAAACTTGATTGGAAAATAAATCCTAAGATATTGCGTGCGTATATAGTAAGCTGCTATTACAATATTTTTTGAGTCGAAGAAGGTATTGGAGTTTCTTCCATTGGTGGAGGGTTTTGATATCAAAGCTTAAGTTTGAACGATTGACTTATATAAAGTATGTCTCCACCGGCCATAAAACAGCGCTTAGCGGGTGATGATAAAAAATAAATCCCGAAGTGGCTCCACCGAACGAAAAAAGGATTAATTTGACATGAGCACTCTTTTTCCGTCAATTTAGCTCTCAAAAGAGAGTAACGATGACAATCCTAATAGAAATCGTATTTGTGACATATCTGTCATACGTGTACAGTTTTAGTTTCATTTTTCGATTTTCAAACTGTTACAAAGGTTTGCGAAAAGGGTAAAATGTGCCATAAGAAAGGTATGTAAATTGGGTGAATAATATTTATGAGGGGATTTATTTTTAATCTCTTGCCGAGGGGATTTTAATTTGTATGGTATATCTCGATATTTAAGGGAGAATAGTTGGGGATCTATGTTAATCGCGGATTAGTGTCCAGTGAAGATATTATATTAAGTCCGGTGAAGTATTAGGCCCTAGTTTAGGTGCATGCACCAGTGCGAAAGTTAAACAAAGTTGATGCTGCCCTGGATAGAGAGGCAAGTTTTTTTTTTTTTATGGGTGACATCAATGCTCATGTAGGTATGGATCACAGTTTGTACTTAGAAGAGTGCGGTTGAGAGGCATGGTAACCCGGATCAAAACAGCAAAATAGGGCAGTTGTTGGACTTGTGCTTATGGTTCAAGACATTCAAAAAACGGTATCGACACAATTAAAATGTTTTCAACGGCTGCCATTGCCTCTGAAAATAAATTTTGTGAAGTGAAGCGACTTGGGTTAGCGGCTGATTGTGAAAAGAAAAGAGAAGAACTGGCAGATTAAGACCACCTGAATATCTAGAAGCCATCAAGAGTGTCTAGGAGTGTGTGGGATTGATGTAGGAAGTCAACTTCTTGACCCCGGGACACTGAGGCGCGAAGAACTTGAAATCCGACAGTCAGCACCGCCGCTGAACCGCCAATGTCTAAGAAAAAGTTCGGCGAGAGGTTGAGCACGATTACAGACTTGCAAATAAGACGTTTCTTGCAGTAAGCTCGCGACGCAATCATGGGGCTATGATATTCGTCCCGGATATTTTTCATACCTGGTGCAAGGGATTAAATCCAATGAAGGTAGACATCTTTAAATTGAGATGAAGTAACTGTCGCGATTGAATGGCTTAAAGTTGGCTAGCCTGATGCAGTCAAAGTCGGCCAGAAATGCTCCTGGTAATCGGTGATTAAGGTGTTTAATGTCTAACACGTGTCATTTAGGTATCCCTGGTATAGCGATTGGCAAACAGGAGTAATAGTGCCCATTTTCGACAAGGAAACAAAATTTAGATTGCTCTTGTTCTTCTTTATGGGGGTATATCGTTAGTCATTCAGAAAAAGTATTCGCGAAAGTGTTGGAAACGTGTTTCAGAGCTGTAATTAAGCCATTGTTACTGGAAGAGCAGAGCGACTTTGATCGATGCAGTAGCATAACTGACCACCTATTAACGGGAGCGGGTTATAATTATACTTTTTAATAACTGTTTTCAAAATTCCGTTCTGCTTTCAAAACTCTTCTTTTCATAACTTCCACAAACTTTTGACTTTTTTTAAGGAAAGCAAAGGTAAAAAAGAAGCATATAAGGGGTTACAGCCCCCCCCCCCCCCCCCCCCCCCCCCGCCCTCTCTTTGGTCACCTCTACTTTTTATAGAATGTTTCGAAATGGCTGGCATAAGGATGATTAGGACGATAAATTCTCTGATGCTTTAAGACACGTTGCTCGCGTGCCCCCTGACGGACTTGCTGAACAGGTCATGCTAGCCCAGATAAGAGCGGAGATAATGCCTCCTTCCACTCTTTATTAATACAGACGGGACCGAAATTGACACCCTTAGGATTTTTTCTCGTTTTTTTTATGATTTTCTTCGTTTCGCTTCGAGAGTCTACACCCTTAAACTGACAAAGTTCATGGGTTCTGCACAGTAAAGCTGGACTGTGCTAATAAGAGTCTTATAAATGGACACCTAAGGTACCCGAGAAATTTCTTTCTTGCACAATAATCTCAAGAAGATATATAAGTTTCTTAAGAAACCTCATAAGCTAAGGGAGTTTACGAGAGTTGTTTCTTTTGATCTCAGCTCTATAGTCTGAATTTAAATCTAAATCGAAGCTTAGATGGACAAGTTCCCAAACCACCATAAAGTTATAGCCGTCGTCGCTGTCGTTGACTGTCTCTTTTTGATGACAGAATATACTTTGTTTTGCCTTCAATACTGCTATTGACATATAAAGTCGCTTCCATCTTAATATTTTTGCCGACACCACTCAATGTTGTCTAAGAATGCGAGTAAACGCGGAAACGGAATACCCCTTCTGACCACCTGAAATGAGCTGTGGATGCTCTCTTTGATGCTGTTGGTTTGCTTTTATTTGACTTTTAAATACTTGCTCTCTTTTCGGAAACCGTAGGGAGAGTTGTCTTTTAATGCTAGAATCAATATATCAACCTGTCGATGAACATTTGGCAGTGATTGAAATAATCATAGTTCCAGCTCTTATTTTAGTTTTTGTAGAATTGTAAATTGTTGTAATTTCTTATTTTACAATAAATTTAGCCTTTTTTAAATGACGAATCTTTTTGTAGACCTGCGAACAAATGTCTTACACTTGTATTCGATAAACCCATTCGCAAATACGATATAAATTCGACTTCACTTCTTAACATTCAACATTTCTGCCATCCCGATTGATAAGGCTGCACTAGCAAGGGCAACGTTCTGGCTCTTGTTGACAGCGACAATATGAGGGAGTGGGAAAAATCGATGAACAAGTACAAATACAGGCAAATAGCATATCTGTAACCGCGCGTCGTCGTTCCCTTCGTCTGTATGTGTGTACATACAAGAGTATGCCACCAAAGAATCAACAGTAAAAAAGGATGAAAGGATACTACACCGCCGCGTTATAAGCATCCGACTGACAGTCCCAGCAATGGCCGCATAGAATTATATAAATGAAGGGGGTGGTGGGAGAAAAACAGAGAATGTGATGGGAAGGAAAAATAAAAGAAAAACGCCAAAGTACAGGGATGTGCAAAATAAATTTATGAATGAAAAACAGAACTTTACGAATTAAAAAAAAGGGGAGACATGTTCAGAATAGGCCACTTGTAAGTTTCTTTTATTTTGCAGCGATATAGGCAGATGTAAAGTGATAAGATTGAAACAAATGCTCGTATGGCATATTCCATAGGGACCTGCAGTCACCAAGAAAACGTGTATCTTAAGGGAGAGCATTAGGGGAAATGGTATGTTTGTGTGAGGCTTAGTTTATACTTTCACTTTTGTTGGTTTCCATGCGATGAATGAACTTTTTTGAAAATATAAAAGGTGTGGACAAAAATCTTATCTATTAAATCTTATTTGATAATTGATTTGGAAAGAGAAGGGGAACCCCCAAAAGCATAGAAAACTTTTAGCAACCGATTTACTAGCGATTTTTAATCAATTTTGCTTTTGCACTCATTTCCTAGAATACGACTTCAATGATTTTGAACCCGCCTAACCCATGTACGTACGAATATTTTCATTCATTTTCTGCACTGCTGTTTCCATCAGGCTTTTATGCCACACCCCGATTTCTTATCTTGTATTATTTGTATTTAGTGTTAGGTTCTGTATAGAACACATTTTTGTTTATTAACCGAAATCGAAATTTTGACAGTTCGCTCGGAAGTTAGAATTTCGTCCCTTGTTTCTTAGAACTTATATCAAGGGAACGGAAAAATGAAACTGAGAAACATATCCGATTTTTACTACTTATCAAAGCTTTAAATAAAAGACACAGCGCAAGATGGCCCACCTCACGGTTACCATCTGTTCATCTAAGGTTTGCATGAATTTTTTAGGCAAAAGAGTAGTACCAAGTTTGGCGAGATAGTCAGCCCTGCAGTTTCCTGGAATTTGCCCTAAGCCCAGGCACCTCAGTACAGGAGAATGTTTAACTGTTCTGGCATCTAAAGGCACACGTCCACTTGAGAAAAAAAAAACTAATGCGAACAGCTTGCAGCTCGAGAGTCACGAGAGTAACTCACAGGGATAGACTTTAAGGAGTCGAGAAGTTGAGAGTAGAAAATCAACTCTCAGCGAGTACTCTCGGGACTCTTTAGAGTGGCCGCTACATTCTACTCTCAAGCGGACATGCGCTTTAGAGATGCTTGCAGTCTAAGGCTATTTTCGAGTTTACAGAGGCCGAATACAGCACTTGATGGCCCCCAGACTATCCTTTCCTTAAAGGCCGCCACGTTATCTCTAAACCACCATAAGACTTTCTTTATATCCATGATTACTTTTAAAAAAATTCAACAATGTTTATGAACGCGAGAGACTAAGATTTAGACTATCTAAGAAAACGCCCCACCAACCGCAACTCTAGTCTTTGATCCATCAGCATTGAAGTGTATCGATTCATTTTCTAGAAAGGCAAAGTCATCCCAAGAGAATCGAGAGGGTATGGTAGTTGGGAAGTTTTTGTCACAACTAGGCTGGGATACGGTTTAGTTTGTCTTTAGAAGGGACTCTGGATGAATTTAGGGTGGAAGAGTGGCCTTCTTCGGGCGAATGGGTAAAATATATAATATCCTGAGCTGTGCTGAGTTTTGCAAAGTGCTTGATCATATGCAGTAAGTGTTTGGGGTTGAAGTCTCCGATTGTTTCGAATGCTTTAAACAATCTCCGATTGTTTCTACGGGCTACTGTAGTTTTCCGTACTTTTTCTATCTAAGATGAGATCCAAATAATTAGCTCGATCAGGAAGATAAGGCCAACTGCATCTGAGTCTCAACCAAGAAACTTCGCCAACCAGCTCTTCTTCGAGCTAGCCGTCTTAAGTTCTGATCGCGAGGTTGGCTTATGCCCCTCTACTTGATTTTCCTCTCTAATCAGCCGTATTCATTCGGCTTTGACAAGGTCCATTCTTCTGCACCGTAAACCAGGACTGCGACTTTAAAGAAACATCAATTGGCAAACATTGATCTACATCACTTCATTAAACACAGATGTTGGTCCAGGTTTGACCCTTAAAACCTTGTGGAGAAACACCAAACCTTCTTCCCGCAAGTGTTATGTCTTAATAAATTGCATAACCAATACAGTACTAAGTAGGGCGCTAATAAGCTCGTTAGCAAGTAATTTTAACTACCTTCAAAACTCGTGTGGAAAGAGGAGATTAAGAGTTCCCAAAGCGACCAAAAACCATGCTGAGCCAGTATTGCAGACGAAAACTCTGGATGGAAACATAATAGCTTTTCCCCGCAAATAGTTGTAAATTCATTACAACTAAGAGAACCTAGCTGTCTCCCCCTTTGTCTGCAAGTGTCCAGCACTAGCAAGAGTCAGACTGCGTGCACTGAACCAACCTTTTTTTGATCACCCTGGTGACATCTCATGTAAAGTGTTACAAGCACGAGTCGTGGTATCAAAAAGGCCTATCAAGTGATACTTGGGTTTATTCTTAAACTGCCGCACATCTACCCTACCGAGCTGTTAAAATTTGACGGCATTCTAGGAAAATATTAAGCGTGCGGCCTTTTTCATGAGGAACTATTTCTGAATTGTTTAAGTGCACTCTATTTTATTAGTATGAGTTTTATTTTAATTTGCGATTAAATTGCGATTGAATTATTCACCTTTCATTTGGTTCATGTTTCATTAAATTTGGTTAAGAAACAACGCTGTAAAACGCTCGGCCAGAAAATGGTTTTGCTATTAATTATAATGAATATTTAGTTCAAACATTTGTCAACAGCTTGCATTTGAATGCTGTTCATATTGGTTTTCATATTGGACACAAAAAAACGAGATGGAGACAAAAAAATTTGCAAATTCGTCACTAATTTTGAGACCGTCTTTTCAACATCTTGCCCTGACAATGTTTGTGCGACAAGTCAGCGTCTCCTTTGTTGAAGTAGATCAAGTCATTCGTTCCAATTAAAAATTGATTAATGAAAGTAGATTTGAGGAAGTCTAAAAATTAGGGATCTATTACACGACTCAAGCATTGACCACAAGGGTAACTTCGAATTCGTACTTTAAAGCTATAAGTCCACAATCTTGGATACCGACTTATACTATGTTTCCACCGGCCATAAAACTGCGCTTAGCGGCAGACGATTAAAAATAAATAACGAGCACTCTTTTTCTGTAACCTTGATTCTCAAAAGAGAGTGGCGATGACATTTCCCAAGAGCCGAAAAAGATTTCCGTTGTAAAAATTTTAATCAAAAACGTATTTGTGACAAATCTGTCATACGTGAACAGCTTAAGATTCCTTATTCGAATATCAAACTGTTACAAAGGTAGAATTACCTTTCAATTTTCTCGAACTTGAAAGCTCTCTTAGCTCTGTCAAAGAGAAAACGCCCGGGTACGATCGCATATCGTATCCGATGATCAAAAACACAGCATACCAAATTAAAAAACGTTTATTGGGACTTTACAACAATATTTTCAATCAAGGCACTCTGCCACATGCATGGAAAATTGCCACAACAATACCGATCCCGAAGCCAATGAAAAACCCTACCGTCCTAAACAGTTACAGACCAATTTCACTCTTGCCTTGCACTAGCAAACTCCTAGAAAAAATGGTCGCAAAAAGACTTCTTTGGTTTATCGAAAAAAACAAATTCCTTAATACGAACCAGGTCGCCTTTAAACATGGTCGTAGTACAATGGATTCACTTCTCCACATAGACGAAGTTATTTCTAGCGCTCTCTCTTGCAGGAACCATATATCAATCGTTTCGATTGACTTTGAGAAGGCCTTCGAACGGATAGGAATCCACGTGGTCCTAGACAAACTAAGGAAATGGAAGATTGGTCCTAAGATGTACTGCTTTATTCAAGCATTTTTAAAAAACAGATCTTTTAGGGCCAAAGTAAACAACTGCTTCTCAAAAGTGCATAAGCTTGAAAATGGCATACCACACGGATCTCCGCTATCGGTTATCCTCTTTATAATTGCTTATAACGATATAAGTGATATTATTCTAAAATTCAAAAATATTGACCATGTACTTTATGCAGACGATCTTTACTTAATGTCTAGATGTAATGACATAAATCGTACCCTCACTTTATTCAAAGAAGTTGTTAACGAAATCTGCAACTGGTGTATCCAGTCAGGAGCAGTCATTTCCTTAAATAAAAACAAACACCTGCACATCTGCAGAAAGATAAAGTGTTCAAGCTTCAATATTGAAACAAATAACATTAATATAGAATCCGTTAGCTATTTAAGTATCTTAGGAATATTGTTTGATAAGAAATTTAGTTTTAAGATGCATTGCACAGAATTGAAAAAAAAGATAGCTCTAAGATTAAATATTATAAAATATCTATCATCACGAAACAGTCTTACTCATACTAACACCCTTATTAACACCACAAAAACTATTCTTGTATCAAAAATTGATTACGGATTAACCATTTACGGCAAGTGCGCTCCATCCACCTTAAAGGTACTACATCCTATCTACCACGCGGCAATAAGAACAAGCCTCAGATCGTTTAGAACCACGCCAATCAAAAATATGCTGACTGAAGGAGGCTTCAGCACAATCGAGGAAAGAAAAAACTTATTAACATCTCGTCTCCTCCCAAAAATATATGAATCCTACATTTCCCCAATCCACAAGGACGCAGGAAAAGTTTTAAAACGTAAAAAAACACCCAGGCTACCGTCAACCCTATATAAAGCTTTAGAGTTCGCAAGTGTGCTTGAGGTTAATCCCAGTGTTAAAGCAGTAACCATCGAAAAATACCCCCCATGGTTATTACCACCTAATTCGATCGACACCAGTTTGTCAAAGTATCCGAAGGAATCGACCCCAAAAGAGAAATACGCCCAACTCATCCTTGAACTACTTAACAAGTACCCCAACAACACCTGGAACACACTTTACTCGGACGGCTCGAAGAGCGTCGAGGGATCTGGTTTCGCTATTGTCAACAATCAGGGCGCAGTAAAATCCGCTGTGAAAGTTCCAACTTATGTCTCCATCTTTTCGACAGAAGCTTTAGCCATACTGGAAGCGACAAAGATAGCAATTGCATCGAAGAGGCACACTATTATTCTCACAGACAGTCTCTCTACCCTTCAAGCTATAAACAATATTAAGCGCCGTACACCTCTTATAAGCAACATCCGTGACAACATTACATCGCAAGGTGGAAAGTTAAAGCTCATCTGGATCCCAGGACACTCAAATATTCAAGGTAATGATGCGGCTGACAAGGAAACAAAGGCTATTGCTATATGTCCCAACACAGAAGTAACTCATTACCAGCCCCCCAAAAAAGACCTGGAAAAACTAATGAATAAAAACTGGCTGCTGCAGAAGAAAGAAAGTTGGAGCCGATATGTCCACCACTATGCCACAATCAACCCAGAAGGTAATCCTGCACTTTACCCGACTGATACCACTTCCCACATGAACACATGCTTCCTGCGACTTCGTCTTGGACACTCTTGGTTAACACATAGCTACTTACTAAGAAACGAGCCTCAGCCTACATGTCACCTTTGCCATACTAATAGTTTACTAACCATTAAACATATTACTACAGAATGTCGTATAGTTAATCAAAATTGTGAGAGTTTATTTAATGACAAGGTTATTAACCTTCTGTCAATACCATCGTCAAAAAATATTAAAAATATATACAGCTTGTTACAGCATCTTAACCTGGTAAAACTTGTTTAACTGTTAAAGACCTTCCCTATCATTGAGGGAGCGCCCATGGGTTTCAGGAGGTGGAGTACAATATGACTCGTCCTCCTAAAATCCATGGGCGCTCCCCCCTAATATTTATAGTACATACTTATTATTTATCGAATTTAATCTCTAAGTAATATATTTAATATCCCAGCCAAAAGCCTTGTAGCTAGTGCTGTAGTTTTTAAGGTTAATCATGTACATTGATGTTTTGATTAATAAATAATAATAATAAATAAATGTTACAAAGGTGCGAAAAGGATTGAATGTGGCAAAAGGTTTGTGAATATGCATGAGATTCATGAGAGGACTTATTTTTAATTGCTTGCCGAGAAGGTTTCAATTTTTATAGTAAATTTTTGAGATTTAAGGGAAATCAATTGAGGATTTATGTTAATATCCGGTGGGGCCTGGTATTAGAAGCTTAATTATTCGACAATTTGATAATTCGTAATAGGCGAGCTGCAGCATTTTCCTTTTTTGCTAACAGCTGTCACAATACAGCTAAATTAAGTCAGATATTGGGGAATTTCTCCTGGAGCTAACGCCATCTTATTGCTTCGAAATAACGGGTGATTTTTTAAGAGGTTGGGAACTTTTTTAAAAAAAAAAAAAACACAAAAAATTCGAAAAAATTTAATGAAATATTTATTTGAATCGATAGTTTGAACCTTGCAATTTAATGTTTAAAGATAATTTCATGCAAATGTTGACCGCGGCTGCGTCTCAGGTAGCCCATCCGCTGAGTCCAATTTTGGCATACTCTTTCACACATATCGGCCGGTATCTCACGAATGAATGCATGGATGTTGGCTTCCAGTGCGTCAATCGAAGCGGGCTTGTCCCTATAGACATTAGCCTTGACATACCCCCACAAAAAATAATCTAATGGTGTCAAATCGCACGATCTAGGCGAATGTCGAGAATGCCGACCATAAAATGGAAAAAGGTCGAGAATGCCGACCATAAAATGGAAGCAGCGCGCGATGAACTTTTCGAACCGAGCACGAATTTTGATAGTAAAATTCAATAATGTGCAAGCGTTGTTCATTTGTAAGACGATCCATGGTTAAATTGCAAACACACGTCAGTTGTCAAAACCAGTGTTGCCAAAACCAAACCAGCTAAAAAATCACCCGTTAAATTCGAAACTTTGGGTGTTGGCCACTTAGGATTCATTACACGAATCCTTTAAAACACCGGCAGCAAGGTAAGTCCAATCGGCTGGGATTCTTTCATGAGTCTAATGAGTCTTTTCCTGAAAAATTTAGAGTTTGCCCTTATTGAGTTTTCGTCGACTTCAAATCGAAATCGCTGTTAAAATATGTAGATGCTTGCCTAAGTACCAAAACCTTGAAGATTCTTGTCCATGACTTTGCCATGTTTGCCTTCGATGGTTAGGTACTTCCTTAGCCTTACATTTTTGTTCAACAAACTTTTAACCACACCATACGCCTGTATGTAAAGATTCAAAAATTAAAATTCTACGAAAAGAATTTTGATCGACAACAGCATTGTTCTTGGTTCCTGGATCTTAACTTATTTCTTATGAAATCAGAACAGTAGCATGTCAAATAATAAGTCCTATATCTATAGAGTTTCCTCATGTCCCCATTGTTCCTTGTATTTCCTACATCAAGAGACACGACACACGAGTGTATCTGCAATTCTGTTTGCATATGTGTGTTTCAGTCGCATCAAAATGAAATGCTGAACGGGGGCTCAACACACAAATTTGCCCCCGTTTGGAAAAATCTCCATATTATGTTGTTTTGATATCCTTTTCGCTAGAATGTACTAAGCGGAATACACACATACACCGCATAATGGAGTGTCACAAAAGTTAGTCTCGTATTCTCATTTTTATTACCGAAATATAAACATGCTTATTCGTTTTATATTTTTTATTAAAAATTGTAAGCAAACATTTTTAAATGTTTTTTTCAGTTGGGTCAATGCGTATGCAATTGCTTGCATGGTCTTCTTTAGCATGCACACAAGTGACCTGACGTCGCATAATTATAAATGTCAGAATTACAATAATGCTTTTTGTTAACGAATTTTTGGAAAGAGGGCTTGTCGGTTGTTACTTATCTATGTCCGTTGTAATATTCAACGGACAGTTCCACCCTTTAGGACACCAAGAATGGGGGGAATGGAGTTTCCGATATCCAAATCGGTCATATATTTGGGCGTTAGATTGGACTCTAAACTCAGCTGGAGGGATAAACAGAAGATCGTGTCAAGCGGGCATACGTGGGATTATACGCCTGCCGAAGAACGTTCGCCAGCATGTGGGGACTGCAACCAAACATGATACACTGAACGTATATAACGGTTCTAAGACTTATCCTAACTTACGGTGCATTTATGTGGTGGAAGGCTACAGAAAGAAAGTGTCATCTCTCTAATCTCACCAAGGTTCAAAGGGCAGTCTACATGGGAATTACAGAGTCCCTAGGGGCCCACCCGCCACAGCACTGGAGGTACTACTCAACACCACACCCTCGGACAATACTGCAGCAGCAAGGCAGCTCAAACAGCTGTCCACCTAAGGGAATGCGGGCTGTGGTCCTCAAGATCTTAACGACACGCCTCTGTGGAAACTCAATGGATTAGCTCCATAGATAACCCCAGCCACGGATTTCCTTCCTATGGCATTCACTTTAAACGGGAGATTCTCTTTTAGAAAACCTTAAAGATGTGAATGGGAAGAAAATACTAACACAGGAGCTGTCTATAGTGACGGCTGTAAGATGGACGTCGGAACCGGCGCAGGCGTCTTTTGTGAAGCTCTGGAACTAAGAAAATATTTCCGGATTAATGAGGACTACGGTGTTTTTTAGGCGAAGCTGGCAGCCATCATTCAAGCTGCCACTGAGCTGAAGAGACACAGCCTCGTAAACAAGACCATCATCATAGAATCAGATGTGGTGAAGTCAAGGACTGTGAAGCTATTAAGGGAAATTCTGGACGAGTTATCACTTGGCAACACTCTAACTGTGTGTTGGGTGCCAGGTTACATCAATATCCTGGTAAACAAAGAAGTATTCTTATAGATTTGAGGCTCTCTAGTCTTCAAATCTGTAAGAATTCTGCTGAGCTCGATAACACGCAGGATAGAAACTGAATCCTTAACTAGAATTTACCTACGTTGGACAGAACTTGGTACGTGCAGACACACAAGGGAGCTTTGTCCAGCGGTAAACAAAAAGTGAGTAAAGCACTCACGGAAATCCTTGCGTGCACTGCGCTGTGGGTCTACACGCATATAGACTAGGTATACTCCACAACGATTACTGCAGGGACGTTGTAGAAATTGAATTTGTTCATCACTGGCTATGCAAATGCCCAGCCCTAACAGCATTAGGCAAAGTACCCTCGGAAGTTACTAAACTAACTGGCACTTGCAGCTTAGCAGAGCCATCGCCTGACCTCTCTTACAATACTGTATGCTGTTGGCGTTACAGGTGTACACACATGAAAAGGGCCTACAATTTTTTGCCGAGTCCGAAAATGATACTCTCGGAGGGTTTTTCAGACCCATGCAGAGGTCTTTTATTGCCCCGGTCGGGATTCGAACCCGGGAACTCGTGAAATCCGGATAAGTGCTAGAGGGCAGCATTCTAAGCTTTTAACAGTGGTTTATATCTGTTTTCGTTACAGGTGCTAAGAAGCTTCCCAAATGGGCCCAACTGCTGGTCTAAGTGAGCCGCCGTGACTATTGTCACAGGAGCATCCATCAACCTAACCTAACCTGTAGTAGATGTCTTGGCTTATGTTTTTAATCGTTGCTTATTTGAGGGGGTCTTTCCTGCTGATATCAAATGCGCCTCTATATAAAAAGGGTTCCTTTCTGAACATTGGTAATTATACCCCTATGTCTCTTTTATCGGCTTTTAGCAAAATCTTTGGGAAGCTCATATATAATTGAATACTTTGCTTCTTAAGGAAACAATTTTTTTGTTTTCCGGACTTGCCGCAATCGTTTTTTATTACATCCCGACGTTTCGAAATTATTGCACATTTCGTGGTCACGGGTACACTGGTCACGGTCAAAACGTCGGGATATCTCGGTAAGTCCGGAAAGCAAAAAAGTTTATTCCTTAAAAATGTCAACAAATCGAGAAGAAATCAATTTAAAAACTTCGCTTCTTATTTAGAATTAGGTTTTTCCACACAGTCTAATATTGCTTCCTAAAGGGCAAACCGACAGAAGACGCTCTCCTACAGTTTTGTTCCCAAATAATGTCACACCACGACAGCAAAAAATGTACGGCTGGTTTATTTGTTGATATTACCAAAGCATTCGACATGGTTATTGGTTAATCCTGAATTCCTTTTGAGAAAACTATATAAAATTGGATTCAGTGTTTTCATGCTCGACTGGTTGTAGGACTTATCTGAACAATAGATCACAGAGAGTAAATTGTGATCAAACTAGGAGCGGTTTAGGTCTCCTTAACCTGGGGGTTTCACAGGGCTCTGTTGTGGGCCCCGTTTTGTTTCTAGTCTTCATAAATTCACTCTTTTCACTGAGATTCAAAGGTTCACCTACTGCTTTTGTGAATGATATTGGTTTCTCATGATTTCTTTTTTTTGCGCGGGAGTCGGGAATCTTTCAAAGACGAAACTAAGCCCGTACTCAGCAACAGCGTGGAATTTCCCCACACTAAATTCACGTCCCCTCCTACCCGTGATTTATAAATTCGGCTCATTCGCATTGGCTGCAATCTGCGCTGCATTTTGTTCCCGTTCCTCTCGTCGTTGCTCTGCGACGATCAATTTCTGCGTCTTTCTACCTTTGTGGGAGAAGTTCTATCTAGCTTGCCATTCTTCTAGGGGTGTTCTCCTAGAAGAAAGCCATACAAAAAAGAATACCTACAAGCGTACCATTATGGATGCAGTTGTAGAAAGAAGACTATGATCCTTCTTACTTACTTAAGGTGACGCTACAGTCCGGGGTGGACCTGGGCCTCAGCCAACAAGCTTCGCCAGCCAGCTCTGTCTCTAGCTAGCCGTCTCCAGTTTCGCACGCGAAGTTGGCTGAGGTCCCCTTCCACTTTCGTGCGCCACCTGAGTCTCGGTGCTCCTCTACCGCGTCGTCCCTGCGGTGTGGATTCGAAGATTTTCCGGGCCGGGGCGTTGGTGTCCATCCGCTCTAGATGACCCAGCCATCGTAGACGTTGTGTTTTGACTCTTTTGGCTAGGTCGGTATCGCTGTACAGCCCGTACAGTTCGATGTTATATCTCCTCCTCCACTCTCCGTCTATGCAGACGGGACCGTAAATCGTCCGAAGAATTTTCCTCTCGAAGCAGCCTAAAGTGTTTTCATCCGCCTTTGACAGGGTCCATGCTTCTGCACCGTAAAGCAGGACTGGGATGATGAGGGTCTTATACATGGACACTTTAGTTGCTCGAGAGAGGGCTTTGCTACTCAATTGCCTTCTTAGCCCAAAGAAACAGCGATTGGCAGGAGTTATCCTTCGTTTGATTTCAGCGCTGGTGTCATTGTCTGAATTGATAGCGGAACCCAGGTAGACAAAGTCCCTAACTACCTCAAAGTTATAGCTGTCGATGGTGATGTTTTGTCCAAGACGTCGGTGTTGGGTGTCTTTTCTTGATGACAGCATATACTTGGTTTTGCACTCATTGACTGCTAAACCCATATTCGCCGCTTCCGTCCCAATACTCACGAAGGCTTCACTGACATCACGCTTTGTTCTACCGATTATGTCAATGTCGTCTGCGTATGCAAGTAGTTGAACGGACTTTTGAAAGATTGTACCTCTGGTGTTGGCGCGAGAGTTCTGCACAATTCTCTCAAGTATGATGTTAAAGAAGTCGCATGACAGCGCGTCGCCTTGTCTAAATCCTTTTTTGACATCAAAGGGGTCGGTGAGGTCTTTGCCGACCTTGACGGAACAGCGTGAGTTTTCCATCGTCATCCTGCACAGACTGACGAGTTTGGCACGGATGCCAAAACTAGACATTGCGCTATATAGCTCGTCTCTATAGATGCTGTCATACGCGGCCTTGAAATCGATGAAGAGGTGGTGTGTATCGATTTGGAATTCCTGGGTTTTCTCCAAGATCTGCCGCAGTGTGAATATTTGATCGATGGTGGACTTTCCTGGCCCAAAGCCACACTGATATGTGCCTATCAGATTGTTGACAAACGGCTTCAGGCGTTCACACAGTACAGCAGAAAAGGTCTTGTATGCGATGTTAAGAAGACTTATGCCTCTGTAGTTGGCACAACTCAGAGGGTCTCCTTTCTTCAGGATCGGGCAAACAATGCTGAGGTTCCATTCGTCGGGCATGCTTTCTTCCGACCATTTCTTGCAGATGAGCTGGTGCATGCTCCTAACCAGCTCATCGCCAGCGGATTTAAAAAGTTCGGCAGCTAGGCCGTCTGCTCCGGCTGCTTTGTTGCACTTGAGCTTAGACATAGCTACTTTCACCTCCTCCAGGTCGGGTGGGCGGTATCGTTCGTATGCTTCGTCGGTAACGTCTTCGCCCGGGTTGAATGGTTCGTTCTGCCTGACAGCGGTATTTGGTTCGTCCTCGCCGTTATACAGTCTGCAGAAGTGGTCTTTCCAAATCCTCAGCACCGACTGCGATTCTACAACGAAGTTTATACCTTCAGCTTCAGTTCGAAGTTTATACCCTTGGCAGGACCTTTTGATCCTTTGGTAAAACTTTCTAACCTCATTCCTGTTGTAACATCTCTCTATCTCTTCAACCGCGCGCTTCTCGTGCTCTTTCTTTTTCCTTCGGAGAAGCCGGTGCTCCTCTCTCCTCCTCTGCTCGTAGAGCTCGCGAGCAGCTCTAGTCCTTCTGTGTGGCGCCGCTTTGTATGCTTCCTGTTTAGCTGCATGTGCTTGCCGGCATTCATCGTCAAACCAGGGGTTTCGTTGTGGTCGCCGTGTAAAACCCAGCACTTCAGAGGCGGCGTCTCTGATGGCATTTTGGCAATGTTGCCACTGGCTATCAATACTTAATGCTGGTTGTATAGGACTTCGTAGAAGGTTTTGAGAGACTCGGTTGGCGAAGGACCTGGCGATCTCTTGCGATTGTAGTCGGCCGACGTCAAACTTCCTCACAGTATTTCCATTACTTGGCGCTGGTCGGGATATCCGCAGCCGTACCTTGGCTACAACAAGGTAGTGATCCGAGTCAATGTTGGCCCCTCGGAAAGTTCGGACATCCATGATACTGGAGGAGTGCCTTGCGTCGATCGCAATATGGTCAATTTGGTTGACGGTTGATTGATCGGGAGATCTCCATGTCCCTTTTTGGATATTCAGATGCGGGAACTGTGTACTAGCTACCACAACGTGTCGCCCCGCAGCAAAGTCGATCAGCCTGAATCCGTTATCGGAGGTCGTGTCGTGCAGGCTATGCTTTCCGACAGTACGACCAAAGATGCCCTCCCTTCCTAGCTTGGCATTAAAATCGCCTAGGACAATCTTAATGTCGTAGCTAGGGCATTGCCCATAAGTTTCGTCCAGGAGCTCGTAGAACATATCTTTGGTCTCGTCATCTTTCTCCTCTGTGGGGGCATGTGCGCATATCAGGCTAATGTTGGCGAATTTAGCCTTGATGCGGATCGTCGCGAGGCGCTCGCTTATAGGGTTGAAGCTCAAGACTTTTTGCCTAAGTCTGCCTCCAACAACGAAACCACATCCAAATAGGCGCTGTCTTTGATGCCGATAGCAGTCGCCGTAGTAGATGTCGCAGTTTTTCATCCTTCTTCTGCCCGGCCCGTCCCACCGCATTTCTTGGATGGCAGTAATGTCTGCCTTGCAGTCGTTAAGGGCCTCCGCTAGTTGCTCGGCTGCACGTGATCTGTTAAGGGACCTAACATTCCACGTGCAGATCCGGAGCTCGTTGTCCTTTTCTCGTTTGCATTGGTCGTCAACAGTAAATCCGTCCGAATCCGAGGCTTGTTTCCGCTTCGTGACTGGTGTTTCTTTACGTGGCCGGGAAGTCACCCCGACGGCACGACCCCCAACCTGGAGGACCAGATCCTTTTCTTAGCTCTCAGGACGGAGAGCCGGATAGCCCGCTCCTTATAGGCCTGAGCTCCGAATACGTCGTAGTAGCCCATATAAGGTGTTCACTAAGTAGTTCGGCCTGACTGGACGCCACCGTTGATTCCATCTGGGGAATTCCTCCGCTGCCGTCCGGATGCAAGGAGAAGTGCCTTAGTGGGAACACTCCTCCCCCCCTCTCTCGTCTGCTACCCCCAACAACCTTCCAAAGGGGTTGGAACCAAATCTCCAGTTGAGGTACTAGGCACCCGGTGTTCACCACGGGGAGGTGAGAGTAGGAGTTGATAGACAGAGGTGGGTTTAGAAAACCTTGAGTGCACATGTCTATCCTTTGACCACCACTATGATCCTTTGACCACCACTATGATCCTTCAGTTTAGATCATAATCTGGCGCCTTAAGGAGCAAGAGATAAAAGAAGAAGCCTTTCACGACACGCTCTATTTATTGAGCCGCTGTCGGAATCGTCTCTCTACGGAGGTTTAAATTTGAAGTAAACCACAAGGCAAAGTTCTGGAAAAGTTGATTCGGGTGATAGCGGCGGATGCCAATAAAAACACCACACGGAAATTAGATCGACAAACCGGATGCAACCGAGTGATCATAACTTGTTTTAATGTCAGAATACAAGCTTGTCTGACTTGGATTTCAAATGTCAAAATTCATCTGGACAAAAAAGCATATATTAATGGAATAGTATTCGCAAGTAGGCTTGAAATGAAGTAGACTTTATGAATCCTTAATTTCTTATAAAAACTTCAAATATTTGAGAACATTATATAAGGCTCAAGGTATTATTGATGTTGTACCGTTGTTGATTTGTAGAATTTCCACCTAGGCCCTCATTTTGACTTGGCGCTGCCAATGAAACCTCATCATCGTAATGATGATGATGATGAGGTTTCATTGCTTAGAAAAACCAGGGATTCATCACGAGCTATTGTGCGGGTAATTTTTTTAGGTACGAGTATCAAGGAGTCTTTGCGCTGGTTTGAACAAATATTTTCTTCACAACACAACGGCAGCTTTACATTGACAGATTTATATCCTTCAACCCGAAAAATTTGTTACTAAAAACTATAACATATCTAAAGAGAAGCTTCCCTTAACTAACAATTTTATCTTTTATTTTATATCTTTTTAGGTTTATTATGCGAAAAAGAAAAGAAGAGCTCAGCAGACACAAGGCGAGGATGATTCTTCAAACAAAAAGGAACGTAAGCTGTACAATGACGGCTATGACGACGATAATCACGATTATATAATCAAAAATGGGGAAAAATTCTTAGATCGATATGAAATTGATTCGTTAATAGGTAAGCGCCTACTTCTTGATAAGTTGTTGTTCCTTTTATTTCTTTTTTTTTTTCTTTTATTGAGATAAAACAATATGTAAGCGGGAAGTCGAAGAAAAGTGGTCATGCATATCCGTAGTTCGCATGTCTAACGTGTGCTCCACACTTTCATAGTGTTTGAATAATAAAACTCACTAGCGCCGTCAATCAATAAATAATGGCACTTGATTTGGCTTGAAACGCTCATAAAGTGAGGTAATTGCAATATGCAGAGGGGAGATTGCGGTCAAAGAAGTTTGTGAAAGGGTTTCGCCATACGATGACACCTCCCTTTTTGCATGTAAGATTGTGTGAAAAGCAATTGTGTTGTTGCAACAATACTCTGAGCTCTTACTTTAATGCTTTAATTTGCCGCACGTTAGGTAGGATAGGAAGGTTTTATAGAATCTATAGTTTTTATAGCATAAAATTTAATGTAAAGAAAAGAGCGTTTACTCGATAAGATTTATGAAAGATCCTCAGAATCTTTCATATCCACGTATATTTGGCATTCTATTGAAGCGCCCCTTTGGCAACGGATAAGATTATGAATGCAGCGCCCCAATAAATTGCCCATTTCGTAAATTCGCTCTAGAAATTTTTCAACACCAGAATGAGCTTAGTGAGAGACATTCAGCACCCAAGCACAGTCTTTGGACCGAAGCACGAACCTGCCAGGATATTCTGAGGCCCAATGAACGAACTTAACATGCGGACCAATCTTAAAAGATTTAATTAAAGCAAACCTTAAGTTTAAATCATAATCTCCCTAAAAATAAGACGATTAAAATTTGAAATGTACGGCACCTGCGCTAAAGACTGTTTCTGCCACAATTTTGGTCCTTGCGAATATTTTTCATTTTTTTTACCTATTGCAAAAGGTTTATGTTTTACACGTTTTTGTTTGAGGTTGTTACTATCCGATGGAGCACTTAGACACAACTTCTGGTCAATTATGCTACCATGCGGACCTATTATGCTACCTTACCTTAATGTATTTGTTTACCCGTCTTTCAAACAAGGACGAAGAACGAGAAGAGCTAAGATGTTCGATACTCACCACGTCAGCCCCTAAGATCCGCCACTTTATATGAGCAAAGGTATGACAACTACAGATGAAGTGTTCCGCTGTATCGTCGTCCTCTCCAGAAGCAGGACATGTGATAGTTTCGCTCAAGCCTAACACATTCAAGTGTTTAGCAAAAGCTTCGTGGCTAGTAAGGACGCCTACAAGAAGTTTGCAGTCGATTCTCATGAGAGAGAGGAGGAAAGTCGCAGACCGCTTACAGATGTCCGGGCTTAGTCATCTGGCTTAAATAAACCATTTGACTGCAGTCACGCCAACGAACCATTTGTTTACGGGAAACCCAAGTATCAATGGCAACATATACAGGCAGACCAAGCGCGAGTTTCGGGTCCTGAGAAAACCTCTTCTGAACCTTGTCCAGGTTCATCAGGATCAGGATGTGCAGCCAAGACTAGCCGTTCTTTGGAGTTTGGCAAAAAAGGCAGAACAGGTCCGCGAAGGCCTGTATTAGCATTGCCTTAATCTATTGAACTAATGTTTCAACTAGACCATGTTGTCTGGCTGAGTTGCACATGCTATCAAACGTCGCGTTATCAAAAGCACCCTCAATATCGACGAAAATGTCCAGCACGTGCGTGTCTCAGCATGCGCAGCTCAATCAGTCTCTCCAAGCTTTTTCAGCAGGATGGAAGACAGACTTATGGGTCTGAATCTTTTGGCTAGGCTATAGTCAGACTTACCAGGTTTTGGTATGAAAACGACTTTAACCATACGCCAAAGGGTGGGTATGTAAGCCAAGGCAAGGCTCGCAGTGAAATTCGCTGGTATCCGCTGGTTTTGCAGTGGCCACCGCTGCCAGTACCACTAAAGAGAACGTGGTGATCTGATTTCCAGGAAGGTGAGTCTCCAGGAGAACACTGAAGGGGTCCACCTTGGTCTCAGTGTGTACCATCAAGCTTGAGTATTGAAGCGAATTTGCTTGGTCTGTTACCCTAAAGAACTTTCACAAGCCTACTAGTTTCACTTAGAGATTCGATCTCCTCACACAATTTTTTTTAGAGTCTTTCTTTGCCTTGCGAATAATTCTCTTAAAATCCTTTTTTAAAATATACTAAAAATTATTGTTTATTATTTTTGTATAAATGTTATATCAAAAGTTGTTAATAAACTTGAAAAAAAAAAAATAATAATCTTTTTGCTTCGATCGATATAGACTCCAGTCTTCTACTAAATTGGTTTTTAAGGACCGATTCAGGAGTTTCCTGGTCTTTTTGCGAAAAGGTACCGATTTACTTCGGGGGCTTTTCGTAACCGGGTAACGGGTAAGAACGCTGTTCAGATCTTGAGCAGACATCTCTTCCCCTTAACGTGGCCTCATTTTGAGTGGAACTTGAACAGAGTGATCAAGCTCCTCGCTAAACTGTGCATAATTCAGTTTTTCTCGGATTTCTCCTCTCTTGCTGAGCTAGAACTTCGCAATTGATTTGAAATTCGATGCATCTGTGATCTGACAGGGTGCTATCTGGCAATACTTTCCATTTTGTGATAGTCCTTGAAAACTTGTTGGACAAGGTAAGGTCAATTTCCTGCTGTCTCCTGGCGGTAACAAATGTAGGTCGATGACGTTAATTAATGATGGTTATGTCAGACGATTGGATGAATTCCAAAAGACAATCTCCTCTTGCGGTACATTTGCTGGTGTCCCAGACAGTATTTTGAGCATTAGCATTGCAGCACAAGACGACACCCAACTCTTCGGATTCACAAAAATCTACAACTGCCTTTGGTGGGTGAGGAGTCAAAGAGTTATAGGGGCAATAGGCCGATGCAACAACTAAAGTTTGCCATTTGACGTTAGCATGGCAGGGAATAGAGGCAGCAACCAGGTCTTAGGTGCAAAACCTGTCGTGAGAAGCACTCAATCCACCAAGACCACAGATGTTACCTTCCCACACCCATGGTTCCTGGATGGATGTATGCCTGTTTTTGTACTACATGCCGCAAGCCTGCTACTTAGAAGAGCAGTAGATGCCTTGCAGTGGTGTAGGTTAATCTAAGTAAACGTTATGTATGTAGACTCAGGGTTATGTACACTTTTAGCGCTGTTTGGCATTGAAACGGAAGTGAATCCTACTAAGATGTAGATAGTGACGTATGTCGTACCTAGATTCGATGACCTCGGCAGAAGCCTTGTCGCTCACGAACAAACAACTACCATCTTCATCTAGACAATTTTTGCTCAGTCTGTGCGATCCGGTCGCGGCCAGGATTCTGGACTCGCAAACGCTTCAGCACATCTGCCGTTTTCCCCTCTTTCGCAGGGATCCTGCAGAAGGCACGCGTAAGCTTGGGTGGCTTGAAGACCTAAAAAGTTGAGGTCCCAAGTAGAGGGATTATCGGCACCATACTGCGTAGCCATTCAGAGGTTTGCTGTGATGTTGTCTTCACCCAAAATATTCTGTCCTTTAAACCACAGCTTTTACCTAAATGCAAGCATTAGTTTCCTCTGCAAGTTCCAACAATCGAGTTTTGCAGTGTTCGCATTCCGCAGCAAACTGTTGTCATTACCTGCTTTAAAAGGGGAGACAGAAGCATAAGAACGCCTCTGATCTCTCATTCCCACCTTAGCTGTCGTGCGTTCAACAAGTGGTGTGAGTGTTCCAGTGGCACACTGACCATCAGGGTCGCCCGCGTCTACAAAGTTCTGTCCACTGACTAGGATCCAAAAAAAAATAATATTTATTGGTGTTATTAACATTGTGAAGTCATTTTAATCCTAAATGCCACATTCAATATGTATCTTCAATTTTCTCAAGTGTGGGTCTGTGGGTTGACATGACTGGCGAATAATTTAGAGCATTCTTCCTTTTGGGGTGCCGTGGCGTAGTGGTTAGTGTTATGGTTAGTCTGGGTTAGAATCCTGCCTTCGTCACCTTGAAAAAAGGCTTGTTCTTTATCACAGTCCCCACATCCGCGAGGGTCTGACAAGCCCCCCGAGAGTATCACTTGTCTTGAAAAACTTCTCAAAGTGCCGGATTCGGCAAAAAATTGTAGGTCCCCTTGTATGAGAATAAATTAACACACACAGCATACATTGTTGAGAAGTTGGCCCTGGTTCACCTCGAGCTGTTACGCCACTCTATTTATTTATTTATTTATTTTTCTTTTTGACACGCACATAATAACCGAATCTTAAAAAAGGCTTTGGATGGCACAAATGCCAATATTTGTTGGGTAATCTTTAACCGTCTGACCTACCTATACTTTTAGCATTCAACCATTCAGGATCGAAGACTGGTTAAATGCTTGCAGAAAACCCCAGCGAATTAGTGAAATTTTTAACCTTAGGGACCTTAGCAACCCTCTTACCATAACATTCTCTTCTGAACTTTCGCTTTTTCGCGTTGGTAAGAAGTCCATACTGTCGTTGTGGGAATCCCGTTCGCATTCGCAATGCCCTTTGGCTTCTTTTTTTCTTAACCTCAGTGTGGTGAAAACTTTAATTACTTCAGATTCAGACTTGACATGCCACTGCAACAAACTTTTTACAGTGGCTTTGATTCTTATTCTTCTCGACATATCAGTAAATATTGCGAAATGTAATAAACTTAAAACGCATTCCATGAAACATCCCACACTAATGCCACGAAGATGAAAAGAAATAATTTTTCCTCTAATGAGGTCATAACAATTTTCCTCTGCCCTATCAATGCTGCCTACTGTCGTCATTGCCGGCTCACCATCACCGCCTACTTTATAAGACTTATAAGAGTCACCATCTGTCGTAAAGTTGAACTCCTCTCATTGCATTAAAGATGAAGGTCCTGGTACGTGCCGTTCTTTCCTTTCGTTCACGGTCGGTGAATATTTAGAGATAATTGTCCACAGCAATTTGCAGTATGCCGCCGCTGCCGCCGTACCGTACCATCATCTGAAAATCTCTTCTTCTTTTCTTTCTGTCATTTTAATAATGACATACTCAGCATTTATGATATAATAGTTAAACAGCAGCCACCCGCTGTTGCTGTATCCTTGCTCACTCTGTTATAATTTTGCAACAGATTGTAGTGGTTTCAAATGTTCGAGGTTGGGCAGCCGTGTAAATTGTGACTCCTTGTTAAGTTTTTAAGCATAACCGATTGAAGAAATTTATTAACTTTTTAAGCATTATTTTTATCTTTTCAGGCAAAGGCAGTTTTGGACAAGTGGTTAAAGCATATGACCATGAGGAGCAGTGTCATGTGGCGATAAAAATTATTAAGAATAAAAAACCGTTCCTAAATCAGGCACAAATAGAAGTTAAATTGCTTGAAATGATGAATCGAGCCGATGCAGAAAATAAATATTATATAGGTAAGTAGAGACATGGATTGATAAGGTTGAATATTTCACTTCATACTCATTTTAAACATGTTGTCCTTTTTTAACTGTACGAAGTAGTTAAGTGCATTCTATGCACTCAAGTACAGGCGGAGACATTACGCAATTGGGCAGCGTGGAGCTGGCAGCAAAATGCGCTGCGAGGTGATTGACTTTGTCTTGGAAGCTTCTGAAACTATTTTTTTTGAATAGGTACTAGGATAGACGGAGGCGCTAAAACTCCAAAATCTTTCAAAGATATCATTATGCCCACTATAGCAGGTATATTATACCGAAGTTTCCGATATTGGTTATACCCGATTTCCACGTGCTAAAAAACCGCCCATTTATGAGAGACACTATGAAAACTGCCAGAACGCACGTCATAGTAGTAAATTTTCGCTCTCTCATAATTCCTCTTGACTACAACTAAGTTAACTTAACAAGAAGTTTACGCTTCCGTAGTGTTTACATCGTAAGGTAGATTGCTATCCAGTGAACGCACCTACTAAAAACCGTCAGTTCGTGCGGCTTCACCCTACGTCGCTAGATCGAAGGGTCTTGTTTTTTGTAGTCGTCGCTCGTTGTTTACATCGTTAAGAGTACGGATCATTTCATTATTGCAATGAACATGAAGACAAGCATTAGCTTTCAAACAAAGTTTGTTACTTCTTCGCTCACAGTGGCTATTCCTTAATCTCTGTGAATAACAATATTCCCAATATACCATGGAACATTCACAATTGCTCTAAGTGTCTTGTTTTGGAAAGTCTGCAACATGGATATGTTGCTCGGCTTGATACAACCCCAAAGTAGTATACCGTATGTCCTGGACGGGTTTAACACCAGCCTGTACAAGAGCAGTTTGTTTACATGCTTAATTTCGAAAACTTTCCGATAAGCCAATACATTTCTCTAAACCTAATTTCGAGCTCATAACGTTTCTTCTTGACGTGTGGCTTCCAGCTATGTTTAGCGTCTAGGGTCATCCCTGGATATTTTGCTTCATTTGCATAAGGTATGTGTGCAGAGTTTATGAGCAGAGGCAAATTGTTAACCCTTCTGTAAGTAAAATTTACATGCGTTGACCTGTTCTCGCTAAAAGCGACTCGCTAAGTCTTCGTCTAGACACAAATTCTGTCCAATCTTCGTTGGAGGCTTCTCGTTTATGACTCGTTTATGACTTCATCTAGAGGCATGTCTCTTGTGTAGAGCAGGAACAAAGTCGGACCGGGGATGCTTCCCTGGGGTACGCCAACTCGTATTTGCTTGAAATTCGAGTATTCAGTACCACACCTAACACGAAAAAGTCTGCTTTCGAAATAGTTTTTCAGTATTTTAAACATGTCTTCCAGCAAGTTTTGGCGTAGCTTATATTTCTTGTCGAAAGCTTGCGATACGTCGAGCAAAGCACTTGAACATATTTTTTTTCCCTTCTAAGGCTTTTTCAATTTCATGCGTTATTCTGTAGACTTGATCTATTGTGGAAGATCACCTTTTCCTTTGTACAATTGAAGTAGATAACTTTCCCTCCACTGATAAGGCATTGGATCCCCTATTATTTGTTTGGATATGAAAGTCATGAGGGACCTGGACCAGCTGTCTCCCATTTTTTGCCAGAACTCTGAGAGTATCTGATCCAGCCCAAACGCTTTTCAGCGTTTGCACCTCTTCTCGCGAGACTGCTGCGGTGTGTTTATTCCAATTCTAGGCAAAGCTTCAATTTTAATTTCCACCACCACCATGTTTCTTTGACCTGTCTGTAGTAGATTTTTGATGTTATTAGGAGTGATTTGGCCTTCTCAATGCACATGACCTGTAGGTCCATCCCACATATCTTGTACTCTGCACTCAACATCTTCCTTTTTGTCAATGATGTGGCAGGAGTAGTTTTGCACCGTGTTTAAAAATGCTTCGCCTTTTTCCTTATCCAAATTGTACCAGTTGATACTCCCAGAAACCTTTGCTTGCTTAGTTTTCTTCATTGACGATTCCATAAAATATGACGGTCAGCAGCAGACGGTGTTGTGTTGCGATCGCCTCGCTCTTTTGGTAGTCTTAAAGCACGAATAAATTATAATGATTCCCAGGCACCCAGTTTCCAGGGGTCGAATCGGCTAAACAAAAACTCGTCTGCGTAAACTTTGATCATCCCAATTTTCTTGTGACAGGTCTCGATCAATCACTCGATCAATCTGGTCCTTAACTTTCTGGTTAGTTGGTGTTTTTGCCTACATTTAGGCTGACTTTCTGCATGCATGAATAAAAAAAGGTGTTCTCACATCCCAAGCCTAAGTAAAGCAACGATTCGCAACAATATTTTCGTTATCACCTTACGCAGACGGATTATTTTGTGTGATCACATTGACTGTCACAAACTGTGTCAAATCACACAAATCACACATCACCATAGCTGATTCCACCACAGGTTTGCCTGCGGCACGCTAAGGAGGGATATATTTTCCGGTACATACTAAATTTTGTTTGTTGTCACCTGTCCGATGACACCTTGATGAGATGAGATACCACCTTTGTTGCTTTTCGGGCCGTTATGTTTTTAGGAACCTCTTTCAGTCTTCGTGCTTAGTGTTAATCACGACTGCTTATAGCTAAGTTCACTGAGTTTCTTTATCAAACTGTCTATATTGTGTATGCATTTGATTTGTTACTAATTTCTATCTATTTCTTCTAATTTCAGTTAAACTAAAACGACATTTTATGTGGCGCAATCACTTATGTCTAGTTTTCGAATTGCTCTCCTATAATTTATACGATTTATTGCGGAATACGAATTTCCGTGGTGTTTCATTAAATCTAACACGAAAATTCGCCCAACAGCTGTGCACTGCTCTACTCTTTTTGAGTACACCAGGACTGAATATAATACACTGTGATCTTAAGCCCGAGAATATTTTACTCTGTAATCCAAAACGATCGGCCATCAAAATTGTCGACTTTGGTAGTTCTTGTCAATTGGGACAGCGGGTAAGTCCAAATCCAGGATAAACACCGAATTATTATAATTTGCTTATGCGTGTGTGTTTTGTTTTTAGATATACCAATACATTCAATCACGTTTCTATCGGTCGCCCGAGGTGTTGCTTGGTATACCATATGACCTGGCCATAGATATGTGGTCTCTTGGGTGTATATTAGTCGAGATGCATACTGGCGAACCATTGTTTTCCGGTTGCAACGAAGTCGATCAAATGAACAAAATCGTCGAGGTGTTAGGCATGCCACCCAAGTATCTGCTCGACCAAGCGCACAAGACACGAAAGTTCTTCGATAGGACCGCCGCCGATGGTACGTACGTGCTGAAAAAGAGTGTGCATCGTAAGTACAAACCGCCGGGATCGAGAAAGCTGCACGATATCCTAGGGGTGGAAACAGGCGGCCCGGGCGGCAGACGGTTAGACGAGCCCGGGCACTCGGTGGCAGATTATCTGAAATTCAAAGATTTGATTCTGCGAATGTTGGATTTCGATCCAAAAACACGAGTCACACCGTATTATGCCTTGCAACACAATTTCTTTAAGCGAACAACAGACGAAGGCACAAATACCGCCGGCAGCATAGTGGTATCATCGCCGGCGGCGGCAGCAGCGGCCGCGGCGACAGCGTTAGCAGCGGTACAGCAGCAGCAACAACATCAAGAACAACAGAGTCACGGTAAGTTAATGATTGATAAAAATTTAGTTTCGTAGTTTTCTTATAATTTTCTTCGAATTTGTTTCTATCTTGTATTTGAATATTTATTTATATGCTCACCGTTTTACACTTAAGTTGTTAATTAGTTTCGTATCAGTTTTTACGTTCTTTGAAAAAATATTTCGTTCGCTTCAAGAAGTATTAATTCACAGCGTATTAATGTTTAAATTTGCCTCTAGCTAATGTTAAAAACCACATAGAATGAATAGACAAGTTTGAGAATGTAAACTTTAGTTTTTAATTTATCATTTTTGATTGTTTACATTTCTTAATTTCATCTCTAATCTGTGTTATAGGTATCTATTACATATCGTGTCCGGTGTCAAGCGATGTTTCGCAGTTTTTTAGTCCATCCCCAATATTTGGGATACCTTCTCAATAGTTTTGTGGGTAAGAAATTGTCCATATGTTGAAGTTGTTTGTTCTGTGCAGTTGTGTACGTTCGTTATTAAATATTTTAGCGATTTCCATACTATTTAACCCATTTGAGACTGTTTCAATGCTTTGCTCCTTTTCTTTATTGCCAAGTATGTGTACACTTTAGTTACACATTCAATGTAGACGCATAACATAAAATTCACAAATCCCAAATGGGTTGAACAAACATATTTAGTTGCGTACTTTTTCATCTTTGTTCAAAATCATATTTTTGATTCATGCAAAGCTTAAGTAGTGTTTTTTGTAAGGAACCTTTTTTTAAGTCTAACCATCGAGGTTTTTTGTTGAACAAACTAGGATGTGTTGTGATGAATGTCGTCTATTTAAAACAAATTTCAAAATATATCTTACAAAAGATATCAAAAGATATAGGAGCTTATCCTGAAATTGTATCACAAAAAAATAAAAAAAAAATCAAGCTTGTATTTGAACCCAAAGTTTTGCTATCTTAGGTTTTCCAGTCGCCAACAACTGAAAGTTTTTTAAGGCTTGTTTTTTTTTAATTTTCACGCTAAGCTTAGAGGACAAGCTGTTGTTTTGTATATTACTGCGTAGCGCATCTAATTCGATTTCTTTATCGGATTGTGGACTTCCTCTTCGTATAGAGTCATAAAACCGTTCCGCGTCTACCGCATTCCTACCGGGCCGCCGATTGGACCTCAAAATATACCGGTATGCCGTCCAGTTGTAGATCGCCTCATCACTGATCGAGCCCAATTAATTTTTTTCTAATTATGCCATCCATGAATCTTTTGTTCGAATGTGTCGATACCAACGTAGCCGGTCATGCTCCGTTTTTCTGCCGTTGGGTTGTTTTACGTGAAGGCTTCTTCGAATCTTCGAACTTAAATTCTATCTAGCTATCTTACCCCTGTTGTGATACAAATAATCTTGATTTCTGCTGTCTTGCTCAGTTTAATTTGCTCTTAAACTCCTGTACGCTGTCCGGCTTTATAACCACTCATGGACGCACAATTCTTGCGTGGAGCCCTACTTTCAGCTGCCATATTTCGCTCGAAACTTGATTGAAATGACTGCAGCCTTGAGCTATTTCACCAAGATTTAAGAGCAGAGCTTGATGTCCTTACATCAGAAGAACTTGCAAATGTCGAGGAGGAAGCCGTTACTGATGTTATGAAAAAGCAGCTCCGTAAGGGTCGTAAAAATCAAGCAAAAGTTTTTTGACTTGGATTGTATGTATGAGAGCTAGAGAACCAGCTTGCCTAAATCTTCTTGCTCAAATTAAACAGCAAACGTTCCAGACTGTTTTCGCCGGTCAATTATTATTCCACTGCATAAGAAGGGGAGTTTAGACGATCCAACATACTGTCGGGGTATTTCATTTCTGCATATTCGCTGCAATGGGGGGGGGGGCGTAAATAAATAGAGTGGCGCAACAGCTCGAATTGAACCAGGGCCAACTTCTCAACAATGTATGCTGGTGTGTTAATATCTTTACATACAAGGGGACCTACAATTTTTTGCCGAATCCGAACGGCACAAGACAAATGATACTCTCGGAGGGCTTGTCAGACCCTCGCGGAGGTGGGGACCGTGAAAAAGAACAAGTCTTTTTTTTTCAGATGACGATGGCAGGATTCGAACCCAGACCTCCGGCGTAGTAAGCACACACACTAACCACTACGCCACGGTACCCCACGAATAGGTAAATTCGTGCTAAATGTTCGAGCTAAAAGCGCTCTATGTTCGGTTTGGAGTAGTTGTGTCAACAACAAACAAATTTCGTTTGCGCCTAAAATGAAAATACTTCGAACCACTGCAATTTCTATTCTTTCTTACGAAGCTCAATTATGGGGCTAGAAAACATATTATGATGAAGTTGATAAGTTTCTTCGTTTTTCCATCCGGTCCACACTCAGACTTCCTAGTAAAACACCAAATTAAATGCTACATCATGAGTCGGGACCACATCTGTTGTTTTTGGATACCATAAAAATGCACTTCGACCAGGTAGGAAGGGTATTGGCGATGAGAGGATTCCGAAGCTTGTGATGACGTAAATGTTGTCTCAGAAGCTAAATGTGTGAGGGAATGGTACTAATTGGCAAATGATTGTTCAACTCATTTAACATTCGAGCCGAACGAAAGTTTCGTTGTGATCAATGTAAAGCTTAGGGAATTGCTCAGAAAAGCTAGTAAACATATGTATGGCAAGTTTATTCCGAACCGACCTGAGCTCTTTGTTATGTGATCTATGTAATTAAAGAGTACGAGAATATGTTCTACAATTCGTAGGAATATGCCCAGTTCTAAAGGAGATCCGCATGAGGCTTTAGAGTAGCCTTAATCAACTTATAGGTATAATAAAACTTAGGTTTCCTGCTCCCTTTAATAAGGATGTTCTGGTAATGGTCCGCAGCCGAAGAAGAATCTTCTTCTTCACGTACGTTCACTTTTGGTTATCCATCATTCCCTGTGCTTTACTCTGTTCTTGTTCCTGTTCTACTACTGCTCTACTCTCGTTATGTTATGTTCCATATTATAAAAGGTGTACCTTTGGCCGTGTTCTCAAATACTGGTCCTTTATCCTTATCCAGGTGCTAGCGGATTTTCTATATTTTCGGAAATTAAATCACTAAATTTGATGAGTTAAGGCGGGACTAACGCCAAATCTAAGTTCACTGAAAAACTCATTGCTGGGGTTAATCTCAGTTTAACTCGCACACATATATGAACTTAATTGTTTTGGCCAGTACACCAATGAAGGTGGTCTCCGCGCAGATATCACTCCAAATTTTATAGGAATGTCATAACTCATGTTGCTCGCTCCGACCCGAGTCGCTTTAGACGTGGTTAAGAATCCCCTAAGGGCCAGTTTTTGAGTGAGAGGACGTCCTAGGTTTGCAGTTCAGCAGCATTTTTCTTTAAGAGAAATGATTTCGACAGTCAAATGTGTCGGAAAACTTTGTGGTGCTTACCAAAAAAAATAAATTCATCTATGCAAAAGCAGACAAAAACAGTGTCAAGGTTCAAATAAGTTAATTTTGGGCTTATCGCGATGTATTTTCTTGCACACAAAGCTTTATTAGGCAAAAATTAGGGAATGATGCGATCCCTCTCTACACAAGGTCCGGATCTTTTTAGACAAATTAAATCCTTTTTTGTAAACAAGCAAGGTCCAGACTTGTTAAATAACATTAAAAACTAATTGGCACACATGAAAAACTAAAAAAAGCACAGAAATCTTCATTCCGATCTCATTTTTTCACAGCTGTCAACCGTGTAGCGTTACGAAAGTTAAAAGTTGGCAACTCTTACTACCGCTACACGCTGCCGCCGCAGACACACATTGTTTATGCATATATTTTAACTTTTGACAGGTCTTACTACTACCGTCAAAGCTACACCACTGTGGGCTCACGGTGACACAATACATGTTAAGCCTTCAGCCCAAGGAATCCGTTGCGTTCGTCACGCCGAAGCACACAACTGGCAACTCAGTGAAATACACACGTTCGTATGGATAGCGAAAATTTTCTTAGATAGCGAAAAACGGTGAAAAAGTAAACGAACGCTTTCAGCAACAAAATTTGTACACGATGGCACTTACAGCTCAGAAGAGCGATCGCCTTACCTCTCTTACAATCATGCATTCTGTATGTGTTACAGGTGTTCTTACCTTACATACATGAAAGAGACCCACAATTTTCCGTCGATTCCGAACGGCGAATTCAGAGGTCACTCATGACAAATGATACTCTCGGAGGGTTTGTCAGACCCTCGCGGTTGTGGGACGGCGTGAAAAACTTTCAATGTACACGATTTAATGTCAAAAAATTTAAAAAGAGCACTACACTTTTAAATTCATTTTTGCAACTTGATTGATGGATGTTTATTATTTTAAATTAATTTAACTATTTTTTGGTCCAAGGAAGAAGAATAAAGAAACAATACGAAGAACGTATATGAATTACGAAATGCCCATCAATGGTTTTTATAATTTTTATTGTCAAATCTGAATTTTGACATCTCACATTCTTGCGCGAAGAAATTTCTTGGGGCTTAATTTGTCAGGAAGGGGAAATGTTTTACTCTCTCATCAGCTCTCTCTCTCTCTCTCTCTCTCTCTCTCTCTCTCTCTTTCTTTCTCTCTCTCTCTCTCTCTCTTTCTCTCTCTCTCTCTCTCTCTCTCTTCTGTGCTGAAGAGATTAAAGCTGCACCGTGTATTCGTATGACAGACGCTCTGCCACTTTATTTGTTTGTGTAGTCGCTCTTTCCGCGTAATTTATACCACGTTCCATATCTGTTGAGCGTTTACTTATCCGAAACCTGAACGAGCGCACCCATTTGAGATAATCAGTTAGAAAACATCATTAAGTGATAGGTTCTTTCAATGACTTAAAGCTTATTTCAGATTTGCACAAGAGGAAAAGATTTATTAAGAACTAAGAATATCAAACGTAAAACAAATAGGCACTTGCATACTCAACATTTCTGAGGCAGACTCGTATTTTTTTTTTAATATAGTCCATTGGTAAAGCTTCTTCGATAGTAATAAAAGTACAAGCTTATCCTGTCTTAACGGTAGTAAATGACACGTTTGTCTCTTAATCACATGCACTGCAGTTCGAAATGTTTAAAATTTGATTTTCCATTAAATTTCTTAAATTTAGTATTATTTCTTTTGAAAAAAATTATTGAAATGTTTGTTAATTTGTTTAGTTTCGTTGTTTTGATGTTAATTTTGTAGTTGCATTACTTTTTTTTCTGTTTTGAATACATAACCTGCTATTAAAAACAAAATACTGATTGTTGATTAAATTTCTTAAAAGAATAAACAAATTGATTGTATAAATATCAAATAAAACTAAATAAATGTTTCATCAATGCAATCCGCACACTGTTTATTGTTATATGTAAAGACGATCGCCGATGACCGGTAGTGCCTCGGGAACATAGTAGCATTACATCATCGTTATCATCATCAACAGCTTCCTCAGGTTCATCATCAACTTCAGCGACATCAGGAACAGGACCAGATTCAAAAACTCATCATTTGGTCTGAATTGTCTAAGTTATTATATAAATACACACATATAAATATATATACATATATATAAATTTATATAAAAAAATATTTGTCATTACATTATTTCTTATACATTCAATACAACAACAACAACAAAAAAGGAAACAAAGTCATAGAATCATTTTTCTGTAATTATTTATTCGAAGCCACAAAGCGATAAAGCATAAAATCAACATCAGGCTACAAGAAATCATTGTTATATGATTCAAGGTGCATAAATATTTTCTCATATAGCAATGACGTAATTGTTTTTAATTTTATCAAAAGCAGTAGATATGACAACCAAATACATATTGAACATTTTATCCAACAAAGCAACTAATCTTTTTATCTATAATGCTAACTTTAACGAAATTTTAACATAACGAGCAATAGGCATTCAAGGATGAGAGCCTATAACCTCAATTCTGTCACCGTTATCAGTTAATAAAGGACTAAGAGACAGAAAAAATGGCTCCAATGAGAAAAAAAACATCAATAGAAGCCGAGTATCTTTTGAGCTGTAATTATTATTCGTATACTTTGTAAAATTAAAACAAAAACTACTTCGATAAAATAGATTTTTAAGTTTGTATAAAAAATATTTATATAAAAAAAAACAAAAAAAAACCGTAAACGATTAATTATTATTTATTTATAACGCGTAATATAAACGAAAAGATGCAAATAGGAATAAAATTAAAGTAAATCCAATTAAAATATTAATAAAAACAAACAAAAACAAATCATATTTTAAACATAATTTAAGAAATTAATATTCAAAAGTATTTTTAGTCTCAAACAAAGAAACTGTGGCAGAGCAATGGCAAATGAAACACATTATTTTTAACTGATAAAATGAAATAAAATATAACACTATCCCTGAGATTGCGCATCTATGCGTACGATTTTATCGTAGTCGAATCGAAGGAGTTCATGTTTAGACATGAGTTTACTATATTAAGGCAAACATTATTATAAATTCTATAATAATTAATAATTTAACTATAAGAAAAGGTAAGCAAAAGACAGCTAAAACAAAACAAAAAAATGTTAAGGAATGTGTTAAGATAAAACAAAAAACGAATAATAAAGAAAATTACTTAAATTACAAATCGACAAGTATAAAACTATAGGTACATCATTTAAACTAAATATCCTTTTTGGCAATGCATATAATCAGAAAATGGCGAAAATTTAAGCTTCTATAGGTCCCAAGACTGTTAAAAAAAATGTTTAAAGATGCTTGAACATGAGTTATTTAACATTTAAACCTTTGGATTAAATTTGATATATCATTCATTAAAAAGTTATGAAAATATTTTTCAATCTAAAACTATAGCCCTTGTAACCATTTTATCACTTATCGAGTGGAAATAAAGTGAAATCACAACCAACGCTAGTCTTCGCGAACACCGAGTTGAGTAGTCGGATAGGTTTGAAATGTTGAACTGACACTATCACACACACAATAACGCTTTTACCTGCTTCAAACAGGCAGAATCTACTGACACAACATCTGTCACTCACTGAACTCGAGTTTCAATGTCGAGTCGACTCGAACCCGGTTGAAGCTTGTTTCTTCCCTGGAAACGCATGGAAACGAGATATCTACTGGTGGATATTTGCGAACGATTGTTTTGACATTCCAGTGAACGTGCAGTGGCTCTTCTATGAAACACTTAAAAAGTTTTGGCTATTTATTTTCAAATGTCTTAAGTTAAAGAGAATGTCTTTCTTAAGCTAGTGTAAACTGCTTCTTGTATTAGTAGTGTTTTTTTGTGCCTATTCCGGATAAAGAAGCACACAAAAACGGGGAATTTAGTTCCTCTTTCACTATTTTAGGTCTTGATGTTAACTTTAATCGGAATTATTGTAGACATTAATGGTAATTGGAACAATCTCGTATCCGAATTGTAGCAATATATGAGGGGTGCTGATATATTTCCGGTATATAAACATTGTACATAAATGATGTGAGTTAATTTATTTTTTATTTTAGTCAATTCATTATTAAAACGCATTGGTGCAAAATTTCAATTGACTGTGATGGTTGGGTTTGCTTTCTAATCTTGAATTAAACATGAGTGAAATGGTCTTTTATCGGAATTTTCTAGTTTCGTGGACAACCGTTAAAAAATTGTGTGAATTTCAAATGGCCAGGGAGAACATTGAAGATGATTCTTGCTCAGACTGCCTGCAACAAAGGCAACGGTAAAAAAGTCGAGACACTTGCACTTCAAGATACCAGAATAAAGTTTAAAACGAAAGCCTAAGACAATCGCCTTTCCACCTTTTCACACTTTCTTAGCCTATCAAAAGTCAGTAAAAGATGATTGTAATGAGTTTTTGGAGCAATGTGGTGAAGACCACGTAAGAATTTTCAACAGAAGTGTTACTGGGGACGAAACCTACGTTCTTCATTAAAACCCTGAAAGCAAATCAGAGTCCAGGACTGCCGCGTGAATTTGTGGTATTGAAGCGATTTAACACCCACCTTTAAAAGCAGACCTTATCCTAAGCAATTTTTTTGTTCCCAGATCTAAAAAAAAAAACCTTTATGGAACGCGATTTTGAGCTGATGTCGAGCAAAAATTCGCATCTAATGATCATTTTGAACGGAGCGATGAAACCATTTTTTTAAGGGGATAGAAAAATCAATCTCAACATAATATCTGATATGAAAAATTAAAAGAATGTTAATTTAATTCCGGCTTTATTTTTATGTTTTGAACTTTCCTCGTATCGTACATGAATACAATAATAATATTTATATGATATAATAATATAATAATATTTATATTTTAATAATATTATTATTTGCGTTCGTCTGAAATAAGGTTCACCAACGTACTGTCTGTTTTTACCGTAAGATTCTCTAAAGAGTGAAATACATCTGGTTATTTTACTGGAGCACTCTAGACAAATCGATAAAACAGTAAAAGAAAACTAGTGGGAAGGTTACAATCCGCTTAGGCGAATCGTTGGATACCCCATCCCAATGGACCACTGTCAAGCTCCGAATTGTGTCATAAATCTTGGTTGTTAAATTTCGGTTTCATTTAACTTCAATTGTATTTAGAATTTCTCAGTTAAGAATCTTCTGCCTAAGAAAGGGGCTGTGGCATCCACCCCTTCTCAATAACATCGTATTTTTGTTTACATTTTTTATCAGAATGGGTATACACGTGTTGATTGCATTTTCATATTAAAAATTTGATTTATACTTAAAAACGCCCCCAAAAGTGGGCGTGGCGAAAATTTATGTACGTGAGTTGATAGCTTTCGCAAATATCTGAACATTTTATAGTGCAAGTTTTTTGGATTTAAAGCAAATATATCAATAAAAATCGTTTATTAGAATACATATTAAGTATGACCACGCCTACAAGGGGGCGGTACTCGTTTTTTTTAATGCCAATTACAATACACTTAAGCGAGGATATCGCGTACCAAATTTCAGCTTCCTGCGACAACTTTGATTTTTCAAGCTAATAAGTAAAGTGGGCGTGTCAGTGGGCGGATTTTAAAAAAATTTTACACTTGTATTGCTTCGGGACCTAGAAAGAACAGATATTAAGTTTCAAGTTCCTAGCCAAAATTAAAGGCCTAAAAACTACCGACACACGGACGGACGGACGGAGATGGCTCATTCGACTAACGATTCGGTCTCGATCATATGCCCTTAGGTCTTGGGGGTCTACGGTGATTATTTCTCTATGTTACAAACTATGAATCAAATTTAATAGACCTCCTATCCTTAAAGATGGGGCATAATAAAAATTGTGACGATGTTCTAGGAAGACAATTGACTTAAAATCGGTTTCCGGTTCACTCGATAATTATGGAAGTAGTATTTAGTCGTTTTTTCAACGGATTCAGTCGTATTTCGCTCTTTTAGCGAAAAAACAGAGCACAGCCAGCAACTTTAAAATTGGTGCCAATGACGTTGTGTGTACTCTTTTCACAATGGGTTTACTTCTTCCAAAAGTTCTGTGAATGCTTTTTTGGGAAGTCGAAAAAAAAATAAAAAAACAATTAATTACTTGAGTTCAAAATCTGTTTCAAATTTTTACATTTTTACAAAATTCATTGCATATGAACTATCTCTTATGGCTCTGCGAATACTTGCCAACCGTTGCGTTAGTTCCTCGACATCAATGCGGTCATCAAAAAAAATACTTTCAAGCTTGCTTTAATTTTTTATCTGAAATTTTGACACTCTTTGTGCACTTGAAGTGCAATGAAACGCGTTATTGCCCTACTGGATCTGTGATGGAGTCGTATTCAACGCATACGACTTGGATGATCGCAAAGCAAATACGATACGATACGAATTCTAGTCGTGATGACTTTTTGTACACATGACAAGTGACTTGCGTACTTGATGTGATTGACTAAGCAGCCTTGGTTATACCCGCTGATCAGCATCGTCCAAAACTGTCAAGCAAAACACACGTAATTAAAGACTTGTGGAAATATCATATTGACTAGCTGTCACGGTTGTCGGTTTGGAGAACAAGCTTCAAAATTGTTAAAAAAAAAATTCTAGCCTTCTACATGAGCTATTTAGCTACCCTTAACGGAATTTCCGAACTGAACCGTCGAGGGTAGTATGTCGTGTTTTTATTTTCAGAAGCATTGTTTAGTGTTATGTTTAAATATTCATTTACTTGGGTTTTGAGAAGTTTTTTTTGTCAAATTTGACTTTCTGACAAACTTTGCTGCGTAGTGTTATTAAGTGTCTTGTGGGATCTTGAGCCGATCCCACAAGATCATTTATCGTAAAACATCTAAGCATGATTAGTTAAATTGCAATTCGTAATGTTAACAGGCCGCTTACTTCAATTTTCGAAAACTCAAAATATCGATATTTTTTTCTTTCTATTTCTGTTTCGCAGGCGACAGTCTTACATAACATTGAGTGCCAGATCACTGTTCCCGATTGCGTACTTTTCAATTCTTTCGATGCATTTCCAAGTTCAAATTATATGTAAGATGCATTTTATTACCATGCAATTAAAGATTTCTATTAATAAATATTATTAGCTTAAAATAAAGAATTGAATAATAATTTTGAAAAAGTAAAAACCCTTTACTTAGCGATCCTTGAAAAGTTGATTTTCTATCTCTATGCTTTGCAATCTATTCTTCCTAGTGGCTCGATTGACTTGGGCAGACTAACTTTATAAAATAAAAGCTTTACATTTATGCGCTTTTTGTATAGTATATTTTCTACTTTGCAAGCCTTGACCATGTACTCCGCAAACAAATAAGAAAAACGAAAATAAAAAACCAAACGTTCAATTATTTTTACACTGTAAAGTTACATAGAAGTTAGTTTACGGGTGGTTTTTCTTCTGCCAGAAAAGGCTGAGATACAATCGTTTCGAATAGTTAAAGACCATATTTTTTGTGTCGTTCTTTTTCACGGGCCCACCTCCTCGAGGGTGTGACAAACCCTCCGAGAGTAACATTTGCCTTGAAACTTCTCAAAGCCGCTCGGATTCGATAAAAAGTTGTAGGTAAGAAGGACACAGTTTACCGGATGAAAGTGTGCATTTAGAGTTTGATGATTGGTCACTGATTTGTAGAAAAAACGCATTGAGCTTAGTATTGAAGACGGATTCCTTAATCCTTTGTCATACAGTGGTGTGTAAAATAATAGGTGTGGTTTTTGGAAAAATGGTTTCACGCAAAACAAAATATCTATGAATTTTATTATGAAAAGCTATTTCCGAAATAAAATTTTAGTAGAATACATCATATCAGACCTTTAACAATCAGGAGATGGTTACTGAGAAGTCAAGCTACCGGCAGCAGTTGACTTCTTACCTATTATTCGCAAACCAAAAATACACCTATTATTTTGCACACCACTGTATATGCTGTGACAGGTAGATGAAAGGAAAGTAACACTTTCAACAAACAAGAGAAATGAAATTAGGGGTGGAATCCTCTAAGAAGATGATTAGGATGTTGATCATTACCATCACCCAGCTCTTGCTCTCTGTAAAGTGATTACCAAATTTATTTAAAAACTTGGAAGCACTTACATTTTTATCTGTGGGGTGATGTAATTTCAATAGACCTTTTAACAGTTTGACGTCTACTGATATTTTCAGTCAGGGATGCCAAACAAAAGCTTCGTTTATATGCAGAGTGCAAGCCAGCTTCAAGCCAGGTTCGACCTCATACTAACGCGGATCGAGTTAGAGTTGAGCCGCTAATATACCTAGGTTGAAATTACAGCCAGTGCATCAAGCTTTGAATATGCATAATTTGCCATTTCTGTGGTACTTGTATGCTTTTTCGTGTTGGTTTGGCACAGTTGCAGCTTCAATATGCAAAAAAAGGAACTAAATTACTTCAGTTTTAATTTTTCATTTTTGTTATTTCAACTACTCGACTCAACTCAACCCTCTTCGTCATGTGCTGAAAAACCTAGGTCGAAATTCCAACTCAACTGAACTCAAACCCTCAACTCTTTCATATAAACGAAGCTAAAGTTCCTTTTTGTATGGAAAACGAATAAAAATTACGCATAAATAACTACTATTCAAAAAATACAACCGTGTGTTTCGATGACAAGAAAATTGTAGACATAATCAGCCGTTCTAAGTAAGGCCAAATGATGTATAAAACAAGGAAAGGATAAGAAAAGTGTTTTATGTGTTATAGAAACAGTGCACACGAGCACAAAAGGGTTTACGGATTCAGCGATCACATATTCGGAAAACTTTTCCACTCATTTTATTACAACAATTTTAAGGTCAATTCAAAGAAAAAAAAGCACAATAACTTCTTTCAATAGTTTCAATAGTTTATTAATAATTTGCAGTTATACAACGACTATTGCATTTTTTCATAAAAAAAACGTTTCTTTCGCCGTGTGTCCCAAGCCTTAATTCTTTATTTTAAGGTTTAAAGCAAATACACATCAAATAGAAAGGATGGCAGATTTCACGGCAGTCAACCCCTAATTACCGAAAAGCTACAATTCACTTTCATGTGTTGGAAAAACCACCCACTTTAGGACTAAAAAAAACTCAACGAGGTATACTTATCACAAATCACAGATACACAGCTATCATTAAAACCGACAAAGTTTAGAAAAAACCACAAAAAGAAGCTTATTATTGCATAAACTCGAGTAGCTTAAATTGAAAGTGACATTCAAATAGCTGTCAGCTTGAGTTCATCACAAAATGGCAATGATGATCACTGTGATCATCACCTTACGGGATCCCGAAATGGAAAAAGTAATGATCAACTATGAGTTTTCACCTTAGACGATTCCACCCCAGCATAACCTTAAAGTACCAGGAGAACTAAAGTGTAATGAGAAAGGAAGGAAAAGAACAGTCGGAGTTCGGGTTTTTCCAATTTTCGTTTTTGAGTCTGCTTTCTCAAAATTGAGTAACTCCTCAGTTACTTTACTTTAAAAAGCTCAGATAAATAAAATAAATAAAATAAATAAATAAATAGAGTGGCGCCACAGCTCGAGGTGAACCAGGGCCAATATCTCAACAATGCATGCTGTGTGAGTTAATTTCTTCACATACAAGGGGACCTACATTTTTGCCGAATCCGAACGGCACTTTGAGAAGTTTTTCAAGACAAATGATACTCTCGGAGGGCTTGTCAGCCCCTCGCGGAGGTGGGGCGGTGAAAAAGAACAAGTCTTTTTCTTCAGGTGACGATCGTAGGATTCGAACCCAGACCTCTGGCCTAGTAAGCACACACACTAACCACTACGATCCAGCTTAACCGTAGGACTCGGCAAATTCTCATGTCTAGTGCTAAGATGAGGTCATAACCAAAGTCTTATTGATGTATAAATTTTGCAGCCAAACTGCAATTTATTGGCTTATTTTATCTGTACTGTCTACAGGAGACCTGAAAACATTCCTTTCAAATTTTTATAAGTAGGTCAAAAAGTGTATTCTTGTTTCCTTTGCGAAAAAAGGAACAGTCTGTTACTTTCTTTTTTTTAACGAACGTTTTAATAAAGAATCCACAGTATTTCCATTGGTATTGAAAGAAATATCTGATTTGTCGTAACGTCAAATTCCGAATATTCGATCATGAGCATGTCCAAACTATTCGAAAACACACCATTCGAGTGAACATGGTTCGAAAAAAACGGCTACGGCACTTTATTTGTGCTAACCACGTTCGCTTGATTTATTCGGCCGAATTGCTGAAAATAGCAACCAAATATTAATTTTTTCAATGCTTGCTTGTAAGGACGTCGATTTAAACCAAGCTTAATCGGTAACTACTTCCCGTTTTTTTTTCTAAGCCTTTCCGTTTGCGATATGCTCGCGCATTTTAAGAGTAGTCGTAAAAAACGTAGTAAGAACTTTCTTAATTTTACTAAAAGACAACCCCCATCAGAAGCAACAATTTTCGTCATTTTCTTGTGTTATACTCAATATACTAAATTAAACTTACAAAATTATTTATACAATACATTTAAATACTATATTTCTCAAGAAACAAAAATCTTAACAAATAAACCAAAATTATTATGATATCATATGCATATTTTATGTATGTATATATAGAAAAAAATAAAATAGTTACACAGAAAATCTGTAGAATTTGATTATAATTATCGTATTGCATTTAAATATCAAATCGAATAGAATGCAATAATCAAACCAAACAAATAAGTATTTATATATTTACAAACAAATTTGACGACACCAGGTACTCATGCGAATTCGATCAGCTTTAAGAGGCGAGCAAGAATTATTAAAGTCAGACAAAATGAGAATACAAATTCAAATCTAACACAAAATGCAAACAGAAAAAACAAATAATATGAAGTAAAATGAAAAAAAAAACAACAACATACAAATAATATATTTACAGATTTTTTTGTACTTAAAACCGCAAAATGTTGTAATAAAAAAACAAAGAAAAACAAAATACTTAAATTTATATTTAAAATTAAGTTTTAAATGAATATTAAGCGAAAAAAGGCGATAACAACAAAAAAAAATATAAAAATGTATAAAAAAATAGTAAAATCTAAATAAAAACTATGATATAATCAACCAAAAAATGGCAGCAATCTTTTTTCCTTTCTGAATATTTTCTGGAATTTTAACAATTGTAAATAGAATGGAATTTAAATCTCACGGAGTACTACAAATAAATAAGTGACTTTACTGAATGGTTTCTCTGTTGCAAATTTAGAAAATCAATACCAGCGAGCCCATTTCCTCGGAATACTTTTGATAGAAATAATTTCGAAAAGATGCTTCCTTCTTGTCTCAGTAGCGGCGGATATTCAACAATCTTGGTCTTCAATCAACAATTTAAACAATTTATACATCATGGTTCTACTCTCAACATTTCATCAATCAATATTGTCTTCTCATCAATCAACATCTTCTTTGCACTATTTACCTTTTTGCAATTAAATAATATGCATATGTGTTAAGATTATTATAAAATGACGCCTAGGCAGCGACTTTATTAGTTTGTCCTATTGAAGAAGCTGGGCTTAAATTAATAAAACGCATCTGATATTGACACTCCATTATTGCTGTACATAATAAGTATTTTTTACCATTACAAGTGTTTCGATTAACATTAACCAAACAAACACAATCAATACACAAGCAAACACTTATAATATGTATATTTTATGTGTAGAAATATTATTCATAGAACGAAAGTATCTCTATGTTATTACTAAAATTGTTCATAGGACATCAACTTGCTGAGAGGATTTAAACGTATACATGTATTAACCTTAAGAATATGGGATAAGATAAGGACAACAGGTGGAATGAGTTTAAAAGACTGCACTTCCTTGAAATTTACTAGAATATTGAACGCTATTTTTCAGGATTTGTATGTCTGACGGTGTATTTGCAATGAAAAGTGAAAATCGAATAGGTCATTATATAAATAAAAATTAAAGACTGTATGATTTAAAATTTTAATAAAAATCGACAAATTAAACTTGCATTGCATATTTATGTAAAACACCATCGAGACTTAGAGAGGTTCGTATAAAAAGCGATACAGCGACGTTAAAAGAAAAATTATGAAAAGAATACTATACGTAAAGCTCCCTAGACTAGATTGGTGATAGGACAGGGGTGGAATCCTCTAAGGTGAAAACTGGGGTGGAATCCTCTAAAGTGATGGCTGATGTTCACCATGTTGATTATCAAAATTGACCATCACCCAGTTCTTGCTCTCTGTAAAGTGATCACCAAAAAAATTTTAAAACTTGGCAGCACATACATTTCCATCTGTCAGTTGATATCATTTCAATACAGCGCTTCACAAATAAATCTAATTTACTTTTGTTTACATTTTTCGGCAAGTGCAATTACATTTATTTTATTACTGCGATGTAAAAATGTACGTACATATTTTAAGTTATTATTTATGTTTGAATTCTTTAATTCATTAATTCAAGGTTTCAAGCAAATAAACATCAAATCGAAAGGATGGCCGATTTCATGGCAGCCCACCCCTAATTACCGAAAAGCTACGATTCACGACTTACGACCTACGACTTTCATGTGTTGGAAAAACCACTCAATAATAAAACGGAAACATTTTTGCTAATTGTAAGTCAAAATGGTCCTCCAAAAAAATCAATCCCATAACGGAAAATAAAGACTTAGAATATTGCGTGAAGCAGTCCTTAGACTTCGAGTTATCCACTATCGTTCTTATTGGCTTTTTGACTAAAAAACAAACTCACTGAGTTATATATATCACAGGTACACATAGGTAATCACTAAAACTGACGGAGTTCAGAAAAAAACACAAAAAGAACCCAATAATTGCAAAAACACGACTAGCTTTAATGGAAAGTGTCACAATAAAATAGCTGTCAGCTGAAATTCATCACAAAATGGTGATGATCACTGTGATCATCACCTTACGGGATCCCAAATTTAAAAATGTGATGATCAACTATCAGTTTTCAGCTTAGAGGATTCCACCCCTGATAGTTGATTATCACATTTTTAAATTTGGGATCCCGTAAGGTGATGATCACAGTGATCATCACCATTTGGTGATGAATTTCAGCTGACAGCTATTTTAGTGTCACTTTCCATTAAAGCTAGTCGTGTTTTTGCAATATTTAGGTTCTTTTTGTGTTTTTTTCTAAACTCCGTCAGTTTTAGTGATTACCTATGTGTACCTGTAATATGTGTAACTCAGTGAGTTTGTTTTTCAGTCCAAAAACCAATAAGGACGATAGTGGATAACTCGAAGACTACGGACTGCTTCACGCAGTCTATATCAGTATGGGATTGATTTTTTTGGAGGACCAATTTAACTTTCAACCAGCAAAAATGTTCCAATTTTATTATTGAATGGTTTTTTCAACACATGAAAGTTTTAGCTCGTAAGTCGTGAATCGTAGCTTTTCGGTAATTAGGGGTGGGTTGCCATGAAATCTGCCATCCTTTCGATTTGATGTTTATTTGCTTGAAACCTTGAATTAATGAATTGAAGAATTCAAACAAAAATAATAACTTAAAATATGTACGTACATTTTTACATCGCAGTAATAAAATAAATGTAATTGCACTTGCCGAAAAATGTAAACAAAAGTAAATTATATTTATTTGTGAAGCGCTGTATTGAAATGACATCAACTGATGAAAATGTATGTGCTGCCAAGTTTTAAAATTTTTTTGGTGATCACTTTACAGAGAGCAAGAACTGGGTGATGGTCAATTTTGATAATCAACATGGTGACCATCAGCCATCACTTTAGAGGATTCCACCCCTGACTTTAACTAAATCAACTCAAAACTACGGTGGTTCTCTTCACGGGCAGAAATAAGTTCACCAGTCTGAATTAGCTCGTACTTAAAGGTGCCACTATCCCGATCTCCGATAAAATCAAGCGTTGGAGCAATATTGGCAGAAAGAACCTGTGTAGAGGCACTCTTGGCAACGGATGGGGCTTATCTCTGAAAACGATCCCTGCATTATTATAAGGTCATGGTAAAACAATTTCCCTCATTACGTGTCAGTAGCATGGTGGATCATATTCAATAACTCCTCTTTCGCCGAAATCCAAAGAACGGGCTGTTGCACGGGGGCTTCCAATAACACGTGCATTGTTATAGAACTCTGGTGAACCTGAAATCGGTAATAGCCTTAAGTCACATTAGAATCCATGGAAATTAGATCCCCGATATAGTTTCCTAGGCAGGGTTAAGAAGAGGTCTTATCAGTATCCGTACCACCGTTGGGTCAGCCTGTGGCTGTAGTCATGTCTGCCATTGATACTTGGCTTCTCTTAAGCATAACGATGGCGGTGGGTGCAGACAGAACAAATCATTGCGCTCTGACATCTTCAAAAAGTTAGCGTGTTTCCTGCTGTGTATTATAAAAATCGACTCAACACCAAGATTTTGCTAAACACTGGACCACAAAGCAGTTTTGGCTTCGGCTTCGCCCCGTTACGATACGTCGGCTTTGAACCGTATTTACAGTTACATTGCGCTCATCGAGAGAGAGTTTTTATTAGTGCATTCCCTACGTTCCTGTCATCGTCACCTGGAAAAAAAGACTTGTTCTTTTTCACGGTCCCCACCTCCGCGAGGGTCTGACAAGCCCTCCGAGAGTATCACTTGTCTTGAAAAACTTCTCAAAGTGCCGTTCGGATTCGGCAAAAAATTGTAGGTCCCTTTGTATGTAAAAGAAATTAACACACCAGCATACATTGTTGAAAAGTTGGCCCTGGTTCACCTCGAGCTGTTGCGCCACTATATTTATTTATTCCCTACGTTCTCTAAGTGAGCCACGATGCTTAGTATGCTAGTGTTATGTGCATTATTATATGGAACATTCACGTCCAACTAATAAGCCCAAGCCTTATAAGACTTATTGGCTTCGTGTGTGCGGCATGCTCTCGAAATCAACCCCCAATTGCTTCAGACGGACATTTGAACTCGAGGCTTCGCTTCGAAGCTTCATGTCCCAGCATTACGTTTTTTCTTTACACACTCTTTCTCTTTGCCAAACGAAAGTTGAAGCCGAGCTTAATTGTGTTAGGAAACACTGAAATCGTATGGCTGAACTCGTAAACGCCGGGCCGAAGCGAAGTCAAGGCTGCTTTGTGGTCACGGCTTTAAAGGCAGCTAAGGCAGGTTTACAACCAGGCTTTGACTTCGTCCTCGTCCCGTTACGATACGAAAAAAATGGTTTTTTTCTTCGCCTTTTAAATTTTTTTTTGGTTTTATTTGTACGACTACCAAAAATTATTATTCTTAGCGCGCATACATTAGCTGCTGAGCTGTTAGACGATGCAAGTGTTCAGTACATTTGAACCAGAGCCACGCTCTGGTGTAAGTAACAGGACGTTTTCTCTTTACGATTGCTAAACAAGACGTTGAAATCGTATAGCTGAGCTTGTAAATGTCAGGCCCAGGCGGGGCCAAATCTTCTTTTTAAATCCGGCTTAAATGTGTTAGACTTGAGCGATAATAAAATCTGGAAGCTGTCCTCCCTGTGTTCGTGTCAGGCGGCGTAGTCTTAGGATTGACTTTTTCTCTTTTCATCCTCTTTGAAAGGCGGGAAAAACTAAGTACATTAAAGTAAGTTTTTTGCATGGCAGTATTATTTTTGGAATTTGGTTTGAAATTCACCACGTTAGCCCTAAAAATACTTTTTTATACCCCATCTTTAAGGATAGGAGGCCTATTAAGTTTGATTCATAGTTTGAATCAAACTTAATAGGCCCCCAGACCCCAATCAAACTTAATCAAACCCTAGACCCCCAAGACAATAAGGGCATATGATCGAGACCGAATTTTAAGTCGAATAAGCCATGTCCGTCCGTCCGTCTGTCGGTAATTTTTAGGCCTTAAATTTTGAGCTAGGAACTTAAAACCTTATATCTGTTCTCTCTTAGTTCCGAAGCAGTACTAAGTTGAAATCCGCCCACTGACACCCCCACTTCCCATAATAACATGAAAAATCAAAGTTGGCTTAGTATCCTCGCTTAAGTGTATTGTGATTGTCGTTTCAAAAAAAGGCGGAAAACGGGGTCGCCCATGTGGGTGTGGTCATATTTAATTTGCATTTTAATGAACGGCTTTTATTCGATATTATTTGCTTTAAATTAAAAAAAAAAAATCACTTTAACATGTTCATATATGTGCGTATGCTATCAACTCAAATGAATAAATCTTCGCCACGCCTAATTTTGGGGTCGTTTTTAAGTTTAAGCCAATTTTTTAATATAAAAATGCAATCAACACGTGTATTCCACATCTCATAAAAAATATGCAAAAAAAAAACGATGTTTTTGAAAAGGGATTGATGCCACGCCCCGTTTTTAAGGAAGGGGATTCTTAACTGATGAATTCCAAAAACAATTAAATTTAATAGAAACTAAAATTTAAGAACCAGGATTTATGACGCAATTCGGAGCTTTACAGTGGTCGATTGGGATGGGGTAGCCAACGATTCGCCTAAGCGGATTGTAACCCTCCCACTAAATTTTCTTGTATTTCAGTTAGTTAGACTTCCACCAACGACGTGTCCTATTTGATAGACCACGCCGAATAATTGACCGCAGTGCTTGCGCCTTCAGCCATTTAAGCTTCTTATAGCCGCCAATCGGTCAGCTGCTTCCTTTTCTACCGTCTTTTCTCTACCGTCAGCAACAGCTCATTGCGTAGCAACGTCACTCATGCTCAGTTCGCCGAGTAAGTCGACGAACATTTGTTCCGTTATATGCAGATTTCTACCGACTTTCAAACCACTGAATAACTAGATTTAACTTGCGTCCCTCTTGCCCTCCAACACCCATTTATTTACGTTTCTTATATAGACTTCCGTGTCGGTGAATACATGTGAAAAGATGCCACAACAATTCACCTTACGTGTTCAGCTGCTGTAAAAAAGATTCAACAGAATTGTATAAAACCAATGAATTGACGAACTTATTCGCATTTGTAGAAAATGTAACAGTATGGGTAAATTCGTCAATTTCAGCTTGTGGGCAAAGCTTTTACGTGGTCGAAATTAAATATCTAGTTATGCAGTAATTTATGGACCGCATTTATAAATGTGGATCGAGTTGGAGTTAAGTCGAGTCGACTTGATCGTACTCGCGCTGCGGGGTTGAGTCGAAATTTTGCTGACATATCTAGGTTCAAATTACAATCAGTCACGAATTTTTGTTTTTATTTTAATTTTTTATGTCTTTCATGCAAAGGTTTTTGAAGAGTTAATTTTCAAACTCGCAATTTAAAATTTTTTTTTAAATCTTTTTCTTTTTTTTTCCTTTTATGAAAAAACTCTATGGTTTGAGTTCTTAGTCAAAAGCAGAGACCTAAATGCTCATATATCTTGTATTTTGTGAGAAATTTATAAATAACAATTTTTTTAAAGCCCTTTATAGTTCCTGGGTGCCCGTTCCAGTGACAGTATTTTTTTATATATTAGCTAATCATTCCCGTTTGAATCATTAAAATCCATCCACTCTAACAGAAATCCGAAGTTTCCATGTTTTTAATGCAGGCACTCCACTACAAAGGAAACTGCGAATATTCAAAAACATTTTCGAAAACGATCTTTTAAAGATTTCTAGTTCCTTAACAGATAAAAGGCACGCTAATTGCATTAAAAACGTTTCCAAATTGCAGTTTCCAACCTCAAGTTTTAAAGCCCATTTTGACAAACGAAATAAAAACAGCATGTTTTGCCGTTTTCTGAGAGATCCATGTCCGATTTAAGAAAAGTGGAAAATGCTAGCGCAGGTGGTTGTAAAAGTCAAACTTTCAAAATGTTAAAAAGGCCGAGAAAACGTATGTTCATCCCTATATTTTCGAATCGGTAATAGGATTTTTTTTAATAAATAACGGACGCAGTCCAACTTTTTAAAATTTTAAAAAAGTCATAACAGTTTTGAAATCAGTTAATGGTTTTCTGTGCTTGAAAACACTTTAGTTGACTAATTAAATTGATGCTACTATCAAAAGTTTAGATCTTAACCAATGGACAACTTATTTTACATCAACCAAGCTTGACACAAACTCAACTACATGTACGTTAACCAACACAACCGATTTAAGAAAAAAACAATAAACTTATAACAGTTTTTCCTAAGAAAAAAATTAAAGGTTGAGTTTTTTGCGAGCCTTTTTAGAGTAAGGAAAATAAAGAATCTCCCAAAGAACAGTAGACAGCACTAAGAAAAAAGTAAACAGATGACTGTAAAATATATCCAAAAATAATTTTAATAAGCAAAAAGGATCTTTCTCAAACTGAGCAATATGAGCTTAACCTTCAATAGAAGCTGACGGGCCGCTCCGCGCATGTCTTCATACTTAACGATATTTTTTTGCGTTTTAAATTTGATTTAGAAGTTTGAGCCCCTTTTTCATTATAAAAAATAGCCCATACTTTAGTCGATGTGGCGGGTATTGTGACTCTTGTGTGGATCGACTCTTGTGTGTATCAAAATCCTTTGGTATCGAATCACTTCATTGAGTTGATACGACTCATTGAGGTGATTCGAATCTTTTGAACTGCAGCAGAAGAATCTTTGATTCAGCAGATGGACTGGCACATTTGAATCGACTCACCTGAGTTTCCCATCTCTACTCCAAATATGGGCGTGGCCCAGAGTCTTGTATGAACAGAATGTAGAACTAAGTGTTTTTTGCATAATACACTCAAAAAAACTTTTTCGCTTTCGAACAAAAATATTGAAAAAATGTATTTGAAAATTTAGCCATTAAATCGATTCAAATCGATTCAATTTAGTTTATCGATTCAAAAATCTATTTTTAAATTTCAGTTTATTAATACCATTTTTGCACCGGGAACTAATCCGCAATTAATATAAATCTTCATTAAATCCTCTACAAAAAACGCGAATAACCCTACAAATTTAAATCCTCTCGGCAAGCGATTCACTCTTTTTACGAACAACTTTCAATCCTTTGCAAACACCTTTTTAACAGTTTGTGAATCGAAAAAGGACACTGAAACTGTCCGCGCATGACAGATCTGTCAGAATTACGATTTCTATTGGGATGTTTACAACGGAAATCTTTTTTTCGCTCCTGGAAAATGATATCGTCAGTCTCTTTTGAGAGCCAAAATGACAGAAAAAGAGTGCGCATGTCAAATTAATGCCATATTTGTCTGGTGCAACCACTTTCGGATTTATTATTAATCTTCTCCCACTAATCCTTGTATTATTGCCGGTGGAAATATAATATAACAGTTTTGAAGCTCTTTTAAAAGACGTCTAACAGTTTAAAAAGCTCTGGAGGTAGTTGCACATTTACACCGATTGTGGGCGTGATAGCGGATTTGAAAAATTCTCACACTTGTACTGCTTCGGATAACAAGGAACGTTTGCACCAAATTTCAGCTTCCTAGCTTACAATTGAAGGCCTTAAAATAAAAACGTGTGATATAATTCTGTATGTCGAATAGACATGGCTTATCTGATTCAGAATACAGTCCCGATCCCCCAAGGTCTTGGGGTCTACCAGTCTTATTACACAGTTTGTAACAAACTATGTGACAACTGGCAAACTTAATATACCTCCTTTCGCATAGGATGGGGTATAAAAATGAAAAATCGCCCCAAAATTAAAAATGGCGCCAATTTGCCAATTTTTCCTTGTTGTTACCGTTCGCGTAAATTTTTGGGGTTGTTTTTAATTTTTAGTTTGGCCATTTTTGGGCCATTTTTCATTGCCTAATTTTATGTTGCCAAACAATATACTTAAGTTTTATGAGAAAAGAGTTTTGGTTTCAAAGCAGATTACAAACTTACCTAGGTAGTTACCTTTAGTTAGTTACCTTTTCTTGTTTTATTACTTATGCCCGATTTCACACTGCGAGTTTAAACTTGAGACTAGTTAAACTCACATGAAAGTTTAAACCGTTTCACAATGTCGTTAAACGGAGTTTATACTAGCACTGTGAAACCGGGCATTAATATTTTACGCTTATGATTTGAACATGTTTTTATATATATCTTTTTTGGCGACGAAACCAGCATTGAACTCTTTCTCAGAAGTTTTTTTTTTTTAAATTGCTAAATTTAATCTTCTCAAACTCTTTTAATTAAACGCAATCAAAAATACATTTGAATAGAAGGCGGTTCCAATTAGGTTAGTTAACGATTAATTCATTAGGATCCTTAAAAACTTCGGAAATAAACAATGCATTCTTTTTTCTCTTCTCTTTTCAAGGTCTTCTCCTACACCCCAGTACCCATTCTTCATCTGCATCCTCGGCATCTTCTAGTATTCATCAAGCAAATAACATCAACAACACTGGACACGTAACATCGAGCTCATTACAGCCTCGTTCGTTGGCTCAATTTCCAATGGTGAAACTATACGACTCACAGTCACAGCAACAGCAGGCGGCGGCACTACTTGCAGCCCAACAAGGTCTGCAATCATTGTTGTCGCCGCCATCATCAGGCAATTCTAGCTCCTCGGGTTCAGCTGCCTCACAAAACAGCACATCCTGCCAACAAATCACATCATCCAGCTACCCACATGCGATGGACTGTGATCCACCCGCCTCACACTCACAACCAGCATCGTTGCCACCGCCATCTCGCTATAGTTCTGCCAACCAGGGACACATGCATCACGTCAATAGTGCGTCTCTAGCCGGCAGCAATACAGGCGGCAACAATCGACCCAAATACCAGCGGATATGCGATCACTTAACAAGCGATCGGTCTATGCCGTGCTCCAACATAATCTCATCTTCGTCGTCTTCGTCATCGTCGGCATCCTCAGTACACAATAAGGCTCCTGCGCCGCCGATGCATAACTTTGCGCCAGCATCTTTACCCATCGACCTGGGACAGTCGTTGGTAGCCACATCTCATCTTATGATGACGGATCCCAGTGTAATTTCAGCTTCTGCGGCTGGTAGTTTAACCTCATCAACAGGTCCGGCGAGTTTTCTATACGGCAGCAGTCATCACTTGTTTGGCATGGGAACAAATTTCACAGATACCACCAGTCCGCCTAGCAGTCTTATCAATCATCAAGGAAAAGTGATTCGAATGAATCCACCAGCTGGTTCTGGGCCATCATCTTTGATTGGCGAACGCAACAGTGGAAACCCAATCATCGGAAGTGGTGGTGGTAACGGTAGTTCGGGCAGTGGCACCAACGGGCCAGACGGTTCTTCACCTATGGTAGGTGTATGTGTTCAGCAGAGTCCGGTTGTTATACACTAACAGCGTGCGTAAGTTTTAAGGAGTAAAGGAGGTAATCTCCTTAAATTGTGTAATTCTTCGCTTTTGTTAGCAAATTAGGAATGATTCTCTACAAAATGTAATTTTTATTTTTTTGTTTTTCAATTGAATGTATGATTTTGTTAATAATTTGATTTACATTTCCCTGGAACAAAAAAAAAATACCCATAAGCTGCACTCAGTCTATCCGTCCATATCAAAAGAAAGCATTATACTCCTCTCCGTGCAGATGACTTGGAAACGGCGAGCTTCATCTTTCAAAACATGCAAGAGCATTGTCGTTAAATACAGTGAAAAAATAAATATAATGTTCCAATGCACTTAGAATCGCAGAATTAGTGCATTTTCTATATGCATACCAACTTTTGGTATGAGTCTTCAGTGTAAATTTACGTTATTAAATCTGCGATTAGACGGTCATGGAAAATTGTCATTGCATCAATGCATTGACGGCAATCGATTCAGCCTTTTTTGTCATCGCACTGTCTCGTCTAGTAATAAATTTTTAGACTGGTTCGACAACCTTTCGACTAGATCACACCATAACAACGAAGACATACAGGATGAAGCTAGTAGGGGTCTAAGGTTCTTTAATTAGTTTTGCGCTAGTTTTTTCGGTTTTAATTGTGCAAACACTTATTGTCGATTGAAGGCTTATCTCTGTCAATTTTGGAATATGTGAAGACCTAAATACGTCAACGGATGGCTTTTGTTGTCATCCCATTTGTCAAACGAGTTGAAAATGATTTGTTTAGGAATGTCATTTTCTTTCTAATTTGCTTTTTGTAAAGGGACAAAATATTTTTTTCACAAATCAGGTCTATATGCAAATCAGGTCTATGGCAACTAACATAGGTCTTCAAATATTCGAAATTTGAACTTTTCCAATCGTCAATAGGCTCTAATAGTTGTAAAAGAGTGCAACGCACAGATTTATTGGTATTGAGAAACTGGCCGCGACTCATCTCAAGCCTAATATTTTTAATGTTATAGTCAATAAAAAAATGTTATGCGTGTTCTCCAGAATGTGCCCCATTTCTTAATTATAGACGACAATTTATCAAGACGTGTGATAAGACTTCTTGCGCAATACTCTGCGTTTTTTCCAGGTGCAGCTCAAATTCATTGATGTGACAGACTACGTCAACAGTCTTCTCTTGGCCAATCACCTTCGCTTGATGTCATCCTTCAATTCTTTTTGTAAGAATTTTTATGAGATGTATTTCCTTTAACTGAAGTCGTATTATGCAGGGTATTCAGTTTATTTGCCTTAGTTTATGTCAAAGGAGAATGTCAAAGGAGAGGAAGGTGAAGTAGCAACATGTAAAAATTCTTAGGAATTTGCTCAAAATTTCTTTGTTCGTTACATTGCTACACCAAAATGCTGCAGCAAGGGCCGAAGAGAGAGAGAGAACATTTTGCCCTCGGTGAGAAAACTTGCAATTTTTAAGAACCTACATTTTTATAGCTAAACACAAAACCGTTGTCATAAATCACAGAAGTCAGTTCTCAAGCCAAATTTAGGCCAATGTTAAGCGACTGAATTGTATTAAACATCATACATAGACTAAACTTAATATCTAACTATTGAGTGAGTTAAAATTCACCGAGAAGAATGGAACAAATTTAATCGAATTTGGCCCCTATTACGCTGTTCTTGGCCCATGCCTTAATAAATTAGAATCAAGTCAAGCAAGCTTGCCCCCAAAAAGCCTTAAGAATCGACCAATAAACCCAAAAAAAAAATCTTTATGCAGTCTTTAATATTGAATAATTTAATTTTGAATATTTTGTTCCCAAAACATATAAAAGACGAGCTAAAAAAAGCTCCTAAATACAATCAGAAGTATAGTAACTCTTTTGTAGCGGCATTGTAATTGACAAAAAGGTTTTAAAGTTTTTCGACATCGCACGTTTAACCAGATATATTAAAACATTGAAGAAAAAATGACATTAATTTGGATACATATAAAAATGAGTATAGATTTTTAATAAGTTAAATTGAATTATGCAATTTAAATTATGCCCCGTTTAAAAGCCAAGCCATTTGTACACTTCACATATTCCCGCATTCACAAACAAAAATTCTTTGTAAATAATTTATTTAATCTTCAATAAAGCAAATAACAAACCCTCAATAACTATAATATACTTCACACAAAGCTAAATACAAAAAAAAACACATCTTCATTCAAAATCATTATCGAATAAATTTTTTAATTGTAACAATAGAAGAAAACTACATACTCGCTACGTTTAAACCATAAACTAATAGTACAATTTTTACGTTAACCATATTTAAATAATTTTTACAATAATAAGCTGAAAATGTTTACAATAATTTTTACAATAAAGCTTAAAAATTGCAACCACAACACTATGAGTGCAGCAATTTCAGTTCCAATCTAAGGACCTAGTTAAATTCATATAAAAAAAATATATATATAAAATCTACAAATATAAAAAACGATAATGCGTATAAAAAAATGCATATTTATTTATCAAAATGTTTTAATTTGTTTAAAAGCATTTCAAAGCATTATTATTATGCTTGAATTTTATGTTTAAAAAAAGTATCAGATTGTAAATTATGTTAAAAAAAATTATATAATATACTTCATAAATGATAGGAATTTTATCGATAATTCTTATAAATCTAGCAAAAAGTTTTTATTTTACAAATAATAAATCAATAACAAAGCCTAGAGGAAAAGCGAAAACTGAAACATGTAGTCCAATCGACAAAGCATTATAATGCTTAGGCAGCTTAACTAAAGTGTTTGTAGGTTTGGGGAAACTTTTATTTTTGTTTTTACCCATCGACTTCTACAAGAACATGTTAGAGAATTTTTTTAATAAAAAAATAAATATTGAAACAGTCTTGCTTGTCAAGAGAAAATATAAGAATAAGTCTTTACTGTAATAAGCTTTAAGTGTAGTTTTATTTGAACTATTTTCCTCTTTTAAGAAATTCGTTTGGATGAAAATAAATACAAAAGAAAACATTTTGAGAATTTTCAACTGTTTTATTAATTTTTTTTTTTTAAGTTTTGTGTGTCCTTTCTTTGCGAATTCGTGCTGTGATGATAATATGACCGAATTTTCGCAACTTTCGGTTCATAAGTGTGATAACTACTGCGATAAGAACCGCCAAAAATCCACAAAAACTGATGACAGCCGAGCTATGCGCAACAAACCGACACTTATTAAGAGACTAAGTTCCAGCTAAAAAATAGAAAAAAATTGCGCTAAGCAGAACTTACTTAAGGACCAGAAATAGAAGGTCATAAATATTAAAGTAGAACAGAGGAACTTTAATATTTTATTTTTGTTCATAAAGTCAGAAAACTTTTTGATTATACATTTCACGCGCCTGCTTTAGTGTAACAAAATCCTTAGGTGCTAGTTTGCCCATGAACTCATAATTCAATCCATAATTCGTTTAAAAAAGATTCAAAACATGTTTTTTCACTCAACATAATTGACAGCTCCTACCTTCTGTTGCACTTAAATGATTTTCAGCAACCGAAAATCATTATGTTCCACATAGGCGGTAAGTATAACTTAAGTCGTAAGAGGAACCCACATTCATGTGTGAGCTTAAAAACTTGGTACGCGGCTTGATTCTTCTGTTGCACAGACAAAGTGTAAAAATTGGCTCAATCTGTCAACGGCCATGCCCACTACTGGCTTCAATGTGAGAAAACCCCTATTACACATTTTCTTTCAAAATTCGCTTTGGTCAAGTTAGATATGGCGTAGGAGCTCAAATTTTGGCACTGAGCAATATTGGCCCAAGTCCAGGGCAAAAATTGAACTGCCCACAATATCGACCGTGCCACTTTTCACATGTTAAGTCTTTAAAACCCCGATTTCTCGGAAAGTTCACTCCAAATCGAAAAAAAGAAATTATGACAAATATTTAAGATATTACTATTTGCTAAGTTTGCCCCATACAAAATTTTGAGTTCCGCCCACTTTTTTTTTTAATTTTAGGAAAAAAAACAGTTTTATACTGAAATAATTTTCGCTTTTACCGCATTTTCTCATGATTTTGACGACAAAAGATTTAGTTGATTTTAATTTTTAACCTATGCCCACTTTTGTGGGCGTGGCCTGTACAAAAAATATATGAATTCGGGCCAAAAAACGTAGATTTGGTGTTACACGGTATATAGGGTCGGGTATATAGAAGTTTGTCACAGACGAACTCTTGCACTTACTCACTTGTTTTTGTTCATATTTCTTATCAGATGTGGTATACACGGGCTTATTGCATTTATATATTGATAATTTGGTTTATAGTTAAAAACATTCCAAAAAAAATGTAAAAATTCATTCATTTGAGTTGATAGCCTACGCACATATCTGAACACTTTATAGTGCAAGTTTTTTGGATGTGAAGCATAAATATATCAATTAAAAACCGTTTTTTAAAAATGTAAAATCAATATGACCACACCCACATGGGGCGGTTTTCGCTTTTTTTTAAATATCAATTATAACACACTTAAGCGAGGATGTCGCATATCAAAGGGCTTTGCCGAAAATGTATAGGCAACTGGTGCCCTTTTTTTTTTTTGATGGCACACTTACGCGACCTAGTTAGATGTGTAGAGCACTTCTATACAAACAATAATTTCTATGACAGCTCCGCTCTAAAGTACATCCGTCTCGAGATAAACGCCCTAAATTATAACACAATTTAGTTAGCAACATGTAAAATATAATAAACTAGAGCGCGTAACTCAAGACGGATGTACTTTAGAGCCGAGCTGTCATAGTAATTATTGTTTGTATAGAAGTGCTCTACACATCCAACTAGGTCGCGTTAGTGTGCCATAAAAAAGCAAAAGGCACAATTTTATGGCATGGTCATTTAAGCTTCCTATGACACCTTTGATTTTTCATGCTGTTAAGTAAAGCGGGCGTGTCAGTAGGCGGATTTCAAAAATTTTTACACTTGTACTGCTTCGGGACCTGGAAAGAGCAGATTAAAATTTAAGGTCTAAAAGCTACCGGCAGACGGACGAACATGGCTCACCCGACTTACAATTCGGTTGTGATCATAGGTCCTTAAGGTCTTGGGGGTCTACGGTGATTATTTCTCTATGTTTAAAACTCTGAACAAGCTTAATATACTATTTATCCTATGGGATGGGCTGAATTACTGAAATTACTGAATAACTAGATATTCAACTTGCTTGCTTCTTGCCCTCCAACACCCATTAATCTACGTTTTTTATAAAGTCTTCAAAGCTTTTATAAAGCTTTAAATTTCAGTGTCGGTGAATACGTGTAAGAAGATACAACAAAAACTTTACTTTACGCGATCAGCTGATGTAAAAACTCCAAAACGAAGTTGCATGGAAATGACGAATTGATGAATTTACTCACAAATGCCAGAGTGTGGGTAAATTCATCAATTTCAGCTTGTGGGCAAAGCTTTTTCATACCATTCTTCGGTTCGAATAAGTCTCCGAGCATTCCGAACGACACCAATTAAAAATATATTAACTGAAGGAGGTCTCCCCACGATTGAAGACAGATTCAATTACCTTACGTCGCTTCTCATCGCCAAGATTTCAACATCATATAACACACCAATACTACAAGGTGTAAGAAATCTTTTAGCACAAAAGAAAGGAAAGAAATATCCCTCTGCGCTTCGTAACGCAATTACATTCTCCAGAGCTCCATCTTCTCCACCTTGTCGTCACTAACCTCTCAAATCTTCCGAAGTCGTCAACTAATTCCGAAGTATACAAGCAGTTGTTTATAGAAATCGTGAACCATCATCCCAACTGGAAACTTGTTTTTACGGACGGCTCTAAAACCGAAACAGGAACCGCGTTTGCTGCAGTCGACGAGGGAGGTAAAATTATTTGCAAGTGCCTCTTACCAGAGTACTCGTCAGTTTTCACCACCGAAATCTTAGGAATACTAAGAACCATGGAAACTACTAATAACAAAAGATGTTTGATCTGCACAGATAGCTTGTCGGCCATACATGCAGTCTTGAACATAAATAACAACACACCGGCCATGACGAAAATAAGAAGTAAACTCATTCAGAATGCATCAAAAATGAAACTCATTTGGGTTCCACGTCACGTAAGGATTCGAGGTAATGAACTTGCCGATCTAGCAGCGAAATCTGCAACAAAAGAACCTCTCCCCACAGCTATTAATTACTCCAGGACTGACATTGAGAGAGAAATACGAAGAACTTGGACCCAGTATACCCACCACTATTGCGATACTAACCCCAATGGAAACCGGCCTACTTACTCAACAAACACAACCATCCTAATGACAAAATGCTATATTCGGCTACACCTTGGACACACAAATTTAACCCATTCCTATCTTATTAATAAAAAGGACCCACCAGTATGCAATTTTTGCCAAAATAACATCCCACTGACAACCAAACATTTAATCTATGATTGCCCCAAAATTAAATTATTTTGTAAAACAATATTCCCAGACAATACATTCTTTGAATTACTCTAAAATCCCTCCGATACAAATATAAAACTCATTTTTAGGCTACTTTCAGATTTAGAGTTGACAAATAGCATATAAGTAAATGTAATAAAATAATTATTACTTAAACCAGCCAAAGGCCCTCGTAGCTAGTGCGGTAGATTAAGCTTAAGTTAAAATTGTAATTTATTTACTGTTTTAATAAATACTAATAATAATACATGGCCGAAGATGAATATCTAGTTGTTCAGTAATTTATGGGGTTGAGGTATAAAAACGCACTTTGTGTTCGCCGTAAAGTTGGGAAGCTGTAGATAGATATGAATTTACCAAGGACAACGTCAATGTAATGGAAGGTATTGTAAAGTGGCCACGAGAAGTAAAAAGACATGCACAGGACACCCATCGATTCAATCTACGAACACACCCGCTCGATTCAGTAAACGAACACACCCGACTATTATTCCAGTCAGCTGACAGCGAACTGATATTCGAAGTTCAAATTGCGGTATTGAAAATTTCCCCTCAATTAAATTCAGCGGAAGAGTACCAATTGAAAATTACCAGATTGGAAACGTCGAGAACACGGTGAATTTTTATAAATGCAAGTCGGATCTTTTTTCGAATAGTTACCGTTGCATATTTTTTGATTCTTGGGTAGTTTGCGCTAGTAATGGCATTTTTTCCTTGAGCTCTGAGCACAGAGTTTAAGGATAGCGGTAATAAATATGGGTTTTTGCATTTGTTTTTTAAATAATTTCAGAAAAATTCAAATTAGTTACGGCGTATTTGAAAAATCTTTAACATTTTAGAATTCCTCACACACGTTTTATACACAATTTCATTATAATCGGTGTAACCGTTAAGGCACTTTCCAAAAATTTCAGATGATTCTTGATGTGTGATTTTTTTTCAATTAATTTACAATTGTAGTATTGGAGATATGGTTTAATCTTGGAGTCAAGATTTTTTCCACGATTTTTTGCGTTTTTTTCGAAAATACGTCAAATTCGCAGTTTGAAACTGTCTAACCAAAATTTTGTTAGTTTTAACTATGTTCTAACTACTAAACTAAACTATGTTAGTTTTATATATTGTTTACCATCAAAATTCAAGCTGTCCTTAGATGCCTTTTAATCTTTTATCTTAAATCTTTTAAAAACTAAACTAAAAAATCTTTTAAAAACTAATCTTTTTGTTTATCCAGCTATTTTCACCTAATTCATGTGCAAATTATGGTCTTTTTTCAACTCAAATCCTACTATATTTTAAAAATTAGATCTGTATACTTAGAGTTTCAGAAAATTTGAACAAAACTGTAAAACTATGTATAACATTTTTGAAAAAAAATTGAGAAAAAAAATTTGGTTACTAACTTTGTCTATAGTTAAATTAGTAAAATTTATAACAATTTTTTTAACTCCTTTTTTTTAAATGAATTGAATATTAAAAAATGAAAAAAAAAATATTTTGAAAAGGCCTGGGGCTACTAGGCCTGGCTTTAACTAGGCCTAATTTATTTTTGAAGCCAATTTGTTGCTAATTACTTCATAAACATTTGTTTTATTTCATCAAAATTGGTTTCCTTTTGCATTTAAGGGTTAAACTGTTATGTGTGTATAAATAAAAATGCCCTTGTATGTGTTACGAGTGAAACAAATCTTCACGCCTTCACACATTCACTTATTTTAAAACAAGTCACAAAATATCCAATTTAACTCAAAAATTCTTTTTCTAAAGATCGCTGACTGAGCGGTGTCATGCCGTATTTGGTGTTGCAATGAATCGCTGTGGGCGAAACACTTACAGCGTCAGAATAAATAGAGTTTTTTTCTTGACACCCGATTCAATTCTTTACTTCTTCTTTTTTTCTGTCGCCACATAACAATACCTAAATTGTTATGTGGCGACAAGAAATAAAACAACTCGCAGGAGTCCCGGAATGCACCCATCGATTCACTCTACAAACGCACCCGCTCGATTCACTCGACGAACATACCCAACTGTCATTCCAGTCATCTGACAGCAGCTGTCATATTCGAAGTTCGAATTTCGATTTCCCCTCCTTGGAATTCAGCGGAGGAGTACCAATGGAAAATTACCAAAGGGGGTGTGGAACGTACTAGAAGGTGCTTAATTTTGTATAAATACACGGGTGACAGGCTCGTACGAGACAGTTATATTTTAAACGTGGACTTGTAAAAATCGGTAATAAAGTAAAAAGTGATTGAGTTGAAATAAAGTGTTGAATTCTAAATAGTAAAGTTGAATAACAGTGTGATCTGAGTTTAAATAAGTTTGTTTGATAAATAAAGTGTTTCATTGTGTGAGTAAAAAGTGAAATTGAGTTTTATTCGACGAACCCCAGGCCGAAAATATTACAGTATTAACAACGCAGCCGTAGGGAACATAAAAAAGACTTGGGGCGACCACGACTTAGGTGGCCGCCGATTTAGCCCTGTGAGGACTGGATTTATTTTTTATGGGTTTTATCTGCTCCTTCAAAAATTTCCTTCCTTGGGAGGCTTAAAACACTACCTGCTACTTTTCAGGTCTTTATAATGTAATAGGCAGGTGTAGGCTACGGGGATTTTGGGAATGGGAAAGATGACAGGAAACCAGGATGTGGACGGGACTTAAGGATGGGATGTTGCAGAAGAAGGGAAAGGGATGATCGAGAGGCGGGACGTGGCATGCGTGCTCATGCTCGACTGAGCTCGTCGAAAATTTCGAAGGTTATAGCCTCCGCTCTCGATCTGCGTACCTACTACACAAACACATATCATGCCAAAAACTAAAACCAAAAGAAAAGGTCTATCCTCTAAAGCGGACGGACGTTACCACCTTGAGGGGGCGCTATAGGTGGTAGTTAGCGCGGCCATTCTTACCTTCCCTACCATAAAGACCATGGGCAAATTGATCTTCCAAATTTTTCAAATCACGAGCGGTTACCCCATCATCACAGGATCGAGCTTATCCGATTCCTTTTTCCTCTCCTCACGTCTCTAGGTTAACGACATGCTCCCAGGCATGGCAACATAAACGGTGCACACGCAACCAAATAAAAACAATAAAGCAATTCGTATTCTATGCCTACAAGGCATTACTTCTAAATGTATTTAATATTAAAAATAACATCAATAATTTGTCAACAAAGAAAAAAAAACTAACTAAGCTTAAGAAATCTTGTTTCCGCTTCAAGCGTTAAACTGCGCCACCAAAACTATGGATATAAAAACGCTGCCTACCTTAAGAGAGCTCTTTTAAAGTCAGGGTTAAACGGGTAAGTACTTCTCTTTCATACGCGAAACCGATGAATAAATCTACTTAGGCCGAAAACTTAACTTTTACAAAAACTTCAGGTAATTAAAAGCTACCATGTTAAACTTCAAGACCGCAAAAGAAAAAACTATTATTGAAATCAAGCCTAAAAGCATACTTTTTTTATGTTGCTCCGTGTCTGCTTTTAAATTTGTCCAAAGTATTGTATATCTTTGGTTATACACGAAAGCGAATACTTATTTGTTTTAATTAAAATTATAATATTTATAGCAATTAGTTTCATTTAAATTAAGCGTTATTATAATTTAAGGAATTATCACCAGCTATGTACTACAAACTACAATGCGTTACCGCAGCCAGAGGCTGCTGGAACATAAGCCTTGAAGGTCGTGAAGAATGAGGCGGAGGCCGAGTTCACTTCTGGATCTTGAGTGATCTTGAAAGTTTAAGTTCAAGCTTATAGTGTTATAAGCCTCCTTTTGGTAAGTTGCAAGGGGGCGAAACTCTGGAACATAAAAATTTAAGCGGCCCCGGCGTTATTTCTCCTGGCCGGTAGCCTCCTTGAAATATCACACCCAATCAAAACAATTCCAGTTAATCTAGCCAGAAACTATTAAGCTTAAACGCAAGCACTTACCCTAGTTTTTGAGTTTTTATTTTTACCAGTTTCAAATCACCTTATTTTCAGTTTGAGGTACGTATCTAATTTCACTAAGAATACAGGGTGTTTCCAAATTCGATGCAAATATTTTGACACAAGATTCTTGGGTATATTTGAAGAAAAAAATTGTTCTACAGTATGGGCCTATCTCAAATTTTGATACCACTTATTGGGAATTTCAGAAAACACCTACTTTGAGGTACCTTGGCCCATACTAACACAAATATCTCCGCTAACACTTCCAACAGGTACTTCATTTAGTACTTAAATTTTAGAAGAAATAGTACTTCTTTTAACTGCATTAAAATAAAATTGATGACTTTTTTAACTTTCGAGATATTTGCTTTTAAGTCGGATCCTTTTTCCCTGCCCATGACATTTTTTTGACTTTCAAGACACATTTCTGCGAAAAATGCGTAATAAGCATATCGGTAATTTTTTTTTTCTAGTGCACCTAACAATACTTAATAAAAATTGCTAAGACAAGTTACCCGAAAAACCCACAGATTTTATGATACTTGGGAAATTCCATAGCAGGTAAAATTATGAAAAACTCTTTTCACGAAGCCGCGACAGGTATAAGGTGGAAATATGATTTGTTATCTACTTTTATAACCGCGATTGACAACAAGAACGATTTTTTGACTATGTATTAATAATTTACGTAGGTCTTAGAGCATGCATTTTTATTAGACTACCTGATAAAAAGGTAATTTCCCTATCATTTTTCTGTTAAATCCCAGAAAGGATTAAGTTTGAGGTTGATCGCCTAGTTGGAAAATTTACCCAATGTAAATTGTATAAAAGGTAAGAAAACAAAATTAAATCCATCAAAGTCATTTTTGAAGCCGAGGTGGCACAATAGTTGTTAAGAAACCCTAGTTGAAATGGCATCTTTTACAAACGAAGAATACGCTAATATTGTCTACGTTTATGGGATGTGCAACGGAAGTTCTATTAGAGCACAACAAAGATACCATCAGCTTTATCCTAACCGAAGAGTACCTAATCCCCGCGTATTTACAAATTCGTTTCGAAGACTTCGGGCAACGGGATCTGTTTCAACAAGACGACCTAACGCAGGAGCTTCACCAGGAAGAATTGCAGTTGATGAAAGAATACTGGAAGCGGTTGCAAATGATCCATCAATCAGCATCAGGCGCTTATCCTTGCGATTTAATGTTTCAACACATAAAATTGTTCGTCTCCCGCATACGGAAAACTTGTATCCATACCACCATACACCTGTGCAGGAACTGCTTCCGAGTGAGTTGGAGCCTAGACTTGAGTTTTGTAACTGGTTGTTAGAGCGGAACTTGGATGACAACGGTTTTATAAGCAGAATCCTATGGACGGACGAATCTCAATTTACTAGAGATGGGATTACAAATTTTCACAATCTACACACATGGGCTGCGGAAAACCCACACACAAGGAGAGAGTCATCATTCTAACACAGATTTAGCGTCAATTTGTGGGCAGGTGTTATTGGAAACAACTTAATCGGTCCCTTCAAACTGCCTCCCACACTGAATTCTGCAAGCTGTCTGGAATTTTTGCGCAATGATTTAACAGATCTACTGGAGGATGTTCCGGCAACTCAACGAGCTTCGTCATATTTTCAACAGGATGGAGCCCCAGCCCACTTTGGCCGCGAGGTTAAGAATTGGCTGGATGAAAAGTACGCTGGTCGTTGGATAGGAAGAAATGGACCAGTTCACTGGCCTGCAAGATCTCCAGACCTTACAATTATGGATTTTTTTTGTATGGGGGAGAATGAAAGAACTTGTTTATTCTACAGAAATATAAACTCTAAATGATTTAGAAGATCGCATTCTCCAAGCCTCGTCACAAGTGAGGCAGGAGTTATCCTCAACAAACGTTGACAGCGCAATCCAAAAACGGGCTCTAGCATGCATACAAAATGGAGGAGGACACTTTGAACACCTTATTTGATTGTAAAGTTAACTTAATGAAATAAAAAAAACACATAAACCAAACACAAGCATTTTTATTCAGAATAATAGGAATTGAACACTATGAATCGAGTTTTTCATAATTTTACCTGCTATGGAATTTCCCAAGTATCATAAAATCTGTGGGTTTTTCGGGTAACTTGTCTTAGCAATTTTTATTAAGTATTGTTAGGTGCACTAGAAAAGAAAAATTACCGATATGTTTATTACGCATTTTTTGCAGAAATGTGTCTTGAAAGTCAAAAAAATGTGATGGGCAGGGAAAAAGGATCCGACTTAAAAGCAAATATCTCGAAAGTTAAAAAAGTCATCAATTTTATTTAATGCAGTTGAAAGAAGTACTATTTCTTCTAAAATTTAAGTCCTAAATGAAGTACCTGTTGTAAGTGTTAGCGGAGATATTTGTGTTAGTATGGGTCAAGGTACCTCAAAGTAGGTGTTTTTCTAAATTCCCAATAAGTGGTATCAAAATTTGAGATAGGCCCATACTGAAGAACAATTTTTTTCTTCAAATATACCCAAGAATCTTGTGTCAAAATATTTGCATCGAATTTGGAAACACCCTGTATACTTTTTTCTTTTGCTTTTAGACTTCAAAATTCCCACACTTTTCTTTTCTTTAAGGGCTTTTTTAATTGAAGGCACTACTTCTCCCATTTCCATTCGTTTTAACGTGGCTCAAGGGCATAAATTACTGAATAACTAGATATTCAACTTCGGACATGTAAAAGCTTTGCCCACAAGCTGAAATTGATGAATTTACCCATGCTCTGACATTTATTTACAAATGTGAGTAAATTCATGAATTCGTAATTTCCATGCAATTTCGTTTAGGAGCTTTTACATCAGCTGATCGCTTAGGTAAATTGTTGTTGTATCTTCTTAGACGTATTCACCGACACGGAAATTTAAAGCTTTAAAGGCTTATAAAAAACGTAAACAAATGGGTGTTGGAGGGTAAGAGGGACGCAAGTTGAGTGTCTAGTTATTCAGTAATTTATGCTCAAGGGTAAGAAAACCACCCACTGCACTGGATTTGACAATCCCACCACTTGTTCTGACTGTCTGATAAAAAAAAATTCTGCCTGCCAAATCACCCCACCAGGCTGTTAATTTTCGTCAGCCAACCGCTGCTTCATCGTACGACTTCATTGTATTTTTTTTGCTTTTACTATGTATTTTTATATTATGTAGTTACACAAGGTAACTAGCAGTTGTGGGAGTGAAACAACGTCGAAAAGGAAACAACGTCTGATTTCCTCTCACAAGGGAAATTTCGTTCGGGCCGCAACCGCAACCTCAACAGATCCCACTATCCCAAACCGTTTTTTTTTCGTGGTAGTTCATGGTAGATGATGCCGTGGCGTGGGTTTTTTGAAAAATATTTTCGAGCAAGAATTGTTTTTTAAAAGCTGGCAACAACAGTTATTCAGTAATTTATGACTAAAGTAAGTTTCGACAAAGCCAAAAAATTCAATACGATTAATTTTTGTGTACGTCTTGGGGTTTCTGAAAAAAAGGATTGTTGGCTTCTACGAAGTTTTTCGGTTTAAGGTCGATTTTTTCGATTTTCTAGTTGTATATATTTAACGCGGCTGTAAAGCAGAGGAACGTAACAAGACAAAGCAAACAACAATGCTACTTTGTGATATAGCCTTTAATGTGCACTACACGCCCGAAAGCCGCTGTACAGAATTCACTGTCAAAATAGTTTCGTCAAAATTTCGTTCGATTTTGACATAAAAGTGACAAGTTCACCGCCAGCAGATTTTTAGCAAGAAATCGTGTTTTGTGATAGCGAGCAGCGTGATTTTTACGTCGTTTGGTTTGTGCTTGTGGTGAAATTTAATTTCTTTGATTGCTCTTAAAAAACAGAATCAGTTAAAGATGTCAGCTTTTACCTGCATTAATTGCAGTGTTAAATTCGCTAATGCGGATATTCAACGCGATCATTACAAGACGGATTGGCATCGCTACAACCTGAAACGCAGGGTAGCCGAGTTGCCACCAGTCACTGCAGAGGAATTCCAAAATCGTGTCCTACAGATGCGAAACGCTGAGTCGGCTAAGATCGAGGAAAAACAGACGAGTCTGTATTGCAACGCATGCCGCCGACAATTTGGAAGTCAAAGTTCACACGATAACCATTTGAATAGTAAAAAGCACAAAGACAATCTAGCAAAATTCAGTGAGGTAAATGGTGAAGCCAAGGAAGTTACAACAAAGAGTGTAATCCAACCGAAGCCACAGCCAATGCTAGTCGAGGCAGATGCGACAATCGAAGAAGTGAGTACATGTCACTGTTTTTGGAATCTCATATTCATTTTTAATTTCTCTTCTAGATTGACTCTGATGAATGGGAGGAAGTTGGTGAGAACCCGATCGCTGACAACAACTGCATTTTTTGCAGCGAGCATAGCGAGGATTTGGTTTCGAATTTGAAGCACATGTCGGTGGCCCATTCCTTCTTTATACCAGACGCTGAATATTGCACAGATCTTGAAGGATTGCTGTTCTACCTGGGAGATAAGGTGTGCAACCATTTCATCTGCCTGTGGTGCAATGATCGCGGTAAGACCTTTTACACATTGGACGCCGTTCGCAAGCACATGATTGACAAGGGTCATTGTCAAATGATGCACGAAGGTATTGCGCTTGCTGAGTACACCGAATTCTATGATTACAGTTCCAGTTATCCAGACAACGTAAGTAACAGAAAACAATTTTTACTTCAGTTTCTGGCTTTATTTAACTTAAACACACTTTATCAGGCTGAAGGTATGGATATCGACGAAGAAGTTGTTCCCGATTTACTCGATGGTGATGAATACCAACTAGTCCTGCCATCGGGAGCCGTAATTGGTCATCGATCCCTGCTCCGATACTACAAGCAAAGATTAAATCCCAATCGTGCTGTTACGGTCCACAAGTCCAATCGCAAGCTCCACAAGGTTCTCTCGGAATACCGATCCTTGGGATGGACGAGCACCCAACAAGAAGCTGCGGCTCGAAAGGCACGTGATATTCACTTGATGAAGCGTGTGCAGGCTAAGTGGCAAATGAAATTGGGTATAAAAGCGAACAAGCTCCAAAAGCATTTCCGTCAACAAGTACTGTTTTAAACTGAAATGTTTTTATTTTATTGTTTGCGGCCACCATATAAGCAAAAGTTTAAAAATTTTGTTTTATTTTTAAATAAAATAAATCATTCTTAGCCTGAATTCAAAAAAAATAAAAAAATGGTTTATGATTCGTCTGTTTACACCATAGAAAAACGTTGCAAGTATCTACTTACTATATGTAGACAGGGTCTAAATGGTTATCAGCTCTCTTCTCCTTTTTTGAAGATGCAGAAGTTTCTACACTTGTGTTGCTGAAAGCTTCTATCATTAACTAGTATGCTCGGAAATGAGGTTGAAAGTACTCGACTTCGTTCAATCGATTGCAAGGGTTGAATAATCTATCCAGGAAGTAGTTTACAATAATTATTGCCATTGGCTACAATCGCAAGAGATCACCAGGTCCTTCTCTAACCGAGTCTCTGAAGCCTTCAGCCCAATAAATCCGTTGCGTCCGTCACTTTATAGTACAACACAACTGAGCTAAATGAATATACTTATGGGAAACGGCCCATAGAAGAACTTCGTGACGTACGTCGCTTCCCGTAAGAACGTGTGTATTTCACTAAGTTGTCAGTTGTTTACTGACTGACGTAACTGATGCAACCGAAGGTTTGAAAACTTTTTACGAAGTCCTATGCAGCCAGCAACGTGTTGATAGCCAGTGGCAACATTGCCAAAATCCCACCAGAGATGCCGCCTCTGAAGTGCTGAGTATCACACGGCATCCACAACGAAACCCCTGGTTTAATGATGAGTGCCGGCAAGCATATGCAGCCTAGCAGGAAACATACAAAGCGGCTCTGCTTGCTGCTCGCGAGCTCTACGAGCAGAGGAGGAGAGAGGAACATACTCAGAAGTAAAATGAGAGAGCAGGAGAAGCACGCAGTTTAAAGGATGCTGCAACAGCATGGTCCTGGAATGTGTATAAACTTCAAACTGAAAACTGCAAGAACCATCAAGGGAACATCGTCGTGGAATCACAGTCGGCGCTGAGGGTCTGAAAAAATCATTTCTCCAGACTGTATAACGGCGACAACGAACTTGATGTTAGGCAGAATGAACCATTCTGCGAAGAAGTTACCAACGAAACATACGAAAGACACCGCTCACCAGTCCAGGATGAAGTGAAAGTAGCTGTGGTTAAGCTAAACAACAAAGCGGAGGGAGCTGGCGAGCTAGTTGCCGGAGATGTTGTCCAGCAGAAGAGTCCGCTGGATGATCTAGCCTGGAGCATGCACCAGCTTATCTGCTGCAAGAGGTTGGAGAAAAAATTTAATAACGAATGAAATCTCAGCATTGTTTGCAACTAGACTAGAGGCGTCTGTTTTCTTGAAGATTTTTTCTGCTGCACTGCGTGAACGAATGCCCAAGGTCGTTTGCCAACAATCTGATAGACACATATCAGTGTGGCTTTAGGCCAGGAAAGTCCACCATCAATCAAATATTCACGCTGCGGCAGACCTTTCAGAAAACCCAGAAATTTTAAATCGCTATCCACCACGTTTTCATCATTTTCAAGGCCGCGTATGGTAGCATTTAAGGCTATGTCACTAAGCTGCGTCCGTAACGTTCCTGCTGCTTTACAACCGCGTTGAAAATATACTATTCAAAAAACGATTAAAATTCATAGAAAATGCCAACAAATTAACAAGAACACAAACCGCGAAAGCCAACTATTCAAGCCAACATTCAAGGATCACAGTAACGTCAAAACGCACCCAAAAATTCATCGTTTTGGATTTTTCTGCTTTCTCAAAACTTTCTTACCTAAGAAAACGTTACGGCGGATGGTGGAAGCAACGTTGTGGTAGCTCCCATTGAATTTAATAAATTTGAATTTTGTTGTCAAATCAACGTTGGCGCAACGCATCTTTGTGTTGGCCTTTATAAATCCGAGCTTTATAGTCCAATGTATAGTTTTGGTATCCCTGCCAAACTCGTCCGTCTGTGCAGGATGACGATGGAAAACTCACGCTGTTCCGTCAAGGTCGGTTAAGACCTCACTGACCCCATTAATGTAAAAAAAGGAGTTAGAAAAGGCCAAGTACGCGCTTTCGTATGACTTCTTAAACATCACACTTGAGAGTATTGTGCAGAACTCTCGCGCCAACACCAGAGGCACAATCTTTCAAAAGTCCGTTCAATTACTCGCCTACGCAGATGACATTGACATAATTGGAAGAACAAAGCGTGATGTCAGCCAAGCCTACCTGAGTATTGGGACGAAAGCGCTGAATATGGGTTTAGCTGTCAACGAGGGCACAATCAAGTATATGCTGTCACCCAACGCCCAACCCTGACGTCTTGGACAAAACATCAACATAGACAGCTGTATCTTAGGAGTAGTCAGAAATTTTGTCTACCTGGGTTTAGACACCAGGCTGTACAGCAACACCGAGGTTGCCAGAATAGTAAGCCGATTCTGGCTTTCTTGCTGGGCTGCTTCGTCTTTTTCTCTGTACTTCATGTTTTAAGGGATGTATTTTCGCACGTATTCGAACGTTGTTTTTAAGTAACAGGCCGTAACGTCTCTGATAATAGAAGAGGATTCTATTTTATACCCAAAAGAAACCCAACTAAAAGCAATTAAAATGGCCAACATAGGACGGAAGAATCAAGCGATGTAACGAACCGAATTGTAGGAATACCAAGGGATTTCACTAATGATAGGGTTAGAATCCAAGAAGAAACTTAAGAAGTTATTAGGCTGGCGTGCCAAAATTCTTTGCATTTAAGGATTTTAATAATACACTCATGAGTTGTACGAGTTTAAAGAGGTAACTGCAGGTAGAAAGTCGTTCACAGGTAAGTTGGCTGCATAGCTTCGTTCGATGTCTACGCCACGGTGGTTGTATTTCGAAAACCTAACCGAAAACTAAATGAATCTTTTACTTAAGCTGTCTGTTACATTTTCCTTATAGGTTTTGCGTTTAAAGAAAATATTTAATAATTATTTGGGGCAAGTAATATGAGTTTAAATTATGATAGTGTCCAAGAAAGTTTCCTGATAAACTTCTTATTTGTATCGAAAGCATTAGATGACCTCTTAAAAAACTTACCCCGATTTTGTTGTTCTGGATATTTGGATAAATCATGTTTATTTCTAAGGCAACCACAATGATTCATATTTGAGATGGTCTATTCCAAATGAAATCTTACTTAAGTACAAATGTAATAATAAATTGATGAACCGTTTGGAGGTATCACTTAAATAATGGCAACGCAAAGATGCGATATTTATTACTTTTGTGATTTTGGTTTACTTTTCGATGGTGGTGGATCAATAAGATGTTCAGGACGAACAACGTCTGTGTTTCCCAGCCGAATCATTTTCTCTTCCCACACGGTGACATCCTCTCTGGAAAGAACGAAAAAATAATAAACATGCCAACAAAATAAACATGAAACAATCCCCCTTACTTGTACTTCAAGAGCTGGTCACGAAAACCTTGCAGGTAGACCTCTTTGTCTGCGTCACTTAATGTTGACCACTTTTTGGTCATTCTGGCATGCCATTCTCGATACGATTCGTCGGGTTTCTGAGGTGTCGCTGTCCTCTCTTTGGCTATGAAAGTCAAAAAGGCAGATGGAGGTTTTTTTGGGCGTCCCAATTGGGCAATGCGTTTTTTTGTCAGACGTCTGTCTTTCGACGCAATCAAGTCCTCTTTTAGTTGCTTTATTTCGGAACGCTGTTCTTCTGTTACCTTGCTGTCGTATTTGGCACGAGTTTCAACATAGGCAGCCTTCTCTTTGGCGTACTGCTGCTGAAGCTTTTCTTTGATGGACGGCTCTGCCGTTTCCCACTTTTTTGATATTAACTTGACCACTTCAGTAACTTTAAGTTCTGGGTTTTCCGCCAGAAGGGTCGGTCGCATTTGCTGCATGAATCTGAAGAATGGTGTTAGAGGCTTTTTTGGCTTCGGCGGTAGTCCTACTTGCTCCTCGAGTGTTTTTAGTCCATTGACAGGTTGACACGGAAGGACGCTTGGTCTACATTTCAAAAAAAATTCGGTGATAGGTACTCATAAGATTCAAACAAAACTGGGCCTACCTTAGTGAATTTAGTAGGATTCGTGAAAGGCTATTTGAAGCCTTGCACGCTTTACTTAAGGATATCATTTTCAATTAGGAAACAATACCGCGTAAAAAAAATATTTTAGAAATAACGTAACCAAAAAATTCAACGATTTGTGCGGTCAAAATAAAACATATGATTTTGACAAAATGTCGGTCAGCCAACGTTCAGGAATTGAGCGTAAAAATACGAAATTAGTACAGACATAATCCAACACCGAAATGTCAGAAAAGTGTACGCGTTCGGTTTGGAATTCGTACCATTATAATAGGCATCGCACACAGTTTACATAACGTGGTGGACTTGAGGCTGTAGCAAGGTAAATGAACATGAGTTTTTTAACTTTTGACTAAAAAAACTACATTGAGTGTAAATTGTAGTTTTTTGAGCTCAAAGCAACGTTGTGGTAGCTTCCACTGAATTTGATGTGTTTGAATTTAAGTTGCTAAATCAACTTTGATGTAGCACGGCTTTGTAACATAGCCTTTAAGCCATTAGCGTGAGGCACAATGCTTTGTAAATTAGAAGCTAGAATCGCTAGAATCGCAATGCTGCGTTGCTGCGTGCGTACGTTAATATGCGTTGTCAGCCTTTTCCAAAGCTTAACGATACTTTACGTCAAACAACGCACCTAACAAATTTGCAAAACGAAATGCCGCTTTGCGTTTTGGGGTAGGAAATTGGAAAGTGTCAGCTCATACACATTCAATTTTTGTTTAAAGATATTTAAAAAAATATTTGCTTTTATGCTTTTTAAAAACGAACCAAGTTGCCCAGCAAAGAAAATAAAATCATTTCTCTTATTTCCATCACAAATAAATCCAAGGTACATTCGCGTCTTTTGCATGCTTAAAACCAGCACATTGCAAGTTATCGCGAAAAATTTAAAACAGAAATAATACCGAAAAACATCATATTCTTTACTCAAACCTCTCTACTCTACGCAAACCTGTTTTTATTCTGACTATAAACAGAAACAACCCTTTTTTACTACTGACGATAAGAGATACGCACTCACCACACAATGAATGAGCATGAGGTTGTTCAAAGGACGCAAAAGTAGAGAGTAGATCTACTTGGCATCCCATTTGTCAAACGAGTACGATACTTATTAGTTAAGGAACGATATCTGCCTTTTATTAAGGCAAGTCAATTTGTCAACTTCGAGTTGACAGCTATAGGTCTTCACATATTCCAAATTTGCTTCTTCCGGCTAAACGAAGGAGAAGGACGCTCAGTAAAAGTGCTTGTTAAAAATTATAAATTTTTTCAATCGTCAATTATAAAAGTAATCAGTAAAGAATAACTTACACAAGGCTAAAAATTATCTTAAAAATATTCTTTTAGTAAGAATATTTTAATATCTTGTCACTCGCTCTTCGTGGGGGAGGCAGGAACTTGTTAAAAAATCTGTCTATATGAATGAACGAGAAACAAGAGCCGCCAAATGTCATATGCAACTTATCGAGAGCAGGCAGGATAAAGCCACCCCATCAGCAGCTGATACATCGTGCTCATCGGCTTCAAGCACGTGTAGCAGCGTGTCTAGTCACGCACAAATGAACCCTAAAAAACATAAAGTCATCGTGGCTGACGACATGCAACCCCAGAATTCCCGCACAACTTACAGACGCCAGTCTTAGCCAGACTGCAGGAACAGCAAGCAGCAGCCACAGCCAGAACAACAACAATAATAGCAGCTGAAAGGCCACCAGCGGCACTGACAGACAGGGCGAAACAGGATCCATAGTTGCAAGTAAACTTTGCCCTCCCATTTTTTGTTACAATATAAACTGAAAACAAATTACAGAGTAATTGCGGAACAAAGCAACCTCGCATACTTTTAGGTTTAGGATTGTCAATAATAGTTATAGAGCAAAAATATGTCTGTGACCCGCGCGTACACCAATTGCTTGGAAAATTCAAAGAAAACAGGGAGGCTAAAGCTCATTCGTTCACGATCAAAGAGAACAGGTCAATTAATGTAATTTTACGAGGTCTCTCCTGGGACTTTAGTGCGGCAAGCATAAAAGCTGAGATCGAGGAAATCGTCCCCGACACAGTAAACGAGGTGTTAAAGCTTGTTTGAAACCCTCCAGTTCAAAAAGGATGGAATTCCCAAACCTTCTTTTCAGAATAAGACTACGTCCGGGTGTTCGGATATTTGGCGTCGAATTGTAAAGAAGGTAAAGTTGCGAAGCCAGGTGACATTCGTGGATTGTTGAATTATAATAAAAATTCCGATTCTAATGTTTTGCTCGCTCAAGACACTGCTGATGGTGCCAATGAACCGCCTATGGTACTACCTAGTGACAACAAAAGCAAACGCATTGAAGTCATCCATGGAACAAGTGTGCAAAATAGTGAACTCCATGTAGTCCGCAAATTAAAATGGTTTCACATTTCAAGTTTCCACCCTGACACCACTACGGATGTAATTATCACTCACGTTTCGTCAAAGCTGGAAATTTCATCGCATGGCATCTCGTGTTTTAAATTAATCAAGCTTAGCGACAGTCAACGTCCGCTTAAGTTCGTGAACTTTAAAATTGGTGTTCCTACGCAACTCGCTAAAACTGTGTATGATGGAAACTTCTGGCCGAAGGTTTCAACAACACCTGAATGTTTATTACCACAATGCAAGTGGATGTAGAACCAAGACATCTGATTTGTTTATAGCATCAAGTCACAAGGATTATGATGTTATTGTGTTAACAGAAACCTGTCTCTATAAAGACATCTTGTTAACTGAAATCTTCGATAGCTCAATATATGATGTTTTCCGCAAAGACCGCTGCAAATCGGCTAAAGATCGTGGCGGTGGAGTTCTTTCTGCTGTGCAGTTAAACCTAGGCGGCAAGAAGATACCTTTGCCGAACTTAGTTGCTGACCAAATTTGTTTTTCTGCGAACGTCGGAGGCACGAAATTTATCTTTATTGTAAGTTATATACCATCTGGTAATAGGTTAAATGTATATGAAAATTGTATAGAAAATTTTGAGTATGTTAGTAATTTTTCCTCTGAAGCTATCTTGTGCGCTTTAGGTGATTTCAATATTGGTGATGTAAATTGGTCTTGGTCTGAAGACGATAAAATGCTCTTACCATGCAATGTAAAAAAAGATTATGAAATTGCTCTTATTGATTCAATGTTTTCATTTAATTTATGTCAAATAAGCTCTTTTTCGAATTCGCAAAACAGAATATTAGATCTTGTTTTTATTAATGTTAATGATGTCAAAAGTAATGTTTCTGAAGCTCCATTTTCTCTTCTAAATAATTCAGTATATCATAATCAAATGCTAATCGAGATTGATTTATACTCTTATGTAAAACTAGAAAAGGCTTCCGTTAGTTCTCCAATTTTTTTAAAATGTAACTTTCAAAGTTTAAATGAGTATTTTCTTCCGCTCAACTGGCATAAAGAATTTGAAAATCTATGTCTTTTAGATATGTATAATCATTTTGTTTCTGTAGTTAATGTTGGACTGTCCATGTTTGTTCCTCGCTCCGTAAAAAAGTTTAAATTCAAGCCTCCTTTGTATAACAGGCGACTATTGCACTTAGAAAATTTAAAGAACAAATTTCACAAACGCTTCAAAAATTCAGGAAGCAGTACTGATAAGGAAATTTTTTGCAAATTGAGGAAAGATTTTACTAGTTTGAGTACTTTTGTGTATAATATTTATGTAATGAGCATCGAAAATAGTCTTAGAAGTGATTCCAAATCCTTTTGGTACTATTTAAATCAAAAAAGATGTTCTAGTGGCTTGCCTAATCACATGCTTTTAAAAATTAAGTGTCTAATGATCATAGTGACTCTGTCGAGTTATTTGCGAAATTTTTTGAATCCATCTTCTCTCCTTCTGCTACTCCTACTGTGCCTGAAACTTACTCTATGTCGAAAATTGATTTTGGTCAATTGGTTTTGGACCTCAAGGATATTGAGTCAACTATAAGTACCCTCAAATCAAATCCTAAGCCTGGTGCCGACGGCATTCCTGCTATTATTTTAAAAAATTGTTGTAACTCCATCAGCCAACCTTTGCTCATGATATTTAATTCATCGTTGGCGTCAGGTTTGTTCCTCGACGATTGGAAAGTATCCTTTTTGGTACCCATTTTTAAGTCTGCAAATATGCAAACTTTCCGCTATACCAAAGCTTTTTGAATGTATTGTGAAAAAAAAAATTGATTTTCACATTAAAGAGCATATTTCCGAGTTTCAACATGGTTTTGTCTCAGGCCGTTCGACAACGTCTAATCTTATCTATTTTACTTCTTTTGTATCTAATGCTATCGAAAGTGGAAGTCAGGTTGATGCTGTTTATACGGACTTTAGCAAAGCTTTTGATTCAGTGAACCATTGGCTACTTATAAGAAAGCTGGAAAGGTTTGGTTTCCATTCGACAATGTTGAAATGGATTTCTTCATTTTTAATTGGAAGGTCTCAGAGAGTCTGTATTGAAAATATTTATTCCAGATCAATATCTTGTACTTCTGGCGTCCCTCAAGGTAGTCACCTTGGGCCACTCCTTTTTATTATATTTATTGATGACATTGTTCAACAGCTCAAATTTTGTCACTGCTTAATGTATGCAGATGACCTGAAAATATAGTTCAGACGATTGTTTTAAGATCCAGATGGACCTAATTAATTTATGGATTTGGTGCGTCAATAATTGTTTAACTTTAAATGTCAATAAATGTTTTGAAATCTCTTTTTCTAGATCTAACGCCCTGCACTCGTTTAATTATCACGTTAACAATCTGCCCTTAAAAAGAGTTAACAAAATTAAAGATCTCGGTGTATTTATTGATTCAAAATTGGTATTTGCTTCTCATGTAGATTATATAGTTGCGAAAGCCAATTCACTAGTTGGTTTTATTAAGAGAAACACGAAAGATTTTTCCGATCCTTTCACTTTGTTATCTCTTTTTATTGGCCTTGTCAGATCTGTTCTTGAATATGCTTATGTTGTTTGGAACCCAAATTATTCGACGTATTCAGACCGCATAGAAAGGGTGCAAAGGAGATTTACAAAATATATTTTCTTTAAGATGCGCTGGAATTTTGAGCCGTCTTATAATGCCAGGTGCAAACTGTTAGGTATTATGCCACTTAGTGTGAGAAGGCATGCACATGATATCTTGTTTGTGAGAGACGTCCTTTGTTCACGTGTAAATAGTCCTATTTTGTTATCTATGTTTCCAATTTATGCCCCTGAGAGAGTGCTAAGGGACCGTCCATATTTAAGTGGGCATAGAACAAACTATGGACAAAATGAGCCTATTTTTAGATCTCTTAAGTCATTCAATAGAATTTGTAGAGACATAGATCTTCATATTTCTAGAGAATCTTTTAAAAGAATTTTATTTAGCTTACTTTCTGACTAATTATTCGTTTATTGTAAATATTGTAATATAATTATTTTTGTTAACTTAATTTATTATCATAAAATTGTATTTATTTTTCGTAATCTGTAAGCTAAGCTTGTTGATGAAATAAATAAATAAATAAATCTTGGTTGTTATAAAGCAACTTGTGCCAACTGTCGCGAGAACCACTCCGTTAATTACGGTGGTTGTAGGGCGCATAAAGAGTATCTAGTTAAAAGAAAAGCAACTATTCTAGTAGCTATGGAAAAAAGTCTCCATCGATCCCAGATAAGTCTTAAGTCTGTAGGGCTAGCCACTCCAATAGTGTCTACGTTAACAACGAACCGAGTAAGCCAAGCCCTCTGTTTTTGTAAAAACTTTTAGGTGATCAACAAATTCATTACAGGAAAACAGGACGGAATACCTTTCCATCCTTAGTCAAGTTTAACTCACCCAAAAATAATGTCGATTAAACTTATAAGCTTCAATGTATCCTTTCTAATATAACACAGTAGAAGAAAAGAATTAGTAATGTTACTAGTAGAGAATAATTGGCCAATTGCATTTATTCAAGAAACACATCTTTTAGGGGAAAACGGGTATGTCTGCCTCCATACCACCTCATACTAGATCAAGAGCCAAGTACCTGAAAGCGGTTGAAGCTACACAAATCGGTGGGTGCCAGACGTTTTGCTTGGGGCTAAGCCAATGCCAGACGTACTAATAGTATGCAAAAAAATCAGTTTTTGAAATAATTGGTATAACCACACACTGTATAAACCAAAATAAAGTAAGAACTACCCTGATTCCGAAAATGTGGGTCCCAGACCCTTTGCCAGACGTTCTAAAACCTGATAAATAAAATTAAAAAAACAAATAATGCATTATTGCACCTATTTATGAAATAAATGTGTTAACAAAAATATTCTTACTGTAATGGATAAAATCAACGTTTTTGTTCTTTGTACACCTACATAGGTAGTTTAGTATTTTTATTACTAAATCAATGAAATAAAAACATACGCTTCCGCTTCACATTTAATTTTTGCTGACTTTTCTTTTCTGAAAGTCATGCATTGAAATTAAGTGAAGTTTGTGTTTTGGGCAGGGCGTGACAGACGCCCAACTGACGATCAAACTATCACGCCTGTTGAGAAAGACCAATTGGGGTGGAGACTACTCCCGCAATTTATTTGAAATAAAAACATTTCGAGGAAAAAAAAAACATAAATAATAAATTCAACTTAACATTTACCTACTCTAAACAAATAACACGATATTCTGTTAAACGTAACAAATATAACTTTAATCGTGATATGACTCAACAGATGAATCGTTGCATAAGACACTGTCTTCATCGCCGGATGCATCCACATTCGTCCTTAAAATATCATCTAGATTGTCAGGTGCAGTCTTGCCATCAAACCATTCAACTTGTTACCCCGTACCGTCTAGTATCCAACCATTGTCTAATAGTGACGTTTGTACAAAAACATCAAAACCTTCGGAAAATAAACAAAATTTCTTATTTTTATATGTATTCTTGACATTTTTGAAAATGTTTTCGCAAGTGGGCCTGCCTGCAGGCTTTAAAAAACATTTCGTACCGCGCTTTATTTACATATTAAGCTTTTGTTTGGTACATAGAGCAAAAAAATTCTTCAAATCGATTCAAAGTTACTGTATTTCCTAGTTCTGCAAAGCAACTGAAAATCATGTCGACTTTGCAAACTCTGCAAACTTAAATGGCTTTATTTTTCCTTTTTTAAAAAAAGGATGGAGTATAATCACATCCAGTGAAGCTGTGAAAACCTGGAAGAGCCTCACAAAAACTGGGTCCAAGTGTGTTGCAAATAGAGTGAACATCTATGAACCTAAGTGTATTTCTGGACATCATTCCTACTTCAAGCGACACTTGGACATTGTTTTTTAACAATGCAAAATTGCAAAGCGCTATTATGAGCACATCGGTATCAGAGGGCCTTATGACAACGGAAAAGTTGTTTGGCAGGATTGACACATGCAGCATCATACGAGTGTCAGCTTCTTCTTGGCAACTGTTTAATGCCTCCACTTCTTCTCTTATGACTCTATCATTTCGTGTTTGAATTTGAAAGCATTTTGAGTCATAGGTTACAAAAACTTGTTTTTCACCCATAGCATAGCATAGCAATATTCACTTATCGACCACTCGTTTACCAAGAACTCATTTACCTCTTTTTGAATGAGCTACTCCTTAAACATTTGATAAGACCTTAATAATTTGATGGTCTTCTTAGATTTTTTGTAAAAGTGTTACATAAACCTTGTTCCTCTGAATTGTTTCGCCTATCGCGTTCGACATCTTTTTTTGAAGGCGATTTTATTTTGTCAAAAACGATGGGGATTTGTTTTGCATTTGTTCTGCAAACATATCTTAAAACATGCAAAGCACTGTTACCATAGTAATCTATAGTAATCTACCTATTAAATTCATCTCCATTTTGATTTCACAAATTTTCCCAGTTTCTAATTTTTTAGCCACCTTATGTTCAGAAGCGAAGTTGGGAATTTCCGTTGTTGAAATTGTGTTTTCAAACCTTTTTGGATCGTGCCAGCACTCCTCAAAAGAGTCCTCAGTTTTTTTTCATACACACTTCCCACTACATATGTTTATCAGTCTTTCACTGCGTGCGGTTGTGTCAAACGGGTTATTAATGCTTTTAATTTCTTTTACAAGATTTTCCAAATTTTGTGAAAACCTTTTTATTTCGCCTGTTTTTAGATCACGGGTAACGTAGTCCTTCCGTGACAGACCCAGCATATTGTAGACTGTAGAGTAACGAAATATAAGCTGTTCTGTCTGCGTGAGTCTTAGCCCATTTCTATCTGGCTGATAAAGAGCATCTGCATTAATAGATTGCTCAACCACCAAATCTGCGGGAGCCCATGGAGAAGTTTTTGATTGTCGTTTTTACACCAAATCTTCTTTTGACGTCTTCTGTTTTCCCATAACGTGTATCAGGAGCAATCAAAAGAAATTCGAGAAATTCCTCCAGTATCTCAGGAATTTTCACTCTATTCTCGACCACAGATTTTAAAGTTGAAATATCTGGGAGAGTCGAGCTTTCAAGTTTAACAATCTCTTCTCTTAATTTGCAGGCAGTATTCCTAATAAATTATTATCATTGGATGTAGGCATATTTATTCGAAGAAAATTTCACAATCTGTACCTATTTGTTAATTGTACTTTATTGCAGATTTTAGATTTAAAGTTGTCAAAGTGTCGGTGAGCAAAGCCTCGTCGTACTCAGAAGTATCCGCGTTTAAAATTACCAATTGTTTTTTGACTTTTTTAATAATAATTTTGCCTGTAAACGTTGCCATCAATTTTTTCTTTCAGCTTAATGTGGAATATTCTAATGAATGCTCTATTTCATTTCATAAATAACCGAAATATCATCAAATGGATGCATTTCTTTTAAATGAACTATACGATGTTCGACGAATGTGTACACTGCGTAAAAGGCGCATTTGTGAGCAAATTTAATCCCGGCTTTATTAGTATAAATTTTTTTTCTATGTTATTGGCTTCTTGGAGAAATTTAGTGCAACATGATTTATGGTATTTAAGTTCGTCATCGTTGGCACTGTTTACTAACTTCTGCCAAGCCACCTCGTTGCAAAGAAGTAGAGCTTTGCTCAATAGTCCATTTAATGCTAATCGGCGGCCAGATATTACATACAGCTTGCTTGGACCCTTTTTTTGTAATTAAGGTGCAAAAAAAGAACATTTAAAATTGCTATCGTTGGCAACTACAGCGGATAGATTAGTTTCGTTTTCAAAAGCAATTGTTGTTGTACTGGAACTCTTTCGTGCTATGTATACGTTTCCGTGATTTGATTTGATATGAAATAAAATTATCTTTTATTAAATTTGACTTACATGTAATGTTCCTTGTTGTTATTGTAAATGCTATTTTGTTTTTAGATATGGCAACAGCCGATAGCACGGGCTGTGATATCCATTAACACTGTCAATTTTGGTGGGAATAATCAAATCAGAGCATTCAAACTTCAGGGCTTGTCGGCACTTCAAAACATACTACACTTTTCTAATGTTTTCACAGTAAACAAAATCACTTTTCCACCTTTGCTTTGAGCTATCACTAGAATTTAGAACAATTTCACCGCGCCAGACATGTTGGCTTGTTGATTAGAAAATTGCAACCATTCAATTGTCTAATTGAATCAATAGGTTTGGAAAAATTTACAGTATCTGTAGCAAAACGATACTAGACTAGCAGAAGCATTGGCCTTATCAGCTTAATCTCATAAAAACATGTAGGTATTTATGTTTGGTTGAACTAAATGTGTGTAAGCCTAATTATGTTCAATTGTTTCTGTGCTATTGTTGTAATTTTATACTTAATTTAACGTGTTTCTTTTTTTAATTTCTGTGCTTTGAAGCTGTGTATGTAGGCGTATTTGATGAGTAATATTTATTTTTTCATCCCTTCTTAGCTTTTTATATAATTATATAATTGTTCTTCCGTATAATCTAATTTTCATTTATTATTCAGTGTACCTAGTATTTTTCTTTCTATGCTGGTTGCTTGCATTGACCTTCGTGCTGTTGCTTGTAAACGGTTTTTTCCTCTATAGCTTTGCTCTCCTAACTAACTCAAAAGCCCTTTTTAATTTGTTTTCCTTGTGCTTTCCGTAAAGCTTAATTCTCGTTTGCTATCATAGTCTTTTTTCTTCATTTGCTTTAATAGCTATTATCCACACAGGAGCTGTGCGACAGGCGGTGGTTCTGCGGTAAGATCCTTGAGTGTTGTGTACGGTGACCAAGGTTCGAGCCCCGATAAATTCCCTTTAATTTTACTTTTTTTTTTTTGTATATAATATATATTTCATTATTATTAATTTTACGAGACATTAGGTACTTCTCTCGTTGTTTCTGTTTAGCTAAAAAAAATTTATTTTATTATGGCTTGTTCGGCTGAAAGGTGCTGTGAAAGCAAGGCTAACATCCCTCTTTTTACTTGCTATGGTCCTTGCGGCAACTTATTTCATGCCAAATGCGTTGGCTCTACCACTGCATTTCTTGAGAAGGTAAATTCCTCCGACGTAGCCTTTTGGTACTGCCCTCCATGCAAAAGGATATCGCTCTCCCAGTTAGCTTTTAAAATATCTTCCTTCAAGCAGGATATCACTAAGTTGTCTAATAACTTCAGTGATTTACTTCAAAGTTTTAATTGTGTAGTAAAAAACGTTGCCTCATTCTCTGAGTACAATTACTCGTGTGACGCTTCCACTTCGACAGATTTTGAGAATCACTCTTACGTTAGTTCTGTAGACAAATCGAACGCCTCGACTTCTACCGACTTTCAACCATCAGATTTGTCTTCAGAAAAGTGCCCTGACCAAGGTACTTCGTCCATCCCAAGTCCGTCCGAAATTCACTTGTCTAGGACTAGTACTGCTGCTTTAGATGATTCGTCTAACCATACCTTATCTCACCCTAAGCATGTTAATCTGAGGCGTCGTAAAAACAACAATAAAGAGATTGTTTCGTCTCACACTTCAACGATTGTTGTTCCTCAAACTACAATCGAACCGTCTAGTGGGCCTGCTGTTGAATATGCCAACACCTTAGAATCTGTCCCCAGACCTAAATCTGTATTTATTTCAAGACTGAAACCCGAGACCACACCTGGTGACATTATTCATCATCTGATATCTCAAAAGGTCGTTGCTAACGTAAACTTGGTCAGCTGTATGAAACTTAGCAAGCCTAATAGTTTCGTATCTTCATTCAAAATAGTTGTTCCTCCTTCTATCTTTGAGTCAATCTGTGATCATAGGCTTTGGCCGTCTAACACTCTAGTCAAAGAGTTTGCATACAGGCCCTCAAACTCTAAGCAACCAAATAATATTTCAAAAAACTAAATAGTAGACTATGTTTTTTTTATCAAAATGTAAGATCCATCCGTAGCAAACATAAAACTGATGATATATTTAAAAATTCTTTGGTTTTTCCGCATGATGTCATTATTTTGACTGAAACATGGCTTAATGCTAGCACTACTGATGCAGAACTCTTCACCAAAGAGTTTCTTGTATATAGAAGAGATCGTTATAAAGATGATCTCGAAGCGTTAGGCGGTGGAATTTTAATTGCTGTTCGGGATCATATCACCTCGGACAAAGTTAAATTTCCATTTACTGTTAATGCCGAAGTTGTATGTGTCAAACTTGACATTTTACCCAAATTCGTATATGTTGTTAATGTGTACATCCCCCCCGATAGTCCCGTTGAAATTTATTCTGAGCTTGCTAAGGCCCTTGAAAGTCCTACGTAATAAACGCAATAAAGCATGGAAAAAGTACATCACAAATTTGAGTACATTTGACCTTGATAATTTCATGTTTCATTTCAGTGAATTCAATGCTCTCGCAGAGCGTTTGTATTACAACTATGTTTCTCAAATTGGTTCAGATTTTAAAACTAATCCCAGGGAATTTTGGAAGTTTGTTAACTCTAAAAGAAAAGTTGATGGCTATCCATCCACTCTCAAATATAATGGCAGTTCTTCCAACGATCCTGGCACGATATGCAATTTTTTCGCTGATCACTTTTCCAAATCATTTAGAGATTCTCCATTTACTGTCGACACTGATTATTTTAAATATCTCACAGAATTTGCTCAAGTTAATTTTTGTGATATACCAGTACATTTAGAAACTATTTATGAGCTCTTATCTAGCCTTAAAGACGATTGTTCTTCTGGTCCAGACGGTTTACCACCTATCGTTTTAAAAAACTGTAAGGATGTTCTTGCCACTCCTTTACAAAATTTATTCAAACTTTCGCTTTCGTCCGGTCACTTCCCCTCCATGTGGAAACTCTCATTTATTACGCCTGTCTTTAAAAAAGGTGTTAAATGTGATATTGTGAACTACAGGCCGATTGCTAAACTTTCAACCATTCCAAAAGTGTTTGAAAAATTAATTTGCGATAGCCTTATATTTTACTGCCGAAACATAATTTGCAAAGAACAGCATGGTTTCCTTAAAAATAGGTCTACCGTAACTAACCTTTTATCGTTTTATAGAAAATGTTCTGATGCAGTAGAAAATGGCTTCGAGGTTGATTGCGTTTACACCGACTTTTCCAAAGCTTTCGATTTGATTTCGCATGAAATTATTGGTTTTAAGCTTACTTCTCTTGGCTTTCCACCAAATTTCATCTGTTGGATTATGTCTTATCTTCATTTAAGATCTTACCAAGTTAAATTTAGAGGACTTTTTTCAGTTTCTTTTCCTGCCATTTCCGGCGTTCCCCAGGGAAGTCATCTAGGCCCACTCTTATTCATTCTTGCTATAAACGATGCGCCTTCGTGTGTCGCTTATAGCGAAATTCTATCATATGCAGACGATATGAAGATATCTAGAACTATTAAGAGTTCTGATGACCATGTTCTTCTTCAGACTGATATAAACAGCTTTGCTACATGGTGTAACAAAAACGGTCTTTTCCTCAATCCAGCTAAGTGTCAAGTTATCACTTTTTCTAAAAAGCGTATCGTAACAACATTCTCTTACTCCATCAGTGAGCATGCTCTTTGCCGTGTTGAACATTTTAAGGATCTTGGTGTTTTCTTTAGTCAAAACCTTGACTTTTCAAAACACATAAACTACATTGTAAATAAATCCAATTGCATGCTTGGCTTTATTAAGCGTTGGTCTAAAGAATTTAATGACCCTTACGTCACGCTTTCCCTTTACAATAGCTTTGTTCGTACTCACCTTGAATACGCTTCACAAGTGTGGTCTCCATCGCAAGTATGCCATACGAATAGGATCGAGGCGATCCAGCGGAGGTTCATTCGGTTCGCGCTCAGGGGACTTCCCTGGGAAGATCCACTCAATCTCCCCTCATACTTCGACCGGCTTAAATTGCTTAACATTCAAAGTCTCTCCCAAAGACGGATAAATAATGACTTGATTTTTATTCAGCAATTGATCCAAGGTCTAATAGATGCACCGGACCTTCTATCTAGTATAAGCTTTAAATTTCGTGGAGGCTCTCATAACCTCCGAAGAATCCAGCTTTTACACGTTCCACGGCACAGAACAAATTATGGGAAAAATGAGCCTATCAGCCGTATGTGTTCCACCTACAACGCACATACCAGTATTTTAGACTTTGACATGGACAAAGCCAAACTTAAGAGGCTGCTTCGGTGTTATTCGTCTTAAATATTAAATATACTTTTATTTTTATGTTTTTTTTTTTTTACTTGTTGAAATTTACTTTTTATCTGTTGTAATAATAATGTTTCTATCATTTGCTTTTTTGTAATTCTTAGTGTTTTGTGTTTAGTGTTAGTTTATGTTTAATTTATTAAACACTAACACTTGCACTAACTGATGAGCCCGTGTTGGCAGTTTTCTGCTTGGCAAATTTCTGCTGCAGATATTGTTTGTATTAAACAAACTGCATCACAGTTCTGATAGTGCTAAAATGTCTGATAGAATGAAAAAAGGTAGTCTACTAAAAGTTGCCTTCAGTTAACCTAACAAGGTGCAATAATACCAACCACATACATTTTTAATAATTCAAATTCAAAAAATGAAAAATTGATTTTTTGCATACTATTAGTAACGGGTGATTTTTTAAGAGGTTGAGAAGTTTTTTTTAAAAAAAAAACACAAAAAATTCGAAAAAATTAATGAAATATTTATTTGAATCGATAGTTTGAACCTTGCAATTTAATGTTTAAAGATAATTTCATGCAAATGTTGACCGCGGCTGCGTCTCAGGTAGCCCATCCGCTGAGTCCAATTTTGGCATACTCTTTCACACATATCGGCCGGTATCTCGTGAAATTAACTGTTCACCAAACTCGCCGACCATAAAATGGAAGCAGCGCGCGATAAACATTTCGAACCGAGCACGAATTTTGATAGTAAAATTCAATAATTTGCAAGCGTTGTTCATTTGTAAGACGATCCATCGTTAAATTGCAAACCAAACTGAAGCTATTTGACAGTGACACAAGGTACTAAACACACGTCAGCTGTCAAAACCAGTGTTGCAAAAACCAAACCAGCTAAAAAATCACCGTTTACGTCTGGCGGGTTTGCCCCATGCAAAACGTCTGGGACCCATATTTTCGGAATAAGGATAGTTCAAACTTTATTTTGGTACAAACAGTGTGTGGTTATACCAATTAATTCAAAAACTGATTTTTTTGCATACTATTAGTACGTTTGGCATTGGCTTAGCCCCAAGCAAAACGTCTGGCACCCACCGATTTGTGTAGAGGTCTTAAACCGCTTTCATTTACTACTATTCGTAAGTGGTTATGTCTTCGATCCAGGACTTGGAAAAAAAACCTATTTATACCTTACTATTAATAACCTTAGCCCAAAAAAAAATGCCGGCAGACTAGCGAAATTGATATAAGCTATTCAGGCACTTAAACTTGGTATATGCTAAATTTGGTTATACATATCTTCACTCCCAAAGAAAGCTGTGGGCCCTTAGACTATACGCAATGACATGGATCAGGGTACAGCGATTCCCATCAGGAGAGGTATGAAGTTTGGGATAGTCACGGCGTCCAGAAGCGGGCTCCCTTCTAAGTCTATAATCATCAAAATAAGAATTGGCTCCATAATCATGACAGTAGTTATCGGCTCTGTCTATTTCCTTTCCAACACCAACCCCATTCTGGTTGCAGAAGATTTCTTATTGAGGAGACGGCTGCCACATTAGATATGTAGCTGCATTATTGGTGGAGACTTAAATGCTAGACATCCGAGATGGGGAAACACTGTAATAAACCAAAACGGCAGGACATTGAGGAACTTGCTATCGGATAACCACTCCACTCTTACTAACATTGCCTCATTAACACCTTACTTTCCAAACGGTGTTTTTTTTCTAGACCATTTTTTTACTCTCCGCCCATTTGCTGGATAAGCTAAATAACAATTATACGGTAGGTACGCTACTACAAACCTTTTCTGGACTCCCCCCCCCCCCCTCTTTGCTAAATCTTAATATGGCCGAGCCAATATTTCATCTTACTAACTTTTTGTCGTTAAAAAACACGATTTGGGACAATTTTAGGCACGATTAAGATCTGCGAATCAGAGAAACCTATCCCCCAGTGGATGTCGCACTCACCAATCCCCAGATTGATGGTTTTACGAACTTCGCTAGCGCGGTGAGAAACGTTACCGAAATACACTCAACTAGCGTTCCTATGGACAATAGGAAATACAAGGACAAGAATTTTCCTTAGGCACTACAATAGGTTGAATTCCGAGTATAAAGAAGTTTCACGCAGTATCCACCTCTCAGCAAAATCATCCAGGATAAAGTCAGAATTTGGCTTAACAAAAAACTCAGTGACCGTCTGTCAAAAATAAAGCCTGGGCCTAATGCTTTTAGGGAAGCGCTTAAATTTACCGAAAAAAAGAAATATAATTGTTATTTAGCTACTTTTGGGGATATAGAACTTTGACTGACGACTCTGAAAGTTATTTTGCTGAGATATTATGACGATGCATCTACAACCAGCACAACTTTCTCTGCGAGTCAGGTCCAGAGTACAGTAGGCACCCTAATGCAAAATATTCCTGTACATATTTTTCATTTCAACTCCAGAGACACACACGGCCTTGTGCCCCTCTGCAAATCATATCATCACCTCATTGAATGAATTTGTTGGAACAATAAACATTTTTAAAAGTAAGAAGTCTGCAGGGATTTCGTTTCTAACTTCATTCTTAAAATAACCTAGATATCTGCTTCAAGATACCTAAACATGGTGCTTAATAACTGCCCAAACAATAGTTACTTTCCTAATGACTGGAATTTGGCAAAGATTCTCCCCATCCTCAAAGGGCAAAACGACTTTCAGCCGAGTAGATACAGGTCGATTTCTCTATCGTCGAATCTTGGATCTTAGAAAAAATTATTTATAACAAGATGCTGGAACACGCTTACAGCAACGTGGAGTATTTTCCTGAGCATCAATTTGGCTTCAAACGAGGCCACTCAACGACTCACGCCCTTTTAAAAGTCCATAATTAAAAATCAAGGGGGAGCCAGTTACGGTCAACCTACTGACAACATTTCATGGAACTGTCATAGCTAACAATAGTTAAAAAGATGTCGTACAACTTTTGAAATTGGAGTTATCCCCGTCCCCGTTCCCCTGAATCTGTTCTTCGAGGGTGGGATGAGAAAAGGAAAGAAGTCATCTTTCTACGGTATTTGCCACTAAAGAACAACACGCATCTCGATCACACTAAGCGCTCAAATGTGATTGGCGGTCGCGGTGGTTTTCTTCCTAACAGCATGAAGTGGAAAACTTCTTCCACCAATGCACCATGTCTGCTATGTGCGATCAGTATACTGCCTACGCACAAAAGCATTACGGTCGAAAATACACTTTGGTTTTTAATGGCTATAAAAATGAATAAAGAGACAAGGAAGTGGTGTTTTGCGAGAAAAGTGAAGCATCTGCTTAAGTTGTGTGAGTGAGCCTACTTATGTGTTCCACAGGCATGTCATGAGAAGACGGCTTGAGGTTCATACGCTTCTGGGAACTGGCTTTACTTATGTTTAACATTCCTGAGTTAAAGTGACAGTAGTACCCCGATTCGTGACGCATAACTCACATGTCGGTACCCGATTTCCGGGGACTTATGTCAAAATAAATGGTTCACTCACACGCACAGTATATGTGAAAAAGAATTATTCCTTGTCTCTTTATTCAATGGCTATACAGTAAAGTGAATAACACGAAGTGAGCTGAGGAGAGGCGCGGAAGGTACATATATGCTGCGTCCATGGATTTGAATAAAACATCCAGTAAAAAATACGTTTCAATTAACACATAATATGGTCAATAATGTGGTCAAACCACATAATATAGGAAACAGAAGCCAACGTATAGCATAAAAGAAAATTGGGTGATGGTACCCCTAAAAGAATAAGCGCCATGTTTGACAGAAAACACGAAGCCATAAAATAGTTCTACATGAAGCTAGACAGTGCTACAGACAACCCAAAGTTTCTAAAACGTATCGCAAAAAACTTAATGAATGACATAACATGAAACCTTGCCTTCTTTTTTATGTTATAAAGGGTGATTTTTAAAGAGGTTGAGAACTTTTTTTAAAAAAAAAACACAAAAAATTCGAAAAAATTAATGAAATATTTATTTGAATCGATAGTTTGAACCTTGCAATTTAATGTTTAAAGATAATTTCATGCAAATATTGACCGCGGCTGCGTCTCAGGTAGCCCATCCGCTGAGTCCAATTTTGGCATACTCTTTCACACATATCGGCCGGTATCTCACGAATGAATGCATGGATGTTGGCTTCCAGTGCGTCAATCGAAGCGGGCTTGTCCCTATAGACATTAGCCTTGACATACCCCCACAAAAAATAATCTAATGGTGTCAAATCGCACGATCTAGCCGGCCAATTGACCGGCCCGAAACGTAAAATTAACTGTTCACCAAACTCGCCTCGCAATTGCGCCATTGTTTCGCGTGCTGTGTGGCATGTGGCACCGTCTTCGGCGTTGTGGTAGGTCGGCTGGCTTTAGTTCTTGCACCAGCTGTATCTTAAAAGGCTTTACGCCCAAATCCTTCCGCAAAATTTTCCACGTAGTGCTGTAACAAAGGCCTAACTGCTGGGAACGGCGCCGAATCGACATTTCGCGGTCTTCTGTCACACTAGCTGACACGGCCGCAATATTTTCTTCACTACGCACAGTGCGTAAACGTGTTGGTGGTTTAATGTCCAACAAAGTAAATTTGGTGCGAAATTTGGTCACAATCTTCCGAATAGACTGCTCAGAAGGTCGAGAATGCCGACCATAAAATTGAAGCAGCGCGCGATGAACATTTCGAACCGAGCACGCATTTTGATAGTAAAATTCAATAATTTGCAAGCGTTGTTCATTTGTAAGACGATCCATGGTTAAATTGCAAACCAAACTGAAGCTGTTTGACAGTGACACAAGGTACTAAACACACGTCAGCTGTCAAAACCAGTGTTGCCAAAACCAAACCAGCCAACCAAACCAAATATTCCAAAAAGCGCATTGTTTCTGGGCTTCTGTGTTACTTGGGGAGGACTTACAAAAACTTCTGTTGATATTAAATTCAAAGAGAGCCCAGTCATCACAATTTAGCAAGAGCATTTTCTTACCAATCAAAAAAAAAAACAAAAGAAGGCTGATAACTGACTGACTGAGAAGATGACAGCAGCAGGACTTCAAAATTCAGTTGTTACAGGGGATGCTTATAGCTCCATTGTGAGGTGCGGGTTGCAGTGACCAGGATGTTGACTAGATAGTCCTTATTTTAGCAATAATAAAATAAATAGAGTGGCGCAACAGCTCGATGTGAACCAGGGCCAACTTCTCAACAATGTATACTGTGTGTGTTAATATCTTCACATACAAGGGGACCTACAATTTTTTGCCGAATCCGGACGGCACTCTGAGAAGTTTTTCAAGACAAATGATACTCTCGGAGGGCTTGTCAGACCCTCGCGGAGGTGGGGACCGTGAAAAAGATTTTTTTTTCAGGTGACGATGGCAGGATTTGAACCCAGACCTCCGGCGTAGTAAGCACACACACTAACCACTACGCCACGGCACCCCACGTATTATTTTAGCAATAGCATCACCAAAAATATATTGTATGTGAAGCCAGGCCGTGGGAAGGGGGAGTCAGGAACTTCAGCAGCTTCCAGTTTTCGAAATGATACTCCTACTCCACAGCTTCTCTGGTTGCGACACCATCTCGGCGATTCATGGCAAACGTAAATTGGGAATCGCTAAGCTTTCTACAGCTTTACCTGGCCTTGGCAAAGAAATCCGCGATATTTTTAATAAATTCTTAGCATCACTTGAGTGTATTGAAAAGGCTGGCAAGACCACGCTGTTTCTAGCAATTTGTTACGGTTGCCTGCCCAGGAAGTTAACATAAACAATCACAGTTACACAGAATTTCGAAGGGAATCAACGAAGCCCAAATCTTACTTAGCCACTCTTTCTCCAACCCAGACGAGCTTCGGAGCAGCACTCGTTTAGAGTGTACCTACAGTTAAACAAGCATCAATATAGTTGTCACACAAGGTTTTTTTTTAATAGATATAAGGCTTTACGCTATAAATACTTATGATGGTCTTTATCTATATACTACTGTACTTTCAGGTACAATGGCGTTGGACTGGGGGAGACGATGGTGTTACCCAATGACCCAATGACACCTAAAACAATTCTACCACCATATTTTGCCGAAAAATAGGCATTGCCGGCTCTGTTACCTGACGCGTGTGAATATTTAAAGTAATTTTTTTTAAAATCGTTTGTTTCCCCCTTCCAGTGTAAAATGGTGTACTTTTTTGTAGAGAACTTTGTGAAGATTGATTTAGTAGATCATAACTTTTCGCTACAAGCCAAAGTTTTCGAAATATTTCCAAAAACCTGAAAAAACTTTTGTTAGCTTCGCCTCCACACTTCAGTACTTTTGGTATATTGGTGAGGACACCTTTATTTACAACTGTACCAAAATTCGCTTCGACATGAATTGTTTCTCCTATTTTTGCTTCTTTGCCTGGACTAGTTCCCAGAAGAACTAAAATTGTGCAAACAGTGCCTTTTTTTGTGTCGCCGAAAAATAAACACAAAGGCCGAGCATGTTTGTTGCAAACATTTCACAGAAACCGATTTGAAACCGACTTATCCGTTTTATGAATAGTATGGATTTACTTTAAAAGCAAAACGTGCCAAAGGAGATGCGGTTCCATCACTTTTTGAAAAAATGAGGAAAAGGAGGAAAAAGTTTTCACTGCACGCAGTTCAAGGGTCCGAAATTGATCTTTGGTCACAATCACAAGGGAAGTACAAATTAACCACAAACTAAAGACAAATTAAAAATAATCAATGGTGAAATCTCAGTAAATGCATCGGAAATAATTTTAACAAGCGAAGCCAACATCGAGCTTGAAGCACCCACGGTTGACTCAGTTGTGTCAGGCAAAGTCGATTGCTCCGCTCAAACTACATCTTTGCGACAAATTTCACGCAAAAATTTTGCTTAGAAGTGTCTGTCGTTCATCAATTCTTTGTGAGTAATTGTTTTTGTTTTGGTAATGAAGGGCTTTCGTGTGGACATTTGTAAGAGTTCGTTCGTGGGCTAAGAACGAATTTTACCGCCGAGTACGTCCACCTCTGTACTTACAGACAAGCTGTTTTGGCCCTGAGCGAACTCCAGGTGTTAGGTATTGACCCTGAAACCAAACAACCAGAGCCGGGGTTGCCGTGTTCATTATGTACGTGATAATATTGTGTACCTTATTCCTCTACAAATTGACTCTTCGATTTCACGGTCCATAGGCAAATCATTCATTCCTGTTTTCTTTACAGAAGCCAAAATTGGCCAGTGCATTGACTTGTAATGAGTTTGGTGCACTGTCTGATTCCATTCAAAGAATTGTCACTCGGAATCCTAAAGCTGAAATCGGAATGTTGCGTTGCTGCGTGCGTACGTTAATGGCCTTTGCCATGCGTTGCCGAAAATTTACGATACTTTACGTCAAACTACGCACGCAGCAAATTTGCGAAATGAAATGGTACTTTGCTTCAAACTGACACATTAAAGTTTTGTTTCAAGGAGGAAAAGTTATGTTTATTTGTTTTTTCTAAGCGAGTTCAGAGGAGATCCGAAGAACAGTCTTGGATGCGAGCCCAAACAAAGACAATTACGTATTTTTCTTATTTTTATTTTAGAAAGTGATTACAGTAATTCATGAAAGTGACAATGCGCCGAATATTAACATTTGGTTAGGCTTACGTAAATTCGGACCCAAGGAGAGGTAGATAAATAAGAAAAATCTAGCAGCGGCATGCAGGGCGGAAGTATGCCCTCAATAAATTCTTCACTTTTGTATGGATAGGTATTTGGTAAAATACATATGACGGTTTAAAAAGTGTGATAATGCCAAATGATAATATTTGGTCTCATGAACGTTTTAAAAAGTGACTAAAAGCCAAATTGAAGATTTAAGATTTGGCACATAGTCGCTTGGCAAAATGTCACGGCACCAATATTACACATTGTTATAAAACACATTGGTACCTAGTGAATTTGCCGCTCCAGCTTCCTTGAAGCCAAACACATTTCAGCTTATACGTGCGCTTATAGAACCATCGCTAGAAAAGAAATCTTTAAGGAAACCTATATCACCTAGCTGCCGACTTTTTATTGTTTTACTGTAAGTTTTTTGTTCACAGTCGAATTTGCATGCATGTATGTAGTATGTGTTATATGCGTACCATCTGTTCATAGGTACTTATCACAAGGTGTACCTAAGCAAGTACTGGCATGGATTTTCCGCATGGGTCTCACTACGATAGGTGAAATAATATATGAAACGTGCGACGTTTTGTGGAATGTACTGATGCCATTGTACTTGTCGCCACCCACAAATGAGAACTGGAAGCAATTTGCATCTCAGTTCGAAACTCTTTGGAATTTGCCCAACTGTGTTTCGGCTATAGATGGCAAACATGTTGACATTCGTTGCCCACCTAGAGCAGGTTCAGAGTATTTTAATTATAAAGGCCACCACTCCATCGTCCTTATGGCTGCACGTGATGCGAATTATATGTTCACTGCAGTTGATATTGGGGCATATGGCAGTCAAAGTGATGGTGGCATATTTGCGGACTCCTCATTTGGAAAGAAGTTGTTGAAGGGAGAGCTGGAGTTCCCTCCACCATCTTTACTACCAAATTCGAACGTGGAGTTTAATTACTACTTAGTTGGTGATGTAGCGTTTCCATTAAAAACGTACCTACTGCGCCCGTATCCAGGAAAGCTTTTACCTGATGACAAATTTAATTTTAATAAACGCTTATCTCGGGCTCGACGGGGGGGTTAATTAGATAGCTTGTCTCTATATACTCATTGAAATCAAGAGATTCATTGTATACTTAATCTACCTATACAGGTCATTGAGAACTGTTTTGGGATTTTAGTGGCAAAGTGGCGAATCCTGCAAACGACTTTAAATATGTTTCCCGAAAACGCTGAACGTGTAGTAAAAGCTTCTGTTGTCCTTCACAATTTCGTCAAAATTAATGACGCAGCTTATTGTCCGAGGGACTTTCTGAACATTTATGACGTCAACGACGAACTTGTTCACCCAGGTTTATGGAGAAAGGAAGCAGAACCTCTCCAGCGACTAAGATCGTTTGGATCAAACTTTTCATCCCGATATGCTCTTTATGTGAGGGACGTGTTAAAAGATTATTTATTTAAAAATGTTGAAGTGATGGCTTTTTACTGTTTCTTACAGCAACAGCAAACTAACAAATGATGGTGAAGTCTCGCAATTTGTGCAGATCTGTAAGTATCTTGAAAGCTTCATATCCATAGCTACAACCTGAAAATGTGCCACAAAATAAGAATAAAATACACTTTCTAAGATGAGAAGATTCTTAAAAATGTAAACGCGGTTGAATGCAAAAAAAAACTTTTATTAATTTTCGAAATATGCGCATAATTCGTCATTTACTTCGCTAAGAAATTTAGCCTGAAAACGCATTTTGGATGATTCTGGCAGCTTTTTCATTTTTTTTGCGATTGCCTTCATAAACAAGTCGTTTGCATCTTCCTGCTCACCTCCGAATCGCTGGGTAAGAGTTTGGGATAAATTCCCGAAAAACTCATTTATTGGAAAATCGCCACCTGATCGCGGCCTTTTTGGTCTTTTATTGCTGTCTTCAGAAGTGATCTGTAAATTTTCCGGAAGTGAAAAGATCTCCTGAGTTGGCGAAAGCAGCATAGTGGGTGTTATCGGCTGCGTTTCAGCTGTTCCGGGACTTTGCAGTGGTTGGTTTGCCTAGGAGAAAACGTTTAAAAATAAGATGTATCATTTGTAGAACAGACTTACTTATGTACAACAACACGAACCAAAACATAATACATACAGAGTCCATATTTCGACAAGACATTTCTGCAACGACACGAAATTTTGAAAACCAAAATAGTGATATGTGTAGGAAAAGGCATTAAAAGGTCGCAGGTATTTGCTAATATGGGTAAGTACATAATCTAAATATATTTTTGGGTTATTACCTTCTCGGTTTAAGGGAATCATTGAGAAATTTCATTGAATGGAAAAACTCCCAGGGCTCGGTTTTGTTAGCACCGCTACCTAACGGTTCCATTTTTTTTCCCCCCGAACAAAGCGGTCCCTGAGGCTGCTATCATTCATCAACTAAAAACAAACCCATAAGATAGGAATGTATATGTAAATTATGTACAGAAATGTAAAACCAACAACTTACTGAATTTACCCAGCTCTGATGCTATTCTTGCCCACGTTTGCTCTCTCTTCAAAATATTTTTATAATCACGATTTTAAGTTGTATAAAAATCATTTTTTCGAACGAAAACAATTAATTTTTCTTCAAAAATCGAAGATTGAGAAAAGTTTTCCATTTTTCACTTCGAGCGCGGGTAAACTCTTGGCAACTGAATATAGTGTTCTGTCAACACAGTTTAATGGGCTTGTCAAACGTACGCAAAAGTAAAAAGTAGGTCTACTTTTGCGTTGTATATGCGCCTACGATATTTACGGTCAAAAGCATGGTGAAATTTTGAAGTAACATTTCGTTTTGCCCCATATGCGCCCGTTGTTTCTACTCTGCTTGTCATCGGACGCACGCAGCAACGCAACATTCCAATTTGGACTTAATAACAAAATCATGATTACGGGCGATTTCAATATTCGCAATTCTACTTGGCATCGACATTCTGGTCGAACAACACCTGAAGGAAATCTGAGATCTTTGGTGCTTTAAACAATCTGACCCAACTTGTAGACGAGCGTACCTGATCATACTGCCAACACACTGGACTTGTTTTTAACCTCGCACCCTGACTAATACACAGTCGATGTTTTGTCTCCTCTAGGCTCGTCAGACCATTGTGTCATATCGGCAAACTTTTTCTTTGCCAATTTCGCAACCAAATAAAACCACTACTCCCAAGAGAACTGTTTGGCGGTACGATGAAGGGAATTGTTGCGGCCTTAACAACTTTTTCGAAAGTTTTAACTGGTGGCTTTGCTCTCTCGACAACAATGTAAACGCCGCTACTGATATGATCGCAAACGTAATTCTCCTAGGAATGAGGTCCTTTATCCCTTAAATGGTTAAGTAAGAGCATCAAACCGAAGGAGAATTCGTGGTTCGCTTTGAGCTGTAAAGAGGCGATATATATGAAGGAATCTTACTTATGGTGTTACAAAAGCAACCCCTCTCTAGTAAACTAGAACAAGTTAAAAAAAAACCAGAAATGATGGCAATGTCATATTTGTCTTGTGAAATTTTTGTGCGACCAAAAGCCGTGGCAGAAAATACAACATTGTCCCAAAGTTATTAAAAACTTTTGGTCTTTCGTCAAAAATGTGAAAAATTGTGCCCCATCCTCCATCCCGACACTCGTCTACAATGGCATTCCAGCTGTCAGTTCCCTAGACAAAACAAAGCCAATCTCTTCGCAGCACATTTTTCTACCAGCTCCATGCTACCAGATTGCGTAATGTCGCCACCTATGTATACTAGAGCGCGTAGAATGCAGTGACAAATTCACTTTCGCACTCGTACAGTTAATGAAGTACTTAGGGATCTCAACATCGACTTGAGATGGAGTTGCAAAACCATTGTGTTAGCTTTTTCATCGGACCTACTCTTTAGGTCTCTTACCGAGTAGTTGGGAAACAGCATTTGTCCAGCCCGTGCCTAAAAAAGGCGATTCTTCTTCTCCTTCTAGCTATCGTCCAATTGCATTTATTTCCCTTCTTTCTAAGGTCATGAAAGCGCTGATTAATTTCCAGTTCATGAAATATCTCGGATCATGAAAACTTTTTAATGACCGGCAATATCGTTTTTGTAGAACAGGGTCCACTGGTGATCTGACGGCACATCTCACCAAAAAGTGGAACCGTTCCATGCATCTACTTGGTGAAAGCGCGATTGTTGTTGTTGATATTTTAAAAGCATTTGACGGAGTTTGGCACCAAGCTTTCTTGTCGAAAATTCTTCTTATTCTCTTATTCAATGGATGAGTAAAGTTGGTTTGGATAGCTTCAAGTCTGCAGTTTACTAAATAAACGTTGGAGCTTCCCAGGGCTCTGTTTTGTCTCCGACTCTCTTCCTCGTTTTCATAAACGACCTCTTGTCTGCTACTACTAATCCAATTCACACCTTTGCGGATGACAGTACCATGGTTTTTAAAATTCCCTCTCGATTCATTGCCTCTGCTTTTCGGGCGTGGAACTGGAACGGCAGCGTATGTCAAACTCATTTAATTTTAACCTTAACAGCATTGTGTTATGGGGATCTCTAAACAGAGTTTGGAGTTTAATGCTTCTTAAATTCAATGCTGTCTCCTGTCATTAAAACAAAACCGTAATATCCAGCCGTTATCCATGGAGGGCACTTGCATCGATAAAACTAAAAAGCTTTCCATCCTCGGTATGTGTGTCAGTTAAAACTTAAGTTGGAATGATCCAATATTTGAGACTGTCAAGAACGCTGTAAAATGCGTTTGGTAATTTTCAATTGGTACTATTCCGCTGAATTCCATGGAGGGCAAATTTTCGATGTCGAAGTTCGAACTCGGAATATCAGTTTGCTGTCAGCTGACTGGAATAACAGTTGAGTGTGTTCGTTTAGTGAATCGAGCAGGTGTGTTCATAAAGTTAATCGATGATTGCATTCAGCGACTCCTGTATGTCAATTAATTTCTTGTCGCCACATTACACTATGCATCGCAACATGAAGCAATTAAAACAAGAGTACTGGACATAATGAAAAATTTAGAAAATTTATCAAAAGCGATACTGGCAGAAAAAAATGTTCAAGATATTTTCTTTCTTAATTAAAAAGCTAAAGCCGCGTTGTCACAAGGAACTGAAACAGAAACCCATACATTAGCAACTGAAACCTAAACGGCACCGTTTTTAGCAACTGAACCAGCAATTGAATCAGTGACGTAAAATCAACAACTCGAGAGGACTTGTTTCTGGAACAGAAAATCAAAACGTTGCTGTTGCATAGCAACCCTTGTTTATATTTGAGCGAGCCATTTGTGAGCGGCTCTCTTTCGTTTATGACAAATGCCCACAATTCTATTTTCAAAAGAAAACAATAATTCATTTCAATTGTGTTGTGTGCAAGAAGCGTTTGCATGGAGCGGGCAAAGATAATAAAATAAAATTATTATCCCATATAATTTAAAGTAAATACAATACAAATCCAAAAAGTAAATTATGAGCTGCTTTTTCGTCTTTCGTTTCAGGGGATAGATTTTCGAATAATTCCGGGATTTTTTTGGATTGCCACGAGAGGGACAACGAACAATCAAAGGACCGAAGATAGAAAACATCTAACGAAATTCAGCCAAAGATAACGAAAGGTCTAGGTGCCTAAAAAAACTTGAGGCACGACAGGAAAAGTATAATTGTAAAAAGTCGTGCGTATTGTCCATTGCGTTTTGTAATTACATTAATAAACAAGCGTTTTCTTATACTGGACCGTGTTTTTCGTTAGTGTGATGACCTGATGACAGTTTTTGTGTTGCCGCAGATTTGTGAAAGTGGGAGTTTATTTTCTCCTCCTAATTTTTAACACTGAATTTGCGGCGAGAGGGTTTTTCTTAGTTAGGTTCCTATGATGCACTTGCATATTGTGTCGTTGATTTGGTTGAAATTTTAGCAGCATACATATTGCAACACACAATTTTACACAAAATAAAGCTAGGTACTTATGAACACGTTATTTTTTTTAACCTTTTGTGATATTTCAAATATTTCCAATCCCAATGACGGTTACTTGAAAGCTCTCTCTGAGATTATTTTCAGTTCCTGTTTTTGTTTTTTGTTGCAGCACCAGCAACAGAAACAGAAACGGCGCCGTTTTCAGTTCAATTTCGGTATCTGTTTCTGTTCCTGTTCCTTGTGACAACGCGGCTTTAAGCTGTGCTTTAACCGAACTTATTGGGGAGCGGCAATTATGGCAAAGGTTGAAAAGATTAGAAAAGTTCGGTCCACACCCAAACCCTCTAGCGCGCGACGTGCTCGATGCGAATATCGACTCCAGTATAGACGACAACTACTACCTTTCGCCGATTAACCTTTTGAATAATGCATCTGTACTTCATCTGAGACCAGACACAAATAGAAAGGCTAGAGACGAGCAAAAAATCACTACCTGTGATTTAGTATTAGTGACTGAAAAATCACAATCACTACCTGTGATCGATTGTGATATAAAACGTGATTGTGATTTTTCCATACCTTGATTTTTTCCCACCACAGTCACAGTCGCAGTGTTTAACACGAGAGGCACGACCGAAACAGAAACCATTCACGAAAATCGAAATCACGAACAAAAATAACGAAAACGAAACAAAAATCGCTAAGCTGTGATGCAAAGGATGCCATTGAAAGCAAACACAATAGGGAACCACAAACGAAGTCGCAGCAAGAATACGAGAAAAGAAAACATACGAAAAAGTGTTGTGAAGGCATTGCCAGAGATAATGAATTTGTTTACCACCGTATAGAAGATATTTCTTTATACTCTGGTAATACCTGCATATAGCTGTGGTTACAAATTCTCAGTCTCTATACCTATGAAATGAATGAAAAATTAACGTCTGTGAACTAAAACATGATTGTGATTTTTCACTACCTTTCTTTCAAAAACACAGTCACAGTCTAAAAATCACGAGTCACGACGAACAGAATCCATTCACAGGCATGACAGAAATCGCATTTACGAAACAAATAACAGTTACTTCTACTTTACAAAGCTCAAATAAAAGCAGCATTGGAATACTGCTCTCATATTTGGAACTCTGCTCCTAGGCATTCTCTCAGCCTACTTGATTCAATTCAAAAAAGAGCCATTCGTTTAATCGATAATCCTGAGTAAACAACAAATCTTCAATCACTGTCTCACCGAAGGCGTGTTGCTGATTTATGTCTTTATTATAAATATTATAATGGCAAATGCTCTGAAAAAATAAGAAAATTCTTCTTTTGTTCGATCTACAAAGCAAGCGTTAAGCGCTCATCAGTTCCATGTTCACCTCGAAACACCTCGCACTACACTCACTGATTCAGATTCAATATAAAGGCTGCTGTCCTGACGGAATTAAAGTGGAAACATTTTGGCTGCTTCGCTTACACACTCAACCTAGTGATCAATAACGAAGAGGAGGTAATCCGCAGGACCAACAAAGTGAAGCATATCGTGGCGAACTTTAAACGAAGCTATGTAGCGACAGTCCAACTTCTTGTATATCAACAAAATCGGGGGCAATGCAAGCCCTTTAAAGCTGCTTCGAGATGTATGTACCCGTTGGAATTCCGCTTTCTATATGCTCAAAAGATTCATTCAGCTAGAGGAAGCAGTGAAATCAACCATGGCTTTAACCGATATGGAGGACAATTTAACGAGCGAGGAGTGGACCATTATCAGCCAACTTTGCCAAGTTTTAAGGCCTTCAGAAAAACCAACAAAAAAATTTCTGGCGAAAAATATTTGACCGCTTCTTCTGTAATTCCGCTAGCTAATGAAATCGAAGCAGTGTATAAGGGTTTAACAACCAAACCCTATACAAATTGCGTAAAAAAGTCGTCCAAAACATAGATCTGTCGTTGGCTAGGTTCGAAAGATTAGAGAACAGCAGTACCCTCACTAGCAACATATTTGGACCAAGGTTCAAACAAATTCCATTCAAGGATCAGAAAAATGGTAAGAATGCGAAAAAGAACCTGATATCGCTAGTGACAGAAAAGTTTTCGGCAAATGTACAACAATCAAGTGTCACCGATAGTAATCCTCCCTCATCCTCATTAGCGTCGACGAGCAAACCTAATTTCGGCACCGATAGTGACGATGAGGTCTCGACAAGGAAGCTTCAGAATGTTTGCCTTTAGGCACGTCCAAAAGCAAGGCTATTGCGGAAGTGCAGCGATACGTAGACAGTGACAGACTTCCGAGAAAACAAGATCCACAAGTGTGGTGGAGGGAGAACAAATATATGTTTCCACAGCTTGCCATAGTTGCACAAGAACGACTCAGTACAATCCCTAAGTCTGTGCCATGCGAAAGGCTATTTTCAAAAGGCTGGTCAAATTATTACTGAGATGCGAAGCCGACTTAGTGCGACAAAAACAAAAATGCTCCTATTTTTGAACAGCAATTTAGCCGCACCTAAGTAATTTTTTTAATGTTATTGTGAGGAATAAATTGAATTTTATTTTATTATACTTATGTACTTTTTTGTCATCTTAAGTATTTTTCTTTTTAATTTTTACAACAACAAGGAAGCATTAAATCAAAAAAAAAACGTATCACTTATTTATTTTGATTTTAAAAAAACATGATTACTTCCTCAAAAAGTTTATTATGTTAAGTTAAATAAAAAATAAATTGTTATATGAAGTATATTTATAAGTGTTCACCATTCCTAATTGTGATTCCTAACTGAATTTAATTTAGCTTTTTGTTTTACTGAACGTTTATGTTACTTAATTCTTGTTAAAACCTATTTTTAAGCATTTTTTTAATTCTTAGTGTTCCTTCTTATTGTTCCTACGACTTAAGCACGTGTTTCCCTTTTTGTTTTTTAGTTTTATACTTTATTTTTAAGTGTGCCTCACGTGTACGCGTGCAAGGTTTTAAAATCTTTCCTAAAACTTTTATTGATATTTTGCCAATTAAAGAATCTTAATTTATGTTTATCAAAAAACAAATAATAAAGAATATATCTTATGTTATATTGAATTTGAAGTAAAACTTAATTCAATATTTTAAAATTTTGTTTTCCATTCACTTTAAATTCACCCTTTTAAGGTGCATCCTATGGCCTCAATCTTTGAGATACTATTTATCAAAACTGTCCAAAGTTCATGTGGCTAAAACTTACTGAGAATTTCAGAAGAGAAGTTCATGTGGCAGTAGTTACTTACTGAGAAATTACATGTAAGTACATACATACATACCCCATGCATATTTCAAGAAACATCTTCAACTATTGCTCAACAATACTGAGTCACAATAACAGATTAAATTGCTAGTGAGTTTTACCTCAAAGTTTTACCTGTGATTGCAAAATCACGACTTAGCTCATCTCAAATAGAAACCTCGTTGTGCCTTTGTATGAAAAAGCACTGCCGCGTAACTTTAAAGGATGTAACGATTCTGACTCGATGTACATGCATAGACTCAAGTCACTTCTGCTTTAACTTGTTTTTGTTAATATAGAAATATTATAATCAGTAAAAAGAAAAAGCAATAACCATGTAGGTACTTAGCATCCTGGGTGGTTATAGTATTTAGAAATAATAACTCACCCAATGTGCACGCGTTTTTAAAAAAATTATATACTAACTAGCAATGCTAATACGTAATAACTCTTTTTTGAGTTTTGTTTCCCGTTAAGCGTAAGTTTTATTTCTAGTTATAATTTCAACATTAGTATTAAGGGCTCAACAGAAGCCAGGCCGTTTTTCTATGCCGGGAGCAAGCATACACTTTAAGTAAGATATATTACGATAAAGCTAATTTAAACATACCTGTAAAAAAAGTCGGCATAGACCTAAGTTCAAAACAAATGTACTGATAAAACTTGAATTGAATTGAATTGACGGTGCAAATATATGAACAACAACGTAAAAAAGGAATCAAATATACTATGAAGTAAGTACTGTCCTTTAAGACATAGTTATTTCGTAAGATAATCAAATAATTATAATAGCAATTTTGTATAAAATCGATATTGGCAACCAAAATTATAAGTTACTAGTAAAGAAGCCTGTCGTACGACAGGAACAACGCAGCACACATCGATTAAAATAAAAAATAAAAAATTGCCCTGGGCCCAACCCAACCCCACGCGAGCCGACAACTCTCGCGGTGAGCTACCTAGTCACATAATTTTGACCTGCCAATAGCGCTTGTAATACCTGTGCACATAGCACTTTAGTGTAGGGGAACTTTATAGTTTTTACTTTTCAGTTTTACCTTTTTACTTTTAACTTAAAAATAAATGCTTCACCTCTATGAAAGAAGCTCCATTATCGGTATTCCTAACCTGGTGAACCCAAAGAATTTGGGAGGAAGTGGGCAGGATCTGCAGGGATCCTTTATAAAGGTGAAGCATATCATTTTTCGGTTCTACTGGTCCAGGAACTCCAATAAACCCAAGTAATACTGTTATGAAGCTCCATTATCGGTATTCCTAACCTGGTGAACCCAAAGAATTTGGGAGGAAGTGGGCAGGATCTGCAGGGATCCTTTATAAAGGTGAAGCATATCATTTTTCGGTTCTACTGGTCCAGGAACTCCAATAAACCCAAGTAATACTGTTATGAGCCTAAAGAATTCAGGAAGTGGGCAGGAGCTGGAGAGATCCTTTATAAACGGGAAGCATATCATTTATCGGTTCTACCAGACCAGGAACTCCAATGAACCCAAGTTATACTGTTATGAGCCCAAAGAGTTCCGGAGGATGTGGCTCGGATGTGGAGGGATCCTTTATAAAGGGGAATCATACCATTTTTTCGGTACTACCAGGCCATGAACTCCAATGAACCCAAGTTATACTGTAATGAGCCCAAAGAATCCTGGGGGAAGTGGGCAAGAGCCATAGGGATCCTTTATAAAGGATCCAGGATAAAGGAGCCAGGAACTCCAATGAACCCAAGTAGTAATACTGGCATGAGCCCTAAGATTTCTGAAGGAAGGGGGCAAGAGCTGGAAAGATCCTTTAAAAATGGGAAGCATATCATTTTTCGGTACTAACAGGTAAGGAACACCAATGAACCCAAGGGATACTGCAATGAGCTACCGAGTCACAAGACTTGAACTTGTCATTAGGCGACTGTACGTGACAACCTTACGCACATAGCGCTTTATTATATATATAGGGGATGTTATATTATACGTAAATGGTTTTTGTTTGTGGGTTTGAATCAACCCCAACTGGAAGTTGTAAGTTAAAAGTTAAAGTTTCTCAAAAAGAATCGCACCGCGAATTACTCAATCGGGTGTGAATGATGAACCGTGCGGGAGATAGGGAGGTGGACCCTAGATGTGATGTTTCAAGTGGTTCGGGTTAATGTATGTCTAGGAAAGACCATTCCCAGGACTTTATGTTTTTTCTTTCAAAATGCCAGTGGCCCTTTAGGCCTGCTGGGCTTTGGGAGATTAATATGAAACAAGTGCGGTGGTTTAGTCACGATGATGGCCCGGGGTGGTCTGTTGGTAGAAGCGAACTGGGGTGCCCAAGGGGAGAAGTCTATGTCTTTCAACAAGGCTCCTTGCGGTGAGGGGTAGTTACAGTACTAAAGTGATTCCAATCTGTGAATAATAGACACCGGATACCAGCTCATTCTCACTATGTTGAAGCTTTTCAATGGATTTAACAGTTTGTAATGGAACAAATTTTATAAACGGGACTACTCTTGCCTCGCTGTATATTCGTCTATTGGAGAATCTCTTGTTCCTGGACTCAAAATTCATTCCTACGCAAGTTCTGAGGATTTTCCTTTCAAGGATTTCAAATTCCCTGGCGACCGTGGGGGATGTTGGTGTTTGAGGAGCCAGAATTTGAGGAAAATCATGAATGAAAGTATTGTAGAGCGACTTGCCCAGGACAGAGTCCTGTTAGATTCCACTGAAGGAGTTATAAGATGATGAGTTTGACCCTTGAAAAGAAACAGTGACGAGACTGTGGGTCAAATAGCTAATAATTAATTGTATTATACTGTGCACTTCTTTCTTCTTAGGTTATGTAGGTATCCTATATGTAGGTATCCTTGTACACCTTGAGCAGAGCGTGTACAGTGGAATGCCCCCTTTTGAAGCCAAACTGGTATTCCGGTATGCATTCCGTGGTGTTTTTAATATGCTCCGTAATTTTTTGCTGTATGACTCTTTCAAACAGTTTCCCAATGTTTAATAAAAGAGAAATGGCTCTGAAGTTGTTGGTGTCCGTGTTTTTAGGTTTTTTGGGAATGGGGAGGATTTTTGCAACCTTCCAAGCCTTTGGGAAGTAACTATTGTTAATACAATTGTTGAAGATTATGGCCAAGTATTGAGTGGCCGCGGTCGGAAGTTTTTTAAGGATATAGTTGGAGATGCCATCATTCCCGGACGATTTCTCGTATCTAATGGTAGTAAGGAGATTTGACGTGCTTCTAGATATTCTCATTTGACGTGCGGTAAATAATATATCAGCTGGCGGATTGATGGCGGTTTCACTCTGGTTAAAACAGAATGTGTAGAATATGTTTCGGCAAAGTGATTGCCCAGTGCGGTCACTTTCTCATTGTTGTCCTCAATGTCCCTACCACCCAGCGTAATCTTGACGCAGCTGTAATTTTTCTTTGCTTACAAATGGGAAGGCCTCCCTGATTCCTTGGGTCAGGGTTTGACATTGGATAGCCTTTCAGAGTATCTAGGTTTTATTGATCCAACTTCTTACATTTTCTGGAATGATTGTGCCGAGAAGTATAATTCTGCTGGTCAGTTCCTTGTATTAGGCATTGATTCTATTGTATTGTATTGAATATGGTCTTGAACCTCCTCTGCCACCTCTGCGTTTGGTTTTGATAAGCCTTAGGATGTCGAATTAGGGTTGCGTATTTCCTGGTATCAGGTTAGGTTCTCGAGCCATTATTTTCCATTGCATCTCTTACGAAGGTCATAGAAGAGCTCTATATGTGAGTCTATCTCCACATTGGTGAGAGATTTGTTTATTGCAGCGAAACGTTCCAGCATAGATGCCTCTAAATCGTTTTTGAAAGATATTCAGTTAGTGCTTTTAAATTTCAGTGTATTTGGCGGGGGAGGGCAAGCCAGGACCGGCTCTGCATTGCTAAGAGACAGCACAATCGTAAGTGTAAAAGGGAAGAGCCTCTTGGGAATGAAGGAGTGTTTGTGGTGATGTTTATTAGCGAGGGGTGAACAGTGGTGAGCCAGTTGGCTCCCCCCAGGCCGTTTGTCATTATGCTTAATAAAATAGGGCCCCAACCAGACCCCCCTTCTACCAACACGGTGAGTTTCATGAACCATGGCGATCTGGCAGTTACTTTTGGAAAGACAGTTGATTAATTCGATTCTCCGGCTATGATCTAACGGGTGATTTTTTAGCTGGTTTGGTTTTGGCAACACTGGTTTTAACAGCTGACGTGTGTTTAGTACCTTGTGTCACTGTCAAACAGCTTCAGTTTGGTTTGCAATTTAACCATGGATTGTCTTACAAATGAACAACGCTTGCAAATTATTGAATTTTACTATCAAAATTCGTGCTCGGTTCGCAATGTTCATCGCGAAACAATGGCGCAATTGCGAGGCGAGTTTGGTGAACAGTTAATTTCACGTTTCGGGCCGGTCAATTGGCCGCCTAGATCGTGCGATTTGACAACATTAGATTATTTTTTGTGGGGGTATGTCAAGGCTTATGTCTATAGGGACAAGCCCGCTTCGATTGACGCACTGGAAGCCAACATCCATGCATTCATTCGTGAGATCCCGGCCGATATGTGTGAAAGAGTATGCCAAAATTGGACGCAGCGGATGGGCTACCTGAGACGCAGCCGCGGTCAACATTTGCATGAAATTATTTTTAAACATTAGATTGCAAGGTTCAAACTATCGATTCAAATAAATATTTCATTAATTTTTTTCGAATTTTTTGTGTTTTTTTTTTTAAAAAAAGTTCTCAGCCTCTTAAAAAATCACCCGTTATAAGCGAGGAGACGTTGAAACTCAGTAGGTTAAGCGACATCATTTGCTTTTGGAGAGGATCTGGCTGAGAATAGTAAGGTATTCTGTTTTCTTTTCTTGTAGGGACGACGTGGAGGAGTTGAACTGCTTTATAAAGTTCTCAATCCTTCCAAGGAGCTCAGAGACTCCAACACCATAGAGATCCTTGGAGAGATCGAGGAACTTTTGAACGACACAGTTACTTCCTAGATCTCCCACTGAGGGGACAACTGCTTGCTATTGCTAATTTTTAAATAGACAGCGTTGTTTTCTTGCGCGTCATTGTCTCCCGGACCTGAGATTTCCTTCTCAGAAGGTATTCTTTGTGCTTTGGGCTGCCCCTGTACTTATCGGTGTGCTTGCTATGGGACTTGACACAAACCGGGGAGAAATCAGTTGAAACTGTGAGAGGGCAAGGGCACTCACCAGGCCCGTGGGGCGAGATACATTTTACACACCTGTAATTGTTGGCGCAGTTAGGGGTCAAATGTTCAAAGAGCTGACAACGCTTAGACTGCAGCGCTTCTTCGATTGGTTTGGGGTTTTCCCAATTTATACCGATGTTAAATAGGAATCTAATATGGGTTATCTGTGAGGCATTTACCCCAGGCAATAGTTTGACTTTAAATAGGTCATTTGCTATACCAGAGTGCTTAGATCTGGGAGTATCGAGCCTTGACAGTGTTAGGGCCCAAGGTCTCTACCTCGCTTTGATGTCAATTGGCTTGAAGTCCGTCGTGAGACCTCTGCGCACTACTTTGAATGCCCTATCTTCCTGAAGGGTGTATAAGTAGGCACTAACTTCGTTACTTTCCCTAATTTTGAGTAATTCGCGGTGGATGCAAGGGTCATCGATAAAAATTTTTGTTTTGGTGTGGCCATTAACAATTTTATACTTAAATTTGACGGCCTTAGTATTCCTTCTGAGGTCTATCGTCAATAACTTAATATTGGTACTACTAACTATGATTGGAGGACAGAACTTACCCCTTGAGCATCGTTTGATTGGTGGCCTGCATCTTGATTGCTAGTTCTAACGGGTGATTTCTTAAGAGGTTGAGAACTTTTTTTTAAAAAAAAAAACACAAAAAAATTCGAAAAAATTAATGAAATATTTATTTGAATCGATAGTTTGAACCTTGCAATTTAATGTTTAAAGATAATTTCATGCAAATGTTGACCGCGGCTGCGTCTCAGGTAGCCCATCCGCTGAGTCCAATTTTAGCAAACTCTTTCACACATATCGGCCGGTATCTCACGAATGAATGCATGGATGTTGGCTTCCAGTGCGTCAATCGAAGCGGGCTTGTCCCTATAGACATTAGCCTTGACATACCTCCACAAAAAATAATCTAATGGTGTCAAATCGCACGATCTAGGCGGCCAATTGACCGGCCTGAAACGTGAAATTAACTGTTCACCAAACTCGCCTCGCAGCAATCTTCGCAAAATGGAAGCAGCGCGCGATGAACATTTCGAACTGAGCACGAATTTTGATAGTAAAATTCAATAATTTGCAAGCGTTGTTCATTTGTAAGACGATCCATGGTTAGATTGCAAACCAAACTGAAGCTGTTTGACAGTGACACAAGGTACTAAACACACTTCAGCTGTCAAAACAAGTGTTGCCAAAACCAAACCAGCTAAAAAATCACCCGTTAGCTGCATCCTCCGCACTGGTGCTGGCATCCGTGTTCAGTCGCGGGATTCTGGTTGAAGTGTGAGTGGTCTTCGACAGGTTAATGTCACCCAGCACGGCGAAACGATAGTTTCTGTTTCCATGTGCTCGGTGACTAGACCTTGTGCTGAAGCCATGTAAAATGACTGTCTGGTGGAAGCTTCCTCTGATAGGCTTTCGTGTAGGCTGTTAGGCATTTGTAAGCCTCCGTCAGTTGTGTTGCTGCAATTTTCAGCTGATATCGGTGAGAGCGTAGGCGCTTGATCCCTACTTATGGCGGACTTTTGTCCCCTGTGCATGGGTCTGCCTCTGTCTCCATTTTTTAGTTGTAGCAGTCATTTGGCTGCTTTTATATCCCGCTTCCTCACGGAAAGCGAGTATGCAATTGGAGCTTCAGCCGCCACAAGCCTTAAAACAGACACTTTAAAGGAAAACTGAGGGAGGACTCAACAAAGAAAATAAGAGGAAAACAGGGCTATTGTGGAGAAGTTTAAGGTGGTGGTGTATTTAAGTACGGGAATTTTAACGTTACCTGCAAGTAATTGAAAAAATCCAACGGCGATCACGGATGAAAGTCAGATCCGGATCGCCGCCCAAAAACTAGAAAAAGAAAACATTATATAAAATTTTTTTAAATTTTTTTAAGAGTCCCTTCATTAAGAAGTCTCTCAATTAATAAGTATCTTCAATACTTAATAATTGAGATAAAAATTTTTCAAATCTTTAACAAAAATCTGAATCAATAAATTTACCGGTGACTCTAAAAATACTTAACGAAAATTGCTGCAACAGTTACCTGAAAACCCACAGATTTTAGGATGCTTGGGAAAAGCCGTAGCAGGTAAAATTAAGAAAAATTCTTTTCAAGAAGCCACGGCAGGTATAAGGTGGAAATATGAGTTGTTACCTATTTTTAAAACCCCAGTTGACAATTAGAACGATGTTTTAACTATGCATTCATAACATACGTAGGTTTCTAGAGCATGCATTTTTATTAGGCTACCTGATAAAGCGGCAGTTTCCTTCCAATTTTTCTGTTAAATCTCAAAATGGATTAAGATTGGGGTTGGGCGGCTAGTTTGAAAATTTACCTAAGGTAAATTGTATAAAAGGTTAGAAAACAAAATTAAATTCAAATTTTTTTAAAATTGAAGCTGCAAAACAGTTGTTTAGAAACCATATTTGAAATGGCATCTTTTACAAACGAAGAGTACTCGGATATTATCTACGTTTATGGGATGTGCAGCGGGAGTTCAAGTAGAGCACAGCAAATATAGCATGAGCTAACCGAAGAGGTTCTTGTTGATTTGCTGGCACTATCAATGATTTTTAATCGTTTATCGAATGGTATATTTTCAACGTGGTTGTAAAGTAAAGGGAACGTAACGGGACAGAGCAAACGACATTGCAGCTTTGTGACATATATAGCCTTAAGTGTGGTGACAACCGATTTCAATTTGCCGAATGATGGTGAGAAGAAGCATGCAAGCACCTGTTTGTGTGTGTGCCTTTTCTGTAAACTGTGTGTTTTAGTGTACCATTCGAATTTCGCGTGACTTTAACATCCAAAAACGCAATGGATCCATCCTGTTCTTGTTCCATCGTGAACTTTGTTTTGGGATATTCACCCTTATCACAGGCCCCGTCGTAGTTGATCAAGGTATCATCAACTATCAAAAAAGGTATCATTGGCCCCGTCGTACCAAAAATTTTGCTACGAAAATTCGGAGTTCATGAAAAGTGGTATCACAGGCCCCGAATGAATAGAAAGATTGACAGATTTTTTACGAATAGTTTTCTTCGTCGGAGTTTAATAAATAATTTGAAATAACTGTGTGAAAATCAAAACAAAGTTATAATATAAGTTCTAAATTAAAATTACTTGATTTTAGTTTTCAAATATACCTGATTTTTGTTTTTAAGGTCCAACAAATCAATTACAAACCGAATTCAATACGACAAGCTCTTACATTTGCTTCAAGAAAAGCCTGATATTGCCCAAGGGTCTACCAAACTGCCGAAAGAGGAAGTGAGCTTGTTTTGGGATCAGGTGAATAAACAATTAAACAGGCTTGGCCCACCTACAAAGGATGCCAGTAGCTGGCGAAAAGTAAGTACACAATTTCAAATTATTTTCGAACAAAAATCTAAATATTTCTACTTTTTTAGTTATGGTTGGATTGGAAGGCATATATAAAAAGGAAATTAGTTGAGAATAAAAAAGAATGCAAAGCAACAGGTGGTGGCACGAATAAAATGCATTCTTTTTCCGAAACTGACCTGCCTCGAAACATCAACCAGCGGAATTACAGGCTCCCGTTCTTTTGGTTTGAATCTTAACAAATCCTTGGAAGTTCAAAATCAAGTTCCAGACGAAGTTGGAGAAAATCAAATTGCAGATGTGTCGAGGTCACCAGACACACCTACTAATTTGGAAATTGTTCGCAAACGCGGATCTCGTCCTCCCATTTCGCGTTACAGCCAGTCATATGATACCTACACTTCTATTCTTTTACGGGAACAAATCAAGCTCCAAAAAGAATTTTACACACAGTCAGCAGAGTTTTGGGAAAAACGAAAAAAAAAAAAATTCAGAGGAAATCGCTGCTTTATATACGCGATAGTTTTTTCTGAATCTAGGAAACAATCTTTTTATTAAGTTTAAGAAGGCAGTTGTGATTGTACTTCCATTTTGTCATCAACGCAAAACGGATTAAACGCATTTCTTAAATTTTATTTTTCTTATTTTTAACTCACGTTTTCGTTGTGTACTTTCATCATTAATTGCAATAATCGCAATTGCCAATGAATCCATTTTGAGCAATAAATATGAATCGACAATAACTTTAAATAAGAAAAAGACCCCCGAACCAGCACATCGAAATAAATTTTTTGGAAATTTCATGTTTTTTTTCCACATTTTGACGTTAATCAGCTGATTCCGAAAGTCCGAATCAATGATTTCAGTCCGGCAATGTTTCTCACATTATGTTCGGGGCTTATGATATGAATTTATTCATATTCGTATCGGAGCGTTCCGTTCGGAATTTCGCTACGAGGGACTCTGTGATAGGGGTGATTGTGAGTTAAGATGGTTCAGAAAACCTTAACGCGGAATGTTTAATGATGCAGAAAGTGTCATCAACGTGCCTCCTCAACCACACCTTTGGTGTCTCCTCGCAGCTGTTCAGAGCCTTCTTTCAATATGCTCCATCCACACGGCAGCAACTTAGGGAGCTAAAGGTAATGCCATAGCTATATCATCTTTCTGTAGGTAAATGTTCTGGTCGAAAGAGAAGAAATCTGATGTTAGACTAAATTCTAAAAGTGGAATGTGTTTTTCGTCTATGCTGGAGGTTGAGATCTGTTGACGAATTATGCTCAGTACTTCCTGCACAGGTTCAATTATAAAAAGTGACTCAACTTCGAAGCTAACCGTTACTTCATCAGCCTTCAGCCCAAGTCTTAGACCACTTAGAATTGATACGAATTGGAAAGAATCATTTATATAATGTTCTGTCTTCCCATCAAATGATTCCTAACCTGAACCCATACCAAATGCTTCTATAATAAATAGCAAGACTCGTTTATATGGCTCACGATTGGTCGCATCGGATTCCATATACACCAGTGGACAAAATTAGGGGAACGGAAGTTAAATATTTTAATATATTTTTGATTCAAATTTATTTTTTTTATGAGTATTTATTTTAATTTTTTTTTTTACATCATTTGAATAAAAAGAGTTGTTAACCTGTTGTCATATGAAAAAAAACACAAAAACCTAAAAAAGGAATATTTTTCAATAACTAATGGTTTCATTAATTTATAAAACGTCAAACAAACAACTACCATCGTTCCTCTAATTTTGTCCAGCAGTGTAATTTCGATGGCTGCGCGCAATATGGCACTTAGCGTTTCGATTACAAAATCGCTTTGTTTTCCTGAATAAGCTTCCCATTAACACCCACACTTACAGGAACACTTGCGTAATTTACAGGTGTCTACGTGTCCCTGCTTTCGACCAAAACATTCATTTCGCGAAATAGTCAGCCTTACTTATCACGTTTCCATGCAAAGTCGAACCTGGCTTCAAATGCATGGAAAAGCAATGCTAAGTATAATGGAGGCGCAAGGATCCCTTAGGCATTTTGATGGCAAACTTTTCCGGAACGCTGAAATCTATAAAAAAAATAGAGACAGAGATGAAAAAATGAGGATTCGCAGAAAAGAATTAGAAATTCAACCAACTTCGACTTAAACCTAGAGCCTATGCACATATGCAGAAAAGGCTACTGGACTCCCTTGAAGAATTCGAAATATACAAATCCAACAAGATAGAACAGGACAAAATATGCAATGACAAATTAACTTTAAAGCCCAACGCGTTGTGTGACACCGCAATTAAATATCAGCAAAAACAGAAAGAAACTACTAGAGACAAATGCAAAATGCAAAATACAAAATACAAAGAAAAAACATCACTCGTACAAGTGCATCGTCGGCAAAGAGTTGAAACGTTTAGAGTTTTTTAATTTTTATTGTTTCAAAGACCTGTTGATGGAAGTTTATTTTACGAAACGCGTCGCCAGAAGAAAACAAAAAGATTGTGTTAAAGTGAAAAATTATTTTAATAATATTTATTAAAATAAAATTTAAAATAAATAATAAATTGTGTTAAAGTGAAAAATTTTCCCAAACGTATAAAGGAAAACTTTTTCATTTTATTTCTTATACCTACATCTCGCAGAAAAGGATTTGACACAAATTGAGACGAGATGGAAAAATTTGAAAAAAGTAAAACAGTAAAAGTAAACACATAATAGTAAAAAAATACAGCAACAGTGGCAATAGAAGAGACAATTGTCACTTTTATGAAGATTTAGATGAGATGCTTGGCTGCCGCCCGTCGATAAACGCGGTCAACAATGGCGCGGATTCGTCACTCCAGAGGTAGGTACCATATATTAATAAATTAAAAAAAACCATTGAGGAATAACATTTCCTTTTTTCCCTAAAATAACAAACAAAATACAACAAAACCTAAGGCACAAAAACATTGATTGTGTCTTCTCGAATAACAATAAAATTAAAATTATTAGGCAGCACTAAAGATAAATCAAAAACCAACGAAAAATCCGGTATTTACGGAATTAAATGTGAAGATTGCGAGCAGACATACATCGGTCAAACCAAGAGAAACAATGGCGTCCGTTCATCTGAACACTTGAGCCACATTAAACACAACAGACCTAAGAAATCATCGGTTGCCTCACAAGCCCTGGAAAAAAATAATTTTAACTTGGCCGAAGCAAAACTCCTGAAACAAGTGACAAACACAAGACGACTCGTCGCACGCATACGAGAGCTTGTTCATCCATTGCTCCGATAACATAATGAACGGTGATAGTGGAATGTAATTTGCTCTCTATTTGATTTAGTTTAATAATTCCGTCCCTCTCTTTCATTAACATTTTGCACAATTTTTCACATTTGTAATTTTCTTTCACTTTGTCTTCGTTGCATTTTTTGCATTTTTGTTTTTACTTTTGAGGTTTATGAAAATTCTGTTTTCGCTAAGCTTTTTCTCTTTCTTACACCTGTTAGTCTTTTGCTGAAAATGGGCATTAGACGCGAAATTCGATTTTAAGGGGAGGTCTACCCCAGCGCCGAAGTCAGAACTCAAGTAAACGTATTTACATGTATTGGTAAGACAATATAATTTCTCTTAACTTTATTTCTTTCCGCTCCTTGAATAATTTTCGGTCCTCCTTCTCCATCTTCGACTCTATTTATTCAAACTCGATGCGCGCGACTTATATATTATGGCATTAACCGAACTAAAAAAAAAACACGTTTTCAGTTACTGGTAGCCACAGGCCAGTAGTATACACTTTAATTAATTACAAATGTTAATCTAGAGTAACCCGCCGTCTTCAGCGTCGCTGCAGTTACTTTTCGACTAATATCGTATTACTGGGCGCCGATCGTTTAGCGGTGCCCTTCCTATATAGGCTCTTTCTGCTGATGTTGCCAATTTGGGTTCGATTACCTGACTTACTTGTGTCAGTTGTTTGTCGTACGTTGTTATTGCTGATGTTGCTGTTGTTGGTTCAATTACCTGACCTATTGGTGTTGTCATCAGTTTATTGTTGTATGTTGTTATTGCTGATGTTGCAATTGTTGGTTGGTTGTTCGATGCACTTGCATATGTTACTCCTCCTCGGTTTGAAAAAAAAAAATGTCTCCTGACATCTGCCATTCATTTCTTTTACATTATATGCTTTGTTATACATTTTATTACAAACATATGCAATGCTAATCGTTGTTACAATAATTATTACAATCATTGTTAAATTTATTACGTATGATATATTTTTATGGATTTTGAGTTCTTTGATTTCTTTAATATTTTCAAAGTTGCTTACAACAATGTCATCAAAAGTCATAGATTTTTCGAAAAAAACATTAGGATTATATTCTTGATAAATAAATTTTTCTTGAACAATTTTTTTATTATTATAAAAAGTTTCGTTAAACAGATACAATTGACAATTAAAAAAAATAATTAGATAATTACCATTGAGTACAATTTTTCGGTTATCGCAATTTTGTTTCAATTCTTCTTTATAAGCATTTTTAATAAAAATAGTTTCATCATCTATTATTTTAATTTGTGTTTTGTTATTATATCTTAGTTTACAGCTTTTTGTTACAACACAATGCTTACTTAATTTCAGTTCTTGTAATGTTACATCATTCTGATATTCATAAGTCCTTTTATTTATTCCTACTATGTACTGGCTATCAGAATCTATTTCAAACTTATTTTCATTTGGTATTGGAGTTATTAATTTTGTTTCAATTGATATATAGTTTTTTGGGATTTTAATAGCAATTATTAGAAATTTATTTTTATATTCTAGAACACCCATTTTCATTAATTTCAGTTTATATAGATCAATTTTATATTCGTTAAGTTCTTCTAATGTTAAAATACTTGGGTGAATTATATTATATTTTGCTGATACTATATTGTCTTGAATTTGGTTAATTTTGTTTTCTATAAATCTTAACTTTGTGATTTGGTCTAGAAATAGCTGTTGTTGTACAAGATTTGTAATCGAATTTTCTATTTTATTGTATGAATTCAATATTGTTTTATATAATTTTTAATTATTATATTAAGTGTTTCTATGGATTCATTAAAATGTTTATTGATTTTAATTTGCTGATTTATTCCTTCTATTCCTGCATTATGACTACTTTCTACTGCTATATTTAAATAATTCGAAATTTCTTCTCTATCTTTATTGTCCATGGTTCCGAAGAGCCATCTTTCTAGATTTCCTACTATATTTATTAATCCTCTTTTTGATCTTGTTTGGTCTCTAGGCATGATTGATTTAATTTTAGCTACAAGTGTTTCTATTTCTTTCATTGTCATGGCTTTATCTTCAATGTTTAAATGTTTTATGTTAGTTTGTATAAATGAAACTGTGTAAAGTATCTCTTGTGGATTTATTATGTGTAAAATAGTGTTAGTTTGATTAGTGATTTGAACATTTTTAATTTAAATTTTCATGTAACCTGTGTATCCGTTAACTTGTGTTGTTTGAAGTCTTGCGTGTATTGTTGGTGTTATCAGGAGTATGAGAATTATGTGAATAAATGTTGCCTGAAAATTTGTAAGGTCTTTTAATGTTAGTTAAGTGTACATTATCAAGGTTTTTAATTTTATATCTAGTTTCTTCTTTGTGTCTAACATTTTTATAATTCTTAATTGGTCCTATTTGTCTATTTTCTGTGTATTGCTCTCGTTTTTTATTTAGTTTGTTAATTTTCTTTTGCTAAGTCTGTTGTGCTATTTCGTGAAGTACTTTTTCGTCAGTTTCTTCTTTAGATTTTGTAGGGGTAGTTTGTATGGTTGAATGATATCTGTTATTGTAGTTATTTAGAACTATCTGTGATTTCATTTTTACTGATGATTCTCGGAGAAACCACCACTGGTCGGACCGAAATCATACGCACAAGGCAAGATCGCCCACAACAGATGCAGTGTCTCAGATCCTCGCTGTAATCTTGGAGAAACTTGAGGATCAGACTAAAATCAACAAAGTTATATTTGACGAACTGAGCAAGCTCGAGTTTAAGCCTCGAAAAAATTACAAGAGAACATGAATATGAAACAGTTATTTAAAATACTAACATGGAATGCAAACGGCCTTCTGAATAAAATAGACGAACTAGAAGTATTTCTACGGAAAAACAATATTGATATTTGCATGATTACGGAAACTCACCTTAAAAACGGGTCTATACCCAAACTTAAAGGTTACAATGACTATCACGCACATCACCCTTCGCAAAATTCGAGAGGAGAATACTCCCTCTACATTAAGAACTGCATAAAGCACTTCAAGAACACAGAAGTTGAGCTAGACTCTATGCAGATCAGTTCAGTTTCTGTAAAAATTGACTGCTTAGATTATAACATTGCATCTTGTTATTTCCCGCCAGGATATAGACTGGTGGAAGACGATCTTGATCGTATGTATGACTTCATTGGGTCCAATTTTATCATTGGGGGTGACTTTAACGCGAAGCATACTTTTTGGGGCTCACGATGCAATTCAACAAGAGGCAGATTATTGTACAAAAATAGTATGAAGCGTGGGGTGGACTTTTTCTCCACGGGTAAGCCAACATATTGGCCAACCGATATGAATAAAAAGCCTGACCTTGTCGATTTTTTCATCGCTAAAGGGTACCCCAAATACCTTACGCGAATTGAAGAGTGTTACGATCTTTGCTCAGACCACTCAGGAGTTATCTTGAAGATGGGTGGAAGACTGGCGAAAATAGAAAGAGCTCCTAGATTAGCTAGCAAAAACATGAACTGGGACGCTTTCAGAAAGGACTGTAAGGAGGGTGTTTTCTTGAATGTGCCATTGAAAACTCCTTTCGAGTTAGAAACCGCAGTTGACAAATTCATTGAAGCAATTCAGAGCGCTGCTTGGAACAACAATTCGTCCCAAAAGAACGCAGTTAGCACCGACGGGCATGTACGTAAAACATATCCGCTCGAAATCGAAGAATTGATTCGTGAAAAGAGAAGAGCGCGTAGGAGATGGCAAAGCACGAGGGCCCCCCCAGACAAAACCCTATTGAACCACCTCTCTAACAAACTGAAAGGAATGTTGCAAGATCTTAAAAATCGTGAGACCACTGAATACCTTGAAGGCTTGTCGGCGGATAGGAGCTCAAACTACTCGCTGTGGAAAGCAGTTAAGTCTATAAAGAAACCTATAATCCACTCGGTACCAATAAAAAAAGCTAACGGCGAATGGGCAAGAGAAGACAAAGAGAAAGCGAATTTGTTTGCTGAACATTTAGAAGAAACATTCAAGCCTTTCGACGGTCCGCCGTTGGCTGACGTTCTAACCAACAACGGGGAACCTGATAGCTTTAGAATGAAAAAAGTTTCGTTAGTTGAACTCCGACAGACAATTAGCAAACTTAAAAATAATAAGGCCCCGGGTTACGACCTGATCACTGGCGAAATATTAAAAGAGCTACCAAAAAAGGCATTAGTCAAGCTACTTTATATGATAAACGCTTCTCTTAGACTTCTATACGTTCCAAGACAATGGAAAGTTGCTGAAGTCATTATGGTTCCAAAACCGGGGAAATGCGCAAATGATAAAAAATCTTATAGGCCCATATCGCTTCTGCCGATAATATCGAAAGTATTCGAGAAACTTCTGCTGAAGCGATTACAACCAATAATTGCAGCAAGACGCATGATCCCGGATCATCAATTCGGTTTCAGACCTAACCATTCCACAATAGATCAAGTCTACAGAATAACGCATGAAATTGAAAAAGCCTTAGAAGGGAAAAAAATATGTTCAAGTGCTTTCCTCGACGTATCGCAAGCCTTCGACAAGGTATGGCACGAAGGCTTGAAATATAAGCTACGGCAAAACTTGCCGGAAGACATGTTTAAAATATTGGAAAATTATCTTGAAAGCAGACTCTTTCGTGTTAGGTGTACTAGTGAATACTCGAGTTTCAAGCAAATTCGGGATGGCGTACCCCAGGGAAGCGTCCTCGGTCCGACCCTGTTCCTGCTCTACACAAGGGACATACCTCTAGATGACGAGACAGTCGTGGCCACGTTTGCGGACGATACGGCCATCCTGGCAACAGGTGAATCAGTCGAGTCTTCAACGAGAAACCTCCAACGAGCATTGGACAGAATTTGTGTCTGGACGAAGACTTGGCGAATCGCTCTTAACGAGAACAAGTCTACGCATGTGAATTTCACTTACAGAAGGGTTAACGATTTGCCTCTGTTCATAAATTCTGCACAAATACCTTATGCAAATGAAGCGAAGTATCTAGGGATGACACTGGACGCTAAACTAAGGTGGAAACCACACGTAAAGAAGAAGCGTGACGAGCTCGAGATTAGGCTCAGGGAAATGTATTGGCTTATTGGAAGATTTTCGAAATTAAGCACATATAACAAACTGCTCTTGTACAGGCAGGTGTTAAAGCCGTGCTGGACATACGGTATACAACTTTGGGGTTGTACCAAGCCGAGCAACATGTCCATGTTGCAGACTTTCCAAAACAAGACACAAAGAGCAATTGTGAATGCGCCATGGTATATTAGGAATAGCGATATTCACAGAGATTTAGGAATAGCTACCGTGGGCGAAGAAGTAACAAACTTCGCTCGAAAGCTAAATGCTCGCCTTCATGTTCATTGCAACAATGAAATGATCCGTACTCTAAACGAGACTCTTAACGATGTTAACAACGAGCGACGACTACAAAGAACAAGACCCTTCGATCTAGCGCCGTAGGGTGAAGCCGCATGAATGAACGGCTTAGTAGGTGCATTCACTGGAAAGCAACCTATCCAATGCGATTAACTACTTGTTAAGTTAACTTAGTTGTAGTCAAGAAGTATTATGAGAGAGCGAAAATTTACTACTATGAAGTGCGTTCTGGCAGTTTCATAGTGTCTCTCATAAATGGGTGGTTTTTTAGCACGTGGAAATCGGGCATAACCAATATCGGCTACTTCGGTATTACGTACCTGCTATAGAGGGCGTATTGGTATCTTTGAAAGATTTTGGAGTTTTAGCCTCCGTCCATCCTAGTATTCAAAAAAAAAAAAAAAAAAAAATTCTACTGATAAATCTTTTTCCTCGATCCCTGTTATTTTTTCTAAAATTGTTGAACGCAATCTTTCAATGAACTTTTTAAATCCGCTGGCGATGAGCTGGTCAGGAGCATGCACCAGCTCATCTGCAAGATATGGTCGGAAGAAAGCATGCCCGACGAATGGAACCTCAGCATTGTTTGCCCGATCCTGAAGAAAGGAGACCCTTTGAGTTGTGCCAACTACAGAGGCATAAGTCTTCTTAACATCGCATACAAGATCTTTTCTGCTGTACTGTGTGAACGCCTGAAGCCGTTTGTCAACAATCTGATAGGCACATATCAGTGTGGCTTTAGGCCAGGAAAGTCCACCATCGATCAAATATTCACACTGCGGCAGATGTTGGAGAAAACCCAGGAATTCCAAATCGATACACACCACCTCTTCATCGATTTCAAGGCCGCGTATGACAGCATCTATAGAGACGAGCTATATAGCGCAATGTCTAGTTTTGGCATCCCTGCCAAACTCGTCAGTCTGTGCAGGATGACGATGGAAAACTCACGCTGTTCCGTCAAGGTCGGCAAAGACCTCACCGACCCTTTTGATGTCAAAAAAGGATTTAGACAAGGCGACGCGCTGTCATGCGACTTCTTTAACATCATACTTGAGAGAATTGTGCAGAACTCTCGCGCCAACGCCAGAGGTACAATCTTTGAAAAGTCCGTTCAACTACTTGCATACGCAGACGACATTGACATAATCGGTAGAACAAAGCGTGATGTTAGTGAAGCCTTCGTGAGTATTGGGACGGAAGCGGCGAATATGGGTTTAGCAGTCAATGAGGGCAAAACCAAGTATATGCTGTCATCAAGAAAAGACACCCAACACCGACGTCTTGGATAAAACATCACCATCGACAGCTATAACTTTGAGGTAGTTAGGGACTTTGTCTACCTGGGTTCCGCTATCAATTCAGACAATGACACCAGCGCTGAAATCAAACGAAGGATAACTCTTGCCAATCGCTGTTTCTTTGGGCTAAGAAGGCAATTAAGTGGCAAAGCCCTCTCTCGAGCAACTAAAGTGTCCATGTATAAGACCCTCATCATCCCAGTCCTGCTTTACGGTGCAGAAGCATGGACCCTGTCAAAGGCGGATGAAAACACTTTAGGCTGCTTCGAGAGGAAAATTCTTCGGACGATTTACGGTCCCGTCTGCATAGACGGAGAGTGGAGGAGGAGATATAAAATCGAACTGTACGGGCTGTACAGCGATACCGACCTAGCCAAAAGAGTCAAAACACAACGTCTACGATGGCTGGGTCATCTAGAGCGGATGGACACCAACGCCCCGGCCCGGAAAATCTTCGAATCCACACCGCACGGACGACGCGGTAGAGGAGCACCGAGACTCAGGTGGCGCACGCAAGTGGAAGGGGACCTCAGCCAACTTCGCGTGCGAAACTGGAGACGGCTAGCTAGAGACAGAGCTGGCTGGCGAAGCTTGTTGGCTGAGGCCCAGGTCCACCCCGGACTGTAGCGCCACCTTAAGTAAGTAAGTAATCTTTCAATGTCGGAATTTCCCGTGTGACTATTTGGCTTCGTAAAGTGTACTCAATATCGTTTTCATTCAGAAAATGTATAATATGTTCTGATTTGAATTCGTTATCAGTAATGATCTTCTTTGGTTTTCCAAACTTTGAGAAATGCTCTATTAAGATCGTTTTCTTACTTCTCCAATTTCTGTCAGTTATTGTGTATCCTACTGCAAACTTAGTTAATTTGTCTATTAAAGTAACGAATGCTTTCTTTTGTATGTGAAATATATCTAGGTGTATAATTTCATTCTTGTGTTTTGGGGTTTCTGTAATATAGAATTTTGATTTGATGGGTTTCCTATCATACTTGATCTCTTGGCATTTTCTGCAATTATTTATTACTAACTGAATTTGTTCTAAGAGTTTGGGGAAGTAAATTCTGTTTTTTAAGGTTTTTAAGGTTTCATTAATTCCGCTATGCATGGATTCTTTCGTATGGTATAATAAGATCTGCTTATGAATTTCCTCTTCGGTTTTGATTTCGACTGCCCTATGAGTACATTCATGGAAAATAATTGAATTATAATTTGTTGAACTTTATTATAGTCATGGTCTTCTACCTCAGAATATATACTTGTTGTTCCTTTTTTCATGAATCTAATTAATATATCTTTTATATTTTCTATTTCATTAAGAGGATTTAGATGAATAATTCTGCGTTTGTGGGATATTTCTATTTCATTTGTTATAACACTGTAGGGTAAAATTAATTGTGTTCTATATATGTTTACAATTTCGTCTTTGATACCTATATGATCTAAATGTTGTTCCTCAACTGAATGAGCTGTTTCTGTAAGGTCCATATTAGATTCTGAGTTGTTATCTTCGTTGATTTTAGGTGTATTTTCTAACCTACTAAGAAAATCTGCTACTTTGTTTTCCTTTCCTTTTCAATTTCAAAATTATATTCTTGAAGTTTCAAGAGCCATCTTTGATTTCGTTGGGAGAATTCTTTCCCTTTGTATTTGCTATTAAGATATTTAATAGGAATATGGTCAGTTATAATTTTAAAATGATTTCCATATAAGTATGGTCGAAAATAATTGACCGAATACACTATTGTAAGGAACTCTTTGTCGGTTACACTATATTTTTGTTCATGCTTATTAAGGGTTCTGGATACAAAGCATACTGGGTGCCCGTTTTGAGAAAGAACAGCACCTATGGCATAGTTACTTGCATCTGTAGTCAGAACGAAAGGTTTATCATATTCAGGATATTTTAATATCGGATGTGAAGTAATTAGAGCTTTAAGATTTTCAAATGTTGAAATATATTGGGGGTCTTTAATGTTAATTTTTTCGTCTTTCTTTAAGTATCTTATCATTGGGTAAGCAATCTTAGCATAATCTTTTACGAACTTTCTATAATACCCTGTCATCCCTTGGAAACCTTTAAGTTGTTTCTCTGTTTTTGGTATCTCTAAGTTATCAATTTCTTTTACTTTATTTGGATTTGGTTTAATCCCTTCTTTGTTCAATACGTGTCCAAGAAAGTCAGTATCCCTTTTCATAAAACTACACTTATCTGCTTGTATTTTAAGATTATGATTTTGTTGCTCTCTAAATATTTCATAGGTTCCTCTAAGGTTGTGGAGAATATTAATATATCATCTAAGTAGACTACGCATATTTTGTTTATATAGTCCCGTAATATATCGTTCATTAGTCTCTGAAACGTTGCAGGTGCATTCCTTAATCCGAAAGGCATCCTGACGTGTTCATATAAACCTGATGGAGTCACAAAAGCTGTTTTTTCAATATCCTGTTCTGCTACTAAGATCTGATGATAGCCTTTTGCAAGATCTAAGGTACTAAAATATTGAGATTTCCCAATTTATCCAATATACTGTCGATATTTGGTATTACTTATCATCTACTGTTACTTGGTTCAACTTTCTATAGTCAACGACTATCCTGTATTTCTGTTTTCCTGAACTGTCCAATTTTTTCGGAATAACTATTATTGGTGAACTATAACGACTATTACTTTTCCTAATGATTCCTTGTTTCTCCATTTCTTCCATTTGCCTCCGTACTTCGACTTCGTGTTTTGGTGGGTACCTATATAATTTAGAGTTAATTTGTTCGTTGGTATGGTTTTTATTGCATGAACTACTGTGCTTGTGTTTGTTAATTGATCTCCTTCTTTGAAAATCAATTTTTTGTATTTATTTAAAAGTTTTTCAATCGACTCTTTTTCTAACTCATTGAGATGATTTGTTTGAATGCTGCAAACTTCGCTTATTTCCAACACATTAACTTCTTCAAGTAATATGGTTAAGAACGGAAGATGCTAATCATTCGTTAAAACAATTTCTTCTTTTTTCATATCTATAGTTTTAGCATTATTTCTTATCCAATCCATCCCTATAAGGAAATTGTATGGTTTATTTAAAGCTACTTTTGTCCATTTGATTCTGGCATTGCAAGGTTGATCAAATTGTGTTGGACATTTTGTTTTTACCTGTGCCGTTTTGGTGACGGTACCTTGAATAGTATTTATTTGAATTGGGATATCATTTATATTTTCATAAAGGCTTGATGGAACTCTAGTTGAGTTTAAAAGGCTAATGGTTGAACCTGTGTCAATTAATGCAATATAATTTGTATTTTCAAAGGTTAACTGAATGCAAATTTTCCTTCTGTCCGAGGCTAGTTGATAAAAAACTCGTGATTTTCTATTTGGTTAGTTTCGTCTCCATTGCTTATAACGTCTACCTCCATGGGTTCTAATATATGTTGTCTTGATCTGAATTGACCTGAGTTTTCATTATTTTGGGGTCTGTTTTGGAATTGTCGATTATTCCATGAATATCTAGCTTGTCCTGATAAGTTTTTGTTTCTAACTTGCCCTGAATAATTGTTTCTATTAGGTTGATTCTGGTCAGAATAGTTGTTTCTATTAATTTGGTAGGGTTGTACCTGATTGTTTTTATCAAATTGTTTTTGGTTCGGGTGGTTTTGTCTATTAAGTTGATTAGGGTGGTTATAAATATTGTTTCTATTATTTTGACTTCTTTGTTGATGGGTAAATGATTTTTCTGATTTTAAATTAAATTCATCCTGACCTAAGTATTTAAACAACTTTGTTCTAATGTTTGATATACTGTACATATTATAGATTTCTGCTCCTAATGTCCCTGCTGTTAGTTCTTTTATTTTTAAAATTTACGCACTATTAAGGCAGTTTGCTATTTCTAAGCCATTTTCACTATAAGTTGCACATTCTGTTATGTAGTTTATTATAGTTTGAATTTTATCTAAATTGATTAATACTATTCACCTTTAGATTATTGATGATTCTTTGGATTGACCCTATGTCCTTCGTTGGGCGGAAATGTAACTTGAGCTTTTGCTTGCATTGTTCCTACGACGCTGGTGCTTCCACAGCCAGGTAGTTCTTCGCAGCTCCTTCGATTTTTTCGTTATAAATAACACTATATACCGCTTCTTGATTTATGATTCCATACTCGTCAAATATTTGTTCCACGGTCGCGATGAACGATGGTAACGTGCCTTGTTCTCCCGAAAATGATTTCAAATGTTTTACTCTTCTTTCTATCAATGTTCTTATGTTTTGAGCACCACTCTGACGGCTTAAAATTTCCGTTAGAGTCACTAGACACTGTTCCACTGTTAGTTGTGCCATTTTTAACAAAATTTGTTAAATTGTTTTTTATTTTTTATTTTTATCCCCTGCAAGGTCGGGGTTAGAATAGCCTTGAGGTAAGGTATAATTTGTTTGCTGAACATTTAGAAGAAACATTCAAGCCTTTCGACGGTCCGCCGTTGGCTGACGTTCTAAACAACAACGCGGAACCTGATAGCTTTAGAATGAAAAAAGTTTCGTTAGTTGAACTCCGACAGACAATTAGCAAACTTAAAAATAATAAGGCCCCGGGTTACGACCTGATCACTGGCGAAATATTGAAAGAGCTACCAAAAAAGGCATTAGCCAAGCTTCTTTATATGATAAACGCTTCTCTTAGACTTCTATACGTTCCAAGACAATGGAAAGCTGCTGAAGTCATTATGGTTCCGAAACTGGGGAAATGCGCAAATGAAAAAAAAATCTTATAGGCCCATATCGCTTCTGCCGATAATATCGAAAGTATTCGAGAAACTTCTGCTGATGCGATTGCAACCAATAATTGCAGAAAGACGCTTGATCCCGGATCATCAATTCGGTTTCAGACCTAACCATTCTACAATAGATCAAGTCTACAGAATAACGCATGAAATTGAAAAAGCCTTAGAAGGGGAAAAAATATGTTCAAGTGCTTTCCTCGACGTATCGCAAGCTTTCGACAAGGTATGGCACGAAGGCTTGAATTATAAGCTACGGCAAAACTTGTCGGAAGACATGTCTAAAATATGGAATATTATATGGAAAAATATGGAAAATCATCTTGAAAGCAGACTCTTTCGTGTTAGGTGTAGTTGTGAATACTCGAGTTTCAAGCAAATTCGGGTTGGCGTACCCCAGGGAAGCGTCCTCGGTCCGACCCTGTTCCTGCTCTACACAAGAGACATACCTCTAGAAGACGAGACAGTCGTGGCCACGTTTGCGGACGATACGGCCATCCTGGCAACAGGTGAATCAGTCGAGTCATCAACGAGAAACTTTCAACGAGCATTGGACAGAATTTGTGTCTGGACGAAGACTTGGCGAATCGCTCTTAACGAGAACAAGTCTACGCATGTGAATTTCACTTACAGAAGGGTTAACAATTTACCTCTGTTCATAAATTCTGAAACCACACGTAAAGAAGAAGCGTGACGAGCTCGAGATTGAGCTCAGGGAAATGTATTGGCTTATTGGAAGATTTTCGAAATTAAGCACATATAACAAACTGCTCTTGTACAGGCAGGTGTTAAAGCCGTCCTGGACATACGGTATACAACTTTGGGGTTGTACCAAGCCGAGCAACATGTCCATGTTGCAGACTTTTCAAAACAAGACGTTAAGAGCAATTGTGAATGCTCCATGGTATATTAGCAATAGCGATATTCACAGAGATTTAGGAATAGCTACCGTGGGCGAAGAAGTAACAAACTTCGCTCGAAAGCTAAATGCTCGCCTTCATGTTCATTCATGAAATGATCCGTACTCTAAAAGAGACTCTTAACGATGTTAACAACGAGCGACGACTATAAAGAACAAGATCCTTCGATCTAGCGACGTAGGGTGAAGCCGCATGAATGAACGGCTTAGTAGGTGCATTCACTGGAAAGCAACCTATCCAATGCGATTAACACTATGGAAGCGTAAACTACTTGTTAAGTTAACTTAGTTGTAGTCAAGAAGTATTATGAGAGAGCGAAAATTTACTACTATGAAGTGCGTTCTGGCAGTTTCATAGTGTCTCTCGTAAATGGGTGGTTTTTTAGCACGTGGAAATCGGGCATAACCAATATCGGCTACTTCGGTATTATGTACCTGCTATAGAGGGCGTATTGGTATCTTTGAAAGATTTTGGAGTTTTAGCCTCCGTCCATCCTAGTATTCAAAAAAAAAATAAATTTTTTTTGGATTGACTTGATATTATTAGTGTCTAAAAAAACGGACACTTTATTATAATCAAATTACAATTTCCAAATGTTTATTTTGATTTTGATTTATATTTAAAATGCACTTTATTACATCACAATTGGTTGATGGATTGTTAGGCTTTTTTTCTTATCAAATTATTTTTAACTACCGTTTCGTTTCACTATCCTCCAGAATTTACTTAGAGGACAACCGACTGCGCCACTTATATTTAATGGCATTAACCGAACTAAAAAAACACGTTTTCAGTTACTGGTAGCCACAGGCCAGTAGTACTTTATTATACACTTTAATTAATTACAAATGTTAATCTAGAGTAACCCGCCGTCTTTAGCGTCGCTGTAGTTACTTTTCGACTAATATCGTATTACTGGGCGCCGATCGTTTAGCGGTGCCCTTCCTATATAGGCTCTTTCTGCTGATGTTGCCAATTTGGGTTCGATTACCTGACCTACTTGTGTCAGTTGTTTGTCGTACGTTGTTATTGCTGACCTATTGGTGTTGACCTGACCTATTGGTGTTGTCATCAGTTGATTGTTGTATGTGGTTATTGCTGATGTTGCAATTGTTGGTTGGTTGGTCGATGCACTTGCATAATATGTTACTCGCGCATGAAATACCCACAAAAAAATTTTACCCATAGATACTGGACAACCGACCTTTTGTTGATTTTCTTTGTCGCTGTCTGCTGTGAAATTTGTTGTTGTATCTTTTTTGCGTTTCTCTTTTCGTTTGTGCACATGTATGTGCAACCTGCAAGCAATAGATCCTCGATAGCTTAATATGGCCAAATATATATAATATTTTCATTTTGTGGAGTCCGAACTCGGAAGACAAGATTTATGATGATTTTGGACCTGACCTGGGGCTGGAGAAATACGTAGGTATTGTTTTCTTATTGGTTCAGTACCAGAAAGTAAGGACGTCTATAATAATAAATCTCATTGCTAGTTTCCTGGCAAGTTGATGAGGTTTCTTTTAGGTACCGTGTTTTGAAGAACGGTTTGAAGTTTCAACAAATATAGTTGAGAATGTAGATGGGTATACCTAGATAGGATATTTCCTTATCAAAACCATTTTGTTAGGTACTACTAGGTAATTATTAGGTAATGAAGGTACCTATAAATAAATAAATAAATAGAGTGGCGCAACAGCTCGAGGTGAACCAGGGCCAACTTCTCAACAATGTATGCTGTGTGTGTTAATTTCTCCACATACAAGGGGACCTACAATTTTTCGCCGAATCCGAACGGCGCTTTGAGAAGTTTTTCAAGACAAATGATACTCTCGGAGGGCTTGTCAGACCCTCGCGGAGGTGGGGACCGTGAAAAAGAACTAGTCTTTTTGTTTCAGGTGACGATGGCAGGATTCGAACCCAGGCCTCCGGCGTAGTAAGCACACACACTAACCACTACGCCACGGCACCCTGAAATGTAGGTACCTACTAACGTACTAATTATTTGGTAGTTTACCTTGATGTACCTAGTTGGTATAATAAAATACTTTCAATTATTTAGGTTGGCTTCCAAATGGTTTTGCAAAAAGTAGGTAAATATACCTACCTGTATGTATGAGTACATAAGTATGTAAAAAAGGCATTCGAACCCATTTTTGTACATTTTGATTGTACCTATTATATCTACATAGGAGAACTTAAGGAATCGTAGTACTGAATAATTGTTATCCAACTTGAGGTCATAAAAGCGCCAAAGAAACAAAAACAGATGCCTTTGCTGGTCTTGACATAGGTTCGCTTTACAGATCCAATATCTACTTATACCTATATACAGTACATAGGTACGTAGGCTCCAAAGGGACTTCCAAAGGCTAGTTCAAGAAAATTCTGATGTCCTCGTAAAGACAGTTTATTACCAAGTGCAAGTACAGTCATCGAAAGCTGGTTTTTATAACCGACCCAGGGTATATTAATTTTAATGCATATTTTGCAACACAGGGAAATAATCACCGTAGACCCCTAAGAACTTTAGAGATATGATCGAGACCGACAGATGAATCGATTAAGCTATGGACGTCCGTCCGTCCGTCTGTTCGTCTGTCCGTATGTGTGAAGTTTTCAGGTCTTTGAAATTGAGCTAGGACGCTCAAACTTGGAGTGTACCTTGGTTCTTATTTTGTACAGACAAAATATGAAAACTGGTTAAATTCATCAACGGCCTCGTCCACTACTGGCTTCAAGGTAAGACAAACTCCATTTAAAATTTTCTTTCAAAATGCCTTTTGGTCTGTTACATAAGGCGTAGCAACTCAAATTTCGGTATAGAGCAATAATGGCCCAAAACCTAAGAAGGCAAAAATTTTCCCGATCTCTCGAAAAGTCCACTCCAAATCGACAAAAAATTGTATGACAAATATTGAAGATATAGCTATTTGCTAAGTTTGGTTTACACAAAGTTTTGAGCTTCGCCCACTTTTAGGGGGCGTTTTTAGAAAAAAACGGTATTTTCCCGAAATGATTTTCGGTTTTAAAGCATTTTGTCATGATTTTAACGAAATTACAATTAATTGATTTTAATTTTTAGCCCAGGCTTAATTTTTGGGACGTGGTCTACCAAACTTCGACACATTCTCAAAAAGCATTCTTGTTTTTAAATCACTCAGGAAATAACGAGAACGACGCAACCCATACAACTCTTTCTAATAGCTGACAACACTGAATATCTCTCTACGACGGCCCACTCTCCCACTACTACACTAATCCACCAGAGAATGCCCACAACATCACTCCATTATTTGTTTATACGCAAAGCATTGCCTTCTGGGATGAACGCCATCCATGCATTTTCCAAATTCGCATTCTTACAGAAATCCACTCATAAAGTCAAATTAGAATCCATTCAATATTTTCCCATTGGACTCTTTACCTAAGTGCTCACACAATAGGTATCCAAAATAAAACCATGTACCGGTTTTTTTAAAAGTTTGCATAGCATTGTTACTTTTTTTTTTTTTTACAACTGAGTGCTTCCGCTTCCCGAAAAGTCACGCCTCGTGCCTGGTACCTCCATAATTAAAGTTTTTTTTTCTGTTGATGAAAAAGCGTTCCTAAAGCTGTCGGAAATCTGGAATGCTGAGTCTCCAAGTAAGACCACAGGAAAGTCAACTTTACAAAGTTTTTTTTTGACATCTCTCTTAAGATTGGGCTTTGATGTTGCTGTTTTACATAGAGTTCTCATATATTTGAGAGTTGTTGCAGCGACGAGGGCTTTCTACGCTTATGTAAAGGAATCTGTAACTGAAATGTTTTGGATAAAAGAAAATGTATGAAAAAACAACTCATAGTCAGACTTACCGATAATCCGCTGCACAGCTAGTAAGACGGTAGAATACCATTGGATTTGTTTCAGCTGGGAAGACTTCCCGACCTGTCCCGTTCAATGAAAACCGCCAATGAGGTCCCGTGCCTCTCACTGCTACAGCTCTTCGTAGCGCCGAATCACGTTTACCAGCATTTGGTTGCAGGTTTTGTACCTTGCTGTAGAGTACTACAGCTGTATGCTTTTTCCAGCACTTATGTTGAGTGCAATGGCAAAAAATCGCACCTGCTCCAGCTTCATGGCCTCAATTAGCTTAAGGATGTTCGGATGTTGGCACGCCATCAATTTCTGAAAGGAGTTGTGCCATGACTTAGCCGAATTAATTGTTCTTGCAATTCCACATTACTAAGTTAAAACGTGGACCGATGCCGACCAACCCATGCGCTTTCAAAATGATCGAGAAAACTTTGATGCTGTACTGTTTGCCCTTATAAGGCGAAAAAGCTGTCAGCAAGCTCCTCTTAACGCTGCTGCAAAACATCAGCTGGCTGGAAGAAACAGAGCGCTATAATTTTTTTTATGATGATGTGATAGGCACCATCGACACTATTTCGAGCTATTATGCCCAGCTCTTGAAGTTTTCAGCGAACTGCTTCGGCGAAATTAAAGAAACACCCATGTATCGTTGTGTTGGGGCATTGCTGACGAATTGCATTTTCGACAGCCCTCTCGAAATCTATTAAAAAACTGATTGTCGAATGGTCTCTAATGCTAGGCGAACTTTAAAGAATTTCCAGCACCCGATTATACCTCTCCTAGGTTTCGTAAGAGCAAAGCAATAAACAAATGGCAAGATCTTATTTTCTACCATGCCATGAATCACCCAAAGTTGGTAAAACTTCTCCGGACTCACCTTGAATGTACCGTCCGCTAACCATGTTTGGCATTGTGCGAGTCGCACGCAGTCGGAATGAGCTCCTAAGATGACTATTCGATTTTAAGATTCGGTTCCTGTATCCTCCAAAAGAAAGGGTCAGGGTTCTCATCAGGGATTCAGTAAGCAATCCGCGACCTGCCATGCTGAGTCGGAGCCTGATTTAACTGCCTCCAGACTCTGCACACAGATTTCTCCATCGATAAGATCTTAAGGGCTCCAGCGATAGACGCAGTTGTAACTCCAGCAAGGGAATTAAGTGATTACCGCCGTTTCCTTAGTATTTGCAAGAGCTCTCGCTATCTCGCAGACAAATGGAGACCGGGAATGATTCTGTTCCTCTTCCTCTGTCTCAAAAACATTTTGCCCTTCAGTTAGAGCTCTTCTGCGACACCCCAGTGAACGATGTTTTTTGCAACGCCAGCTTGTTTTATACTTTTTTATACCCGACCGAGGGTATATAAATTTTAATGCGTAGTTTGTAACACAGTGAAATAATCACCGTAGATCCTTAAGACCCTTAAGAGATATGATTGAGACCGACGGGTGAATCGATTAAGCCATGTCCGTCCGTCCGTATGTGTGTAGGTTTTAGGTCTTCAAAATCAAGCTAGAGAGCTGAAACTTGGTACACGACTTGCTTCTTTTGTGAGACAACCTCTATTTGACATTTTTTTTTTTTTTTTCAAAATGCCTTTTGGTCAAGTTAGACAAGGAACAGGAACTTCAATTTTGGTACTGAGCAATGAAGGCCTTTAATAAGACCTTTAACAAGGCAAAAATTGAACCGCCCGCAATATCGACCATGCCCATTTTTAAAAACCCCATTTTTCGGAAATTTTACTCCAAATAGAAAAAATATTATATGACACATATTAAAGATATTGTTTTTTTTTTTTTACTAAGTTTGCTCCATACAAAGTTTTGAGCTCCGCCCACTTTTAAGGGTCTTTTTAGGAAAAAACGGTTTTTCGCTTTTACCGTATTTTTTCATGATTCTAACGAAACTACAATTTGTTAGGGGGCCACTAGCTTGTCTTAGAGTCGATGCTGGCATGCAAAAAGCCATCCTCCAGCTCGTCGGAGGCGTGGGTCCCTTGACTCTATGACCCCGCTAAACAAAACTATGCCAGTCTTATGCGCCATAGGTGTAAAAGCGCGCGAGAAATCTTTCTTAACCCTCCCTACCTTTAATTGTCGGCCTCGCCACGACAATCCCTTTCCTTGCCATCCCCTACTTCCTACAAAGAAAGCATCATTTCCCTATCCAAGCGCACCCATCCTTCCGCCCTTTACAAATTAAACCATCATTTTAACGTTATAATATCGATCCAAAGGATTTATTTGCTTATAATGCATATCGAAATAAATAGGCTTAGAACCTCTACATTTAACAACCAAAGATCAAACGCGAATTGAAGTATAAGATGCAGTAAAAATATAAAAAATGTAAAAATATAGTGTACATATAGTAAGTTAACAAAATAAAGATATAGTACTAAATTATCTATCATGCTATTAAATCCTTATGAACTAAAAATAAAACAAATAGAGGCTCAGACCAGAATATGACAATTTATCAATTTAGCAAATCTATCTTTTGCACCAGCATAAAACAACAAAAAAAATCAAATATGAGTTGACTGAATGAATTAAACTTAAACTCTACTTGGTGCTTTTATGGTGCCAAGACAAAGGAATATAAAAATCTTTTTTTCTTTTTTTACAGCATAGCATAGATCATATTGTGTATCTTGAATGTATCGGCACAAGTATCGATAAATATTCAGCGATATTTCGACCTATATACCCGGTGTATATATCCGTTAAAATGGGGATTTGCAATTGACCGCAAGGTTCGCGAGGTCCTTAAGTGTTTCACCTACACCAATTTGAATATAAGAAAGTCTTTCGGGTACTTATTTAATATCTTCTGGTGGTTCACAGCAACTGCCGAATCCGTGACCACAGCTTCTTCGTTGCTCCTTTTTCGTTTCCTTACGGTGAACCTGTACCTTTTACAATCACGCAAAGAAAATTCAAATTAGATCAACGAAACACTTAAAGAAAAATTGCAAAACTTATTTTCCCCTTACCTTTTTATTCGAACGGATTTGTGCCGATACCAACCAATACCTTTTATGTGCTTACACCACCTGTTTGCGCCTATCCCTATATGACCAGCTTGTAAAACATTAATTAAAAAAAAACCTATCTCCTTCCTGCTGAGGTTTGAATCCACGCACGGTTACAGCGAGAATTGCCCTCGAACTCGCACTCTGCACAACACCGCTACTACCTCGTCTACGTCGTCTATAGACTTTCGATGGCCCAAAATCTGATAAGAGGGCTGCCGCTGTCGTTATTTCTCTTCTAATTGTAATCCCCAAGGATTAATTTAGAGGCAATTTTTGGATTTAGCCAATTCAGGTGTATTGCCGCAAATTACTCGAATCCGAGTATAAATTCGCCTGTTTTATACTCTACGCCGCAAAAAAAACCATCGATTGTTTATTTTAAATTCTTAATGATATACCTACGTGTAAAAAAATACCTTTTCGTTAGCAGGATTCCATCTCAAATTCGATTTTTTTTTTATTTTGATAGGGTAACGTGGATTGAACCCTTATGGTTTTAACGCAGAAAAATTTACGGTTTCAAAGTAAAATTTGAAAAAAATACTTAAAAAGGCAATTATGTAAAGCAGTTTGTACGGTATATGTATGAAAAGAACAACGGACTTCAACAAAAAGGAACTTTTGTTAGCGGACCTGGGACCGAGTATGTCCGGCTCCGTAGGCTTCCTTTGGAGCTATGGAATTTTTGTCACCATCATAGTCCAATATACCGATACCGGCCGGCCACCGCTGGAAAAATCCCACACCGCGCTCTGAGAATTAACCGACGGTAGCTCTGACGGAGCAGAGCACCAAGATCTCCTCCTCTTTATTTTACCCTGCCTAATACCACTACTAAATTGTAGTGTATGGCACGTTACTGGGTGGTGAATAAAGCAGCAGCACAGACATAATGCGCTTTCATGGCGAAATCGAGCAGTACCGACGCCGAACTTAATGCGGCTTATCCGGTTTAGAGACAAACTAGACCGATTCCACAAAAGACCAAACTGGTTTGACTCTGTGATGTCAAAGGATTGTGTCACAGCTGGCAGCAGTTGTGCCCTACTTCTGTTACAAAATTCAAATTTACCTGAATCCTAACAAATTCATTGATTTTAATTTTAAGCCCATGCCCACTTTTGGAGGCGTGGCCTATAGAAAAAATATATGAATCCGGGTCAAGAAACTTTAAGATTTGGTGTTACAGTGTATATAAGGTCGGGTATAAAGAAGTACAGACAAACTCTCGCACTTGCTCACTTGTTTGTTATCGGTTACAGTTTTTTAAATTTAGTTTTTAATCGGTAGCTCGCAGTATTGGTAGCCAGACTTGTGGGCTTTGGTACTGCTTGTCGCTTTTATTTGTTTTTCAAATACCTACTTGTTCTCTTATGGGAAATCGTAGGAAGAGTTTTCACTTAATTGGCAGCGTTTGAAATGATCGTAGGACAAGCCATTATTATAATGTTTGTAGAATTGTAAATTGTTCTAATTTTTAAAATTTCAACTCTTAAAATTTTTTGTTTATTTCACAAGAATTCAGCAGGGCGGAAATGGGCTAGAATCAAAGTTTTTAACCCTTTTTTAAGCTATTGGTATTGGGGGAAGTAGCGTATAATTAATGAGAGATTTCCAATCTAGCTAAGTTAATGTTTTTGCACTTTTTAATTCCGTTGCGTAGCAATTCCTGTAAAATCTGTATTTCGTTCTTATTTTTTATATTGCTTAGATCGGTGAGAGACTTAAATACTTCTTGAAAGTGTTTCTTCTTTTACCAAAGTTCAAATGGTTTAACTTAGTCTGTCCTATGATTGTTCTATCAATTGGTAAAAAAAGCAGGTGATGTCTTTGAAATTAAATGTTACACTCGTTAGCCAAATTTCCAAATTTTTTAGTTTGTGTAAGTTGCCCAATACAATTAAGTACTAAAACATCTGTATCGGATGCCTTGACAACTATTTTTGGGTTAGCTTTTAGCCTACTCATGAAATATAAGCCTTGTGTTGGCTTCCTCGTAAACTCTGTTTATAACATTTTAAGAACTCTCTCATTCACAGATGTAAATGAGAAGCGTTATTCTTCCACTGTAAAGCCTTCAGCTCAATGAATCCGTTGCGTCCGTCACGTCAAAGTACACAGCTGACAACTGAGTTAAATATACACGTTTCTTATGGGAAGCGGCCCATAAAGGAACTTCGTGACGTACGTCGCTTTCCATAAGAACGTGTGTTGACAGTTGTGAACCTCGACGTAACAGATTCATTGGGCTGAGGGTTTAAGATAGATCTTTTTGTTTTGCCATATAGTCTTTCAAAGTTATGTGAAAGCGAACATCAAGAAGATTGGGCGAAAGAAATAGTCTTTCGCACAATCCACCTCCAAAAACATCACCAAAGCTTCTTTGAATTTTATATTTTTCGAGACCTTTAAGAAGTCACATAACACCTGTATTAAAAATTTCGCTCAAATTTTACGATAGTTTTTCAAAGCTCGGTGCAAGCTTTATCCCAAATGTTGCAGAAGGTGAAATCCATCTATTAATTCAACATCAATATTTTTTTTTTGTGGGTAGGAAAAACCTTCATAGGCACTACGAGGACCGGCCGCGCGTGCTCATAGTAGTGTGAGATTCTTACTCACTAAAAAACCTCCCATTTTCCGTTAGACTACAACTAAGTTTCCTTAACAAGTAGCTCAAGCTTCTATAGTAATCGCGTGTGGCAGGCTGCCTTCCAACGAAAGCACCTACTATACCGCCAAGTTATGCGGTTTCATCTTATGCTGCTAGATCCAACGGTCTCATTCGCTGTAGTCAGCGCGTAAGATTTGTCTGATCCAAAGTTCGGATAGTTTCATTGTTGCAATGTCCGCGAAGTCGAGTACTAAGTTTGCGAGCAAAGTTTGTTACCTCATCATTCACGGTTGCGATTCCAAGATCTCGGTGTAGATCGCTATTTCTTATGTACCATGGAGCATTAACGATTGCTCTGAGTGTCTTATTTTGAAAAGTTTCTAAAATAGATATATTGCTTAGTTTGGTACAACCCCAGAGTTGTATACCGTACTTCCAAGATGGTTTTAGCACCTGCTTATACAAAAGCAGTTTGTTATATAGGCTTAGTTTCGAAAATCTTCCGATAAGCCAATTCATTTCTCTTAACCTGATTTTTAGCTCGTGGCGTTTCTTTTTAACGTGCGGCTTCCATTTAAGTTTTGCGTCTAGAGTCATTCCTAGATATTTCGCTTCATTTGAGTACGGGATTTGTACGGAGTTAATGAATAAAGGTATGTTGTTTACCTTTTTATAAGTAAAGTTAACATTTGTTGACTTAGTCTCGTTAAGGACGACTCCCCAGCTCTTCGTCCAGTCGCATATTTTGTCTAAAGCGCGCTGAAGTTTCCCTGTTGATAGTTCAATTGGCGTATCAATAGCGAGAATAGCAGTGTCGTCAGCAAACGTAGCTAAAATTGTTCCCTCATCGTGGGGTATGTCTCTTGTATAAATCAAAAATAATATTGGGCCGAGAACGCTTCCTTGCGGGACACCGGCATTTATCTCTTTGAGTTCCGAGTACTCATTTTCGTACCTTACGCGAAAGATTCTGTCTTCAAGGTACGACTCTAAGATTCTATAGAGTTTTTCTGGTAAGTTTAGCCTTAACTTGTACTTCAGGCCTTCGTGCCATACCTTGTCGAAGGCTTGCGATACGTCGAGAAAAGCGCTAGTACATATCTTTTTCGCTTCCAGAGCTTTTTCGATTTCGTTTGTTATTCGATAGACCTGGTCGATTGTTGAATGCTTTTTCTAAATCCGAATTGGTGATCCGGAATCAATCGTCTTTCTTCGATGATTGGTTGCAACCTTTTAAGCAACAGTTTCTCGAATACCTAAGATACTATCGGCAGTAGCGAAATAGGTCTGTATGACTTTTTGTCGTTCGGACATTTTCCTGGTTTCGGAACCATTATGACCTCGGCCACTTTCCATTGCCTTGGAACGTATAAAATTCTCAAGGAGGCGTTAATGATATAGAGTAGCTTGACCAAAGCTTTTTTCGGTAGCTCCTTTAGAATTTCGCTAGTAATTAAGTCGTAGCCAGGTGCTTTGTTGTTCTTCAGTCTATTTATCGTTTGTCGAAGTTCAGCCAGTGACACGGTTTTTATTCTATAATTATCTTGTACCGCATAAGGATTGAGCTCGTCGACCAAAGGTTCCCTGTCAAACGGTTTGAATGTTTCTTCTAGGTAATCTCATTCACCGTTGGCTTTTCTTAATGGCGCAGAATGTACTATAGGCTTCTTAATGGACTTCACTGCTTTCCAAAGAGAGTAGTTTGAACCTTTATCGGTAGTCGAACTTTCGAGGTAAGCAGTAGTCTCGCGACTTTTAAAGTCTTGAAGTTCGTGCTTCAGTTTGTTAGAATAGTGGTTCAAGATGGTCTTATCTGGGGGTGATCGCGAACGTTGCCATCTATTGCGCGCTCTCGTCTTTTCGCATATTAGCTCTTCTATTTCTTGTGGATATACTGTTCCGCTGTTCGATAGTTAGGATCTCCGAACAGAAGTGTTATTCCACGCAGCGCGCTGAATAACTCTCACGAGTTTTCTATTTTGTCTTCTATTTCAAGTGGCGCTTTGAGTAGTACATTCAAAGCTATGTTTTCTTTACAGTATTTTCTAAAGCCGTCCCAGTCGGTATTATTGTTACTTAATCTAGGCGCTCTTTACTTTTTCACTAGGCTTCCGCCGATTTTCAAAAGAACTGCCGATTGATCTGAACAGAGATCAAAGCGTTCTTCTACGTTTGTAAGGTAACGAGGTACCCCCTTGGCGATGAAGAAGTCAACAAGGTCAGGTATTTTATTTCTATCGGTTGGCCAATATGTTGGCTTTCCCGTTGATAAGAAGACCACGCCACATTTCGTAATGGCTTTAAAGAGGACTCTGCCTCTTGTTGAATTGCACCGTGAGCCCCAAAAAGCATTTTTCGCGTTAAAGTCTCCGCCGATGATAAAGTTTGTCCCAAGTGATTCAAAGAGGGAAGAAAGATCTTCATCAGCCAGGCGATACTGCGGAGGAAAATAGCTCGACGCGATGTTATAATCTAAGTGCCTCAATTTTACAGAGATTGAGCTTATTTGCATGGAATCCAGTTCTATTTCTGCGTTTTTGGAGTGCTTAATGCAGTCTTTGATGTAGAGAGAGGATCCGCCTCTCGAATTTTCTGAAGGATGATGCGCGTGATAGTCGATGTAACCTTTTATTTTGGGTGCCGAACCCTTTTTAAAGTGGGTTTCCGACATCAGGCATATGTCTATATTATTCTTCCGTAGGAATACTTCTAGTTCGTCAATTTTTTGCAAAAGGCAGTTTGCATTCCATGTAATAATTTTGATTGACTTTCCCATATTCATGATTTTTTTTTTATATATTTTTCGAGGCTTTAACTCGAGCTCGCTTAATTTGTTAAATATTACTTGATTCACTGTCGTTTGTTGCTCAAGCTTTTCTAAAAGCATAAGTAGAATTTGAGAGACCGAATCTGGTGCCGCCGATTGTTGCTTACTCTCATGTGAAGCGACTTGAGATGGTTTTAGCACCTGCTTATACAAAAGCAGTTTGTTATATACGCTTAGTTTCGAAAATCTTCCGATAAGCCAATTCATTTCTCTTAACCTGATTTTTAGCTCGTGGCGTTTCTTTTTAACGTGCAGCTTCCATTTAAGTTTTGCGTCTAGAGTCATTCCTAGATATTTCGCTTCATTTGAGTACGGGATTTGTACGGAGTTAATGAATAAAGGTATGTTGTTTACCTTTTTATAAGTAAAGTTAACATTTGTTGACTTAGTCTCGTTAAGGACGACTCCCCAGCTCTTCGTCCAGTCGCATATTTTGTCTAAAGCGCGCTGAAGTTTCCCTGTTGATAGTTCAATTGGCGTATCAATAGCGAGAATAGCAGTGTCGTCAGTAAACGTAGCTAAAATTGTTCCCTCATCGTGGGGTATGTCTCTTGTATAAATCAAAAATAATATTGGGCCGAGAACGCTTCCTTGCGGGACACTGGCATTTATCTCTTTGAGTTCCGAGTACTCATTTTCGTACCTTACGCGAAAGATTCTGTCTTCAAGGTACGACTCTAAGATTCTATAGAGTTTTTCTGGTAAGTTTAGCCTTAACTTGTACTTCAGGCCTTCGTGCCATACCTTGTCGAAGGTATTCATTCCATGTAATAATTTTGATTGACTTTCCCATATTCATGATTTTTTTTTATATATTTTTCGAGGCTTTAACTCGAGCTCGCTTAATTTGTTAAATATTACTTGATTCACTGTCGTTTGTTGCTCAAGCTTTTCTAAAAGCATAAGTAGAATTTGAGAGACCGAATCTGGTGCCGCCGATTGTTGCTTACTTTCATGTGAAGCGACTTGAGCGTACGATCTTGGACCACCAAGTGTGGATTTTCCGGTTGAACTTGGACCAGCGACGTTTTCTTGTGCTGTTTGAACCTTTTCTTTAATCAATCCCGTACCCTTATTCGACTTAGGGGTTTTTGGTTTATGGGCCTTAGTAGGTTTTAGGCTTGGACACTTTTGTTCAATACTTTTCTTTGGAGCTTCATGCCGTTTTTGTAACTCTATGGCGATTTCGCATCCTCGGTAGCTCGCTGGGTGACTTCCGCTACAATTGGCGCAGACCGCTGGAGCCCGACTGCTGACATTGCAATCTGTCGAAAGATGTTCACCGGCGCATTTAACGCATCGCGGTTCTTTTTGGCAGTATGCTTGCGTGTGTCGGAAACCTTAGCATCGTTTGCATTGAGGTACTAGTCTGTTGCCCTTCCGCTTGGGCTCGATTTTGACCTTAATGCTAAGGATTGCTTTTATTTTGTAAATCTCGCTTATGTTCTCAGTTCTATCAAAAGATAGCAAGAAAATTGGTAGACCGCGCCAGACAACAGCAGAATCTTTACCACCGTCCGTATGTTGCTTCTCTTTCTTTATTATGTTCACGGCGTCAAGAATTTTAAAGCCTTGGGCTTGAACATCTTCAATTACTTGTTCCTTAGTGCAGGATGGGTGTAGTCCCCTCGTGATAATCCGCAGCGGCTTCTCGAGGTGATTTTCATACGTAAACCATTGAATTTTCTCTGTATTCAACTTTTGTTGAGAGTCATCGACGTGAACTTTCCATACATTGTTTCGAAGCGACGTTAAGTTATATTTCGTCCCAAGAGTATTTTTAAGGATGTATCGTAACTTTCCGTAGTCCGCGACCCCAACGAAATTTATTGCAGGTCGCTTTTTTTGGCACGACTGGTGTTTCTTCTTTCTGCTCCACGGTTTCTACTTCAGGTGAAAAACCAGCTTTTCGCTTCTTGGTTAAGCCTTTTCTTAAAGACCAGATTCGTTTCGCGTGCAAGCTCTTCCTCGTCCGTCTGGTATTCGAAATAGCGTTTCGGTGTTTCCTCACATTCTATAGTACGGGGATACCTCAAAGCTTCGTTTTCTTTACGTAACGAATCTACTTCACTTTTATGTTCATGGTAGAGACGTTCCATTTCATTAAGCTTAGCGCGGAGTTCATTGTTTTCCGCTTCAAAGCATTTAATTTTCGCTGAGTCCTGATTAGTCGGCGGACTACCTTTCCCGGAGACGTTCGATCCAGCTGGTGGAGACCGAGGTACCCTCGATCTTTTCAATAAGGGATTTATAAGCAATAAATGGCTCTCCCCAGAATCCGTAGAGCCTACCTCCAAAGAGGGTGGATTTGCCAGTGAAACTGGATTGCCACCTGGGGTAATAATATCTTTTGTTTTGTCCATTGCATATTTTGTATGCGCTACGCGCTCGGCATACGGAGGATTTTAGTCGCCTCTTACGACAGGCATGCCTTACCTCGGGTATATTCTCACCCCTAGCCGAAGGGGCAACATCAATATTATTATAACATAACCCTTCTTTGTCACCTTGTGAAAAAGATAATATTTTTTTTGAGAGAGTAGTTTATTTGTTTTGAACATTTCACGATAATGATCACAAAGTGCTGGTGGGGCAGTTGATAAGGGAAACTTCAAATAGATTTCCATATCAATTTTCCTTGCCATCCCGATTTTTCTGTATTTTTTTCATATTTTTAGAAGCAATATTTTTCGTTCTATTGACCTTTCGAACAGGGAACTATCAATGGAACACTCTTCTAAAAATTCCAGTTTTAGAGATTTACTGATATTTCGCATATGTATTCGATTTTACTGTTTGTTCTGGTGCTGCTCAGGCCGTTGTTACACCAAATAGTTGCGTTTTATCAAGGCCTTTATCAAATGCATTCATGTTATGATTAACTATATTGTTAATTGCACTGAACAATGTTATCATTTTCTATTCTGCGGGATTCTAATTCCTGCGAGACGTCATCCTTGCGTGAAATATTTAATTCCAATAAAAGCCTTGAAATTATCTTCGTCCGAATAATTTCGCTGTTTTGTAACCTATGTATTCTGGTGCATAACAAAACCATGCCTGGTGCTAAGAAACTACGGATGGTCTTCGGAAACTATGAATAGTCTTAAGACACCATAGATGGTCCTACACGGATGGTCTTACAAAACTTCGAATAGCCTTAAGAAGCTATGGATGGTTACAGCAAATAATAAAAATTCGTTAGGGCCAGTAGTACATAATGATCCTTTTGCTTTTATCTGAAAGAAAAGTATTTGTAATAAAGAGGTTTTAACAGTACCTTTTTAAAGAATGAAACTTACCTGGGGCCGAACGCGGTGGATAACCGTTTTTTAAGCCTTAAATTTTTTAAATTAAGGTCAGCAGTAGGTACCGTACCTAACCAAGGCGTGTTGCTTGAGATGAATTTTCATCATCCATGGCTCTAGGTTAAAACTTTGCTGTATGGTTACATACGTCCTGAAAGTGCCTCTTCTATGAGTCTTCCTCAGAATAGCGAGCCTTGTGTGTCCGTTTGGAAGGTTTGTACGATGGCCTTCGATTTCATTACTGCGATTTATTTTCTGTCTGCTAATTTCCAAGTTGCTTGAAATATGCTGATTAAGGGGAAAATATGACATTGGAACAAAAAAAAAAGCACAGCCTACTAGATTAATAGGGTCTTTTGTAGACTTACTTATAAATACAATACAACTTCTTACCGAAAACAGTTGAGAGGAAATTAAGAATTCATGTGAAAGTAATACCAATAAATCCCAAAGTGGAAAAAAAAGAAGACCGCCGAAAAAGGACTGGATTGTTCAGATTATTTTTCTGGTGCAAAGAGTCCCGCTGAAAAGTAATTTGTCCAGTCAAAAATTCAGTTTTTTTTCTTTTACTACTTCCACCGCTACGTACAACATCTACCTTCATTGTGATCCTGCTGTCAGAAAAATGTGCTCAGCAATAAAAAAAGTTGTGTTCGTTTTAACATTCGTGTGATTGACATTTCTATAAATACATAACTCAAAAATTGGTCTTTACCCTAGTTCGGTAACCACGTTTCTCTCGGCAATCTTGGCTAATGCCTATCGGTGGAAAAACCCGAGATTGCCTACCCACACGGGATTCTCGACTGAATCCAAGCAAGGAACTCTAAATGTTTTTTATTTGAAATCAAATAAAAAATTTAAAAATAATTAAATAAGTTAAATCAAAAATTTCAAAAAAGGGACCTACCATTTTTTGCCGAATTCGAGTTGAGAAGTTTTTCAAGACAAATGTTACTCTCGGTGGGTTTGTCAGACCCTCTCGGAGGTGGGGACCGTGAAAAAGAACAAGTGAAACGAACTTTTTACAGGTGACCGCAGTAGGATTTGAAACAACACCGCCCGCGTAATAGGCACGCACAATGACCACTACACCGCACACCACGTATGTGAAGAATACAACACGCACAGCATAAATTGAGAAGTTGGACTGGGTTAACCTCGGGCTGCTGCGCCACCCTATTTATTTATTTTTTAAATAAATTATTCACTCATTTATCAATGAAAAGTTAAGGAAAAATAGTTAAAACAAATTTAAGAGTTTGCGACTGTGAAAATTTTGTTCTTAAAACACGGCCGATCTACATCTCTTTTTGAACATCTAAGAGCCCAATTTAATCGTGCAATCAAAAAACATTTTAGAATATAATCCGTTTTCAAATTTGGAAACAATTGCAACAAACAATGGAGGGGTATTTCTTGACCGAAAGATCTGTGACCAGATCTTTCGTAACGCCAATTGTAGGAACTTTTGCATCAATACAATCGTCAAAGAATTTCTCGAGAAAACGGGTGTATTCAACGAATTCAATGAGTGGCCTATGCAAGTGGTCGTTGTCGTACTGTTTCAGCAGAGAGAACTGAGTAGATGAACAAGGGTCTGTGTTGGATAGAGTAGGCAAAGGCAAATTACAGCTATGACTTTCATTTTCTGTAAATCCAACCGCAAGTATAATTGAAACCATTTTCAATCATTAGCTCTCGTTAAGTGATTTGATAATTTTTCCGGGAATTTCCAAAACTTACGGGTAATATCTTTGCCATCAGAATCAGTTATTTTTATAGACTGGGGAACTTCTCTCGCTTCTCCCAGAAAAATTTCTTGCTTTTTAGTTTGCGAAAAAACTATCTTCATTTTTTGGGGTTGTTGCCATTGGGACGTGTTAAAAATATTAAATAATTACTCGAAAAATTCGAAAAAATTTGCGGTACCTTGATAAAATTAGAAATTAAAGTACGGAAATTTACTTGATATTCTTTATTTTTATATTACTTACTTAAGGTGGCGCTACAGTCCGGGGTGGACCTGGGCCTCAGCCAACAAGCTTCGCCAGCCAGCTCTGTCTCTAGCTAGCCGTCTCCAGTTTTGCACGCGAAGTTGGCTGAGGTCCCCTTCCACTTGCGTGCGCCACCTGAGTCTCGGTGCTCCTCTACCGCGTCGTCCCTGCGGTGTGGATTCGAAGATTTTCCGGGCCGGGGCGTTGGTGTCCATCCGCTCTAGATGACCCAGCCATCGTAGACGTTGTGTTTTGACTCTTTTGGCTAGGTCGGTATCGCTGTACAGCCCGTACAGTTCGATGTTATATCTCCTCCTCCACTCTCCGTCTATGCAGATGGGACCGTAAATCGTCCGAAGAATTTTCCTCTCGAAGTGTTTTCATTCGCCTTTGACAGGGTCCATGCTTCTGCACCGTAAAGCAGGACTGGGATGATGAGGGTCTTATACATGGACACTTTAGTTGCTCGAGAGAGGGCTTTGCTACTCAATTGCCTTCTTAGCCCAAAGAAACAGCGATTGGCAAGAGTTATCCTTCGTTTGATTTCAGCGCTGGTGTCATTGTCTGAATTGATAGCGGAACCCAGGTAGACGAAGTCCCTAACTACCTCAAAGCTATAGCTGTCGATGGTGATGTTTTGTCCAAGGAGTCGGTGTTGGGTGTCCTTGTCCCTGGTCCATTAAAGAATCATAATGCCTTCCAGTAGTTTGTGCGGATTGTTGCGCCTGGCCTTAATACTTGCTTCCTTATTCAAGCAATAAGCACCTGAAAATAGAATACAATTAATTTATATTTGAGCGACATTTTTTGTTTACATTACCTCAGTAGACCGTAAATTGTCCGAGCATTCTTTTAATAGCAAGTTCTCTAATCCATCTTCAATTATCCCGAGCACCCAATGGCCATTTTTCAAATCAACGCCCTCCTTTGTGGTATATTCGGAAACCAAATTTGCTTTCGTTGATTTGGACTGTGGTGCCAGGTCCACCGATCTATTGAAGGCAAATTCAACTGCCCTAAGATTGTCGCTTTGGGGGAAAGACGCACAAGTGACCACAGAGCCTTGAACTCCGCTGATGTCATTAACTTTTTTGAGGGTTTGCTGTTTCAGCTGTTTCAACAGTCCTCTCATCTTCCCACTCCGTGTTTCCCTCAATGTAGAGACGCAATAGATTCCTCCTTAAAATTATTAATTTACTTCTTGTAGGACTTTTCTAAAATCACGTACATTTTTTAAGAGTTTAAGTCTCGTTGATTGATTTGACTTTGATTTTCATTCGATCCACATGCTCATAACGCATTTTTTTGGTATTATCAATTGTAAAATTGCTTTTCCTTATTTTTTTTTGACATTACGTTCCTTACTTTTTTAAAAATAATAGCTACCTAAAATCGGGCAACTTAAAACTTCACATATACGGATAGACAAGTGGACATGGCATAATCAATTTACCTGTAGGTCTCGATCAAATTAGGGGTCTACGGTGATTATTACACTGTGTTAGAAACTATGCATTAAACAAACAAAGTGTGAAAATTGGCCCAATCTGTCAATGCCCACGCCCACTACGGGCTTTTCCTTTCAAAACGCTTTTTGGTGGTCAAGTTAGACAAGGCGAGGAATTCAAATTTTGGTACTGAGCAATATTGGTCCAAGACCTTTAACAGTGCGAAAATTGGACCACCCACAATATCGACCATGCCCACTTTTAACATATTAGATCTCTAAAAACCCGATTTAACCCCGGAACTTAACTCCAAATCGAAAAAAAAATTATATGACAAATATCAAAGATATTACCAAACAAACCGAACTTAACATCAAAGATATTACCATTTGCTAAGTTTGCTCCACACAAAGTTTTGAGCTCCGCCGACTTTTAAGGGACGTTTTAAGGAAAAAACGTTTTTTTTTTTGCAATAATTTTCGCTTTTCCCGTAACACAGTGAAATAATCACCGTAGACCCTTACGACCTTTAAGAGATATGATTGAGACCGACATGTTAATCGATTAAGTAATGTCCGTACGTCCGTATGTTTGAAGGTTTTAGGTCTTCAAAATCAAGCTAAAGAGCTGAAGCTTGGTACACGACTTGCTTCTTTTTTTGCACAGACAAACTGTTAAAATTAGCTCAATCCGTTGCTCCAATTGTTCCATACAAAGTTTTGAGCTCCACCCACTTGTAAGGGGCGTTTTTAGGAAAACACTGTTTTTTTGAAATAATTTTCGCTTTTACCGTATTTTCTCATGATTCTAACGACTAACTACAATTCATTGATTTTAATTTTAAGCCCATGCCCACTTTTGGAGGCGTGGCCTATAGAAAAAATATATGAATCCAGGTCAAGAAACTTTAAGATTTGGTGGTACATGGTATATAGGGTCGGGTATATAGGAGTTTGTCACAGACAAACTCTTGCACTTACTCATATGTTTGTTATCGGTTACAGTTTTTTAAATTTAGTTTGTAATCGGTAGCTCGCAGTATTGGTAGCCAGACTTGTGTGCTTTGATACTGTTTATCGCTTTTATTTGTTTTTCAAATACCTACTTGTTCTCTTATGGGAAATCGTAGGAAGAGTTTTCACTTAATGTCAGCATCATTATAACAAGAAGGTGCCTGACGATATGTTCGCCTGGCAGCGTTTGAAATGATCAAGTAGCCATTATTTTAAATTAATTAATATTAATTTATATCTTTGAATTTTATATTTTTCGAGACCTTTAAGAAGTCATAAGGACGCATTTGTGGTCTACTTCTATTTGGGGCCAACGATGTTGTAAGGAATATCGTTCTCTTAACGATTACGTCGTTCGATGTCTTTCAACGATGGTCTGAAGTACCTAAAAAAAACTAAATACATAACACCTGTATTACAAATTTCGCTCAAAATTTTACGATAGTTTTTCAAAGCTCGGAGCAAGCTTAATCCCAAATGTTGCAGAAGGTGAAATCCATCTATTAATTCAACATCAATATTATTAGGCTCACCAGGTGAGCCCTTCTTTGTCACATTGTGAAATAGATAATATTTTTTTTGAGAGCGCGGATTTATTTGTTTTGAACATTTCACGATAAGGATCACAAAGTGCTGATGGGTGGGGGATAAGGGAAACAACAAACAGATTTCCATATCAATTTTCCTTGCCATCCCTATTTTTCTGTAATTTTTTCATATTTTTAGAAGCAATATTTTTCGTTCTATTGACCTTTCGAACAGGGAACTATCAATGGAATATTCTTCTAAGAATTCCAGTTTCAGAGATTTACTGAAATTTTGCATATGGTGCAGCAGCACCAGAACAAACAATAAAGTTTTTCGAAAAAAACAGAGCTTAAAGAATTTTTAAGCTCTAACCCCCCACAGTTTTTTTTATGACGATTCGCTGTTTTGTAAACTATGTATTCTGGTGCTTAACAAAACCATGCCTGGTGCTAAGAAACTACGGATGGTCTTCAGAAACTATGAATAGTCTTAAGACACCATAGATGGTCCTACACGGATGGTCTTACAAAGCTTTGAATAGTCTTAAGAAGCTATGGATGGTAATACCAAATAATAAAAGTTTCGTTAGGGCCAGTAGTACATAATGATCCTGTTGCTATTATCTGAAAGAAAAGTATTTGTAACAAAGAGGTTTTAACACGGAAGATAACCGCGGAAGAACGCAGAAGATAACCGTTTTTAAGTATTTTCACCGCAGCCTTAAATTTTACTTAACTGTATCTAACCAAGGCGTGTTGCTTCGGATGAATTCTTATCCGATATCCAATCCATGGCTCTAGGTTAAAACTTTGCTCTAGGGTTACATACGTCCTGAAAGTGCCTCTTCATATGATTGAGTCTTCCTCAGCATAGCGAGCTTCGCGTGTCCGTTTTAAAGGTTTGGACTATGGCCTCTGATGTCATTACTGCGGTTTATATTATGTCTGTGAATTTCCAAGTTGCTTGAAATATGCACACAAGGTATTTTTCAGTTTTTGCTGTCAATGACAACTGATTAAGTGGAAAATGTGACATTGGAAAAAAAGCACAGCCTACTAGATTAATAGCGTCTTGTGTTCTACCGAAACTTCTAACCGAAAACAGTGTTGAGTGGAAATTAAGAGTTCATGTAAAAGTAATACCAATAAATCCCAAAGTGGTTCCACCAGACAAAAAAAAAGACCGTATTTTTCTGGTGCAAAGAGTCCCGCTGAAAAGTAATTTGTCCAGTCAAAAATTCCAAGTTTTTTTTAACTTTTACTACTACCACCGCTACGTACAACATCTACGTTCATTGTGATCCTGCTGTGAGAAAAATGTGCTCAGCAATCAAAAAAGGTGTGTTCGTTTTAACACTCACATTTGACATTCACGTTTGACATTTTAATAAATACATTAATCAAAAATTGGTCTTTACCCTAGTCCGGTAACTACTTTTCTCTTGGCGATCTTGGCTAATGCTTTTCGGTGGATAAACCCAAGATTGCCTACCCACACGGGATTCTCGACTGAACTCTCAAGGAACTCTAAATGTTTTTTATTTGAAATTAAATAAAAAAGTTAAAAATAATTAAATAAGTTAAATCAAAAATTTCACATACATACATACAAGGGGACCTACCATTTTTTGTCGAATTCGAGTTGAGAAGTTTTTCAAGACAAATTTTACTCTCGGTCGGTTTGTCAGACCCTCTCGGAGGTGGGGACCGTGAAAAAGAACGAGTGAAACGAACTTTTTACAGGTGACCGCAGTAGGATTTGAAAACTCACCGCCCGCGTAATAGGCACGCACAATGACCACTACACGGCACACCACGTATGTGAAGAATACAACACGCTCAGCATAAATGATTGAGAAGTTGGACTGGGTTAACCTCGGGCTGCTGCGCCACCCTATTTATTTATTTTTTAAATAAATTATTCACTCATTTATCAATGAAAAGTTAAGGAAAACTAGTTAAAATAAATTTAAGAGTTTGCGACTGTGAAAATTTTGTTCCTAAAACACGGCCGATCTACATCTCTTTTTGAACATCTAAGAGACCAATTTAATCGTGCAATCAAAAAACATTTTAGAATATAATCCGTTTTCAAATTTTTGCAACAAACAAAGGAGGGGTATTTCTTTCTCTGTCATCAGATCTTTCGTAACGCCAATTGTAGGAACTTTTGCATCAATACAATCCTCAAAGAAGTTTTCGAGAAAACAGATGTATTCGGCCGTTGTCGTACTGTTTCAGCAGAGAGAACTGAATAGATGAACAAGGGTCTGCTTTGGACAGAGTAGGCAAAGGCAAATCACAGCAATGACTCTCGTAGCATTTTCTGTAAATCCATCCGCAAGTATAATTGAAACCATTTTCAATCATTAGTACAGCTCCCGTTAAGTGATTTGATAATTTTTCCGGGAGTCTATTCCCCCTCATATTGAATATAATGCGTCTTTGAAACCACCCATCGTCCTATTCTATGGGGTGGTTCTGTAGTTCCACTATGTCTCGACTTGAAATTAGTCCGCAGTTTCCAGTCGTCACAACTTCGAGGTATTGAATACCCCCAACGCTTCTGGAATGCACTTGCCCCTGAACTTCGAATTTCCCCAAAAAATTGTTCGAGACAATCCTGGTTTAAGTGCCTGGTTAGTATATGCCACAAGGAAAATAAAGATGATATATTAAGCAACCATCCGTCGATATATGAAAACTTATGGGTAATATCTTTGCCATCAGAATCAATTATTTTTATAGACTGGGGAACTTCTCTCGCTTCTCCAAGAAAAATTTCTTGCTCTTTAGTTTGCGAAAAAGCTATCTTAATTTTTTGGAGATGTTGCCATTGGGACGTTTTAAAAATATTGGTAAATAATTGGTCGAAAAATACGAAAAAATTTGCGGTACCTTCTACAGTTTCCGATGAAAGACCAGTCTTAGAAAATACGCGAAGACCTGAGGAAACAGTTTGACTCAAGACTTGGGACGCTGTTTTAACTTTAATTTTTTGAAATGTGTTGGGCCTCTGTAATTTTCGGAGCAAGGCGGCAATTGTTGTTGGAATCATAGCTATAAAAACTTTCAAAATTCATTCCAACAAGCTGTCTGCAGCACTTTATCCTTCTTAAATTCTACTTTGTTATTGTGGACTCAATTTCGCGCACTCTTCAACAAATGGGCTGAATCATTAAAAATAAACATTTTTAATGATTCATCCGTAGTTATGCGCACATCTAAATAAGGTTTGGCGGGGCTTACTTCTAAAACTCTGGACAATCCCTTGAAATTGGATCCCTAATCACAAACGAAGTGAACAGGAGGTATACCGCTTAAACACAGAGTGCGAATTGCGCTCGAGAGCAACTTTTTAGCTTCATATGACGGGCATCCGTTACGCACGAAGTAGTACGCAATTGGATGTCTCCAATTACTAGTTATTCCTTGGGCAATTATAACAAGGACATTTGTAGCTTTAACACCTGTTCCATCCTCCCATCACCAAAGTCTTCCAATCCTATCACCGCATCACCTCTCCTGTTATAATCCAAGTGGGTTTTAATGGACATCTCGTCGGCAGAAATAGAACAGTATTTATAGATACTGGGTAGCCAACTTACTTTTAACTCTTTAGAGTTAAACAACAAACTCTCTTAACGTTAAACATTTGGAAATAAAAGTCTTCAAAGTTGAAATAGAAGGAAGATTCATAATGCGGGTTATAAAATTGTAGCAAACAGGTGCAATGAAAATTCCTATCCGCGTTTTCTAAGCAGTTTTTAACTAGCTGGCTTAATTTTTTAGGCAATTTTTCGTTTTCACTTTCTTCAAGGTCATGCTGAAGTTTAAAATTTAAGATCTCGTCTTTCAATAAACTAATCTCACAGTCCTTGCTCTTAATAATCAATGCCAACTCTCTCCTTAACTCTATAATTTTTGCCTTAGCTTGTCGTAACTGAACGGCTTTGACGGTTTGTATCGGCGGGGTGCGTTCAGCTAACGGGAAATAGTTTTTCGCTAAAAAGTGCTATTCGTATTACTGTGTGGACTACAATGTTGTCGTTTATGTGCAGGGCGTCGTTCATAACGAAAACTGACTCTCGTTATGAATGAGCAATTTAAGATGAATGTTTAAACTGAAAAGAAGTAAAAAAAATGCAATCAAGTTTGGTGTTTATTTTTTATTTGTGGTTGCCATACACAAATAAAATTGCTTCTAGCAAACACTCAAAGGGGTCTTTGAGACTTTTTTTGACTTATCTTCGCCATTGGTACTCCACAATCCAATTTTTGAAGTCATTCGTGTAGTTCCGGAAGTTAAATTTTCTTCTTACGATGTGTGTGCGTGCCGTCTTCGGCCACAAACGGATCATCAGGATCGCTGTGATTTATTTTTTTGTGGACGAACCCGTAATCTTTCAGGCAATCATAGGCCTTCCAAAAATCCGTATGGATGGTCGTGCCTGGCCATACAGGTTTCCTTATCAAAGGAATAAGCACCTGCCAACATAATATAATCATTGTTAATTTGTTTGATTATTTTATTTTTGTTTATATTACCTCGGCAGACCGCACGTTGTTCGAGCAGACTTCAAGCCTTAAATCCTTGGATCCATCTTGAATCATGCCCAGCACTCAATGGCCATCCACGCGTCTTCCTTTGTGGTATTTTCGGGAACCGAATTTGCTTTCGTCGATTTGGACAATAGTGCCAGGTCCACCGATCTGCCCTTTAGCCTCAAAGGTGTTAAACCAGTCCGTAATCGTTCGGTGTGACAGACATTCAATGGCAGAGGTGTAATCCTGCTGCACCACAATATCGTATGTGAATCTGTGGGCGAAGCAGTAGATAAGATAAAAGACACGAGGGAACGACAGTTTCACGTTTTCAAACCATGTTCCTGCCGCTCCACTCTGTCTTTTATTTCTGCACTGCTTCTTGCAGCAGGCAAATACCTCTACCCCTTTGTTCCGAACCAACACTGACATGTTACACTTATGATAACTACTCCATTTCGTATAAGGTAGCAAAAATCGAACTTCAGCAAATTCGATTGCCGAAAATTCGTCACATACCTCGCGGGAAAGACGTACAAGAGACCACAGGGCGTATGACTCCACCGACGTCATCATTTTCTTAGCAGAAATTGCTGTTGCAGCAATTGCAGCTGTCTTCTCATCTGCCAAACTCCTTATTCCTTTAGATGTCTAGGCAATTGCTTCCTCCTCTGAATTCAAAATTATTATTAGACGACATTTTGTCGAAAATTTTTAATTTGAATTTTCACGAAAATTTTTTGCACCCGTTTATCACTGGCGGATTTCACTTTGATTGCCATTAAAGACCCCATGCTGAAAAACTCACCGAAATAACGGCTGCATAATCACGCATAAAAAAATCGTTTACGTAAGTTATTGCACTATAAGCAAAAATAATACATTTTTAATAGCGTTACCTTGTCAGTAACTGAAAGAGTTACTACTTTAAGACAAGAATTTTTATTTCTTTACTTCCAATTGCAATAAGTAACATTCAGCATTTTTGAAAATAATAAAAAAAATCTTCAGTTTTAAGCAACACAATTAGCAAAAATAAAGCAACGCAATACCTACTTTTTCTTTTTTTTTTTGCTAAACGCGATGTGTTGCATAAACGCGATTTTTGGCATTAATTTCGCAAAAATTGCGTTGTTTACAACATTCTTAAAAATACTGCGTTGAAAATTCGCTTATTCCAAAATACCAGATTTTAATCGGTCCTACACGAAAGGCTGAACGCACTAATTTCGAGATGACAATATAAACGTCACTAATGACATCAGACGCCTTTCACATTTGACAGCTGAAAAAAAAACTCAACCAAATTGTATGGAAAACATTATATTTTTGATAATTTAATAATTAAATATATGTACATTTCCTCTGCATAATTTTGGTGTGGAAGGTCTTCTAAAATTACAAGAAAGCGTTTAAAACAAACCGGGAGTCAAAGTTCGTGCTGTCCTAAAGGAAGGTAAGCCCGCATTTTGGTCAAATTTGACAAGGAATAGGAATCAAAATTTAACTGCAGAGCAATAGTGGCCAGAAGCCATTAATTAGACAAAAATTGGACCGCATTAGATCTTTAAAAAGCTAAATTCTCGAAAGACTTTTTCTAATCGAAAAAGAAATCGTGTAACGAATATTAAAGATATTACCATTATATGTACCACATATGTACATACGTAGTTCGTTACGTAAAAAAACATTGAGCTACGCCCACAGCTGTTTGTTTAAGCATTAATTTCTGCTTTTAACGCATTTTCTCATGATTGTTACGAAATTAGAATTATGTAATTGATTTTAAATTTCAGTCCACGCCCATTTGTCAGGGCGTGGTCAATACAAATAATTGACAACAAACAGTATATAATATTCAGGCTAAAAACTGCAATGTTTGGTTGTATATGCTCTATCCTGTCCATATAAAATTGGCAGTACAGCGAAGGATAGGGATGTTTGCCTCTTTTCCCCACTCCTTTGTTTTCCGGAAGCATTTGAAGTACTCAAAACTCCGAAAGAGTAGTAGAAATTTTTATTTAGGTATGTGATTTTACTTATTTATTTAAAATAAAACTATGGTAAAGACCAATTTTGATCTATTTTTGATTTAATATAAAGATAGTTTTATTTTTTATTTATGATTTTCATACATATATATGCTTATTGATGAACTCAAGTAAATATTCAAATGGGTCTTTAAAATTTTTTTTTTTTCAATTTGCCTCTGCTATTGGTATTCACCTATCCTGTTGGCAGAGTCGTTTGTAAATTGTAAAAATTCTAAAGTTGATTTTTTTTCTCCACTGGCACCCGACTCTCTGTGCGTTCGTCCCATCTTTCGCCACATAAGACTTTTCTGGATCGCTTTGGCTGACTTTTGTCGACAAATCCCTGGTCCATTACTTACTTACTTAAGGTGGCGCTACAGTCCCGGGTGGACCTGGGCCTCAGCCAACAAGCTTCGCCAGCCAGCTCTGTCTCTAGCTAGCCGTCTCCAGTTTCGCACGCTAAGTTGGCTGAGGTCCCCTTCCACTTGCGTGCGCCACCTGAGTCTCGGTGCTCCTCTACCGCGCCATCCCTGCGGTATGGATTCGAAGATTTTCCGAGCCGGGGCGTTGGTGTCCATCCGCTCTAGATGACCCAGCCATCGTACACGTTGTGTTTTGACTCTTTTGGCTAGGTCGGCATCGCTGTACAGCCCGTACAGTTCGATGTTATATCTCCTCCTCCACTCTCCGTCTATGCAGATGGGACCGTAAATCGTCCGAAGAATTTTCCTCTCAAAGCAGCCTAAAGTGTTTTCATCCGCCTTTGACAGGGTCCATGCTTCTGTATCGTAAAGCAGGGGTGGAATCTTCTAAGGTAAAAACTGATAGTTAATCATCACATTTTTCATTTTGACATCCCGTAAGGTGATGATCACAGTGATCATCACGATTTTGTGATGAATTCTAGCTGACAGCTATTTTAGTGTCGATTATTGCTTGTCGAGTTTTTGTTATTATTTGCTAAATTTTGTGGTTTTCTCTAAAGTTCGTCGGTTTTTTGTGGTTTTTGTGTAAGTTCGTGTGTTCTGGTAATATGTATACCCCCGTGAGCTTATTTCTTAGTGCAGGAAGCGACGAAAATGATAGTCGTTCATATGTCCGACTTTCAAGAAAAATATTAAGGGATAATTCTAACATTTTAGGACTTCCTGATGCAATGTAAGTAGCTTTTTTTATTCCTTGGAGGGTTACTTTATTCTTGCTTTTTTTTATTTCAGATTTTTAAAGAACTTTAGATTGACGAAGGAAGTTTTTTTTTACATGTGCTGGGCCTGCTCGATCTCTCAAATGGAACACGTTCTTCATACATTCCTGCAACTATTCAACTAGGAGCTACGCTAAGCCTTCTGGGCGGTGGTGGCTATCAAAGACAAGTTGGCTCAGACTGGTTAGCCCCAATGGGCCAAAGTATTGTGGCAAGAATTACGTCAAAAGTTATCAGAACAATGCAGTCGAAACTTTGCCCGTCATTGATTCGGGTTTCACAATCAGAAAGAACTAAAGCTTTCTTCTATCAAAAGTGCAAAATACCAGGAGGTAAGTTGCATTTACATTAGTTTTCATACTTATGCTAACAAATGCATTTTGCTTTTTTAGTAACAGGGTGGAATGGAATATAAATGGAACTCATATTATGCTTCTTAGACCGACAGAAAATGAGCACATGTTCTTCAACCAAAAAGGGAGACATAGCATCAATGCAATGGTTGTAAGTTTCACATGGCTGAAATATAAACTATTTGAGCCACAAAACAAAACCTTTGAAACCTTAATCCGACATTTGATATATTATTTGTGTATTTATTTTAGATCTGCGATGAAAATTCCAGAATCTTGGCCGTTGACGCTAAATACGGAGGAAGTGCCCATGATAGCTTCGTTTGGCGTCAAAGCAATGAAAGAGCTTTGTTGGAGAGGAATTACGATTCAGTCAAAAGCTCGTCTTGGCTCATTGGTAAAAACTTAATTATAACTATTTTATTTGAAATATTTACGTTAACACCGTTTCACAGGTGATAGCGGTTATCCACTGGAACCCTTCCTTATAACTTCATACCGATGTGCTTCCGAAAACTCCAACGAAGCTCATTTCAATAATATTCACGCACAAGCTAGAAGCATTGTTGAAAGGTGCATTGGTCGCTTAAAAAGTAAGTTTACTGAATGAAACCATCATGGAAATCATCATTAATCGTTCTGCATTTATAGCTCGATGGCGCATAACATTAGAAGAGAGGAAATGTAGGTACTCTCCGCAACGAGTTGTGGAGATCACAAATGTTTGTGCTGCCTTGCACAGTATAAGCCTTATATACAATGTGCCATTGCCACAAAGGGAGATTTGTCCTGAAGAGGAGATCCAATTCGATGATCCAACCTTACTGCAAACCCCAACCAGAGAAGCGCAGCGAATTCGTGATCGAATTCGAGACGATTTAGCTGCAAACTTAATGTGAAGTATACACAATAATAAAAAATAGTTTCTTCCAAAAATAATCTTTTTATTTGATTGATAAAACGATGGAAAAACAAATATTCTACAAAACAAAATTGCTTTTCTTACGCCTTAACACAATGAACATAAGTCTTTTCATCTCATAAAAAAAAAACGATAACAAAAAACATAAATAGGTATACATAACGACAACGAACATTGCTTTCCAAAAGCTTAAACACACTAAAATTAAAAATAAAACGATAACAAAAAACAGTAGTATTTCTCATAATGATTTTGCTTTCCTAAAGCTTAAACAAACTAAAATTATCAACTTAACATAAGTAAAAAAAAATTATTTAGCTACAATACAACAATCTTGTGTTGGAAAAACCACACAAAGACACAAGATGGAAAAATTTGTAGGCTATTGAACTAAATTGGTCCCCCAACAGAATCAAACAAGGAATGGATAAAAGTAAAGCAGCTGAGGTAAGGGGAACAAATAAATGCGCCACTCATCCATTTGGGACGCCATAAGGGACATGGCAAAAGCCAAAGAAAAGGAGATAGAAGTTTACGCAAAAACTAAATAATATATGAAGAACTAAAAACCTTTCAAAATTTTATATGAAGATATTTAGTTTTTTACCTACTCCTCTACTTCATCCTCAACAACGCCGAGTTCCATAAGCTTAAGCTTGTTGGTCATCTTCGCCACTTCCAGTTCTTCACTTCGCCACTTCCAGTTCTTCATACTTTGCTTTGGCGTAAACTTCAGTCTCCTTTTCTTTGGCTTTTACAACGTCTCTTATGGCGTCTTTAATGCCCATTAGCGATGCATTTAGTAGCTCTCCTTGTTGCAACTGTTTCTGAAAAAAATTTTCCTGCAGTTCAATTTGCTGCTTTAGCAAGTCATGTTGGCTCTTGGTTCCACGCTGGTGGTTTCACTTTTTGCATGTTGTTTGAAGGCAGTCTGGAGGGTTCCTCAAAGCTGGAGTCTAGGAGCTCTTCTAAAACATTTTCCACTTCTTCAAAACAAAATAAGGTTTGCTGTATCGATTTGAATAGCTACCATTCGAAGAGACTCCAAAAGAACTGGTGCCTGGAACCCCACTCACAGATGCCTCCAATCCACACGCCGCTGCAATCAGTTCCTCAGTGGGGTTCAAAACTTTCTGATCGAAGGGGCCTCCGCCAGTCTTTTTTATCGACGCCTTGTTGTAGGACATTTTTTTTTTTGTAGCATACTTGCGTATCGACCAAACCTTTTAAAGATTTATATAAAGATTCAATACGTACTACGTTAACATGTACTTACTCTTTTCCATTCCGTAGTTGTCTTTGTCGGAGGGCCATTTTGGTTTAATAATCGGGACAACTTTTCCCACTTCTGTTTCTGTGTGGTTTTTCCTACACACGAGAGCGAATTGTAGCTTTTGGCTAGTTCCGGGTAGTCTTCCATGTAGTCTGCCAGGATTTGAACTAGCTGCTTCTTTGCTTGAGACCTAAATAATATATAGCATGTAATTAAAACTAAAATAATAGTTGATAATATGTACTTACATATGTACTTACGTGGGGTGCCGTGGCGTAGTGGTTAGTGTGTGTGCTTACTACGCCGGAGGTCTGGGTTCGAATCCTGCCATCGTCACCTGAAAAAAAAGACTTGTTCTTTTTCACGGTCCCCACCTCCGCGAGGGTTTGACAAGCCCTCCGAGAGTATTATTTGTCTTGAAAAAACTTCTCAAAGTGCCGTTCGGATTCGGCAAAAAATTGTAGGTCCCCTTGTATGTAAAGAAATCAACACACCAGCATACATTGTTGAGAAGTTGGCCCTGGTTCACCTCGAGCTGTTGCGCCACTCTATTTATTTATTTAATATGTACTTACATTTTGAAACCGCAGCAACTAACCTTTGTAAACAAACTTGCAGTTGCAGATAAACAAAACAAATTCGTAATTTGACAAGTGGTGGTAATGACATCTAATGACAGATGAAAATGTAAGTGCTGCCAAGTTTTAAAAAAAATTGGTGATCACTTTACAGAGAGCAAGTACTGGGTGATGGTCAAGTTTGATAATCAACATGTTGACCATCATCCATCACTTTAGAGGATTCCACACCAGGACTGGGATGATGAGGGTCTTACATGGACACTTTAGTTGCTCGAGAGAGGGCTTTGCTACTCAATTGCTTTCTTAGCCTAAAGAAACAGCGATTGGCAAGAGTTACCCTTCGTTTGATTCAGCGCTGGTGTCATTGCCTGAATTGATAGCGGAACCCAGTCCCTAACTACCTCAAAGCTATAGCTGTCGATGGTGATGTTTTGTCCAAGGAGTCGGTGTTGGGTGTCCTTGTCCCTGGTCCATTAAAGAATCATAATGCCTTCCAGTAGTTTGTGCGGATTGTTGCGCCTGGCCTTAATACTTGCTTCCTTATTAAAGCAATAAGCACCTGAAAATAGAATACAATTAATTTATATTTGAGCGATATTTTTTGTTTACATTACCTCAGTAGACCGTAAATTGTCCGAGCAGACTTTTAATAGCAAGTTCTCTAATCCATCTTCAATTATCCCGAGCACCCAATGGCCATTTTTCAAATCAACGCCCTCCTTTGTGGTATATTCGGAAACCAAATTTGCTTTCGTTGATTTGGACTGTGGTGCCAGGTCCACCGATCTCCACCGATCTATTGAAGGCAAATTCAACTGCCCTAAGATTGTCGCTTTGGGGGAAAGACGCACAAGTGACCACAGAGCCTTGAACTCCGCTGATGTCATTAACTTTTTTGAGGGTTTGCTGTTTCAGCTGTTTCAACAGTCCTCTCACAAGTGACTACAGAGCCTTGAACTCCGCTGATGTCATTAACTTTTTTGAGGGTTTGCTGTTTCAGCTGTTTCAACAGTCCTCTCATCTTCCAAACTCCGTGTTTCCCTCAATGTAGAGACGCAATAGATTCCTCCTTAAAATTATTAATTTACTTCTTTTAGGACTTTTCTAAAATCACGTAAATTTTTTTAAGAGTTTAAGTCTCGTTGATTGATTTGACTTTGATTTTCATTTGATCCACATGCTCATAACGCATTTTTTTGGTATTATTAATTGTAAAATTGCTTTTTCTTATTTTTTTTTTACATTACGTTCCTTACTTTTTTAAAAATAATAGCTACCTAAAATCGGGCCACTTAAAACTTCACATATACGGATAGACAAGTGGACATGGCATAATCAATTTACCTGTAGGTCTCGATCAAATTAGGGGTCTCGTTCAAATTAGGGATTATTACACTGTGTTAGAAACTATGCATTAAGCAAACAAAGTGTGAAAATTGGCCCAATCTGTCAATGCCCACGCCCACTACGGGCTTTTCCTTTCAAAACGCTTTTTGGTGGTCAAGTTAGACAAGGCGAGGAATTCAAATTTTGGTACTGAGCAATATTGGTCCAAGACCTTTAACAGTGCGAAAATTGGACCACCCACAATATCGACCATGCCCACTTTTAACATATTAGATCTCTAAAAACCCGATTTCTCGGGAACTTAACTCCAAATCGAAAAAAAAATATATGACAAATATCAAAGATATTACCAAACAAACCGAACTTAACATCAAAGATATTACCATTTGCTAAGTTTGCTCCACACAAAGTTTTGAGCTCCGCCGACTTTTAAGGGACGTTTTAAGGAAAAAACGTTTTTTTTTTTTGCAATAATTTTCGCACCCTTACGACCTTTAAGAGATATGATTGAGACCGACATGTTAATCGATTAAGTAATGTCCGTACGTCCGTATGTTTGAAGGTTTTAGGTCTTCAAAATCAAGCTAAAGAGCTGAAACTTGGTACACGACTTGCTTCTTTTTTTGCACAGACAAACTGTTAAAATTAGCTCAATCCGTTGCTCCAATTGTTCCATACAAAATTTTGAGCTCCACCCACTTGTAAGGGGCGTTTTTAGGAAAACACTGTTTTTTTTAAATAATTTTCGCTTTTACCGTATTTTCTCATGATTCTAACGACTAACTACAATTCATTGATTTTAATTTTAAGCCCATGCCCACTTCTGGAGGCGTGGCCTATAGAAAAAATATATGAATCCAGGTCAAGAAACTTTAAGATTTGGTGGTACATGGTATATAGGGTCGGGTATATAGGAGTTTGTCACAGACAAACTCTTGCACTTACTCATATGTTTGTTATCGGTTACAGTTTTTTAAATTTAGTTTGTAATCGGTAGCTCGCAGTATTGGTAGCCAGACTTGTGTGCTTTGATACTGCTTGTCGCTTTTATTTGTTTTTCAAATACCTACTTGTTCTCTTATGGGAAATCGTAGGAAGAGTTTTCACTTAATGTCAGCATCATTATAACAAAAAGGTGCCTGACGATATGTTCGCTTGGCAGCGTTTGAAATGATCAAGTAGCCATTATTATGTTTGTAGAATTTTAAATTGTTGTAATTTTTCAATTTTCAACTCTTAAAATTTTTTGTTTTAAAGAATTCAGAAGGGCGGAAATAGGCTAGAATCAAAGTTTTTAACCTTTTTTAAAACTGTTGGTATTGGAGGGAGTAGCATATAATTAATAAAAGATTTCCAATCTAGCTAAGTAAATGTTTCTGCGGTTTTTAATTCCGTTGCGTGGAAATTCCTGCAAAATCTGTATTTCGTTCTTATTTTTTATGTTGCTTAGATTGGTGAGAGACTTGAATACTTCTTGAAAGTGTTTCTTTTTATACAAAAGTTCAAAGGGTTAAGATTAAAGGGTCTGTCCTATGAAAACAAGCTAAATATTCTGTAACCCTGGAAATTCAAGACATATCCTTGGCCAAGATTGTTCTATCAATAGGTACAAAAAGCAGGTGACGTCTTTGAAAATAGAATGTTGCACTCGTTAGCCAAATTTCCATTTTTTTTTAGTTTGTGTAAGTTGCCCAATACAACTAGCTACTAAAACATCTGTATCGGATGCCTTGACAACTATTTTTGGGTAAGCTTTTAGCCTACTCATAAAGCCTTGTGTTGGCTTCCTCGTAAACTCTGTTTATTACATTTTAAGAACTCTCTCACAGATGTAAATGAGAAGCATTATTCTTCCACTCCAAAGCATTCAGCTCAATGAATCCGTTGCGTCCGTCACGTCGAAGTACACAGCTGACAACTGAGTTAAATATACACGTTTCTTATGGGAAGCGGCCCATTAAAGAACTTCATGACGTACGTCGCTTTCCATAAGAACGTGTGTATTTTACAGAGTTGTCAGTTGTGAACTTCGACGTAACAGATTCATTGGGCTGAGTGCTTAAGATAGATCTTTTTGTTTTGCCATAAAGTCTTTCAAAGCTAAGTGAAAGCGAACATCAAGAAGAATGGGCTCAAGAAATAGAGTCTTTCGCTCAATCCACCCCCAAAAACTTCACCAAAGCTTCTTTGAATTTTATATTTTTCGAGACCTTGAAGAAGTCATTAGGACGCATTTGTAAGGGGCCTACGATGTTGTAAGGAATATCGTTCTCTTAACGATTACGTCGTTCGATGTCTTTCAACGATGGTCTGTAGTACCTAAAAAAAACTAAATACATAACACCTGTATTACAAATTTCGCTCAAAATTTTACGATAGTTTTTCAAAGCTCGGAGCAAGCTTAATCCCAAATGTTGCAGAAGGTGAAATCCATCTATTAATTCAACATCAATATTATTAGGCTCACCAGGTGAGCCCTTCTTTGTCACATTGTGAAATAGATAATATTTTTTTTGAGAGAGCGGATTTATTTGTTTTGAACATTTCACGATAAGGATCACAAAGTGCTGATGGGTGGGGGATAAGGGAAATAACAAACAGATTTCCATATCAATTTTCCTTGCCATCCCTATTTTTCTGTAATTTTTTCATATTTTTAGAAGCAATATTTTTCGTTCTATTGACCTTTCGAACAGGGAACTATCAATGGAATATTCTTCTAAGAATTCCAGTTTCAGAGATTTACTGAAATTTTGCATATGGTGCAGCAGCACCAGAACAAACAATAAAGTTTTTCGAAAAAAACTTTATTGTTTGTTCTGGTGCTGCTCAGCCCGTTGTTACATCAAATAGTTGCGTTTTATCAAGGCCCATATGAAATGCATTCATGTTATGATTAACTGTAAATGCACTGAGCAATGTTATCTTTTTCTATTCTGCGGGATTCTAATTCCTGCGAGTCGTTATTCTTGCGTGAAATATTTAATTCCAATAAAAGCCTTGAAATTATCTTCGTCCGAATACTATGGCTTAGAGCCCACCGTTGTTTAGCTGATATCAAACTAGTAAATTGACTTACACCTGTTTAATTAATTAGTTTCATCTGCGTTCATAGTTCACTCCGTTACAGTTTCTAAATAAATAAAACCTTGGAAGTGAGGCTTCATTACTCCACGCTGAGGTGACACATTTTGCCATTATACAATGTATTCAACTAATTCGAAGAAAAGAACTTCTAAAAAAAAACTTTTTATATAGGGAGCCACTTTACAAATAACTGCTTCACTTGGCAGATCTGCTTCAATGCCAGATCGAAAGTGCGCTACTTGAATGATGCAAATAAAAAATATTTTTTCGTATCATTTAGTTTTCTGAAGAAATATTAACCTGCATATAAAGTAAATGAAATTCTTGCTGGATTTTGAATATTTTTAAGCTCTAACCCCCCACAGTTTTTTTATGACGATTCGCTGTTTTGTAAACTATGTATTCTGGTGCTTAACAAAACCATGCCTGGTGCTAAGAAACTACGGATGGTCTTCAGAAACTATGAATAGTCTTAAGACACCATAGATGGTCCTACACGGATGGTCTTACAAAGCTTTGAATAGTCTTAAGAAGCTATGGATGGTAATACCAAATAATAAAAGTTAGGGCCAGTAGTACATAATGATCCTGTTGCTGTTATCTGAAAGAAAAGTATTTGTAATAAAGAGGTTTTAACACGGAAGATAACCGCGGAAGAACGCAGAAGATAACCGTTTTTAAGTATTTTCACCGCAGCCTTAAATTTGACTTAACTGTACCTAACCAAGGCGTGTTGCTTCGGATGAATTCTTATCCGATATCCAATCCATGGCTCTAGGTTAAAACTTTGCTCTAGGGTTACATACGTCCTGAAAGTGCCTCTTCATATGATTGAGTCTTCCTCAGCATAGCGAGCCTCGCGTGTCCGTTTTAAAGGTTTGGACGATGGCCTCTGATGTCATTACTGCGGTTTATATTATGTCTGTGAATTTCCAAGTTGCTTGAAATATGCACACAAGGTATTTTTCAGTTTTTGCTGTCAATGACAACTGATTAAGTGGAAAATGTGACATTGGAAAAAAAGCACAGCCTACTAGATTAATAGCGTCTTGTGTTCTACCGAAACTTCTAACCGAAAACAGTGTTGTATGGAAATTAAGAGTTCATGTAAAAGTAATACCAATAAATCCCAAAGTGGTTCCACCAGACAAAAAAAAGACCGTATTTTTCTGGTGCAAAGAGTCCCGCTGAAAAGTAATTTGTCCAGTCAAAAATTCCAAGTTTTTTTTTAACTTTTACTACCACCACCGCTACGTACAACATCTACGTTCATTGTGATCCTGCTGTCAGAAAAATGTGCTCAGCAATCAAAAAAGGTGTGTTCGTTTTAACACTCACATTTGACATTCACGTTTGACATTTTAGTAAATACATTAATCAAAAATTGGTCTTTACCCTAGTCCGGTAACCACTTTTCTCTTGGCGATCTTGGCTAATGCTTTTCGGTGGATAAACCCAAGATTGCCTACCCACATGGGATTCTCGACTGAACTCTCAAGGAACTCTAAATGTTTTTTATTTGAAATTAAATAAAAAAGTTAAAAATAATTAAATAAGTTAAATCAAAAATTTCACATACATACATACAAGGGGACCTAGCATTTTTTGTCGAATTCGAGTTGAGAAGTTTTTCAAGACAAATTTTACTCTCGGTCGGTTTGTCAGACCCTCTCGGAGGTGGGGACCGTGAAAAAGAACGAGTGAAACGAACTTTTTACAGGTGACCGCAGTAGGATTTGAAAACACATCGCCCGCGTAATAGGCACGCACAATGACCACTACACGGCACACCACGTATGTGAAGAATACAACACGCTCAGCATAAATGATTGAGAAGTTGGACTGGGTTAACCTCGGGCTGCTGCGCCACCCTATTTATTTATTTTTTAAATAAATTATTCACTCATTTATCAATGAAAAGTTAAGGAAAAATAGTTAAAATAAATTTAAGAGCTTGCGACTGTGAAAATTTTGTTCTTAAAACACCGCCGATCTACATCTCTTTTTGAACATCTAAGAGCCCAATTTAATCGTGCAATCAAAAAACATTTTAGAATATAATCCGTTTTCAAATTTTTGCAACAAACAAAGGAGGGGTATTTCTTTCTCTGTGATCAGATCTTTCGTAACGCCAATTGTAGGAACTTTTGCATCAATACAATCGTCAAAGAATTTTTCGAGAAAACAGATGTATTCGGCCGTTGTCGTACTGTTTCAGCAGAGAGAACTGAATGGATGAACAAGGGTCTGCTTTGGACAGAGTAGGCAAAGGCAAATCACAGCAATGACTCTCGTAGCATTTTCTGTAAATCCATCCGCAAGTATAATTGAAACCATTTTCAATCATTAGTACAGCTCCCGTTAAGTGATTTGATAATTTTTCCGGGAGTTTATTCCCCCTCATATTGAATATAATGCGTCTTTGAAATCACCCATCGTCCTATTCTATGGGGTAGTTCTGTAGTTCCACTATGTCTTGACTTGAAATTAGTTCGCAGTTTCCAGTCGTCACAACTTCGAGGTATTGAACACCCCAACGTTTCTGGAATGCAGTTGAAAATTGCGAAGCAGTGGGACGTGTGTTGGTGCCCCCTGAACTTCGAATTTCCCCGAAAAATTGTTCGAGACAATCCTGATTTAAATGCCTGGTTAGTATATGCCACAAGGAAAATAAAGATGATATATTAAGCAACCATCCGTCGATATATGAAAACTTACGGGCAATATCTTTGCCATCAGAATCAATTATTTTTATAGACTGGGGAACTTCTCTCGCTTCTCCCAGAAAAATTTCTTGCTCTTTAGTTTGCGAAAAAGCTATCTTAATTTTTTGGGGTCGTTGCCATTGGGACGTGTTAAGAATATTGGTAAATAATTGGTCGAAAAATTCGAAAAAATTTGCGGTACCTTCTATTGTTTCCGATGAAAGACCAGTCTTAGAAAATACGCGAAGACCTGAGGAAACAGTATGACTCAAGACTTGGGACGCTGTTTTTACTTTAGTTTTTTGAAATGTGTTGGGCCTCTGTAATTTTCGGAGCAAGGCGGCAATTGTTGTTGGAATCATAGCTATAAAAACTATCAAAATTCATTCCAACAAGCTGTCTGCAGCACTTTATCCTTCTTAAATTCTACTTTGTTATTGTGGACTCAATTTCGCGCACTCTTCAACAAATGGGGTGAATCATTAAAAATAAACATTTTTAATGATTCATCCGTAGTTATGCGCACATCTAAATAAGGTTTGGCGGGGCTTACTTCTAAAACTCTGAACAATCCCTTGAAATTGGATCCCTAATCACAAACGAAGTGAACAGGAGGTATACCGCTTAAATACAGAGTGCGAATTGCGCTCGAGAGCAACTTTTTAGCTTCATGTGACGGGCATCCGTTACGCACGAAGTAGCACGCAATTGGATGTCTCCAATTACTAGTTATTCCTTGGGCAATTATAACAAGGACATTTGTAGCTTTAACACCTGTTCCATCCTCCCATCACCAAAATCTTCCAATCCTATCACCGTATCACTTCTCCGGCTATAATCCAAGTAGGTTTTAATGGACATCTCGTCGGCAGAAATAGAACAGTATTTATAAAAACTGGGTAGCCAACTTAATTTTAACTCTAAACTCTTAACGTTAAACCTGATGTTGCCTGGTGCTTTCGGCCATTTGGAAATAAAAGTCTTCAAAGTTGAAATAGAAGGAAGATTCATAATGCGGGTTATAAAATTGTAGCAAACAGGTGCAATGAAAATTCCTATCCGCGTTTTCTAAGCAGTTTTTAACTAGCTGGCTTAATTTTTTAGGCAATTTTTCGTTTTCACTTTCTTTAAGGTCATGCTGAAGTTTCAAATTTAAGATCTCGTCTTTCAATAAACTAATCTCACAGTCCTTGCTCTTAATAGTCAATGCCAACTCTCTCCTTAACTCTATAATTTTTGCCTTAGCTTGTCGTAACTGGGTTGTAATACGCACCTTTTTCGGCGAACGATTTTGAACGGCTTTGACGGTTTGTATCGGCTGATCATTCTTTTCGACAATGACATCATCGAAATCATTCTAGGCGATTGTGTCCACCTCTTCAATGCTCGTCTCCACCGGTAAATTGCGGTCTGCTATGGCACAAGGGGTTAGTCTTGTACCCAAACGATATCTGCAGAGCATTGCGTCCGAAAAGTGAAGATCACATACGGTGTCGCGGCTCTTCAAAGTTTGTAAGCCCAATTTGGATCTCCAGACTTCTCTACTGTTGAAGCAATACTTATGCACTTATAAATACATATTAGATTTTGTATTCGATTTTGTGGGTATTTTGAATTGTATGGGAAATCTAATAAGTTTTTATTAGACTCGGAGTTTTTTTTTACTTTTTTATCTTTGAACTATTATCTTTTCACAAGGCGAATAATTCAAAATGAGAATAATTCAAAATGAGAAATTACACGACAAAATAAATTTAATAATTAAATAATACAAATAAATTTTATAATTTAAATTTAATAAAAAGGCGGTTAATTTTTGCAATAACTAAGCGCATATTAATTTTTATTTGAAAAATATAACAGCAGAGGAATTAAATTTTTCTTGTTGTGAAAAAATAATAGTACGAATACGCGCGCTTTATTAAGTTTTTTAGGTTGATAATAATTGATATTGGGTGAGCGATATTCTAAAAAGTGGAAAGTAACTTTTCACTTTTCGCTTTGCGAAAGTGAAATGTTTTGTGCTTGCGTGCTGTAGAGTGTAGACGCTTTTTCAATTGTTTCTGTGCTATTGTTGTTATTTTATACTTAATTAAACTTGTTTCTTTTTTTTCACCTCTGTGCTTTGAATCTGTGTATGTACGTATTTGATGAGTAATATTTATTTTTTCATCCCTTCTTAGCTTTTTCATATAATTGTTCTTCCGTCTAATCTAAATTTCATTTATTATTCAGTGTACTAGTATTTTTCTTTCTATGCTGGTTGCTTGCATTGGTTTCGTGCTGTTGCTTGTAAACGGTTTTTTCCTCTGTAGCTTTGCTCTCTTAACTCAAATCATCTTTTCTAATCCAACTCACATTTAAAAACTCAAAAGCCCTTTTTAATTTGTTTTCCTTGTGCTTTCCGTAAAGCTTAAATCTCGTTTTCTATCATAGTCTTTTTTCTTTATTTGCTTTAATAGCTAATATCCACACTGGGGCTGTGCGACAGGCGGTGGTTCTGTGGTAAGATCCTTGAGTGTTGTGTGCGGAGACCAAGGTTCGAGCCCCGATAAATTCCCTTTAATATTACTTTTTTTGTATATAAATATATATTTCATTATTATTAATTTTACGAGGCATTAGGTACTTCTCTCGGTGTTTCTGTTTAGCTAAAGAAATTTATTTTATTATGACTTGTTCGGCGGAAATGTGCTGTGAAAGCAAGACTTACATCCCTCATTTTTCTTGTTATGGTCCTTGCGGCAACTTATTTCAAGCTTAATGCGTTGGCTCTACCACTGCATTTCTTGAGAAGGTAAATTCCTCCGACGTAGCCTTTTGGTACTGCCCTCCATGCAAAAGGATATCGCTCTCCCAGTTAGCTTTTACGATATCTTCCTTCAAGCAGGATATCACTAAGTTGTCTAATAACTTCATTGATTTACTTCAGAGTTTTAATTGTGTAGTAAAAAACGTTGCCTCATTCTCTGAGTACAATTACTCGTGTGACGCTTCCACTTCGACAGATTTTGAGAATCAGTCTTACGTTAGTTCTGTAGACAAATCGAACGCCTCGACTTCTACCGACTTTCAACCCTCAGATTTGTCTTCTGAAGTTTGCCCTGACCAAGGTACTTCGTCCATCCCAGGTCCGTCCGAAATTCACTTGTCTAGGACTAGTATTGCTTCTTTAGATGATTCGTCTAACCATACCTTATCTCACCCTAAGCGTGTTAATCTGAGGCGTCGTAAAAACAACAATAAAGAGATTGTTTCGTCTCACACTTCAACGATTGTTGTTCCTCAAACTAAAATCGAACCGTCTAGTGGGCCTGCTGTGGAATCTGCCAACACCTTAGAATCTGTCCCCAGACCTAAAACTGTATTTATTTCAAGACTGAAACCCGAGACCACACCTGGTGACATTATTCATCATCTGATATCTCAAAAGGTCGTTGCTAACGTATGACACTTAGCAAGCCTGATAGTTTCGTATCTTCATTCAAAATAGTTGTTCCTCTTTCTATCTTTGAGTCAATCTGTGATCATAGGCTTTGGCCGTCTAACACTCTAGTCAAAGAGTTTGAAAACAGGCCCTCAAAATCTTAGCAACCAAATAATATTTCAAAAAACTAAATAGTAGACTATGTTTTTTTTTATCAAAAGGTAAGATCCATCCGTAGCAAACATAAAACGGATGATATATTTAAAAATTCTATGGTTTTTCCGCACGATGTCATTATTTCGACTGAAACATGGCCTTATGCTAGCACTACTGATGCAGAACTCTTCACCAAAGAGTTTCTTGTATATAGAAGAGATCGTTATAAAGATGATCTCGAGGCGTTAGGCGGTGGAATTTTAATTGCTGTTCGGGATTTTGTCACCTCGGACAAAGTTCAATTTCCATTTACTGTTAATGCCGAAGTTGTATGTGTCAAACTTGACATTTTACCCAAATTCGTATATGTTGTTAACAGTCCCGATAGTCCCGTTGAAATTTATTCTGAGCTTGCTAAGGCCCTTGAGTTTATATTTTATTTAGCCTGCGGACAAAGTACGGTATTGCTCTTTGGGGATTTTAACCTTCCTGCTTTGAAATGGGTCTTATCTGATGATGTTTCGCATTTCATTCCTCATATTTCGTCACCACATGCAGCACTTAACAAGTTAGATAACATTATTTCTTTTGACTTACAGCAAGTGAGCTGTATAAAAAACATAAATAATCGAATACTCGATTTGGTCTTTACTTCTGACGCAATTAGTACTGTTGCTTGTAAATCCAAGTGCAACATTACTAGGATAGATACTCACCATCCCAGTTTAAAAAATGGGAGGATATTTTTATGAGTGCTGGGGGCTCAGGTCAATCTTTAAACATGCAAGATGGTTCTCTTAGGGAAAGTTTAGCCAACGTTCTAAGGACACTAGATGAAAAAATAAGGTCAGATCTAACAGAGGAGGCTAAAGGTTCCTCGCCTAGATCAATGTATCCGAAGCTGTCGTATAATCTGTGTGACTTGAACTATTTCTCAGATAAACGGAGCTTACATGAGATCTCGCTTATCTTTCGTCTGAGGGGTGAGCTCCTCAATCTGAATTATAGGCCATACTTCAGAGACCGAAGTACGCTCTGTTCTTTATGTAATATGCAGGAACAAGAAACATAATACCATTTTCTATCTGTGTGCCCGATTCTAAGAGAGTTGAGAATTGTATACTTTGAAAAGTCCAAACTTAGCGAAGCAGAAACTATAAGTATACTTAACGGAAGGAACTAGAAACTTCTAGCCAGTTATTGCAGTGAAGCCCTGAGATATAGAAAAGATTTTATGGATTTCTAAAAGTACTTACAGATTCACTCTGATTTAGACACCTGTATACATAAGATGCAAGTTTAAACTCCATTTTCGTTGTGGCAATTAATCAAAAAAAAAAGTCTGAATTTTCCGAATACTTCAAAAGTTTTTGTTTGTTTTCATAATTTTTTATATTTTTTCATTTTATTATCGTATTTATTATAATGTTTTATTTTAAAGAAATTGTTATAAATATTGAGAATATTTTAAGGTTGGCATCTGGCAGACGGTTTCAAACCAAGGCCAAATTAATTTTTCTTTTTTAATCAACATTTGAAATTGTATTTAATGGATTTAAATAAAAATTACTTACTTACTTACTTACTTACTTACTTACTTACTCACCATCCCCCAATGGATGTTTTTCTTGACTTGAACTGTTATATACATGAGAATGTCCACTCATTTGACTGTTCATACACTTTTGACTTCCGAAAGGCTAACTTTGGCACACTATCTGACGAACTGAATAAATTCGGTATTTCTAATATAGTTTGCTCCAGTGACCTTGAGCACTCTGTAGATAAGTTTTATTTTATACTCAATACCTGTATCAGTAATACTATACCTATAAAGAAAAACAAGAACTCTAACTTCAGCCGCTCATGATATACCAAGGAACTGAAAGTCTTACGTCATCAACACAATAAAGCATGGAAAAAGTACATCACGAATTTGAGTACATTTGACCTTGATAATTTCATGTTTCATTTCAGTGAATTCAATGCTCTCGTAGAGCGTTTGTATTACAACTATGTTTCTCAAATTGGTTCAGATTTTAAAACTAGTCCCAAGGAATTTTGGAAGTTTGTTAACTCTAAAAGAAAAGTTGATGGCTATCCATCCACTCTCAAATATAATGGCAGTTCTTCCAACGATCCTGGCACGATATGCAATTTTTTCGCTGATCACTTTTCCAAATCATTTAGAGATTCTTCATTTGCTGTCGACACTGATTATTTAAATATCTCACAGAATTTGCTCAAGTTAATTTTTGTGATATACCAGTACATTTAGAAACTATTTATGAGCTCTTATCTAGCCTTAAAGACGATTGTTCTTCTGGTCCAGACGGTCTACCACCTATCGTTTTAAAAAACTGTAAGGATGTTCTTGCCACTCCTTTACAAAATTTATTCAAACTTTCGCTACCGTCCGGTCACTTCCCCTCCATGTGGAAACTCTCATTTATTACGCCTGTCTTTAAAAAGGGTGTTAAATGTGATATTGTGAACTACAGGCCGATTGCTAAACTTTCAACCATTCCAAAAGTGTTTGAAAAATTAATTTGCGATAGCCTTATATTTTACTGCCGAATCATAATTTGTAAAGAACAGCATGGTTTCGTTAAAAATAGGTCTACCGTAACTAACCTTTTATCGTTTTATAGAAAATGTTCTGATGCAGTAGAAAATGGCTTCGAGGTTGATTGCGTTTACACCGACTTTTCCAAAGCTTTCGATTTGATTTCGCATGAAATTATTGGTTTTAAGCTTACTTCTCTTGGCTTACCACCAAATTTCATCTGTTGGATTATGTCTTATCTTCATTTAAGATCTTACCAAGTTAAATTTAGAGGACTTTTTTCAGTTTCTTTCCCTGCCATTTCTGGCGTTCCCTAGGAAAGTCATCTAGGCCCACTCTTATTCATTCTTGCTATAAACGATGCGCCTTCGTGTGTCGCTTATAGCGAAATTCTATCATATGCAGACGATATGAAGATATCTAGAACTATTAAGAGTTCTGATGACCATGTTCTTCTTCAGACTGATATAAATAGCTTTGCTACATGGTGTAACAAAAACGGTGTTGTTCGTCTTAAATATTAAATATACTTTTATTTTTATGTTTTTTTTACTTGTGTTCGTAACTAATTTTTATCTGTTGTAATAATAGTTGTTCTATCATTTGCTTTTTTGTAATTCTTAGTGTCTTGTGTTTGGTGTTAGTTTATGTTTAATTTATTAACCACTAACACTTGCACTAACTGATGAGCCCGTGTTGGCAGTTTTCTGCTTGGCAAATTTCTGCTGCAGATATTGTTTGTATTAAACAAACTGCATCACAGTTCTGATAGTGTACTTACAAATGTCGCCAAGTGAAATAAGGCCAAATTCAGAAGTTTGGCCTTATTTCGCTTGGACTAAGTTTCCGACTTCTTCGTCTATTATTTTATTTTGGGATTCCAGTTGGTTTTCATCTGATGAGTCATTCAGTTTCATCCGCTCCTATAGGTTATTTATCTAACATCAATTCTTGGAACATCGTTTCTTTAAAGCGCCTTCCTCTTATCTCGTACGACATTTTTATACCCGAGTCAGTGTATATTAGTTTTCATTCATAGTTTGTAGCATAGTGAAACAATCACCCTAGACCCCTAAGACCTTTTAGAGATATGAGCGTGACCGTCAAATGAATTAAGCAATATCCATCCGTCCATCTTTATGTGTGAAGGTTTAAGGTCTTCAAAATTAATCAAGAGAGCTTAAACTAGGGTCACGGCTTGATTCTTATGCTACACAGACACAGTGTGAAAATTAGTTACATCCGCCGAAGGCCACGCCCACTATTGGCTTCAATGTGTGACAACATCGACCACATTTTATTTCAGAACGCCTTTTGGGGCGCCTCTCCAATACGATCACCACTAAATAATTTTCTGTTGTTTTTTAAGGAGTGACAAAAAGAATTTTAAAGCATTGTTTTTTATGTTGTGGCCGGAAGAAATTGCCGAAAACGCCCCAAAAAACCTAAAAAATGTGACTGAAAAATGATAATTTTCGTCTATTTTGCAGGTTATGTTGAGTGATTTTGACGTTTGGCAAAATGTGTGCCTTCAACCAAAGGGAGGTAACGGATTGCGTTCAGCTAACGGGAAATAGTTTTTCGCTAAAAACTGCTATTCGTATAACTGTGTGGACTACAATGTTGTCGTTTATGTGCAGGGCGTTGTTCATAACGAAAACTGACTCTCGTTATGAATGAGCAATTTAAGATGAATGTTTAAACTGAAAAGAAGTAAAAAAAAATGCAAGCAAGTTTTGTGTATATTTTTTATTTGTGGTTGCCATAGACAAATAAAATTGCTTCAAGCAAACACTCAAGGGGGTCTTTGAGACTTTTTTTGACTTATCTTCGCCATTGGTACTCCACAATCCAATTTGCGAAGTCATTCGTGTAGTTCCGGAAATTAAATTTTCTTTTTACGATGTGTGTGAGTGCCGTTTTCGGCCACAAACGGATCATCAGGATCGCTGTGATTTACTTTTTTGTGGACGAACCCGTAATCTTTCAGGCAATCATAGGCCTTCCAAAAATCCATATGGATGGTCGTGCCTGGCCATACATGTTTCCTTATCAAAAAAATAAGCACCTGCCAACATAATATAATCATTATTAATTTGTTTGATTATTTTATTTTTGTTTATATTACCTCGGCAGACCGCACGTTGTTCGAGCAGACTTCAAGCCTTAAATCCTTGGATCCATCTTGAATCATGCCCCGCACTCAATGGCCATTCACACGTCTTCCTTTGTGGTATTTTCGGGAACCGAATTTGCTTTCGTCGATTTGGACAATAGTGCCAGGTCCACCGATCTGCCCTTTAGCCTCGAAGGTGTTAAACCAGTCCGCAATCGTTCGGTGTGACAGACATTCAGTGGCAGAGGTGTAATTCTGATGCACCACAATATCGTATGTGAATCTGTGGGCGAAGCAGTAGATAAGATAAAAGACACGAGGGAACGACAGTTTCACGTTTTCAAACCATGTCCCTGCCGCTCCACTCTGTCTTTTATTTCTGCACTGCTTCTTGCAGCAGGCAAATACCCCTACCCCTTTGTCCCGAACCAACATTGACATGTTACACTTATGATAACTACTCCATTTCGTGTAAGGTAGCAAAAATCGAACTTCAGCAAATTCGACTGCCGAAAATTCGTCACATACCTCGCGGGAAAGACGTACAAGAGACCACAGGGCGTTTGACTCCACCGACGTCATCATTTTCTTTGCAGAATTTGCTGTTGCAGCAATTGCAGCTGTCTTCTCATCTGCCAAACTCCTTATTCCTTTAGATGTCGAGGCAATTGCTTCCTCCTCCGAATTCAAAATATTATTATTAGACGACATTTTGTCGAAAATTTTTAATTTGAATTTTCACGAAAATTTTTGCCATTAAAGACCCCATGCTGAAAAACTCATCGAAATAACGGCTGCATAATCACGCATAAAAAAATCGTTTACGTAAGTTATTGCACTATTAGCAAAAATAATACATTTTTAATAGCGTTACCTTGTCAGTATCTGAAAAGGTAGTTCAAAGACAGGAATTTTTATTTGCTTACTTCCAAGTGCAATAAGTAACATTCAGCATTTTTTGAAAATAATACAAAAAATCGCGCGATTTCAGTTTTAAGCAACACAATTAGCAAAAATAAAGAAACGCAATACCTACTTTTTCTTTTTTTTTTGCTAAATTGTGTTGCATAAACGCGATTTTTGTCATTAATTTCGCAACAATTGCGTTGTTTACAACATTCTTAAAAATACTGCGTTGAAAATTCGCTTATTCCAAAATACCAGATTTTAATCGGTCCTACACGAAAGGTTGAACGCACTCATTTCGAGATGACAACATAAACGTCACTAATGACATCAGACGCTGAAGCCTTTCACATTTGACAGCTGAAAAAAAAAACAAACTCAACCAAATTGTATGGAAAACATTATATTTTTGCTAATTTAATAATTAAATATATTAACATTTCCTCTGCATAATTTTGGTGTGGAAGGTCTCCTAAAATTACAAGAAAGCGTTTAAAACAAACCGGGAGTCAAAGTTCGTGCTCTCATAAAGGAAAGTAGAGCCCACATTTTGGTCAAATTTGACAAGGAATAGGAATCAAAATTTAACTGCAGAGCAATAGTGGCCAGAAGCCATTAATTAGACAAAAATTGGACCGCATTAGATCTTTAAAAAGCTAAATTCTCGAAAGACTTTTTCTAATCGAAAAAGAAATCGTGTAACGAATATTAAAGATATTACCATTATATGTACCACATATGTACATACGTAGTTCGTTACGTAAAAAACATTGAGCTACGCCCACAGCTGTTTGTTTAAGCATTAATTTCTGCTTTTAACGCATTTTCTCATGATTGTTACGAAATTAGAATTATGTAATTGATTTTAATTTTCAGTCCACGCCCATTTGTCAGGGCGTGGTCAATACAAATAATTGACAACAAACAGTATATAATTACTTACTTACTTAAGGTGGACCTGGGCCTCAGCCAACAAGCTTCGTCAGCCAGTTCTGTCTCTAGCTAGCCGTCTCCAGTTTCGCACGCGAAGTTGGCTGAGGTCCCCTTCCACTTACGTGCGCCACCTGAGTCTCGGTGCTCCTCTACCGCGCCATCCCTGCGGTATGGATTCGAAGATTTTCCGAGCCGGGGCGTTGGTGTCCATCGGCTCTAGATGACCCAGCCATCGTAGACGTTGTGTTTTGACTCTTTTGGCTAGGTCGGTATCGCTGTACAGCCCGTACAGTTCGATGTTATATCTCCTCCTCCACTCTCCGTGTATGCAGACGGGACCGTAAATCGTCCGAAGAATTTTCCTCTCAAAGCAGCCTAAAGTGTTTTCATGCGCCTTTGACAGGGTCCATGCTTCTGTACCGTAAAGCAGGACTGGGATGATGAGGGTCTTACATGGACACTTTAGTTGCTCGAGAGAGGGCTTTGCTACTCAATTGCTTTCTTAGCCCAAAGAAACAGCGATTGGCAAGAGTTACCCTTGGTTTGATTTCAGCGCTGGTGTCATTGCCTGAATTGATAGTGGAACCCAGGTAGACGAAGTCCCTAACTACCTCAAAGCTATAGCTGTCGATGGTGATGTTTTGTCCAAGGAGTCGGTGTTGGGTGTCCTTGTCCCTGGTCCATTAAAGAATCATAATGCCTTCCAGTAGTTTGTGCGGATTGTTGCGCCTGGCCTTAATACTTGCTTCCTTATTAAAGCAATAAGCACCTGAAAATAGAATACAATTAATTTATATTTGAGCGATATTTTTTGTTTACATTACCTCAGTAGACCGTAAATTGTCCGAGCAGACTTTTAATAGCAAGTTCTCTAATCCATCTTCAATTATCCCGAGCACCCAATGGCCATTTTTCAAATCAACGCCCTCCTTTGTGGTATATTCGGAAACCAAATTTGCTTTCGTTGATTTGGACTGTGGTGCCAGGTCCACCGATCTCCACCGATCTATTGAAGGCAAATTCAACTGCCCTAAGATTGTCACTTTGGGGGAAAGACGCACAAGTTACCACAGAGCCTTGAACTCCGCTGATGTCATTAACTTTTTTGAGGGTTTGCTGTTTCAGCTGTTTCAACAGTCCTCTCATCTTCCAAACTCCGTGTTTCCCTCAATGTAGAGACGCAATAGATTCCTCCTTAAAATTATTAATTTACTTCTTGTAGGACTTTTCTAAAATCACGTACATTTTTTAAGAGTCTAAGTCTCGTTGATTGATTTGACTTTGATTTTCATTTGATCCACATGCTCATAACGCATTTTTTTGGTATTATTAATTGTAAAATTGCTTTTCCTTATTTTTTTTTTTTTACATTACGTTCCTTACTTTTTTAAAAAATAATAGCTACCTCAAATCGGGCCACTTAAAACTTCACATATACGGATAGACAAGTGGACATGGCATAATCAATTTACCTGTAGGTCTCGATCAAATTTTTAAAAGGTCTTAGGGGTCTACGGTGATTATTACACTGTGTTAGAAACTATGCATTAAACAAACAAAGTGTGAAAATTGGCCCAATCTGTCAATGCCCACGCCCACTACGGGCTTTTCCTTTCAAAACGCTTTTTGGTGGTCAAGTTAGACAAGGCGAGGAATTCAAATTTTGGTACTGAGCAATATTGGTCCAAGACCTTTAACAGTGCGAAAATTGGACCACCCACAATATCGACCATGCCCACTTTTAACATATTAGATCTCTAAAAACCCGATTTAACCCCGGAACTTAACTCCAAATCGAAAAAAAAAATATATGACAAATATCAAAGATATTACCAAACAAACCGAACTTAACATCAAAGATATTACCATTTGCTAAGTTTGCTCCACACAAAGTTTTGAGCTCCGCAGACTTTTAAGGGACGTTTTAAGGAAAAAACGTTTTTTTTTTGCAATAATTTTCGCTTTTCCCGTAACACAGTGAAATAATCACCGTAGACCCTTACGACCTTTAAGAGATATGATTGAGACCGACATGTTAATCGATTAAGTAATGTCCGTACGTCCGTATGTTTGAAGGTTTTAGGTCTTCAAAATCAAGCTAAAGAGCTGAAACTTGGTACACGACTTGCTTCTTTTTTTGCACAGACAAACTGTTAAAATTAGCTCAATCCGTTGCTCCAATTGTTCCATACAAAATTTTGAGCTCCACCCACTTGTAAGGGGCGTTTTTAGGAAAACACTGTTTTTTTGAAATAATTTTCGCTTTTACCGTATTTTCTCATGATTCTAACGACTAACTACAATTCATTGATTTTAATTTTAAGCCCATGCCCACTTTTGGAGGCGTGGCCTATAGAAAAAATATATGAATCCAGGTCAAGAAACTTTAAGATTTGGTGGTACATGGTATATAGGGTCGGGTATATAGGAGTTTGTCACAGACAAACTCTTGCACTTACTCATATGTTTGTTATCGGTTACAGTTTTTTAAATTAAGTTTGTAATCGGTAGCTCGCAGTATTGGTAGCCAGACTTGTGTGCTTTGATACTGCTTGTCGCTTTTATTTGTTTTACAAATACCTACTTGTTCTCTTATGGGAAATCGTAGGAAGAGTTTTCACTTAATGTCAGCATCATTATAACAAAAAGGTGCCTGACGATATGTTCGCTTGGCAGCGTTTGAAATGATCAAGTAGCCATTATTATGTTTGTAGAATTTTGAATTGTTGTAATTTTTCAATTTTCAACTCTTAAAATTTTTTGTTTTAAAGAATTCAGAAGGGCGGAAATAGGCTAGAATCAAAGTTTTTAACCTTTTTTAAAACTGTTGGTATTGGAGGGAGTAGCATATAATTAATAAAAGATTTCCAATTTAGCTAAGTAAATGTTTCTTCAGTTTTTAATTCCGTTGCGTGGAAATTCCCTCAAAATCTGTATTTCGTTCTTATTTTTTATGTTGCTTAGATTGGTGAGAGACTTGAATACTTCTTGAAAGTGTTTCTTTTTATACAAAAGTTCAAAGGGTTAAGATTAAAGGGTCTGTCCTATGAAAACAAGCTAAATATTCTGTAACCCTGGAAATTCAAGACATATCCTTGGCCAAGATTGTTCTATCAATAGGTACAAAAAGCAGGTGACGTCTTTGAAAATAGAATGTTGCACTCGTTAGCCAAATTTCCATTTTTTTTTAGTTTGTGTAAGTTGCCCAATACAACTAGCTACTAAAACATCTGTATCGGATGCCTTGACAACTATTTTTGGGTAAGCTTTTAGCCTACTCATAAAGCCTTGTGTTGGCTTCCTCGTAAACTCTGTTTATTACATTTTAAGAACTCTCTCACAGATGTAAATGAGAAGCATTATTCTTCCACTCCAAAGCATTCAGCTCAATGAATCCGTTGCGTCCGTCACGTCGAAGTACACAGCTGACAACTGAGTTAAATATACACGTTTCTTATGGGAAGCGGCCCATAAAAGAACTTCATGACGTACGTCGCTTTCCATAAGAACGTGTGTATTTTACTGAGTTGTCAGTTGTGAACTTCGACGTAACAGATTCATTGGGCTGAGTGCTTAAGATAGATCTTTTTGTTTTGCCATAAAGTCTTTCAAAGCTAAGTGAAAGCGAACATCAAGAAGATTGGGCTCAAGAAATAGAGTCTTTTGCTCAATCCACCCCCAAAAACTTCACCAAAGCTTCTTTGAATTTTATATTTTTCGAGACCTTGAAGAAGTCATTAGGACGCATTTGTAAGGGGCCTACGATGTTGTAAGGAATATCGTTCTCTTAACGATTACGTCGTTCGATGTCTTTCAACGATGGTCTGTAGTACCTAAAAAAAACTAAATACATAACACCTGTATTACAAATTTCGCTCAAAATTTTACGATAGTTTTTCAAAGCTCGGAGCAAGCTTAATCCCAAATGTTGCAGAAGGTGAAATCCATCTATTAATTCAACATCAATATTATTAGGCTCACCAGGTGAGCCCTTCTTTGTCACATTGTGAAATAGATAATATTTTTTTTGAGAGAGCGGATTTATTTGTTTTGAACATTTCACGATAAGGATCACAAAGTGCTGATGGGTGGGGGATAAGGGAAACAACAAACAGATTTCCATATCAATTTTTCTTGCCATCCCTATTTTTCTGTAATTTTTTCATATTTTTAGAAGCAATATTTTTCGTTCTATTGACCTTTCGAACAGGGAACTATCAATGGAATATTCTTCTAAGAATTTCAGTTTCAGAGATTTACTGAAATTTTGCATATGGTGCAGCAGCACCAGAACAAACAATAAAGTTTTTCGAAAAAAACTTTATTGTTTGTTCTGGTGCTGCTCAGCCCGTTGTTACATCAAATAGTTGCGTTTTATCAGGGCCCATATGAAATGCATTCATGTTATGATTAACTGTAAATGCACTGAGCAATGTTATCTTTTTCTATTCTGCGGGATTCTAATTCCTGCGAGTCGTTATTCTTGCGTGAAATATTTAATTCCAATAAAAGCCTTGAAATTATCTTCGTCCGAATACTATGGCTTAGAGCCCACCGTTGTTTAGCTGATATCAAACTAGTAAATTGACTTACACCTGTTTAATTAATTAGTTTCATCTGCGTTCATAGTTCACTCCGTTACAGTTTCTAAATAAATAAAACCTTGGAAGTGAGGCTTCATTACTCCACGCTGAGGTGACACATTTTGCCATTATACAATGTATTCAACTAATTCGAAGAAAAGAACTTCTAAAAAAAAACTTTTTATATAGGGAGCCACTTTACAAATAACTGCTTCACTTGGCAGATCTGCTTCAATGCCAGATCGAAAGTGCGCTACTTGAATGATGCAAATAAAAATAATTTTTCGTATCATTTAGTTTTCTGAAGAAATATTAACCTGCATATAAAGTAAATGAAATTCTTGCTGGATTTTGAATATTTTTAAGCTCTAACCCCCACAGTTTTTTTTATGACGATTCGCTGTTTTGTAAACTATGTATTCTGGTGCTTAACAAAACCATGCCTGGTGCTAAGAAACTACGGATGGTCTTCAGAAACTATGAATAGTCTTAAGACACCATAGATGGTCCTACACGGATGGTCTTACAAAGCTTTGAATAGTCTTAAGAAGCTATGGATGGTAATACCAAATAATAAAAGTTTCGTTAGGGCCAGTAGTACATAATGATCCTGTTGCTATTATCTGAAAGAAAAGTATTTGTAATAAAGAGGTTTTAACACGGACGATAACCGCGGAAGAACGCAGAAGATAACCGTTTTTAAGTATTTTCACCGCAGCCTTAAATTTTACTTAACTGTATCTAACCAAGGCGTGTTGCTTCGGATGAATTCTTATCCGATATCCAATCCATGGCTCTAGGTTAAAACTTTGCTCTAGGGTTACATACGTCCTGAAAGTGCCTCTTCATATGATTGAGTCTTCCTCAGCATAGCGAGCTTCGCGTGTCCGTTTTAAAGGTTTGGACGATGGCCTCTGATGTCATTACTGCGGTTTATATTATGTCTGTGAATTTTCAAGTTGCTTGAAATATGCACACAAGGTATTTTTCAGTTTTTGCTGTCAATGACAACTGATTAAGTGGAAAATGTGACATTGGAAAAAAAGCACAGCCTACTAGATTAATAGCGTCTTGTGTTCTACCGAAACTTCTAACCGAAAACAGTGTTGAGTGGAAATTAAGAGTTCATGTAAAAGTAATACCAATAAATCCCAAAGTGGTTCCACCAGACAAAAAAAAGACCGTATTTTTCTGGTGCAGAGTCCCGCTGAAAAGTAATTTGTCCAGTCAAAAATTCCAAGTTTTTTTTTTAACTTTTACTACTAGCACCGCTGCGTACAACACCTACGTTCATTGTGATCCTGCTGTCAGAAAAATGTGCTCAGCAATCAAAAAAGGTGTGTTCGTTTTAACACTCACATTTGACATTCACGTTTGACATTTTAATAAATACATTAATCAAAAATTGGTCTTTACCCTTGTCCGGTAACTACTTTTCTCTTGGTGATCTTGGCTAATGCTTTTCGGTGGATAAACCCAAGGTTGCCTACCCACACGGGATTCTCGACTGAACTCTCAAGGAACTCTAAATGTTTTTTATTTGAAATTAAATAAAAAAGTTAAAAATAATTAAATAAGTTAAATCAAAAATTTCACATACATACATACAAGGGGACCTACCATTTTTTGTCGAATTCGAGTTGAGAAGTTTTTCAAGACAAATTTTACTCTCGGTCGGTTTGTCAGACCCTCTCGGAGGTGGGGACCGTGAAAAAGAACGAGTGAAACGAACTTTTTACAGGTGACCGCAGTAGGATTTGAAAACTCACCGCCCGCGTAATAGGCACGCACAATGACCACTACGCGGCACACCACGTATGTGAAGAATACAACACGCTCAGCATAAATGATTGAGAAGTTGGACTGGGTTAACCTCGGGCTGCTGCGCCACCCTATTTATTTATTTTTTAAATAAATTATTCACTCATTTATCAATGAAAAGTTAAGGAAAAATAGTTAAAACAAATTTAAGAGTTTGCGACTGTGAAAATTTTGTTCTTAAAAGACGGCCGATCTACATCTCTTTTTGAACATCTAAGAGCCCAATTTAATCGTGCAATCAAAAAACATTTTAGAATATAATCCGTTTTCAAATTTTTGCAACAAACAAAGGAGGGGTATTTCTTGACCGAAAGATCTGTGACCAGGAGGGGTATTTCTTGACCGAAAGATCTGTGACCAGATCTTTCGTAACGCCAATTGTAGGAACTTTTGCATCAATACAATCGTCAAAGAATTTCTCGAGAAAACGGGTGTATTCAACGAATTCAATGAGTCGCCTATGCAAGTGGTCGTTGTCGTACTGTTTCAGCAGAGAGAACTGAGTAGATGAACAAGGGTCTGTGTTGGATAGAGTAGGCAAAGGCAAATTACAGCTATGACTTTCATTTTCTGTAAATCCAACCGCAAGTATAATTGAAACCATTTTCAATCATTAGCTCTCGTTAAGTGATTTGATAATTTTTCCGGGAGTTTATTCCCCCTCATATTGAATATAATGCGTCTTTGAAACCACCCATCGTCCTATTCTATGGGGTAGTTCTGTAGTTCCACTATGTCTTGACTTGAAATTAGTTCGCAGTTTCCAGTCGTCACAACTTCGAGGTATTGAACACCCCAACGTTTCTGGAATGCACTTGAAAATTGCGAAGCAGTGGGACGTGTGTTGGTGCCCCCTGAACTTCGAATTTCCCCGAAAAATTGTTCGAGACAATCCTGATTTAAATGCCTGCTTAGTATATGCCACAAGGAAAATAAAGATGATATATTAAGCAACCATCCGTCGATATATGAAAACTAACGGGCAATATCTTTGCCATCAGAATCAATTATTTTTATAGACTGGGGAACTTCTCTCGCTTCTCCCAGAAAAATTTCTTGCTCTTTAGTTTGCGAAAAAGCTATCTTAATTTTTTGGGGTCGTTGCCATTGGGACGTGTTAAGAATATTGGTAAATAATTGGTCGAAAAATTCGAAAAAATTTGCGGTACCTTCTACAGTTTCCGATGAAAGACCAGTCTTAGAAAATACGCGAAGACCTGAGGAAACAGTATGACTCAAGACTTGGGACGCTGTTTTTACTTTAGTTTTTTGAAATGTGTTGGGCCTCTGTAATTTTCGGAGCAAGGCGGCAATTGTTGTTGGAATCATAGCTATAAAAACTATCAAAATTCATTCCAACAAGCTGTCTGCAGCACTTTATCCTTCTTAAATTCTACTTTGTTATTGTGGACTCAATTTCGCGCACTCTTCAACAAATGGGGTGAATCATTAAAAATAAACATTTTTAATGATTCATCCGTAGTTATGCGCACATCTAAATAAGGTTTGGCGGGGCTTACTTCTAAAACTCTGGACAATCCCTTGAAATTGGATCCCTAATCACAAACGAAGTGAACAGGAGGTATACCGCTTAAACACAGAGTGCGAATTGCGCTCGAGAGCAACTTTTTAGCTTCATATGACGGGCATCCGTTACGCACGAAGTAGTACGCAATTGGATGTCTCCAATTACTAGTTATTCCTTGGGCAATTATAACAAGGACATTTGTAGCTTTAACACCTGTTCCATCCTCCCATCACCAAAGTCTTCCAATCCTATCACCGCATCACTTCTCCTGTTATAATCCAAGTGGGTTTTAATGGACATCTCGTCGGCAGAAATAGAACAGATAGATAATTTTTCCGGGAATTTCCAAAACTTACGGGTAATATCTTTGCCATCAGAATCAGTTATTTTTATAGACTGGGGAACTTCTCTCGCTTCTCCCAGAAAAATTTCTTGCTGTTTAGTTTGCGAAAAAACTATCTTCATTTTTTGGGGTTGTTGCCATTGGGACGTGTTAAAAATATTAAATAATTGGTCGAAAAATTCGAAAAAATTTGCGGTACCTTGATAAAATTAGAAATTAAAGTACGGAAATTTACTTGATATTCTTTATTTTTATATTACTTACTTAAGGTGGCGCTACAGTCCGGGGTGGACCTGGGCCTCAGCCAACAAGCTTCGCCAGCCAGCTCTGTCTCTAGCTAGCCGTCTCCAGTTTCGCACGCGAAGTTGGCTGAGGTCCCCTTCCACTTGCGTGCGCCACCTGAGTCTCGGTGCTCCTCTACCGCGTCGTCCCTGCGGTGTGGATTCGAAGATTTTCCGGGCCGGGGCATTGGTGTCCATCCGCTCTAGATGACCCAGCCATCGTAGACGTTGTGTTTTGACTCTTTTGGCTAGGTCGGTATCGCTGTACAGCCCGTACAGTTCGATGTTATATCTCCTCCTCCACTCTCCGTCTATGCAGATGGGACCGTAAATCGTCCGAAGAATTTTCCTCTCGAAGTGTTTTCATTCGCCTTTGACAGGGTCCATTCTTCTGCACCGTAAAGCAGGACTGGGATGATGAGGGTCTTATACATGGACACTTTAGTTGCTCGAGAGAGGGCTTTGCTACTCAATTGCCTTCTTAGCCCAAAGAAACAGCGATTGACAAGAGTTATCCTTCGTTTGATTTCAGCGCTGGTGTCATTGTCTGAATTGATAGCGGAACCCAGGTATACGAAGTCCCTAACTACCTCAAAGCTATAGCTGTCGATGGTGATGTTTTGTCCAAGGAGTCGGTGTTGGGTGTCCTTGTCCCTGGTCCATTAAAGAATCATAATGCCTTCCAGTAGTTTGTGCGGATTGTTGCGCCTGGCCTTAATACTTGCTTCCTTATTCAAGCAATAAGCACCTGAAAATAGAATACAATTAATTTATATTTGAGCGACATTTTTTGTTTACATTACCTCAGTAGACCGTAAATTGTCCGAGCAGACTTTTAATAGCAAGTTCTCTAATCCATCTTCAATTATCCCGAGCACCCAATGGCCATTTTTCAAATCAACGCCCTCCTTTGTGGTATATTCGAAAACCAAATTTGCTTTCGTTGATTTGGACTGTGGTGCCAGGTCCACCGATCTATTGAAGGCAAATTCAACTACCCTAAGATTGTCGCTTTGGGGGAAAGACGCACAAGTGACCACAGAGGCTTGAACTCCGCTGATGTCATTAACTTTTTTGAGGGTTTGCTGTTTCAGCTGTTTCAACAGTCCTCTCATCTTCCCACTCCGTGTTTCCCTCAATGTAGAGACGCAATAGATTCCTCCTTAAAATTATTAATTTACTTCTTGTAGGACTTTTCTAAAATCACGTACATTTTTTAAGAGTTTAAGTCTCGTTGATTGATTTGACTTTGATTTTCATTTGATCCACATGCTCATAACGCATTTTTTTGGTATTATTAATTGTAAAATTGCTTTTCCTTATTTTTTTTTACATTACGTTCCTTACTTTTTTAAAAATAATAGCTACCTAAAATCGGGCCACTTAAAACTTCACATATACGGATAGACAAGTGGACATGGCATAATCAATTTACCTGTAGGTCTCGATCAAATTTTTAAAAGGTCTTAGGGGTCTACGGTGATTATTACACTGTGTTAGAAACTATGCATTTAACAAACAAAGTGTGAAAATTGGCCCAATCTGTCAATGCCCACGCCCACTACGGGCTTTTCCTTTCAAAACGCTTTTTGGTGGTCAAGTTAGACAAAGCGAGGAATTCAAATTTTGGTACTGAGCAATATTGGTCCAAGACCTTTAACAGTGCGAAATTGGACCACCCACAATATCGACCATGCCCACTTTTAACATATTAGATCTCTAAAAACCCGATTTCTCGGGAGCTTAACTCCAAATCGAAAAAAAAATTATATGACAAATATCAAAGATATTACCATACAAACCGAACTTAACATCAAAGATATTACCATTTCCTAAGTTTGCTCCACACAAAGTATTGAGCTCCGCCGACTTTTAAGGGACGTTTTAAGGAAAAAAACGTTTTTTTTTTGTTATAATTTTCGCTTTTCCCGTATTTTCTCAGGATTAAATTATTTAATTAATTAATCAGAAATTACAACTAATTGATTTTAATTCAAATTTTCGAAGTTTTTGAATATCCGAAGTTTGGTTTGGCTTTACATGAAATCTACAAATGCCCGTTATTTATCTCATACCTCCTTTTGACCTTTTTTATAATTTTTAAATTTCACATCCATAAAACAACTATTTTGAATTTTTTTTCAGCTGCCGCTAGGCTTTTATCTAATAACGAAACTACCTGCACTAGCATTGGTTGTTTTTTTTTTTTTGATTCTATGGCCAACGTTTGTTACGAAAACGGTAAAATAATCACCTTTTATATTTCGTTTTTATACCCCATCCCATAGAATAGGAGGTATATTAAGTTTGATTCATAGTTTGTAACATAGAGAAATAATCACCGTAGACAACCAAGACCTTAAGGGCATATGATCGGGACCGAATTGTAAGTCGAATGAGTCATGTCCGTCCGTTCGGCCGTCTGTCGGTAGTTTTTAGGCTTTAAATTTTGAGCTAGGAACTTGAAATTTGAACTTGTTCCGAAGCAGTGCAAGTGTAAAATTTTTTGAAATCTGCCCACTGACGCCCACTTTTCTTAGAAGTATGAAAAATCAAAGTTGTCGTAAGAAGCTGAAATTCGGTATGCGTTATCCTCGCTTAAGTGTATTGTGATTGGCATCTAGAACCAGTGAGTAAGTGCTACAATGTGTGCGCAGAAGTTACAGTCCGTAAAACGGACCGTTGAATACCCCATCCTATCCCACATTGTAAAATGCTGATGGCATAGTTATTTTTTGACATTTTATAAGTAATGCAAATTTCAAAAAGGTGCGTGGCCCAACCGCCCCTAATTACAAACTATTTTTTATAAGATATTTCCACAGATATTTCCAAGTTGCACTTAAATATACGTAAAAATGCAATTTTTTAATTCAAATTCAATATTTTTGAAAAATCGACTAAAAGGCGGCGTGGCTAAAAACTTGATATGAACGAAATCTGGGCTGAAGTATTGTTTACCTAACCTGCTACTTTTTTTGTTTCATGCTTTCCTAAATTAGGCTCAAGGCCAGTCGAAATTAAATTTTTCTGGAAAATTTTAGGTTTTTCTTCAATTCTGCCTCCAAATGTGGGCGTTTTCTACATAAAATATTAAGCAAATTTTTTTCAATTTCGAGCAAAAACATTGAGTAAACTGTATTTGAAAATGTACCTTAAAATAGATGCCACGCCCACTAGAGGAGGTATACCAATTAAATTTGTCTTTTTTGTGTCTTACATTCAGTAAGAGATGCTAAATGTCAAATTTCAGCCTTTTAGAACGTCTTACAGTTTTGAAAACTCTGGAGGTAGTTGCACATTTAGAGAGATTGTGGGCGTGTCCTTAGGCGGATTTCAAAAGTTTTTACACTTGTACTGCTTCGCATGACAAGTTTCAGTACCATAGCTCAAAATTTAAGGCCTAAAAACATGTCACATACAGACGGATGGACGGACGGACGAACATGGCTCATTCGATTCAGAATTCGGTTTCGATCATGTGCCCTTAAGGTCTTGGGGGTCTACTATTATTATTTCACCGTGTTACAAACTATGTGACAAACTTAATATACCTCCTATCCTATGGGATGGGGTATAAAAAGCGAAAACCGCCCCCTTCTAGGCATGGTAATATTTAATATGAATATCAGTCTTGTGTCAGTCTTGTGGTCTACTTTTTTTTTGCTTATTTTCTTTGATTTTACCTGTTAAATTTTTGTATACCTACGTTTTTGCATGCACACTGTATTTCTTCTTCTAGAATCTCTTCTCTGAAGTCTATAGTTTGTGTAATTTGTGCATGATAATTAGAAATTTCTTGTGTGATATTGAATTTTTATTCTTTCCCTGCTTAGTGGTAAGCGGTTTTTTTATTATATTTACTTCTCTCCCTAAAGCTTTTCAAAACTGCACTCACCTTAGTTCTTTCTAACACATACATACGTATTGTTTTCTTAACTCTTATACGTTTTACCACACGCTGTTTTACACTAATTTCCAGTAAACCACTATCTCTGTCTAAAGCTTTCACTGTACCATTAAATTAAATATAGCTTATAATAGACTTTCATGTCCTTGTTTTTGGCAATGAAGTTTTAGCGACTTAGTGGCGCAAAGGAAGGGGGTTAGGTTGATGAAGTTGTTATTCTCCGAAAGTCTAGGTCGAATCCCGGGGTCGTTTCGAAGACCTTTTTTTTTTTTTTCTTTGCGTAGTGGTTTGTTCAAAATATTTTAACTTTCGAATTATTATTATTTATAGGTCCTTTTAATACCAAAAATTTTTTCTCTCGAAATGGCCTGTTCAGCCGGAAAATGTTGCGATAGCAAAATCAATGCCCCTCTATATACTTGCCATGGTCCTTGTGGTAACCACTTTCATGCTAAATGCGTTGGCTCAACTGCCGCGTTTCTTGAAAAAGTCAACTCATCTGAGCTAGCTTTCTGGTATTGTCAGCCTTGTCGTAAGATTTCCCTGTCCCAACTGTCTTTTAAATTGTCATCCTTTAAGCATGACATCAAAAAACTGTCGAAGAATTTCAATGACTTGCTTGATAGTTTTAATTCAGCTGTGACTAACGTCTCATCGTTTTCCAGTGTCAGTTATTCTACTGATGCAGCCACTGAAACAGATCCTGACCCCCCATCTTCATCTTTTAACACTCAGAAAATCGACGTCTCTACCTCGATAGAAGCCCTTCCTCTTTCTCCTTGCTTATCTCTGTCATTAACTAATGACGACATCGCTTCCACATCGTCGGCAGCCCCTTTGACTGTGCTAAGTCCCCTTTGGGAAAACGCGAATCGCCAGACTAAAACTATATCTAACATTGAGCCTAAACGTCCTAACTTGAGGACCCGTAATAAGAAATCAGTCTTTGAGGTCTCTTCAAACTCATCGCCTCCGTTAATTAGTAGTGCTTCTCAAGATATTACAGCCTCTGTTTCCAACTTACCCTCCAATTCCTTACAATCTGTGCCTAAGCCAAAAATAATCTTTGTTTCTAGGCTTAAACCGGAAACTACTGCTGATGAAGTTGTTCATCATCTAATTTCAGAAAAAATCATCTCTACTGATTCTATTGTCAAATGCACGAAACTCAGTAAGCAAAACAGCTTTGTGTCGTCGTTTAAATTAGTATCCCCACCCGCTCTTTTCGACTCTATTTGTAACAGCACAATCTGGCCAACTAACACTCTGGTCAAGGAATTTACATATCGATCCACAAAGGCTAAGCCACAAAGTAAACAAAACATCTTTTCAAAAAACTAAGCAGCAGGCTAAGCTGCTTCTATCAGAATGTTCGATCGATCCGCAGCAAACACAAATCGGAAGATGTATTTAAAAATTCAATGGTTTTTCCTCATAACGTCATTGTTTTGACTGAAACTTGGCTCCATGCTAGTATTACTGACGCGGAGCTCTTTAATAATGAGTTTCTAGTACATAGAAAAGATCGTCATAAGGACGATTTGAAAGCATTGGGTGGAGGAGTTCTCACCGCTGTTCGGAAACACATTACTTCGTCGAAAGTTCCCTTCCCCTTTTCTGTCAATATGGAAATAGTATGTGTAAAACTTGATTTCAAGCCTTATTTTGTATATGTTGTAAGCACATATATCCCTCCCGATAGCACTGCTGAAATATACTCGGAGCTAGCAAAAGCCCTTGATTATATTTTCAGCCTTTCATGTTGCAATAGTACTGTTCTCCTAATTGGTGACTTTAACCTTAGTCCTCTAAAATGGGTACCTTCAGACGATAGTACGTATTTTATTCCATGTGTTTCCTCTGCTCAAACGGCACTTAATAAACTAGACAATATTCTTTCCTCTGACTTACAGCAAATAAGCTGTATCAAAAATATTAATAATCGAATTCTCGATTTAATCTTTACATCAGACGCTGTTAGTACTGTTGCCTGTAAGTCCACATGCAACATTACTAAAATAGATACTCACCATCCACCACTGGATGTATTTCTTGACTTGAACGGTCTCATTCATGAGAATAATAATTCATATGATCGTTCATACATTTTTGATTTCAAAAAGGCTAACTTTCACGCTCTCTCAGAAGAGTTAACCAGGTTAGGTATTTCTAACGTTGCGAACTCTTCTGATGTAGACTACTGCGTGGATAATTTCTATTCTATTTTGAATACCTCCATAGGTAATATTATTCCTAGAAAATTAAAGAAAAACGAAATTTGTGACCGTCCCTGGTATACTAGTGAACTTAGATCCTTGCGTAACAAACGAAACAAGGCTTGGAAATTATATATAAAAAGTTTAAATCATACAGACCTCGAAAGATTTATAGTAATTTTTGAGGAATTCAAAGCTCTTTCGGACTATCTATATAACAATTATATCTCTCAAATGGGAGCATCATTTAAATCTAATCCATATAAATTTTGGAAATTCGTTAATTCGAAGAGAAAGACGGACGGATATCCAGCGAATTTAACGTATAACAGTAACTCATCTAATGACCCTGCCGTGATTTGTAATTTCTTCGCTCACAACTTTTCTAAATCGTTCAGAGATGGTCCGTTTCCTGTCGACACGGAATACTTTGAATATCTTAAGCATTCAGCACAAGTCAGCTTTAATGGAATACCAGTTGCTTTTGAGTCTATTAAAGAGTTTATGTCTAATCTTAAAGAGGATTGTTCTGCAGGACCAGACGGGATTCCACCTATTTTGTTAAAAGAATGAAAGGATATACTTGCCTTTGCTCTCCAACATCTATTTAAGCTGTCGCTTTCTTCTGGAATTTTTCCAAACGCTTGGAAGCTATCGTATATAACCCCTGTTTTAAAAAAGGGAGATAAGTGTGATGTGTCAAATTACAGACCAATTGCAAAGCTATCATCCATACCTAAACTTTTCGAGCAAGTTGTTTGTGATAGTCTTGTCTTTTTCTGTCGCAATATCATTTGTAGAGAACAACATGGCTTTGTGAGAAACAGATCCACTGTCACTAACCTCGTGTCCTTTCACAGCAAGTGTACCAACGCTCTGGAGAGTCAATTTGAAGTTGACTGTATTTACACAGACTTTTCAAAAGCTTTTGATCTAATTTCACATGAAATTATTGTTTTTAAACTTACATCGCTAGGTTTCCCACCTAATTTCATATCTTGGATTATATCTTATCTTCACTTGAGAACTTATCAAGTAAATTTCAGAGGGACTAAATCAAATATCTTTTCCGCGGTATCAGGTGTTCCCCAAGGGAGCCATCTTGGTCCTCTTCTCTTTATACTCTCAATTAATGATTTCCCGTCAAGTGTGAAACATAGTGATATTCTTGCATATGCCGATGATATGAAAATATCAAAAACAATAAAGTCAGTGTCGGACCATAGTTTTTTGCAGTCAGACATCGACAGTTTCACCATCTGGTGTGATAAAAATGGACTCACGCTTAACCCAAATAAGTGTCAGGCTATGACGTTCTCAAAAAAACGTATGCCGACGGAGTTCTCATATACAATAAACAACCACATCCTTGGTCGTGTCTTTCGATTTAGTGATCTTGGTGTTTTCTTTAGCCCGATCTTACTTTTTCCGAACACATTAATCATGTCGTTAATAAGTCTAACTGTATGCTGGGGTTTATTAAAAGATGGGCTAAGGAATTTAATAATCCTTATGCAACTCTTTCGCTGTACAATAGTTTCGTTAGGCCACACCTCGAATATGCTTCACAGGTTTGGACACCATCCCAAATTTGTTATGCTGACAGGATTGAGGCTATTCAGAGGAGATTTATCCGCTTTGCTCTAAGAGGCCTTCCGTGGGTAGATCCATTTCACCTTCCACCTTATTCGCAGAGGCTAAAATTACTTAATCTGCAGAGCCTGTCTTAAAGACGTATTAACACCGATCTCGTTTTTATTCAGCAAATATTGTTAGGTCATATTGACGCACCTGACCTCCTGTCCTCTTTCAAATTTAAATTTCGTGGTGGCTCTTATAACCTACGTAATATCAATCTGTTAAACGTTCCGAATCATAGATCGAATTACGGCATGCATGAGCCTATTACACGCATGAGTACCCTGTACAATTTATATAGTAGTGTTCTAGATTTCAATATTGACAAAGCGACACTGAAAAAGCTGCTTAAGCAATTGTAATTTTCTTTCTTTATGTGTATCTATTTTATTAATTTTTTCCTATTTTCTTAATTGTTGTGTATATGTTAAGTGATCGTTACATTAACCACTAACACCTGCACTAGTTGATGAGCCTGTGTAAGCAATATTTTGCTTGGCAGTTTTCTGCTTGTAGTTGCTGCTTGCTTTAAGCACCCTACATCACAGATCTGATAGTGAAAAAAAAAATTCTAATAAATGGTTTTTATTTGATATATTTGCTTTAAATCCAAAAAAACTAGCCCTATAAAATGTTTAGATATGTGCGCAAGCCATCAAATCAAATGAATTAATTTTTGTCACGCCGACCTTTGGCGGCGTTTTTATGTAAAAAAACCAAATTTTTAATATAAAACTGCGATCAAAACGTGTATACTACATCTGATAAAAAATATGATAAAAAAATTATGTTATTGAAAAGAGGTTGATGCCACGCCCCTTTTTTAAGAAAGATGATTCTTAACTGACAAATGTTAATTAAAACTGAAATTTAACAACCAAGATTTCTGACGCATTTTGGAGCTTGACAGTGGTCAATTGGGATCCGTCTCGGCGGATTGTAACCCTCTCACAGGCTTCGAAAAAGGTAGATTAAAAATGTTCTTAACGCAGCTTGCTTTCGTTTTGTATGCTTTGTACTTGAACAAAATCTGAACAAGCTCGCTTTTACCGTTAAGATACTAGAACATTTAAATTTTTTTTTTAAAATGCTTTTCTGTTTTCGAGTTAAATCTCAGAAGATTTTGCAACCTAAAAATTCGATATAATATGAATTTTTGCGATTTTATTTGGAAAATGCGTTAAAACGGCAGTATTAAAACTTTTTCTGAAAAATATGACTTCAGAATTTTGTTTATTTTGTGTTGCTTTATACGTGTGTTCAATATTGTCTTTGTCCACTAAGCGGCTCAAAAGTTATGGCATCAAACACTTTGAAAAACGTCACCCGTTTTTTCACAGTGTATTTTGAAAAAAAAAAAAAATGTTTGTCATTAAAGTTTAGTATCTTCTGAACTTAAGTTTCGCTTTTCTCGTTCTTGCCTTCTTATCTTCTAAAAAAAGTATTGAAAAAAAAATAATCCATTTTCCCATGAAACTTCACACTGCAATTAAACCGTTATTACTCGTTCAAAAATTTGCACTTGTTGAATTCCTTGACTATTTCCGCAGCTTAAAAGGACACAAATTTTTTTCTTTCTACGACTTACCGTTCAGAAGTTATAAAACGATTAGGCGAACGGACGGACGACGTAGCAATACCATAACAGGTCCTTTTCGCATTATTGGACGGACCGCTAAAAATAGCACATCTTGTTCATCATGAGTTTTCACTCATTTGAAACTAAATTGTAAGGTTAGTTTTTAGCACATTCTAGCAGTTTTTTGCAAACAGGCGTCGGACAAGCCCACAAAAATTAATGAAAAAACGACGCTTAGTTTGCATAATTCTTCCGATGTGCTTAAACGTTAACCAAGTGGCAGAGCAATGAATGTTAACAGTTGTTGTTTTTTTCCGCATTGACGATGATGCTGATCTCCGTACTTAATTAGCACAAGCACCACTCAGCACAGTCAGCCACTAAGCATCCAAATTGGTAGAAGAGATAAGACCCAAAAAGTGCGTAAGCTTGCCATTGCGACTGATAACTGCGTATCAATCTATGCAATACAATGCACAGAAGCAAACAGTTTTTCGTAAGTTTGCCGACTGGTCGGCTTCAATTTCTTTTTTTTTTTTTCAATTAAAAGTGTTTTTTTTTTTTAATTCTAATAATAATTTCCGTTCGCGATTGTGTTCAAATAAAATGATCATGCCAGGTGAAATGTGCATCGTAATTCCTAATTATACAGGTGTACTGTACTGAAAAAAAATGAATTTCTTATGATACATTTGCCGTGCAAAACAGTGCAATTTCCTCGCAATATAAGTGTGTACCACCAATTCAGTACCACAAATTAACAAAAAATTCTTTAAGTCATTATAGCAGGGGCCAAACTCAATCGGCCTATTAAAAAAAAAATGATGATGAAACAAGTACGTATTTGAAGCCCAATATAAAAAGTGGTGTTTGTTTTTCAAGCCATCATCATCATCATTTTCGAATGCCGCTTATCCTTTAAAAGGGTCGCGGAGCGAGGGTGGCTAAATGGTCCTTCCATCTTTCCTCTTCCACCAACTCAAGAGACTTCGGCGCAATCCCTAGGCGGGACTCAGAGAGGTTCTTTGCCTGATCGCACCACCTGTTTCTTGGCCTACAAGGGGGGCGACGCACTCGCATCTCGGCTAGCATGACCTGTCTAGTCTAGGAAGTCTGTCATGGGGCATGCGAACAACGTGTCCAAACCATCGAAGAATCGATCGCTCCACTCGGAGAAGTAGCTGCTCAACATTAGGATTCCCACGAATACTGACTTTTCTCACTCTATCCCTTAGAGTAACACCAGCAACGCACCTCAGGAATCTCATTTCGGCAGCTTGTACCCGCGATCTAATTCTTTCGGTTATTACCCAAATTTCATGACCATAGATGAGGGTCGGAACGAACACTGAATTAAAAACTGAGATCTTTGCTTTCACTCCAAGCTCAGCTTTCCTGATGACCGGCCGGCGTCGTTTCTTTACTATTGCTCCAGCTTGGCCAATTCTACAGGTCAACTCAGTATCCATCTTTCGTGAAAAAGACCCCAAGATACTTTAACTTCTCCACTTGTTTTAATGGAACTCCATTTATGTGCAGAGTACACTGCACAGGAGTTCGGGAAACAACCATCAAATCCGATTTGTTCACGTTTAGTTTCATCCCAGCATCCCCACTGACGGCTGCAAACCTACCCAGTGCTTGTTGAAGTTCCTCTTTGGATGATGCAAGGATGGCCAAATCATCTGCGAAAAGCAGATGGCTCATCCTGATGAAAGAGACGGGATTTGACACCATTTATCCGTACACAGCTTCTGCAGTTTCCATACAAAGACTGGATGGCTCTCAGAAGACGCCCACTCAGCGCATAGTTCTGCAAAACTCATCACAGTGTATCCCGAGGGATTCGGTCATACACCTTTTCCAGATCTACAAAACACGCATAGACCGGTTTGGCATATTCCCAGGCCTTCTCAAGAATAACCCTCAGAGTAAAAAGCCGGTCGGTTGTGCATCTGCTAGGCCGAAAGCCGCACTGTTCTTCCCGTAACAAAGGCTCGATTACAGCTCTGGAACGCGTTTCCAACACCTTCGCGAATACTTTTCCCGGAAGACTCAAGAGAGATATGCCCTATAATTGGCGCAATCTTTCCTTTTTTGAAAATGGGCACTATAACTCCCGTTTGCCAATCGCTAGGTGCCTTCCCGCTTGCCCAGGCCACCTTAATGACACGTGTTAGCCATTTAACACCCTCTTCACCCATTGCCTTGAGCATTTCTGGCCGGATTTCATCAATTCCAGCAGACTTGCCGATTTAGTCGCTTTAGTGACTTCGTCTACTGTGGAACTATTCTCCGTCCTTATCTCGTCAGCAGTAGGAATGCCATCTTCAGTGCCCTGTTGCTCAATTCATAACTATAAAAGTTTTGATAAACTAAAAAGTGCTTAAGTGGGCGTGGCAAAAATTTATTCATTAATTCATTGATATTCATCATTTATTCAGTAATAATATGACAAATGTTAAAGATATTACTATTTGTTAAGTTTACTCCATATATAGTTTAGAGCTCCGCCCACTTTTCGGGGGCGTTTTGAGGAAGAAACGGTTTTTTTCCAAAATAATTTTGCTTTTTTCCTAATTATAACAAAATTAAAATTATTCATTTTTTTTTTAGCCCACGCTCGTTTTTGGGGGCGTGGCCTATACAAATAATATAATGAATTCAGGCCAAATATAAACTTTAAGATTTGGTGTTACAAGGTGTTTAGGGTCGGGTATTATATACATAAAAGTTTGTCACCGATATCCGAACGGAGACGAACTATTGCACTTTTTCACTTGTTGTATTTGAAACTAAGCTGAAGTTGGACCGAAAATCAAGTGTTGGAAAATGTGGAAGGAAATATTTAAAAAAAATGAAAGGTAAAAGGCATGTGCAGTAATATTCACTTGATCGCAGTCCGCAAGGTCCCTGATTGTTGATGTCCCTAAAATTGACAAAAAAAAAATTAAAGGTTCTTTTCCACACCACCCGCAGAACAATAAAAGCGCCTTCTTCAAGGTTTTTTTTTCAGTAGGCCTAGTCCTCGTTCCTTTTTATGCGATATGTTAATACAAAAGGAAATCGTTTTGTTGTCTCAATAACATGCTATTTCATGTTTCAATTCTATTTCAATTCTTTTGGTAAATGCAAAGACGACCATTAAATAAAGCGATTGAAGATAATTATAGGTATAAGAAGCTTAATTCTAGCAAATGCAAAAAGCTTTTTAAAAAGTGTCTTGGCAAACTTTAATAAGGTGCAACACTTAGAATGTGATCTTATATAAAAAAAATCAGAAAATATACCTAGACCTAATTTTTTTTTCTTTCTTCACCGTAAACTTTACTAATCCAAGTATGACAAACTTGATCACAGTTCCTTACGTTCATTGGGTTTCTAAGCAGATCTTTTGATGCTTGCTTTTTCGGGAATTTTCGTTGTAGAATCGCAGTCGGTGCTGAGGATTTGGAAAGACCACTTCTGCAGACTGTATAACGGCGAGGACGAACCAAATACCGCTGTCAGGCAGAACGAACCATTCAACCCGGGCGAAGACGTTACCGACGAAGCATACGAACGATACCGCCCACCCAACCTGGAGGAGGTGAAAGTAGCTGTGTCTAAGCTCAAGTGCAACAAAGCAGCCGGAGCAGACGGCCTAGCTGCCGAACTTTTTAAATCCGCTGGCGATGAGCTGGTTAGGAGCATGCACCAGCTCATCTGCAAGATATGGTCGGAAGAAAGCATGCCCGACGAATGGAACCTCAGCAATGTTTGCCCGATCCTGAAGAAAGGAGACCCTCTGAGTTGTGCCAACTACAGAGGCATAAGTCTTCTTAACATCGCATACAAGATCTTTTCTGCTGTACTGTGTGAACGCCTGAAGCCGTTTGTCAACAATCTGATAGGCACATATCAGTGTGGCTTTAGGCCAGGAAAGTCCACCATCGATCAAATATTCACACTGCGGCAGATCTTGGAGAAAACCCATGAATTCCAAATCGATACACACCACCACTTCATCGATTTCAAGGCCGCGTATGACAGCATCTATAGAGACGAGCTATATAGCGCAATGTCTAGTTTTGGCATCCCTGCCAAACTCGTCAGTCTGTGCAGGATGACGATGGAAAACTCACGCTGTTCCGTCAAGGTCGGCAAAGACCTCACCGACCCCTTTGATGTCAAATAAGGATTTAGACAAGGCGACGCGCTGTCATGCGACTTCTTTAACATCATACTTGAGAGAATTGTGCAGAACTCTCGCGCCAACACCAGAGGTACAATTTTTCAAAAGTCCGTTCAACTACTTGCATACGCAGACGACATTGGCATAATCGGTAGAACAAAGCGTGATGTCAGTGAAGCCTTCGTGAGTATTGGGACGGAAGCGGCGACTATGGGTTTAGCAGTCAATGAGGGCAAAACCAAGTATATGCTGTCATCAAGAAAAGACACCCAACACCGACGTCTTGGACAAAACATCACCATCAACAGCTATAACTTTGAGGTAGTTAGGGACTTTGTCTACCTGGGTTCCGCTATCAATTCAGACAATGACACCAGCGCTGAAATCAAACGAAGGATAACTCTTGCCAATCGCTGTTTCTTTGGGCTAAGAAGGCAATTGAGTAGCAAAGCCCACTCTCGAGCAACTAAAGTGTCCATGTATAAGACCCTCATCATCCCAGTCCTGCTTTACGGTGCAGAAGCATGGACCCTGTCAAAGGCGGATGAAAACACTTTAGGCTGCTTCGAGAGGAAAATTCTTCGGACGATTTACGGTCCCGTCTGCATAGACGGAGAGTGGAGGAGGAGATATAACATCGAACTGTACGGGCTGTACAGCGATACCGACCTAGCCAAAAGAGTCAAAACACAACGTCTACGATGGCTGGGTCATCTAGAGCGGATGGACACCAACGCCCCGGCCCGAAAAATCTTCGAATCCACACCGCAGGGACGACGCGGTAGAGGAGCACCGAGACTCAGGTGGCGCACGCAAGTGGAAGGGGACCTCAGCCAACTTCGCGTGCGAAACTGGAGACGGCTAGCTAGAGACAGAGCTGGCTGGCGAAGCTTGTTGGCTGAGGCCCAGGTCCACCCCGGACTGTAGCGCCACCTTAAGTAAGTAAGAAAGTAAGTTTTTCGGGAATTGCTCCTTAAATCTTTTAAGGAGAATCTTAAATCATTCAAGCTGATTCTTAAATCCATGCCGTCATGACTTTCAGCGTTTTCTTCTCCCTCGTTGATAATCTCCACCAAATTCAACAACATATTGTGTTCTTTCATATTCTTGAAGTCGCCGTCATTTTTAATCACGTCTTGTCTTGTGTAAGAAGCCGTCTTTAGCAACGGTTCTACTGGCTGTTGCTTGTATCCTACACGTTCTGCTGAGGTCAAGTGCATGAAAATAATTATACCCGACCGAGAGTATAGTTTGTAATGCATAGTTTGTAGCAGAGTGAAATAATCACCGTAGAGAGTCTAGGACCTTTAAGAGATATGATCGAGACCTGGAATTTGGGACTCGGCTTGGTTCTTTTGTTGCACAGACAAAGTGTGCAAATTGGCTCAATCCGTCAACGGCCACGCTCACTACTGACTTCAATGTGAGTCAACCTCTATTTTCCTTTTTTTTCAAAATGCCTTTGGGTCAAGTTAGACAAGGCACATGAACTTAAATTTTGGTACTGAGCAATATTGGACTAAGACTTTTAACAAGGCAAAAATTGGACCGCCCACAATATCGACCATGCCCACTTTTAACATGTTACATCCTTAAAATACAGTTTTCTCGGAGAGCTTACTCCAAATCGAAAAAAAAAATTATATGACAAATACTAAAGATATTACCATTAGCTAAATTTGCTCCATACAAAATTTTGAGTTCCCCTACTTTTAAGGGGCGTTTCTAGGAAAAAATGTTTTTTTCTGAAATAATTTTCGCTTTTATCGTATTTTCTCATGATTCTAACGAAATTACAATTAATCGATTTGAACTTTAAGCTCCTGCCCACTTTTTGGGCGTGGTCCATACAAATAATAAATGAATTCGGGCCAAGAAACTTTAAGATTTGGTGTAACATTGAAAGAAGGAGATGTTTTTGCGTTTGACCTCGGATATGATCCCATACTTGTTCGATTGCAAGCAGTGTTTTCATTAATCGTCTGAAATAGGGAGACGTTGGTATGACGCTGCGTGACTCCCATGTTGAGATCCATTCCCTGGCTTTGATGGCATCGAGTGAAGTCGTTTTGTCGCATGTTGCCTGCTTATGTGGATTGCGAAATTGGACCTTGCACGTTTCACGTGTTCAATACGTCAAAAGAAACCACTTTATTTGTGAATCACGAGTTCTTTTTAACAATGATTGACGGTAAAGTTTAAAACCAACTAACGTAGTCCACGCGGTCATGTCCAATATGCAAAAGGATACAAAAGAGTTTCAGTAGTCAAGACGAATCAAATAATGACGAACGTAACTACGAGTTTGGAATATCTCCATTGCATGCAAGAACCAGATGCATGGAATTTATTTTGAAACTTGCTTATATACTTCGACAAGAGGAAGAGAATATCGATGAATGTATTGGGATCAAGGAGGCAGAAAAAATAAGAAAACAAAGAATCCAAGCATGTTTTCGCGATTAACTTGGACTTGCTGTGGATAAACCAAAGCAAGGATTTGGAAATAGCAATGATGGAAATACTTCAAGGAGATTTTTGGGACAATCAGAGGTGACCGCACGAATAACTGGAGTCAACAGAGAAGTTATTACAAGGCTTAAATTAATACTTGATATTTTTAATTGCAGGGAAGTTGTGAATGCAGTAAATTTCGGGGAGTATACTAAGGAAACAGCAGCACTATTTAGAGAAACGTATCCTGAAAAACAACTCACACCTACTCTTCATAAAGTTTTCGTTCATAGTCAAGATAGGTTATCAATCACTTCCACTAGGAGAATTATCAGAAGAAGCCCAGGAGTCCAAAAATAAGGACTACAAGAGATATAGATATCAAAATACATGCAAAATTACAAGGATTAGGCCAAATAAAGACTTATTTAACATGCTTGCAGTCTCATCCGATTGAAGAATTGTAGAATTAGAAAAACCTATAATTTTCCAGGAAAACATGGATTTCGACTGCTTTTTAGTTTTACTAAAGAAATAATAAGAAATAAAACTTAGCGCATAAAGTACACCAGACTTTATTTTATTTTTTTTATACAAAGTTTTTGACCACGCCTATCTTAAGAGCTCAATTTCACAAAATTATTAAATTTGAACCAAAAAACAGTTTTGCATACATTTTATCCGCAAACTTGGATATTTCTTTGTTAATATTGATTTTTGATTAAAGGAGTTGGACATGCCACGCCCCTTTTAAAAATAAATTAAACAAAACCTTAAAGGGATAAAAGAATTGTTTCTTTTTAAAATGATGCATGAATGGTAACGGGACGGGGATGGAAAACGGGAAAATATACGAATGGAAAGGAGAAAGCAATGGAAAGGAGAATAGGAATGGATACGAGAACAGGAATATTAATGGGGTAACCCGCTGTTTGATGGCGGTAATGAAATTTCAATGATTGGTCCAAAAATGTTTGGTCAAAGGATAGACATGTGCACTCAAGAGGATACAAGCATCCACAGGTTTTTCTAAACCCACCTCTGTCTATCAACTCCTACTCTCACCGACCCGTGGTGAACACCGGGTGCCTAGTACCTCAACTGGAGATTGGGTTCTAACCCCTTTGGAAGGTTGTTGGGGGTAGCAGACGAGAGAGTGGGGGGGGGGGGGGGGGTGAGGAGTGTTCCCACTAAGGCACTTCTCCTTGCATCCGGACGGCAGCGGAGGAATTCCCCAGATGGCATCAACGGTGGCGTCTTTAGTTCCAGTCAGGCCGAACTACTTAGTGAACACCTTATATGGGCTACTACGATGTATTCGGAGCTCAGGCCTATAAGGAGCGGGCTATCCGGCTCTCCGTCCTTAGAGCTAAGCAAAGGATCTGGTCCTCCAGGTTGGGGTCGTGCCATCGGGGTGACTTCCCGGCCACGTAAAGAAATACCAGTCACGAAGCAGAAACAAGCCTCGGATTCGGACGGATCTACTGTTGACGACCAATGCAAACGAGAAAAGGACAACGAGCTTCGGATCTGCACGTGGAATGTTAGGTCCCTTAACAGGCCACGTGCAGCCGAGCAACTAGCGGAGGCCCTTAACGACTGCAAGGCAGACATTACTGCCATCCAAAAAATGCGGTGGGACGGGCCGGGCAAAAGAAGGATGAAAAACTGCGACATCTACTACGGCGACTGCTATCGGCATCAAAGACAGCGCCTATTTGGATGTGGTTTCGTTGTTGGAGGCAGACTTAGGCAAAAAGTCTTGAGCTTCAACCCTGTAAGCGTCAATGCATCAAGGCTAAATTCGCCAACATTAGCCTGATATGCGCACATGCCCCCACAGAGGAGAAAGATGACGAGACCAAAGATATGTTCTACGAGCTCCTGGACGAAACTTATGAGCAATGCCCTAGCTACGACATCAAGATTGTCCTAGGCGATTTTAATGCCAAGCTAGGAAGGGAGGGCATCTTTGGTCGTACTGTCGGAAAGCATAGCCTGCACGACACGACATCCGATAACGGATTCAGGCTGATCGACTTTGCTGCGGGGCGACACGTTGTGGTAGCTAGTACACAGTTCCCGCATCTCAATATCCACAAAGGGACATGGAGATCTCCCGATCAATCAACCGTCAACCAGATTGACCATATTGCGATCGACGCAAGGCACTCCTCCAGTATCATGGATGTCCGAACTTTCCGAGGGGCCAACATTGACTCGGATCACTACCTTGTTGTAGCCAAGGTACGGCTGCGGATATCCCGACCAGCGCCAAGTAATGGAAATACTGTGAGGAAGTTCAAGAGAGCGCAAGAGATCGCCAGGTCCTTCTTCATCCGTGTCTCTCAAAACCTTCTACGAAGTCCTATGCAGCCAGCATCAAGAATTGCAAGCACATGCAGCTAAACAGGAAGCTTACAAAGCGGCGCTGCACAGAAGGACTAGAACTGCTCGCGAGCTCTACGAGTAGAGGAGGAGAGAGGAACACCGGCTTCTCCGAAGGAAAAAGAGAGAGCACGAGAAGCGCGCGGTTGAAGAGATAGAGAGATGTTACAACAGGAATGAGGTTAGAAAGTTTTACTAAAAGATCAAAAGGTCCTGCCAAGGGTATAAACTTCGAACTGAAGCCTGTTAGGACCGTCAAGAGAACATAGTTGTAGAATCGCAGTCGGTGCTGAGGATTTGGAAAGACCACTTCTGCAGACTGTATAACGGCTAGGACGAACCAAATACCGCTGTCAGGCAGAACGAACCATTCAACCCGGGCGAAGACGTTACCGACGAAGCATACGAACGATACCGCCCACCCGACCTGGAGGAGGTGAAAGTAGCTGTGTCTAAGCTCAAGTGCAACAAAGCAGCCGGAGCAGACGGCCTAGCTGCCGAACTTTTTAAATCCGCTGGCGATGAGCTGGTTAGGAGCAGGCACCAGCTCATCTGCAAGATATGGTCGGAAGAAAGCATGCCCGACGAATGGAACATCAGCATTGTTTGCCCGATCCTGAAGAAAGGAGACCCTCTGAGTTGTGCCAACTACAGAGGCATAAGTCTTCTTAACATCGCATACAAGATCTTTTCTGCTGTACTGTGTGAACGCCTGAAGCCGTTTGTCAACAATCTGATAGGCACATATCATTGTGGCTTTAGGCCAGGAAAGTCCACCATCGATCAAATATTCACACTGCGGCAGATCTTGGAGAAAACCCAGGAATTCCAAATCGATACACACCACCTCTTCATCGATTATGAGATTGGGGGACTTAACTCTTTTTGCGAGATTAGATATTGAAGTTCGGGGCTCCAGTAAAAAATGTCATATTCTTATGTGAATAGTTCTATTTAAAATAAATAAATAAATAGAGTGGCGCAACAGCTCGAGGTGAACCAGGGCCAACTTCTCAACCATGTATGCTGTGTGTGCTATATTTTTTCACATACAAGGGGACCTACAATTTTTTGCCGAAATCAAGACAAATGTTACTCTCGGAGGGTTTGTCAGACCCTCGTGGAGGTGGGAGTCGTGAAAAAGAACATGTCTTTTTTTTCTTTAGTTCTATTTACCATCAAGTATAAATGTTATGAATAAAGGAAATTGCAAATTAACAGCAAATAAGACCCTGCTGTTTGTGGGTTTTAGATATATAGATAGTCACTTCATCTTTATAGATGTTGGAAACGCGTTCCAGAGCTGTAATCGAGCCTTTGTTGCGGGAAGAACAGTGCGGCTTTCGGCCTGGCAGAGACACAACCGACCAGCTTTTTACTCTGAAGGTTATTCTTGAGAAGGCCTGGGAATATGCCAAACCGGTCTATGCGTGTTTTGTAGATCTGGAAAAGGCGTATGACCGAGTCCCTCGGGATACACTGTGGAGAGTTTTGCAGGACTATGCTCTGAGTGGGCCTCTTCTGAGAGCCATTCAGTCTTTGTATGGAAACTGCAGAAGCTGTGTACGGATAAATGGCGTCAAATCCCGTCCTTTTGATGTGCGCGTTGGACTTCGCTAGGGCTGTGTTTTGTCGCCGCTCCTTTTCATAGCATATATGGACTGGATGGTGAGGCGCAGTCTTGGCGAGCAATGTTTCGAATTGGCTGGTATCAGGATGAGCCATCTGCTTTTCGCAGATGATTTGGCCATCCTTGCACCATCCAAAGAGGAACTTCAACGAGCACTGGATAGGTTTGCAGCCATCTGTGGTGATGCTGGGATGAAAGTAAACGTGAACAAATCGGAAGTGATGGTTGTTTCCCGAACTCCTGTGCAGTGTACCCTGCACATAAATGGAGTTCCATTAAAACAGGTGGAGAAGTTTAAGTATCTCGGGGTCTTTTTCACGGAAGATGGGAGGACTGATACTGAGTTGTCCTGTAGAACTGGCCAAGCTGGAGCAATAGTAAAGGAACTGCGCCGGCCGGTCATCAGGAAAGCTGAGCTTGGAGTGAAAGCAAAGATCTCAGTTTTTAATTCAGTGTTCGTTCCGACCCTCATCTATGGTCATGAAATTTGGGTAATGACCGAAAGAATTAGATCGCGGGTACAAGCTGCCGAAATGAGATTCCTGAGGTGCGTTGCTGGTGTTACTCTAAGGGACAGAGTGAGAAACGTCAGTATTCGTAGGAATCTTAATGTTGAGCTACTTCTCCGAGTGGAGCGATCGATTCTTCGATGGTTTGGACACGTTGTTCGCATGCCCCCTGACAGACTTCCTCGACAGGTCATGCTAGCCGAGATGCGAGCGCGTCGCCCCCCTGGTAGGCCAAGAAACAGGTGGTGGGATCAGGTAAAGAACCTCTCTGAGTCCCGCCTGGGGATTGCGCCGGAGTCTCTTGAGTTGGTGGCGGAGGATCGAGAAAGATGGAAGGACCATTTAGCCACCCTCGCTCCGCGACCCTTTTAAAGGATAGGCGGCATTCGAAAATGATGATGATGATGAATCCACCCTCTAAGGAGGCAGGCTCTATTCTATGGACTCTGGGGAGAGCCTATTATTGTTTACATTTCGTTTTGAGAAAAGGACAAAACTAAATCAATCACCACCACCTAGATCGAACATACCCGGGAAAAGCAGTCCACCGATAAGCCAGGACTCAGTGAAAATTAAGAGCTTAGAAGATGTGATAATGAACTCCAAGCTAAGTGGAGCGAATCTTCCACTAACTTAGTTGTAGTCAAGAGAAATTATTATGAAAGAGCGAAAATTTGTATTTATGATGAGCGTTCTGGCAGTTTTCATAGTACATCTCATAAATGGATGGTTTTTTTGAACGTGGAAATCGGGTATTACCAATATCGACAACTTCGGTATTATATGCCTGCTATAGTGGGCATATTGGTATCTTTTAAAGATTTTGGAGTCTTAGCCTCCGTCATTTTAGTAGCCAAAAAAAAAATGACTTATTTCTACCCGTCAGTTATTAACTTACCAGTTGTTATGCACCTGAAGCGCTTTACAAGATTACTTCAGAAGTCTAAAATTAAACCACTGATAATGGCTTTAGTTTCTTCTTCTACAAAAGCCGCTGTTCGTACAGACCACGTAAAGCTTCTGCCGCAACTGGTAAAGAAAGTGTTTCGTGCAAAGCAAACAAACTTATTAAACAAAAAACCACTGAGTAAGTGCAACAGTGTGTACGCAGAAGTTACAGTCCGTAAAACGAACCGTTTTTCAAACTTGATCTGAAGGACTGGACTTCCAGCTAACCCACCAAATTTCAGCTCTCTACCTTAAAATTTAAGGCCTAAAAATTGTTTACATACGGACGGACGGACATGGCTTAATCGATTCTTCTGTCGGTCCCATTCATATCTCTAAAAGATCTTAGGGGTCCACGGTGATTATTTCACTGCGTTACAAACTATACATCAAACTTAATATACCCTGGGTCGAGTATAAAAACAAGTAGAATGGACAGAGCTTACGCTCGTTTTTTGTTAATTTTTGAATACATAGCGCATATTTACCTTTCATCCTGATGAACTTTTTGCCAAATTTGTTAAAGGAATGCTGCCCAGATTCGAAAATCGCCAAACGCAACAGAATTGACTGAAAAGTTAAAAAAACAACAAAGCGAGGGTGAAAATAGTAAGAGAACTGAGACCAACAAAGATTTCACTTATAACAGTTGAAACAACGGACCATGTTTCAAAATGTATCAAAGACCGTTTTATGGGCTTACTAGAGCTTGTTAAGTGTGATGCTAACAGAATTTTTTAAGATATTAAAACTTTCTTTTCTGATTATGGAACTGCCATTCAAAATTTGATTGGATTGGCCACTGACAATGCCAATGTAATGGCTGGAAAAATAAAGTCTCAAAGCTAGGTTTAGAGGGATGTGGACTTATTTTTTATGAAATGCACATGCCATTCATTGCACTTGTGGTCAGCCTATGCATGTAAAATGCTGCCCCTAGACATTAAAAAATTATGCCGCAATATTTATACACTTTAGGGCATTTCAGGAATATTGTGAGGTTAAGCCACACAAAATTTTACGAACTTCCTTAACGAGGTAGCTTGCGTTGGAAAATGTTATAAATCGTATTGTTGAACAATGGGATGCTCTTAAGGGTCTAATCATACGTATCATTGGTAAGCTGCCAATGAAAATCTTATTTTCATGTTTACAGACGTTTGAGCCATAAATGTTATCTTTTTTTGCTATCAAAATAAAGCTTATGAGTTACAGATTTGTGTGCCTTAAGAAAATATAAAAAGCATATTAAGGTTTTTCTTTAAATTGACTTTTAATGTTTTACTGATGATCAGAATTATCCGTGAAATTCCAGATAATAAATTTGTTTTTTACATTTTCTTAAGTCAAAAAAACTGTATTTTATAAGATTTATTTTCATACCAGCAAAAGCCAACATTCCTTGTTCAATAGTCTAAAAATGTGAAAAAGAAATTTTCACTAACAGCAAACCAATGATAATTATGATCACACCCTAAGCTGTACTTCATTTTATGCCATTAAGAAGTAAATGGCAAACCTACGTGCATGCGATTTAAATAAAAGTACCTATATTTTTTGCTTATGTCGCTTATTTTAAAAATCATGAACAATCTTAATACGGACCTCCGATCCGAGAAAGTACGTTTACCGCACTTATGCGCTCATCTGCAAATAAATATCAAATTGATACTAAGTAATTTTATGACCAACAGCTACATAAGATCGCTGAATTCTTTGGAAAATCTAAATTCGGACGACATAATTAATTATTTACACACTAAGGATATACATGTATTAGAATCAAAACAGAAGATTTTACAAAACAACATTCGCCATTCCAAAAAAGTTAAAATTAAAACAATTTTTTAAGTTTTTATTTGGAGCTTTTGAAGCAATTCCAGCAAAGATTTGATATTAGCAACAAGACTTTGTAACGGTAGGGTGAGTATATGAGGGAAAAGATTGGTTGCCAGTGATACCAGCAGAGGAACAAAATTTTTGGAAAATGGGATCAGGGTTGGGATAGCTTGTATGGGAGAGGACTAGGAATATCGGGCAGCTGGAAGCGGGTGCATGCCAGGATATACCGCTGAAGCTCGTCGGAATTCTTGCCTCCGAGCTGACCGGGGGGTCACCATTAACATAAAACTAGTCATTTCTTGCAAGAGATGGTCAAAGGAAAAAAAAGATAAAACAACAACAGCTAACTTTCTTATTTTACCTGTGAGGATTCGGTGGTAATTCCTAATTGCGGATCTCAATCCTCCCACAGCTCTACTACAACGTCATATGGACCGCGTAACTTCCCCTCGAAATGAGACAGCTAGATCTTTAATTCATGGACATAAACATTTTTATTCAGATAAAGTTCTCTTAAACGTTTCTAGGTCTACGTATAAATACATTATTTTATTCAGAAACTGGGTAGCTAAGGGATACACAACAATCGTTATGCATTCTTTATTAAACAACGTATTCGGACGTTAAAGGGGAGCGCGCAAAAATAAATTTTAAAAAAACCCTGATAAAAGTAAATATGAAAAACAAAAATCTGAACAATTACCAAAATAACAAATCTAAATCTCGCGAATGAAATTCATAATTCTAGTAGGTAGTAGAGGAAAAGAAAGAAACAAGGAGTCAATATAAAAAAAGTAGTTCAGTATTTCATTTACCCGTGTATCTCCGTCGGCAGGCCTGTCGCTGAAGGTCCATCGGTGACCGATCCTTCTTTCGTCGGCGTGCTCTATATAATTTTCTTTTTCACTTCCCTTTCTGCCTTTATTTTCCCCTTTCACCAGAGAAACTTCACTTCTAAAAGCTTTTAATTCAGCTTTTGATTAATTTAACTTTTAACTTTTAATTTAATTAGCGGTATACAAACTCGGAAGGTAAGGCTTCCACTGCGCTCCCGTTCAATTTCCTACTGCTAAACTTAAGAACTTAAGTTAAGCTTAACTCTACACTTTAAACTTTTCGTTGTTTGATATTTTACTCTCTATTTTTTCTTTTTTTTTAATATTTTCTGTTAAATTAGCATGATTCATTAATTATTTATAAAAAAAACATAATAAGCGGGAAAACGAGTTCTATCATGGGGGTGGATATCTCAAACTTCACCGCTGATAGGGATTGCTGCTTCTCTTCTCTCGTGCGGCTTTTCTTGTCACCGATGAGCAAAAATGGGATTGATTGGCACTATGATCAGCGGCTCGATCAAAATCACTATGCGTGGGCTTTTCTTCTTTTTTTTTAATTTGGTTTGATTGTTTGATATGTCGCTTTAGATTTAGGGCGGATTATTGTTTTTTTTTTCGGGTGGGTGTTTTTTCTTTTTCAGTTCGTAATGGAAATCGGATGGGTATTAAGGGATCATGATTTATGTGTATTTGGTTTTTTTTTCCTTATTTCGTTATTTTATTAAACGCATTAGGATTTCACTTAATTTTAAGTTTTTTTTTCTTAGTTTTATTCGAATTGAAATGCACGCGGTTTGGAAAATGGGATCAGGGATCATTGAACAAGATCATTAATGAACATCAATGAACAAGATCATTAGCCAAACTCTTGGCCACGCCGATCGAACATTGGTTTTTGGAAATTTTCAACCCACTCGAACTTTACCGACGCCAAAATATCACTCACTTTCCAATCCTCGCCTTTGCTTAACGAAAGCTCCTACAGCCACGATTTGATACCGCTAGAGACAACACCAAACCAGGGATTATTGCGGGTCCCTATGTATAACTCGCAGGCTAGTCGCCCTTCACGCTCTTTCACATGATCCGTCCCGCCTCACTAGGAACCATCGCCGAGCCGTTGGCACCATAAAGCTGCGCACTTGTTGTGTTTTCTTTAAGCATTATCTGATTTTGGAGTTTTGCCGATTTTTTTTTGTTGGGCTTTACATGCTTAAGAACAAAACAAGTGCGAGCAACTGCACTATGGCTTAAACCAGGTACATAGGCAAACATAGTGTCAAGTCTGATGGGTGATACTGAGAGGGGAACGGATGAGCACACAGTGGCAATGGGTATATAGTCCATGGCAACCTGGACACCCGATTTGGACAAGTATATAGATCAGACCGAAGCGATAAATAAAAAAAAAATTAATTATTGTTTTGTCGGGTCTATACTTGGCAGATGTACTTTAAGTTTTTTTTTTGGTTTACTTTTAAAAGGTTTTGGTATATTTTCTTTGTTTAAATTGAGCCCGCCACTACAAATTTACAAAATTTGTCAATAGTTACTCCACAAGAACTACTTTCAGATTCGTAAGTGTTAATTTTGCCATTGATATCAGCAACATTTCCAAATTTAATCGAAGGAGAATCAGAAAAAATTGAACTGGAGTGGAAACACTTGCGGTTCTCAAGAAATTGAAATCAATGAATTGTGGGAAAATGTAAGTTCAATGAAAAACAGGTTGGATGAATATTGTTTTAGAAATCTCTCAAACTTTGTATTGAAATTATTATCATTACCATTATTATCAGCTAAGCGCAAACTTTTTTAACTGTTTAACCATTTCATTGATTGTGAGTTATAATCAAAATGCCAAAACTGGCTACAAATACAGCGACCCATAGAAATCAGACGGCTATGGATGTAATAAGAGCACACCGCTCTAATCCAGAGTATCAGCTTCGTGAAAATACTAGAGCTTCTGTTTCGGCGAATGCGAAAAGAGCCGATGAAAGTCAAAGAACGCGAATGGCAAGACTTAAACAAGTTCGTCGATCGATGCATTATCCCCGTGGTGGCTTATCCCATTTTTGTGCGACCCTTTCAGGTAGCGGTTTTTATACCTGCGTGCCTATTATCGCGAGTTAAAAAGATTTAGTGTAAAGGGACGTAATCCCAGGACACATTTTGATTTGTGGTAATCTGTGTTTTCTTTTGTGTGGCCGTGTAAACAATTATAGACTCTTCCAACAAGAGCGATTTTGTGACTCTTACGGAGTCTGAGTGCGAGGAGGGTAATAAAGCAGTAAATAGGAGGGCGGAATTCCTGAAGCCGAATGTGCCAGAGTAAGTCCCTGTGAATGAGGCCAAAGCGCTAAAGAAGTCACGAAGGGCGGAAAAAGTAAGGTTGAGGTCGCTTGAAACTTCCCGGAAGGATAGAACGGACGGGGAAACAGACGGCGGCGTCGAACTGAAGACAAGCAGGTTCAAGAAGCATAAGATGAATTATCCCGACGGTGCAGTGAATGAGAAGAAAAAACCAGTGGTTCCGATGGAGGAAGGAGCTCAGCACCTACCCCGGAAGGCGAAGGACAAGAAGGTACCTAAGTTAACACGAGGTGAGTTAAAAAGTTTAAGTTTCAGTGAAAATTTGGGTAACATAAAAGAGATTAGGGATAGTTTAATGGCCATAATATTTAGTAACGTGGAGAAGGGGAAGATAATATTAGAGAGCGTACATGAGTACGAATAAATAATATGTAGGATCTTAGGTGAAAATGAGAGACTCAAGGGCCGATTAGAGGTTTTCGAGGGTAGGAAGGTTACTCGGCAGGAAGTTAGCTCACCGCAAACTGTTTGTGAAGCAAAAATTGTTGCACCAGTTCCGGTGGTGAGGGTTCACATCCCAAAGCCACAGATTGAGGAGGTTGTGAAAGGAAATAAGAAGGAAACGTCTGAGGAGATAGTAAAGAAGGTGATGGAGAACGCAGGTCCAACCATCCAGAAGAGTGTGCGTGTACATGCGTGGTCCCGTTGAAGAAAGCGAATAGCGTCTTTATACGCGTTCCTAGCTCTAGCGAAAGAGATATGATAGCTAGAAATACGAAGTTTAGTGAGGTAAGGTTGTCGGTGTCCGTTAACAGGAAAATAGGTCCTAGAGTAGTCGTTGAGAAGGTGAAAAAGAGGGTATCTCTCTCTGAGTTTTCAGACGATTTGTTCTCTAAGAATCTCAAGAAGATTATGACAAATGAAGAGTTCTGTAGGGAAGTTAAGCTCATGTCCAACTGGGTTTGTGAAGCGATTGGTTCGAGGTCTGTTTTAATTGAAGGTAGAGAGCGTGCTGCTAAGGCATTATTTGAAAAACGTAGATGTTATATGGGCCTCAATTCTTTTACAGTAAGGGAATTTCAGGAGGTTTTAAAGTGTTTCAAGTGTCATGGTTTTGACCACAAAAGTTTTGAATGTAGGGTCGCAAACAAGGTTTGCTCGAGATGTCGAGAGGAATACCATATTGCTAGGCAATGCATAAATAGCATTAGCTGTAGGGACTGTAAAAAGATGGGCTATTCCCTTTTTTGGAAGTTGTTTCTGATTAGCTCGTATTTTAAGAATGGGCAGGATATCGATCCTTAATTGGACTACATGGATAGCCTCCTGGGCATTGCGAAGAACTGCATACAAGCAGTGCTTGGCTGAACACAAGCTGCCACTTTTAAGGACTAAAGAAGAAGATTGGAGAAGATTCACGGAGCGTCACCGTGATGACCCTTGGGGTAAACTTTGTCGTATAGCGCAAGGGAGGAAAGTAGTAGATTTAAGTGCAATACGTGATGGCGATAGATTGTCACTATCATGAAAAGGGAGTGTGAATGTGCTAGCGAGGTCATTTTTCCCCAGGTGTGAGCAGCAGATTGACTCTCCAGCTGGAGATTTTTCTGTCTAGAATTAGGTCCAAAAAGTCTCCTGGTATTGACGGACTGACTGGAGATAGTGAGAGGCATCTGGAAAGCAGTACCTGAATATTTGATGGCCCTTTACTCAGGATGCATTCGAGAAGGGTTTTCCCCTCTGAAAGGCAACGGCCAAAAGTGATAGTTTTGCTGAAGTCCCCAGACAAGATCAGGTCTGATCCTCGTTCTTATCGCGGCATCAGCCTTCTTCCCGTGCTTGAAAAAGTACTGGAAAGGGTTATGGTGGAAGGGCTTCGGGAAAGCATCACTGATTCTCGTTCCCCAATTCAGTTTGGCTTCACGCCTGGTCGCAGTGTAGATGATACATGGATGTTCGTTAAGGATAGAGTTCTAAGTAGTGAGTCTAAATATGTGCTTGGCTTATTTATTCACTTTAAGGGCGCTTTTGATTACATAGGATGGGATAGAATTCTTGCCCAACTACGTGAGGTCGGATGCAGAGAATTAGCTCTTTGGAAGAGCTATTTCTCTGGCAGAAAAGCACACGTAATTGGTGTCAATGAATGTGTTGGTGTAGATGTTGAGGGAGTTGCCCTCAGAAATCCATATGTGGTCCAGATATTTGGAAGTTCATGATGGACTCCCTGTTGTCACAGCTCAATCAAATTTGTGAGTGCTGTCCTTTTGCCGATGACCTTCTGCATTCTGCTTATGGTTCGAGGAAAGACTCGTTCTGAAATCGAGCGCTTGGCCATGGCAATAGTAAGCGAATGGGATCAAAATGTAGGCGTCTCAGTAGCTTCCGACAAGACGGTGATGAAGCTTTTCAAGGGAAGATTATCGGCGAATCGTCATCCATCAGTTAGGTCGGAAGGTGTGACCCTCAGATATGTTGCTGAAGTGAGATCTTGGAGTCACAACTAACGAAAGGATGAACCTTTACCCTCCCCTGGAGAAGGTGAGGGAGAAGCTCATTAGTTCGGTAGGACGGGTTAGACGTATTCTTCGTTCTGACTGGGGCTGAGTAGTCGCGCTATACGCGTAGTATACAATGGTCTATTTGTATCGTGTGCATCGTATGCTGCCCCTGTTTGGGCAGACATACTTAATACGGATAGGGGTAAGCAGAAAGTTCTCTCCACTCAGCGTGTCATGCTGCTTGGCTGCTTGCCGGTCTGTCGCACTGTGTCCACGGATGCTTTGCAAGTGTTGTTAACGGTTCCTCCGCTTGACTTGGACGTAAGGCATTGTAGAACTGCCTTCAAGTCAAGAGGGCGTATTCCCCTCTTACATCATCAGACCTGGTAAGCAGTGAAGCAGTTATGGACATGGGTAGGAGTGAGTGGCAGGCTGTGTTATTTGATACTGTTCATAGGGTTTGGCGTGGGATGAAAGCGAGTCAGGTAGAGTTACATATAACTATCTTCCCAGTAAGAGCAGTTAGACGTGTTGAGTATGACTGTTCACTTTACATGGGATTCGTTTTGACTGGGCATGGTTCCTTAAATGCATTTTTGCCTAAGATATTCTTGTCTGGTATGGAGGAATGCTCATGTGGAGCAGTTAGGGAGGAATGGCTGCATGTCTTGTGTTCTTGTCCGCTTTACGCTGATATAAGGGATCCCTTATATGGGTGTGAGGTGCTCTGGCGACGCATGGGATGTCAGTTTACTAATGTTTTCTAGGGATAGTTTGGTTTGCCACCGCGGTTTTTCTTAAGAGGTTTTTCGAAGGAGGATAATAGTGCATGCTTGGTAAGTTGTTGGTAGTCTTAGAAGGTTTCTACTTTTCAGAAGCAATCCTAATGAAATTGCAGTTCCTCCTCTTTTCTGCAGTTCTAGGTTAGGGTCGTGCGTGTGGTTGCCAAGCCACGAACATTTAAGTCAGTCCATCTGAAAGTGACCTTCACGGTTGCCCATCTCCACCGGAAGCTATATTCTGGTACCATGGGAGGCAGATTGCCCATGGGCTAGGTCGATTTATGCTGGTGCTTTGTCTCCAGTTAGCTTGGCTCATTTTTGTCTAAAAGAGGTAGGCCTCCTTGTGGCTGTGGTTACCTAAAATCGCGGGAACGTTTGTTGATCTAGAAGTCCTACCTTCGGGCCCTAGGCTTCTAGGTCGGAAAAGGTGTTGATAGACCTCGCTCTAGCAAGGAGGAAGCACACGCTTTAAACGTGACTTCATATTGCACTGGGTTACTTCTTTTGCTGGAGAGTGCAAGAAAGATCCCGGGCGGGTAAACGCTTTTCTTTACCATCACTTTATGGAATTGCCCACCGTGAAATTAAGCCTAAGAGGCAGGTGCTCATGTTAAGCGTTTTCATTTTCTTTCAAGAATGCTCAACTTTTCGAGCCAATTCGCGAAAGACTACAATACTTTTCCCGTTGCATAGAACAACAAGCTTAAAATACTAGACAGCATTCTGCTCGTCGTCAAAACAATAATTTACGAAATTAAGAGCGAGCTGGTGATGGGGGAGGTTCTGACAGCCCAACATAGTAGGGAAGGGGGAGCAGGTTCTGACACGTTAACGCGTTAACGAATATTGTGAAAAATTATGTAAATCCGTTTAGAAACTGTATATATGTAAAAAAAATTAACTTTTTTAAGGCTTAAGCTATTACAAAAACAACTTTCAGGGCTTATTCACTAACCCGCATCAGAGTTTTTGATTAATTTCTGAATACGAAAAAAGCTTATAACTCATAACGCCCAACCGTCGACATTGAAAGCTTTGCTTGACGCCATACTCGAAAATGCAACACACTGCTTGTATGATAAGTTCTACAACGAAGCTCGTTCTTCACAGTATAGGTGCTTGTACAGTAAAATGAATTACCATATTCACGAAAACACATGTTTCGTAAACAGCAGCTCTACGGAGAGAAAACAAGTACGTTATTTAAGTTGAGATGTGAGCTTATCAGTCTCAATTTCGTCCCTCACCGCCCACATCTACCAATTTTGAGTAACATCTGCAGCCTAAAAGCAAGAGAGGACATCTTTCACTTTTTGGGCATCTGCCCTGTATTAAGAGAGTTTCGTGTGGGGTTCTTTGGCAAATCTTCTCTGGATGAGAACGAAGTAATCAGTATCTTAAATGGCGAGCAGGGTTGGGACACTCTGTAATTATGCGACGATAGCACTTGAATACCGAAAATGTGTAACAGATGGAGACTTTTAAGCGAATACGAATATCCAGATATGTATACACGTATATAAGGAAAATCTTTTTTGTAGATTAAATTATTTATTATAACTGTCAATCTGGTAGACGCCATAGGCCAAACCTTATTAGACTTATGTTAATTTTAATGTTTTTGATTAAATTATTTTATATTCAAATAAAGTCAAAACTAAACTAAAAAACTAAAACTAAAAATACGAAAAAAAGTGACAAAAAGAGACAAACTGACTTTTGAGAAGGAGGTTTCAACATGCTTTAGGAGGTAATAAAACGCCGACAATATCTTATGTAGTAGCGCTTTGAATCCTGGGAAATCGTTACACAATTAGTAGGCTCAATTTCTGCCTCTGCGTCACTATCCACACCAAATTCATAAGATAGATCCGAATTTCTAACGCTTTATGTTTTGCTTCCGGAAGAAGACGATGATGCAAGAACTTTTTTGGCGTGTTGGTGTCTCCCCTCACGGTCTCATCATGGTCCCTTTCCCTTTCAAGCACGTAGAAACACGCGCTTTTTGGTACCCGTGGCCAAGTTTGGAAACATGGTCAATGTGTAAATTAAATGAGGAATATTGCAACACACCACCAGTACCAAACAGCAGTATATAAGCGGGGCCATTTTTGTCGCAGGTTGTGTATAAGTGGAGACATCAACTTGCGGTGCCTTATAAATTATGTCAATGAGTATGACACTTCATTTTTCCTTAATTTTTTTTTTAATTTTAATGTGCACATGTATTTAAAAAAGCAATACAATTTCAACAACATACAAATTTTTAATAAGAGTGAGTGTGTACGCAACAGTCACAAACATTGGAAAAATTGTATGGAAATGTAAGAACAAAAGGGCAAACATAACGTAAAGTGTGAGTAGGAAGAACGAGTGCGAGTTTTCATTTTCTTTGACAGTTTCCCATATTTTAAATTTTTCGTACATGTATCACACACACACATGTGGGAAAAGTATGTTTCCACCAGATGACCAGAGTATATTTATACTTACAGGGAATAGGGACACTCTCACCACTATTTGCAACATCTACTAATACTAGAAAAATGCACAATTAGCGAAAACAAGCAACACTATTGATATCAATCCTTTCGGGCGATCGCATAAGAAAAAAAGAGTATACAACAAATTTTGCAAGCACTTTCACAAGCGCTTACTTGTCTAACAGTCACTGTTGATATTTTGACTGTTTTTCAGTCAAATTTGACTGGAAACTGAAGGATTTGACCGGACAAAAAACAATAAATTCAGCCGGGTGTTTTTTTTTTAATTGGAACGCAATCTAAATTTGACTGTTTTCAATTGCAATAGAAAAAAAATTTGCTAACAAAAATCAAAAGCAAAAAGCAAATGCAGAAGTTGAAAGAATATTCAGCCAACTGAACCTTGTAAAAACATAACAGCGAAAAAGAATGCAATTGCGTTTGACAAACAGTATTCTACACATACGAAATAATCTTCGTAACAGCAGCTGTTTTCATAATTGATGAGGGTGGTCAAATGATATTTAATGATGTTTAATTTGTATATAGGTATATAATATACCTAATGAAGATTGAAAATGTAACATTAGTTTCATAATGTTTGTATATTATATGCTGACCTATCCTACTACTACTCTGTATAATACAAGAAAGTATGTAACTATACAAGAAAGTTCCTTTAAATTTTATTTAAACTAAACCCTCTAGAACTGTGAAGTTTTTTTTATAAACTAGTAGTTTAGTTCATTACTTAATTACTTTTGATTTCATATAAGTTTCTACTCTTCGTACCTATATTTACAATTATCGACCAAACAAAAAGTTGTTCAAATACAATATATGTTAAAAAGTTGTTCTAATAAAATAAAAAGTAATTTCAATTTTTATACCCGACCGAGGGTACCTATATTAGTTTTAATGCATAGTTTGTAACACAGTGAAATAATCGCGGTAGACCCCTAAGATTTTTTAGAGATATGATCGAGACCGACAGGTAAGTCGATTAAGCCATGTTCGTCCGTCTGTCCGTATGTATGCAGTTTTGAGGTCTTTAAAGTTGAGCTACGAAACTTAAAATTACAGCGCTGCTTGGTTCTCATTTTGTACAGACACAGTATGAAATGTGAGAAGATCTGCCCACAGCCACGCCCACAATTGGCTTAAATGTCAGACAACCTCAAATTTACATTTCATTTCAAAATGTTTTTTGGTCAAGATAGACAAAATATATGAACTCAAATTTTGGTGGAGAGCAATATCGACCAAAAGCCTTTTATTAGACAACTATTGACACTCTTTTGACCCACTCTTAGCATTTGAAATCTTTGAAAACCTGATTTCTCGGGAAATTCATTCTAAACTGAATAATAACTGAATAATAAAGATATTACCGTTTGCATACAAAGCATTGAGCTCCGTTTTTGAGAACAAAACTGTTTTTTTTTAAGTATTTATATTCACTTTTAACGCATTCTATATTCGCTTTTAACGCATTTTATATTCGCTTTTGACGCGTGATTCCAACGAAATTAGAGTTAAATGATTTTAATTTAGGGGCGTGGCCAATACAAATAGGTAATTGACATTCAGTATAACAGACCGAATAATTTTGAATTTTGTGTTAAAGGGCAGTATGCAGCTGAAGTTAAACTAAAAATCCCATACAAAAATAACCCACCGTACTGTAATCAAATTCTCTCCACCTCTTTTCGTCACGATTTATTGTCCCGGACATTAATTTGCCTGCGAAATTTTGACACTTCGAGGCGAGCTCTGTTTTCATTGGTGTGTTAAAAATTTCCTCCTTCAAAAAGATATTACTTGTGCAAACTGCAATTGAGTAATTTAATTACGAACAAATCAATTTTAGAGTTCTTTATTAAACAGCAGCAAATCGGACAGTTTTATATGCAAGTGTCAAGCGAGGTTCTGGTTCCACAAAAATGGCGCTTAGGCCAGGGACACACGGCGACAGAAAAACGTGCGACTAATTGCAGTCCGAATGCACCAGCGTTAAAATATTCAACAACGCACTATTGCGTCTACGACAATTAGTCGCGCGACTCGATTCGCGACAAATTTCTAAATTGCGACTCTTTTGAGCCGCACAACAAAAAATTGATTGGTTTATTTATCGATAAAAATTAAGGTTTCCACCACAATTCACTGGAATCACACATCAATCGATTGTTTGTGTGCTGAGTTTATCACAAAGACCTTGCAAACTCTTATTTTTTTTGATCGATTAAAACAAATTTTTTATCAAAACTGACAGGAACCGCACGGAAAATTCTTGTTGGTGTGTTGAGTATGCTTGCTGCAGAAAATCGCTAGCCTAGCTGAAAATGTGTTTAAAAAAATAAATATTAGATTTTAAACTTTTTGAAGTGGACAAAAGGCTCCCGTGTCGTGAGCTGTCAAAGTTTATTTACAATTCGCAACGACTGCTCATTTTCCACAAACTGTATGAAAACAACTACGCAACTATTATTAGGTTTCCATAATATGTATATCTCTACAAAAATGTGCAATAGTCTTATGGTTAAAAAGGTTTGTACGCAATTGCTCAATTCGTTCGCTCGCGTTCATGTCAATATAAAAGCCAATCCCATAAACATAATTTTTTACTGGCACTAAAACCTTTTTTGCCTTTTGGGATAACTTTTTACAAAAATGACTTTACAAATATTAGGCATATAAGTTAACCCTTTTTCCCATTCAATATCTTCAAGTTTTGTTAAAGTTTTTGTGCATAAAAAAACATTGTTAAATAAATTGCAAGTACAAAACTGTTGACTAGGGAAGAAAATTGGGATTCCACATAAATATGTCCAAGGACTTTTTTTATTTAAGTACGGTAACACTGGTCACCTGGTACTTTTTAATTTTGACACTTGCATTTGTAATGTTTACTTCGTATTTGCATGGACCGGTCGGATTTTTTGAAGAAATTAAATTGGATTCAACAGAATTAATTTACCAAAACTAAAGGACATCAAAGCAGCATTTTCCACGACGTTCAGTTTGGCGTCAAGCTTATGAGAACGGCTGGAAGACACTTGATTTGTTCGTGCAAGACTTTTTGCGAGTGCTGCTAGATAAACTAGAACCCAAAATTAAGGGAACATGACTGGAGGGCATTGATTGCCTTACTACGGTTTTTTTTTGCAATTGAACGTCGCTGAAAGATAGCATGCTTTGTGGAAAAGATTTTTTTAGCAACATGGGCATAGGGTTTTCAGTTTGCAGTTTTTAGCAAGCGAAAAATGTTTTTTTTATTGAATGTCATTGGCAACTCTCCACAAATAATTTTCGTTGCCTTTTCGCAAAGCATTTCGCTGTCGAAGTGGAGACCACCGGAAAATTTAGTTTCACTTCGGTTGCATACTGAGCTTAATGGGTAAGGAGGGTCGGGTATTTAGAAGTTCGTTACCGACGAACTCTTGCACTTACTTACTTGTTTTTATTATTTATATGATGAAACGGTTTTTATAAATTTGACTGCAAATTAACAAAATCAATTCCAGCCAACCAGTCAAATTCGACTGGATTCAAATTTTGCCAATGGCAACACTGCTTACAGTGAGTATAAGGACACTCTCACTACTATTTGCAAGATCTACTAATATAGGAAAATGCTCAAGAAAAATGCAGAATTAGCGAAAACAAGCAACACTATTGATATCAATCCTTTCGGGTGATCGCATAAAAAAAAAGAGTATTCAACAAGTTTTGCAAGCACTATCACAGCGCTTACCTGGCATACGATACAAAAATGTGAATTACCCACAATAGATTTCCAAAATCGGGCTGGAGCTTGTGTCAGTGTGTTAATCTTCTGCCTAAGCCATGAAATGTATCAAGGTGACCAGGCAAGATACAGTTATTTCTCATGACTTTTCTAATTGCTTAGTAAAATGTTAGGCCTACCTAATAAGTCTGGAAACAATTTTCTTCCCTACGAAAAAAAATCTACCTGATATTGGTTTGTTTCCACACTATAAGATACAGTATTTAACCATTTAAGGTTTTATTGTCATCTTTTTTTTGGGTTTGTCACTTTGGGATGGATGGTCTCACTGATTCCAGGCCTTTAAGAAAAAGGGACGGCCTATATTTTTTTCCTACGTGTTCTTAAAGGCGTTCTGGAGTCAGCACTACTTGCAGTAAACAGCCACTAGTTGCTTCTGCTTACTCCAATTGTGAAGCACAGGTTGACGCGTCAAAGACAAAAGTGAACTACTGAAAACAAGATATTGAGCATTTTTTAAATTAAATTCATAAGTGTGAAGAGTTAACGACTTATTAATTGGCTTATTGCAAAAAAAAAATTGAACGTTTTTAAAAGAAAACTCATAATGGGTAAACATTATTTTAAGTGCTTGGCGTGCGGGCGAGAGGAAAAAGAAAATGCTGGAGTACATTGAAGAATATTGACACGGCCTTCGCAAGCATTTTTAGACTCGTTAGAGAGCCTTAAATAAAAATTTATATCTGTTTTTCCGAACATGTATTTCCTAAAATATTTTGAGACAAACACTTCTAACATTATCATCATCTTCATCATTTTCGAATGCCTCTTATTCTCTTAAAGGATCGCGGAGCGAGGGTGGCTAAATGGTCTTCCCATCGTTCTCGATCCTCTGCCACCAATTCAAGAGACTCCGGCGCAATCCCCAGGCGGAACTCAGAGAGGTTCTTTACCTGATCCCACCACCTGTTTCTTGGCCTACCAGTGGGCGACGCGCTCGCATCTCGGCTAGCATGACCTGCCTAGAAAGTCTGTCCAGGGCATGCAAACAACGTGTCCAAACCATCGAAGAATCGATCGCTCCACTCGGAGAAGTAGCTGCTCAACATTAAGATTCCCACAAATACTGACGTTTCTCACAGTTACCCTTAGAGTCATACCAGCAACGCACCTCAGGAATCTCATTTCGGCAGCTTGTACCCGCGATCTAATTCTTTCGGTCATTACCCAAATTTCATGACCATAGATGAGGGTCGGAACGAACTTACTTACTTACTTAAGGTGGCGCTACAGTCCGGGGTGAACCTTGGCCCTTAGCCAACAAGCTTCGCCAGCCAGCTCTGTCTCGAGCTAGCCGTCTCCAGTTTCGCACGCGAAGTTGGCTGAGGTCCCCTTCGACTTGCGTGCGCCACCTGAGTCTCGGTGCTCCTCTACCGCGCCGTCCCTGCGGTGTGGATTCGAAGATTTTCCGGGTCGGGGCGTTGGTGTCCATCCGTTGTGTTTTGACTCTTTTGGCTAGGTCGGTATCGCTGTACAGCCCGTACAGTTCGATGTTATATCTCCTCCTCCACTCTCCGTCTATGCAGACGGGACCGTAAATCGTCCGAAGAATTTTTCTCTCGAAGCAGCCTAAAGTGTTTTCATCCGCCTTTGACAGGGTCCATGTTTCTGCACCGTAAAGCAGGACTGGGATGGTGAGGGTCTTATACATGGACACTTTAGTTGCTCGAGAGAGGGCTTTGCTACTCAATTGCCTCCTTAGCCCAAAGAAACAGCGATTGGCAAGAGTTATCCTTCGTTTGATTTCCACGCTGGTGTCATTGTCTGAATTTATAGCGGAACCCGGGTAGACAAAATCCCTAACTACCTCAAAATTATAGCTGTGGTCGGAACGAACACTGAATTTAAAACTGAGATCTTTGCTTTCTCTCCAAGCTCAGCTTTCCTTTTTTTTGTGAATATTAGGGTGGACGGAGGCTAAAACTCCAAAATCTTTCAAAGATACCACGCCCACTATAGCAGGTATATAATACCGAAGTAGCCGATATTGGTTATGCCCGATTTCCACGTGGGCATAACGTGGCAGTTTCATAGTGTCTCCATAACGTTTCATGGAGACACTATGAAACTGCCAGAACGCACTTCATAGTAGTAAATTTTCGCTCTCTCATAATATTTCTTGACTACAACTAAGTTAAAATAACAAGTAATTTACGATTCCGTAGTGTTTATCGCATTGGGTAGGTTGCTATCCAGTGAATGCACCTACTAAAGCCGTTCATTCGTGCGGCTTCACCCTACGTCGCTAGATCGAAGGGTCTTGTTCTTTGTAGTCGTCGCTCGTTGTTTACATCGTTAAGAGTCTCATTTAGAGTACGGATAATTTCATTGTTGCAATGAACATGAAGGCGAGCATTTAGCTTTCGAGCAAAGTTAATTACTTCTTCGCTCACGGTAGCTATTCCTAAATCTCTGTGAATATCACTATTCCTAATATACCATGGAGCATTCACAATTGCTCTTATTGCCTTGTTTTGAAAAGTCTGCAACATGGACATGTTGCTCGGCTTGGTACAACCCCAAAGTTGTATAGCGTATGTCCAGGACGGCTTTGACATCTGCCTGTACAAGAGCAGTTTGTTATATATGCTTAGTTTCGAAAATCTTCCGATAAGCCAATACATTTCCCTGAGCCTAAGCTCGAGCTCATCACGCTTCTTCTTTACGTGAGGTTTCCACCTTAGTTTAGCGTCCAGTGTCATCCCTAGATATTTCGCTTCATTTGCATAAGGTATTTGTGCAGAATTTATGAACAGAGGTAAATTGTTAACCCTTCTGTAATTGAAATTCACATGCGTAGACTTGTTTTCGTTAAGAGCGATTCGCCAAGTCTTCGTCCAGACACAAATTCTGTCCAATGCTCGTTGGAGGTTTCTCGTTGATGACTCGACTGATTCACCTGTTGCCAGGATGCCCGTATCGTCCGCAAACGTGGCCACGATAGTCTCGTCATCTAGAGGTATGTCTCTTGTGTAGAGCAAGAACAGGGTTGGACCGAGCTTCCCTGGGGTACGCCAGCCCGAATTTGGTTGAAACTCGAGTATTCACTACTTCGCCTAACACGAAAGAGTCTGCTTTGAAGATAAAAATGAATAAATAGAGTGGCGCAACAGCTCGAGGTGAACCAGGGCCAACTTCTCAACCATGTATGCTGTGTGTGTTATAATTTTTTTTCACATACAAGGGGACCTACAATTTTTTGCCGAATCCGAACGGCACTTTGAGAAGTTTTTCAAGACAAATGTTACTCTCGGAGGGTTTGTCAGACCCTCGCGGAGGTAGGAGCCGTGAAAAAGAACAAGTCTTTTTTTCAGGTGGCAGAGGCAGGATTCGAACCCAGACCTCCGGCGTCAGAGGCACACACACTAACCACTGCGCCACGGCACCCACCTGCTTTGAAGATAATTTTCCAATATTTTAAACATGTCCTCCGGCAAGTTTTGCCGTAGCTTATATTTCAAGCCTTCGTGCCATACCTTGTCGAAGGCTTGCGATACGTCGAGGAAAGCACTTGAACATATTTTTTCCCGTTCTAAGGCTTTTTCAATTTCATGCGTTATTCTGTAGACTTGATCTATTGTGGAATGGTTAGGTCTGAAACCGAATTGATGATCGGGGATCAAGCGTCTTTCTGCAATTATTGGTTGTAATCGCTTCAGCGGAAGTTTCTCGAATACTTTCGATATTAACGGCAGAAGCGATATGGGCCTATAAGATTTTTTATCATTTGGGCATTTCCCCGGTCCTGGAACCATAATGACTTCAGCAACTTTCCATTGTCTTGGAACGTATAGAAGTTCTAAGAGAAGCGTTTATCATATAAAGTAGCTTGACTAATGCCTTTTTTGGTAGCTCTTTCAATATTTCGCCAGTGATCAGGTCGTAACCCGGGGCCTTATTATTTTTAAGTTTGCTAATTGTCTGTCGGAGTTCAACTAACGAAACTTTTTTCATTCTAAAGCTATCTGGTTCCGCGTTGTTGTTAAGAACGTCAGCCAACGGCGGACCGTCGAAAGGCTTGAATGTTTCTTCTTAATGTTCAGCAAACAAATTCGCATTGTCTTTGTCTTCTCTTGCCCATTCGCCGTTAGCTTTTTTTATTGGTGCCGAGTGGATTTCAGGTTTCTTAATAGACTTAACTGCTTTCCACAGCGAGTAGTTTGAGCTCCTATCCGCCGACAAGCCTTCAAGGTATTCAGTGGTCTCACGATTTTTAAGATCTTGCAACATTCCTTTCAGTTTGTTAGAGAGGTGGTTCAAGAGGGTTTTGTCTGGGGGAGCCCTCGTGCCTTGCCATCTCCTACGCGCCCTTCTCTTTTCACGAATCAATTCTTCGATTTCGAGCGGATATATTTTACGTACATGCAAGTCGGTGCTAACTGCGCTCTTTCGGGACGAATTGTTGTTCCAAGCAGCGCTCTGAATTGCTTCAATGAATTTGTCAACTGCGGCTTCTAACTCGAAAGGAGTTTTCAATGGCACATTCAAGCCAACACCCTCCTTACAGTCCTTCCTGAAGGCGTCCCAGTTCATGTTTTTGCTAGCTAATCTAAGAGCTCTTTCTATTTTCGCTAGTCTTCCACCCATCTTCAAGATTACTCCTGAGTGGTCTGAGCAAAGATCATAACACTCTTCAATTCGCGTAAGGTATTTAGGGTACCCTTTAGCGATGAAAAAATCGTGATGATGTGCGTGACAGTCATTGTAACCTTTAAGTTTGGGTGTAGACCCGTTTTTAAGGTGAGTCTCCGTAATCATGCAAATATCAATATTATTTTTCCGTAGAAATACTTCTAGTTCGTCTATTTTATTCAGAAGGCCATTTGCATTCCATATTAGTATTTTAAATAACTGTTTCATATTCATGTTCTCTTGTAATTTTTTCGAGGCTTAAACTCGAACTTGCTCAGTTTGTCAAATATAACTTTGTTGATTTTAGTCTGATCCTCAAGTTTCTCCAAGATTACAGCGAGGATCTGAGACACTGCATCTGTTGTGGGCGATCTTGCCTTGTTTTCGTTTGCCGCAACCTGTGCGTATGATTTCGGTCCGACCAGTGGTGGTTTCTCCGCTGCACTTGAACTGGCGCCGCTCTTTTGTGGAGCTTTGGCGTCTTTGGCTTACGAGTTTCAGCAGTTTTTGGACGCCCTAGGCTTTGATTCTGACCTCTAGTACTTTCCTTAAGAGGTTCTCGTCCCTTTTGCAGCTCTATGGCTACTTCGCATCCTCGATAGTTTGCGGGGTGGTTTCCGTGGCAATTGGCGCAAACTGCTGGAGCCTTTATGTCAACTTTGCACTCTGTTGAGAGGTGTTTTCCGGCACATTTCACGCAACGTGGTTCTGTTGTTAAGTATCATCTTTATTTTATAAATATCGTTTATGCTCTCAGTTCTTTCAAAGGAGAGCATAAAAATTGGAAGGCCGCGCCTGATCACAGTGTCTCTTTCTCCTTCCAAGGGTTGCTTTTCCTTTTTAATGATATTGACGGCATCAATAATTTTAAGGCCTTTATTTTTTACGTCTTTTACGACGTCTTCTTTTGTGCATGATGGGTGGAGCCCCCTTCCAATGACTCGCAGTGGTTTTTCGTACTTTTTTGATAAGTATACCACTCGATTCTTTCTGCATTCAGTCTAAGAGACAGTGCGCGATAGGAATCGGCGTTGTCAACATTTACTTTCCACACGTTATTTCGGTGCGAAGTAAGCTTATAGTTTTCTGTTCTCACCGTGTTTGCAAGAAGGTTGCGCAATCTCCGTCTGTCTGCAATCTCGTCTGCCATCCCGACGATGTTTATTGCGGGAGGTGGACGAATTTTCGCCTCTGGTTTAGCCTTGTTTGAGCCAGAGGGCTTATCTTCTTTTTGTATTACTTCGGGAGAGGAATTCGCCTTTCGCTTCTTGCTAGACCTTTTCCTTGAGACTGAATCGGTCTCAAGTGCAAGTTCGTCCTCGTCCGTGAAGTATTCGACTCCTGGTCGGTTCGGTGTTACACACTCTTTCGTTACCTCACAGTCTTTCGTTAAACGAGTATTTTTAATATCCTCGTTTTCTTTTCACATAGAGTCAACTTCCATTTTTAGATCTTGGAAAGGTCGCTCCATTTCAGTAAGCTTAGCTCGGAGTTCATTATTCTCCTTTTCTAAGCTCTTAATTTTCACAGAGTCCTGGTTTACCGGTGGACTGCTTTTTCCGGATATGTTCAATCTAGGTGGTGGTGATCGATTTAGTTTTGTCCTTTTCTCAAAAGGATTTATAAGCAATAAAAGGCTCTCCACAGAATCCGTAGAGCCTGCCTCCGAAGAGGGTGGATTTTCCAGCATAGCTGGGCTGCCACCTGGGGTAATCAAATCTGTCGTTTTGTTAATTGCCATTTTTGTTTTTAACTTGTCGTTTTTATGAGAAATAGGTAAGTCACTTCTATTTTCATTTTTAAATACAGCCGCCCCTTGGGAGACAGACGCCGACCAGTGAGACGCACAATGTGTGACAGACGCTTCTGGATTTTATTTTAACCTTCAGATTCATCTATAAGTTAAAACCTTACTGCCAAAAGTTGCCCCAAATGGAGCAGCATCGACAGCATCCGTTGAAACATTAAAGAATATTTCTTTTGGTGGATTTTAGTCGGCTCTTACGACAGGCATACCTTACCTCAAGGCTATTCTAACCCCGACCTTGCAGGGCTCCGAAATTCACGCAAATTTTTAAACTATCATTTTCTTTTTTACTTTTGCGAATAGAAGTTTGGAAATGAGAATTTTTTTTTTTTTTCCGTGGGTAGGAAAAACCTTCATAGGCACTAGGTTTATGTTAGTAGGTTTATATTTACACTAGGTATATTTATTTAGAAATGAGAAAATAATAGTTGCATAATTCAAGCGAATTTTCTGTAAAAATCCGTTTAAGGAGTGCTGAGATATCAAATTTTTAGTTCAACCTCATATTTCATACCTCAATATGATTCCAGTTTCTAACCTATTTTTCTTGGAAATTTGCTGTAAAAATTCATTGTTTTATGGTGTTATTAAAAGATGTTTGGTAAATATTTTGGTCCATCAGCTGTTATTATGCAGAAATAGGAGCCGTGCAAAAAACGATAATTTTTATGGATTTTACCTGGATACGAGTCTTTCTCTTATACCTGTTGCGGTTTTTTTCCTTATCGAAAAACAAACATTTTTGAATTTTTTGGTAGCAATTTTATTGGGAAAATGGTCTCTACAGCATTCTCCTAAAGCTGTAATGGCGTTCTTTGAACACAGAGCCTCTGGCTGTTAATGGCACTTCGTCTTTCACAGAAGAAAATATTATAGAAGAAATTTTATAGAACCTAAAACTTCTTCGTTAAATTTTGCTTTGGTTTTTTCAAGTACCGACGCGATCAAAATAAAAAATGCTGATAGAAGAGCCTCATGATTCTCGAACCGCGTTTCCAGCTGAGTTATCGAATCGTCCAAAAGGGTAATCATGAAAACTATCCAATAAAAGTCTTCAGGATCAGATGCGTTTACATTGGCCCTATGCTATGCTGATGCCTTTATACTGTTTTTGGAATTTTTTAAGATTACAGTGTCATACACAATTAATAGTTAAGTGGCCTTGTGCAGAGTTTCAAAAATAACTTTAAAATCTGAACTAGAATTTTCTTGAATTTTTCGAAATGTAATTAAAACAAGATTTACGTGGTGCAGAGCTGAAACTTGGTCGCAAGAAGCAGATTGCAAAACTCTACACAATAGTACCTACCTAGGGTGTACGAAATTTTTTTAAGCAGTACCTACAAGCTTATCAAAAAAAAAAACTAATTTTAAGAACCAAGAAGCTTTGGATGAGGTCTCACAGTCCTTATCAGTACTCAACACATCTTAGGCATTCACTATGGCTAAGAATAATTCTTTGAACCTTAAAGGCGGATTGCCTTCTAGTTTAAAAAAAACTTCCAGCCGATTTCACAATCCCTATCATATTGCGTAAAGGCTGAATTTGACAAGAATGTTCTAATACGATGTGCAATGAATGAATAATGCTTCTGGGTTAGACTCCCGAACAATTGCTTGGATACCTTTGCAACTACCTCGCATAGCGGATGCGGGGTAGTTGTTAAGGTGCCATCCAATAAGGTTTTGCAGAGAGAATTCTCTTAGCTAAGTTTTTTCCGCAATCGCTCTCTTAATATAGAACTTCCACAAAAACTTCTCGTAAAATGAAAACTTATTTATTTGATTTCATCAACAGGCTACTTACGCTATACAGATTACAAAAATAAAACTTAAAACTAAGAAAGCGCTAACAAATCAAGCAAAACACTCTTGAAGCAATAACATGAGTACTGCAGAGTTACGTTATTACCGACTTCATTGAATGAAACAATAGCTCACGACGGCGGCTCATTTAGGTTAGTTAGTTCTATGGGTAATTCGGAAAAGATATCTTTCCCTCAAAGGTCTAACAGGGGCATAGATTGAGACTAGCAATAAAAAAGAATCACATTCAGTGTGGTAGCATAACAAATCTTTCACGAACATGTTATGAGACTTTCGTCTGAATTTTAAAGTTGAAATACCTAGTAACTGACACCGTGTCATGAAAGGAACTTCAAAGCCCCATCGCATCTTCATGAAAATATACTTAGTAAAACGCCTCTGAACTCTTTCAAGACGATCAGAATGAATATCGTAAGATGGGTTCCAAGTTACATCGGCATATTCAAGCTGAGATCTAACTAATGCAATAAAAAGTGAAATAAGGAAGTGAGGATCAGACAATTCTTTCCTATTTTTTTTATAAGTCCAAAGAGTTGATTGGCTTTAGCTTCAATGTGGTCGATATGAGACTTAAAAGTAGACCATGAATCAACTAACACCCCAAGGTCTTTACTTTCTTCTACTCTCTGTAGTTTAGTATTATTGATTTCGTATTCAAACTTAAGACACTTACTCATGTTAAAGCGTAGACCATCACTTGTACACTAAGTGACTGCTTTTCTAATATCATGTTGTCTCTTACAATCAGATATGCTTTTAATTTCAAAGAACAGCTTGAGGTCGTCAGCGTTCATCAAAGAATGACAGTATTTTAACAGAGGATAAGTCGTTAATTAATATTATGAAAAGCAGTGGTCCCATTTGACTGCCTTGAGGTACACCTGAACTGCATTCAAATGATCGAGAGTGCATATTACCTATTTGTACTCTTTATTTTCTGCCAAGTAAGAGTATTTTCTATCAAGTAAGAGGCTAGCCATTTAAGTATTGCCGAATGAAACACAAAGAATTCAACTTTTTTTTTAGCAGGATATGAAAGTTGTCCGAGTCAAAGGCTTGACTATAGTCAGTATAAGCACAGTCCACTTGATAACCATCCTCTAAAGCATAAATAGTGTAATGGGAGAAGCAAGCCAAGTTAGTGGTTGTAGACCTCCCACACTGACAAAGTCATGGTGTTCAGCACAAATACGCTCTTTTATGAGAAAATCGACTTTCGATTGTACAATGCTTTCAAAAAGCTTAGGCAAAGCGGATAGTTTGCAGATCCCTCTGTAATTTTTAACATTGCTTTTCGAGCCTGATTTGAAGATAGGTATAAGATAGGACTATTTCCATTAATCAAGAAAAGTTCCAGAGGACAATGATCGGTTAAAAATTATAAGCAGAGGTTAACAAATTACTTTAACAAAGACAGTAATTCTGCTCAAGAGTAACTTAATAATCTTTATAATCAACGCAACGTACCGAACGCATATTGACATCTGCTCCTTCCATGAAATGTCAGTAGTTTCATCTGCTAGAACTGCAAAAACCTGCTGAGTCAGGCAATTTCGTTCTGAACAATAGAACCACATCACATATAGCAATCAATTCGTGTTAAATGGCAGGTGTGAGAATCGATTTCTTCGTCGCTTGTGTAAGGGTCCATCGCCTAGCTAGGAATTGTCTAGACCAGACTTTAATGCTTGGTTTCAAACCAGCCGGTAAAACCGAGGAAAGGAACTAGTCTTAGGCTTAATTCCAGGTCATTTCGGTATAAAAGATAACGAGTTTGCGCAAATTGCAGCCAAGGAAGCAACTCGGTATCCGTACATAAAGAAGTTCCCAAGTATCTCTAAGCTTATTAAAAAAAACTTTCATTTATCGTCCGATCTGATCTCCCACCAAATGAAGTATGGGGCAGTTTCATACGAGGAGAAATAGAAGAAACTGAGATTTTGGAACCATCTGACATTGAAGCCTTTCAATTTCAACGAATAAAAGAAGCTGGCTCATAAGAAGTTTAAATAAATTTAAACCTTTTTTATACCCGACCGAGGGTATATTAATTTTAAAGCATAGTTTGTTTGTGAAATAATCGCTGTAGACCCCTAAGACCTTTTAGAGTTGATCGAGACCGACAGGTGAATCGATTAATCCGTCTGTCCGTATGTGTGAAGCTGTTAGGTCTTCAAAACTGATCTAGGACGCTCAAATTTGGAGTGTATTTTGGTTTTTATTTTGTACAGACAAAGCGTGAAAATTGGTTTAATCGGCCAATAGCCACGCCCACTTACTGGCTTCAATGTAAGACAACCTCTATTTAAAATTTTCTTTCAAAATGCCTTTTGGTCAAGTAAGACAAGACGTAGGAGCTCAAATTTTAGTATAAAGCATTAATGGCCCAGAGCCTTAAAGAAGACAAAAATTGGACCACCCACAATATCGACCATGCCCACTTTTAACATGTTAGATCTTTAAAAATCCGATTTCTCGAAAAGTTCACTCCAAATCGAAAAAAAATTCTATGACAAATATTAAAGATATTACTATTTGCTAAGTTTGCTCCATACAAAGTTTTATGATCCGCCCACTTTTAGGGGGCGGTTTTACGAAAAAAAAATTTTCGCTTTTAAGGCATTTTGTCATTCTAACGAAATTACAATTAACTAATTTTAATTTTTTTTTTAATTTTTAGCCCAGGCTCACTTTTGGCCTATTCATATATAAATGTCTCGCAAATTATATTTGAATACGGGACAAACAACTTTAAGATTTTGTGTTACACGGTCTATAGTGTCGGGTATATACACCCAAAGAAAAACCTGTGTAGAATTAACCTAAATCAAGTAATAAACTAGCTCGACGCTAAGGCAATTTTGAACTTGGTTATTTCTAAGGTAAGCCATCTTAAATGACTAAGGCAGATCACACTGTTTGTCAACCTGTGTAAATTGAGCTTAGATCTAGGTCATTTTATCCAAGTTTAGCTAAGTTGTTTTTCCCCCAAATATAATAACTCAGCCATAATAACTCAGCTAATAATCTAAGGCAAATTTTGCATATTTCCACCAAAAACCTTGTATATTTTATGATCGCGGATATGCTTACGTGCCCTATTGTTAGGTCGATTCCCAACACAGATTTCCTTAGGACCTAAAGCAATGCGACATTTTTTTTACCTAAATTATGCATAAATTAAAACAAAATGCGTTCATAAATTAGGCCTGCGGCTAACTTACCTTAATTCAAGGGCACAATTTATAGCTTAGTACCTAGGACCAAATTACTTGTTTCTAGGATAACTTTTACCTTAGTAACTAGGCGGACAACTCGTGTTTCAATCAAACAAATTCCGAAATAAACATCGCTGTTAAAATGAAGGTATAAACCAGTGAGTAAGTGCTACAGTGTGTACGTAGAAGTTACAGTCCGTAAAACGGACCGTTGAATACCCCATCCTATCCTACATTGTAAAATGCTGATGGCATAGTTATTTTTTGACATTTTATTAGTAATGCAAACTTTGAAAAGGGGCGTGGTCTAACCGCCCCTAATTACAAACTATTAATTATAAGATATTTCCACAGATATTTCCAAGTTTCACTTAAATGTACGTAAAAATGCAATTTTTTGGTTCAAATTCAATAATTTTGAAAATTGACCCCTAAAAGGAGGCGTGGCTAAAAACTTTATATGACTTAAATCTGGGCTGAAGTATTGTTTACCTAACCTGCCACTTTTTTTGTTTCATGCTTTCCTAAATTAGGCTCAAGGCCAGTCGAAATTAATTTTTTCTGGAAAATTTTAGGTTTTTCTTCAATTCTGCCTCCAAATGTGGGCGGGGCCCAAAGTCTTGTATCAAAAAATTGTGGAACTAAGCGTTTTCTACATAAAATATTAAGCAAATTTTTAATTTCGAGCAAAAATATTGAGTATACTGCATTTGAAAATTTATCCTTAAAATAGATGCCACGCCCACTAGAGGAGGTTTACCAATTATATTTGTCTTTTTTGTGTCTTACATTTACTAAGAGATGCTAAATGTCAAATTTCAGCCTTTTAGAACGTCTTACAGTTTTAAAAACTCTGGAGGTAGATGCACATTTAGAGAGATTGTGGGCGTGTCTTTGGGCGGATTTCAAACACTTATAAATGATTAAGAATCACGTGCTTAAGCCGCGTTGTCAAAAGCACCGTAAAACAGGAACAGAAACAGAATCCCATACATTAGCAACTGACACCTAAATTTGCTGAATGCTTTTTGCGTTGCTAATGTATGAAATTCTGTTTCTGTTTCTGTTCCTGTTCCTTGTGAAAACGCGGCTTAAGCGCGTGATTCTAAATCATTTAAAAGTGTTTGTACGGAAGGTATTTCAGGACCTTCATTTATTCCAAAAAATTACCTTTGTATGAATATCCATACGGAAGAGCATTGGGAGGGTATTCAATATTCAAAACAAAAACGACTTACTTTTTGAAAATAATACAAAAAATCGCGCGATTTTTAGTATTATTTTCAAAAAGTTTTAAGCAACACAATTTAGCAAAAAAGATACATAAAAAGTTTTGCGTTTCTTTAAATATTTGAAAATAATACCAAAAATTCTCGATTTGTGGTATTGTTTTCTCAGAAATCTTAAAAAAAATGCACTCAAGTGTAATAATAGGACACATTTTTAGAATAAACGTCAAAAATAACGAAATATTAATTTATATTTCGTAAAAAAAATATGTTTCTTAAAAAATATATGCCGCAGGTTATTGTTTAAACAAAATATCTTAATTTTCCCTGCTGAATGTTACTTATTGCAATTGCAAGTAAACAAATAAAAATTTCTGTCTTTGAACTACTCTTTCAGTTACTGACAAGGTAACGGTTTTGAAAATGAATTGTTTTTGCTAATAGTGCAATGACTTATGTAAACAATTTTTTTATACGTGATTATGCAGCCGTTATTTCTATGAGTTTTCAGGATGTGGTCTTTAATGACAATCAAAGTCAAATCGGCCAGTGATAAACGGGTGCAAAAAAATTTCGTGAAAATAAAACCTAAAATTTTTCGATAAAATGTCGTTGTTCAACAATATTAACATTAATATATTTAGATGCCATTTCTTTATCTACATGTATTTTATATATTTTTATAATCTTTGAAATTAGTTCAGAAAAACTTATTTGAATATCAAAAACTTTAAATGAATTATTAATTTAAAAAGTAACGTCAACGGATATGAATTGTTATATACTTAACTGAACGAACCTAACTAACTTTATATGCGCTTCACATCTTGCATGTTTAATTACAATGTTCCCTAATTTCCGCCTAGCCTATATATTGCTCACATTGTAAATTTATCTTTCTTCTTGTGTCTAACCTCATCGAAGCAACATCGCAGCCGTGCTTGCGCAAAAAAAACTTATAATTATATCCTAACAAGGCGTTCTTGTTTTATCAATTTAATTGGAAATTAAAAACTATTAATTTCACGTTAAACATTGGTGACCCCGACGTGATATCACTCTGATATACGTCATAATTGAAAGAATTATAGAAAATAAAGTGTACAAAGGGTGCAGACTTTTCTACATCGAGTTCTTACGCCAACCACATGGCCAACGAAGATAAGGAATCAGATGGTGGAAAACCCGAATCACATACCGGCTCTGTCTCTGAAGAGAAGCAGAAGCAAATGGAATCTCTTCGGACAAATTAAACGCTGCAGTGACTTTGTGTCGAAGGCGCAGCAAAATCCAGCTTCCGTATCGATTCCCGAAATAAAACTTCGATTCACCGCGCTTGATGAAGTTTTTTCTAGTTTCCAAAAGATTCAATTAAAAATCGAAGAACTAGATCCGAATGAGGTCAAAACCCCCGTCCGCTCCGATAACGAGGAATCGTACTTCTCTTCATCATCATCGTTGCAAGTTATGTTAAATGTTGCCGAAAGCCCATCGATGGACACATCCACTTTAAATTCGACAGAAACCAGCTTTGATCCCATAAGATTACACGAGATTAAACTTCCCATTTTCACAGGCGAAATAACCACGTGGATGTCATGGTTTGAGACCTTCTCCAGCTTAGTGCACAATAATGTTCACTTAAGTAAACTCTCAAAGTTTCATCATTTAGTCAGCAGCCTAGCAGACGCAGCTAAAGCACCTATCGACGGCTTAAAAATCATTGAAGACAACTTCGATGAAGCCATACAGAAGCTAAAAGAACGATTTTAAAATAAACGCATCATCGCCCAGGAGCATCTACATCACATCTTTAATCCACCTTAAATCATCAAGCCCACACCTGTGGAACTACGAAGCCTAATGGACAAATCAAACAATCATCTTACTAGCCTGAGAAACTTAAAGCGCCCCGTCGACCACTGGGATGATCTAATTGTGTACCTGCTAACATCGAAATTGGATACTGTGACGGCAAGTCGCTGGAATGAAGCTTCACCTATTGATCGTCTACCTACTATCAGAAAGTTCTACGCATTCATTACCAAAATGCGCCAAGGTAACATTTTAAATCAATCCTTATCTAACAACTCTGCATGCAAAATTACAAATTCAAATACTAAACCTCAACGTAATACGCCTAAGTCGTTAATCGCAACTACCACACCAAAAAACAAGTGTTCGTTTTGCTCAAGGTCTGGTCATTTTATTTATAAATGCTTCATCACTGATCGTTATCAGTCCATAAGAGAATTAAGACTTTGTGAAAATTGTCTTAAATCAGATCAACACTCATCAAACCAGTGCAATGCAAATGGTTGTCATGCCTGTGGCCAAAAGCACCACACTTTATTTCACATCAATAACGCTTTGAACGACAAATCAGTTCCCAGCCCCACAGCGAAAATAGCACCGAAAAATAATTATCAGCTTAATTCAAATGCTGCAGTTTATGCCCCTAGCTGCTCTCCTTTAATCGAAGAAAGCAAAATCACTCTCACTTCAACTTCTCTCAGTGATGGTGTTGGTTCCACATCGGAGACTCTCTTAGCCACCGCTTTGATTAATGTTTTCGATAGCATCGATCAATTGATTCCATGCCGCATACTGTTAGATTCTGGGTCTCAGTTAAATCTAGCCAGCGAAAGGTTCTTTCATAAGCTGGGCTTAAAAAGGTTTAAATTCACGCAAGTAATTAGTGGAGTTGCGCAAAATGTCTGCTCGTGGCAATATAAGGGCTGTGTAGTTATATCCTCACGACTAACAAAGTTTAAGAAGTCAATTGAAGTTATAATTTTAAAGAAACTGACTAATTGTGTTCCCGAGAGTGACATTGACATCGCTGATTGGAAAATACCAAAGAACATAGAGTTGTCTGATCCGTTGTTCCATAAATCTCAAAAGATTGATATGATATTAGGTGCCGAAGATTTTTTCGAATTATTATCAATTGGTCAAATCAAGTTGGGAATTAATCTGCCTCTACTTCAAAAGACAATGCTGGGATTGGTCTTTGCTGGACCTTATCAATATCAGCAGTCCCAGTTAACATCAAACTGTCTTGCGTACACTACTCAGGAATCCGATGATGATGTTAATCTTCATGAAGAATTAAAGCTATTTCGGGAAATCAAGAATGGGGGTGATTCTTTCCATGGCGGGAAAATAATAAAAAAATCGGAACAGGATTGTGAGGATCACTACAACCTTAATTTCTCTAGGCTAGAGGATGGCAGATATCAAGTTCGATTGCCTTTTAAGGAAACTGCTAGCAACCTGGGAGAATCATTTACTAAGGCTCTCAACCGTTTTAATGCATGGAAGAGAAGGTTTCGAAAAAACATTGGGCTACGAGAGGATTACGCTACTGTAGTTAATGAGTTTTTGGTTAAAAACATATGGAGCTCGCTACTAATGTTGACTTAACTAAACCCCATTTTTTTTCCGCATCATTGTGTGCTGAAGCCCACTAGCTCGACTACTAAAATGAGAGTTGTTTTTGACGGGTCCGCGAAAACGTCGACTGGAATATCCCTTAATGATACCCTCCTGATTGGTCCCGTTGTTCAAAATGATCTTTTCTCGATACTAGGCAGATTTCAACTTTTCGCTTTCGTCTTCACAGCTGACATTTCAAAAATGTATCGTCAGGTTTCTATGCATCCTGCTGACCGTCGTTTTGAAATGATTCTTTGGCGAAATAATGAGCATGAAGCGCTAAAAATATACCAACTCTCCACGGTGACGTATGGAACCGCTCCTGCCTCCTATTTGGCAACAAAAACTCTTCAAAGGCTATCATAAGTTGAGGGTCATGATCTACCAATGGCAGCTAAATCAATTAATTCGGATTTTTATGTTGACGACCTGTTGACTGGCGCGTTAACTTTAGAAGAGGCTCTCCAACTAAAGAGCCAAATTATGCAACTACTAAGTAAAGGAGGATTTATACTTCGAAAGTGGTGTTCCAATGATAATCGAATTTTGGAAAATATTTTAGAAAAAGATAAAGAGACTCATTGCAGAATCTCAAATTCAAGCGCTATTAAAACATTGGGTACTCATTGGAATCCTACATCCGATAAATTCCTTTTTGACTGCTCTGAAAGCGAAGATAAAGTAATCACTTAAAGGACTGCTTTCAGAGATTGCGAAGCTCTTAGATCCTTTGGGTTTAATAAACCCTATCATTGTCTTGGCAAAGGTGTTTAGGCAACAATTGTGGAGGCAAGGTCTTAAATGGGATGAAAGTCTGCCTATGGAGCATCATCAACGATGGATTCGATTTCGCAAAGAGCTTAAACACATTGGGAAGTTTCAGTTTGATCGTAGAGTTTTCTTTCACACAAAACGTAATCAACTTCACGCATTTTCTGACAGCTCTGAATACACCTATGGTACATGTTTATATGTTCGGTCTTTGAAGGAGAATGGAAGTATTTCGGTCAATCTTTTATGTTCAAAATCGAGAGTGACACCTGTCAAAAGGATATCCATTCCTCGTTTAGAATTATGTGCTGCTGTTTTGATGGTTCGCTTCGTCGACAAGATTCAGCATATCTTTAAGGACGAGTTTGAAAGCGTAGCTTACTGGACCGATTCGTCCATCGTATTGAGCTGGATTTCTGAAGAATCTTTGAATTTTGAAACCTTTGTAGCGAATCGAGTTGCAGTTATTCAAAATCTATCAAGATCGAGTCAGTGGAGACACATACGATCCAAACTCAACCCTGCTGATATTATCTCCCAGGAGCTTACCCCCTTGATTTACACAAATCTGACCTATGGTCCTTTGGTCCAACTTATTTAAAATCACCAGAATCTGATTGGCCCAACACTAAGTTAAACAATGTAACAAAAATCTGTTCGAACGAAGAAACCACAAGGTCATACTTTCAGCCACAAGTTACAAGCCATACCTGAAAACAATTAAATGCCATAACATCTACCTGGAAACAAAACGATATGTTGCACTTCTGCTTCGATTTCCGTATAATGCAAGGGCGAAATCTCTAGGCTTGGCTCTTAATCTTGGAGAAATCACAACAGTGGAACTAAAGAGATCGCTTCGCAATATTATATGGACAATGCAACAGGAACATTTTGCATCTGAACTTCAGCTATTGCACGACAAAAAACTTCTTTTTAAAAGATCTCATCTTTTATCCCTTCACCCATTTATTGATGATGAAAACATCATACGCGAAGGTGGTAGAATATCCAATGCTGAATTGACATACGACGCAATGCACCCAATATTATTGCCAAAGGACCACTTCTTTACCGAAGTCATTGTGCGGTATTATCACAACAAGCATATGCATGTAGGGCCACAGACCTTACTCAGCATAATTCGCGAAAATTTTTGGCCGGTACATGGAAAGGTCATTTGCACGAGAGTGTGTCGCCAATGTATAAGATGCTTTCGTTGCCAGCCGCCGTTGGAAACTGTTCGCATGGGAGACCTGCCAAAGTCTAGAGTTCAACAATTTCGCCCCTTCTTAAAGGTCGGAGTAGACTTCTGCGGTCCGTTTAGCATTCACTTCCGAAGACGAGGAACAGCGCCCGTTAAAGGATATGTGGCAATATTCGTCTGCTTTAGCACTCGCGCAGTTCATCTTGAAGTCGTTGAAGACCTGTCAACAGTGGCTTTCTTGGCAGCATTAAAGAGATTTATTGGACGGCGCGGATACCCATCTAAAATATACAGCGATAATGCTACAAATTTCAAAGGAGCTCGTAATGAACTTTCTGCTGTATACGAAATGCTGAATAACGATGAAACTCAAAACCAGATCATTCGACATTGCTCTGTAGAGAATATTACTTGGAGTAATATTCCTCCAATATCCCCGCATTTTGGCGGTTTGTGGGAAGCAGCTGTAAAATTCGGCGAAATTCCACATGAAACGGGTTTTGCAAACTGCTTCCCTCACCTTTCAAGAATTAAACACTGTCATTATTCAGATTGAATCAGTGCTTAGTTCACGTCCTATCACACCGTTATCAAATAATCCTTCTGATTTGAATGCATTAACCCCTGCTCATTTTATTATAGGAAGTCCTCTTACTTGCTTGGCAGAGCCGGACATCACGGAGTCGAATTCTATTAGTTTATTAACTCGATATCAACTTCTTCAGTATTACTTTCAAATTTTTTGGAAGAGGTGGTCCAGAGAATACCTGCAAATCTTACAGGCGAGAACTAAATGGAAGAAATCTGGACCCAACTTTCAAATAGATGACGTCGTCCTCATCGTTGACGAAAGCCTATCGCCACTTAACTGGAAGCTTGGAAGAATAGTGCAAACTCATCCTGGTGAAGACGGCATCATACGCGCAGCAACTGTAAAAACATCAACAGGCATAATACAACGTGCTATAATGAAACTACGAAGACTTCCACTTTTTGAAGGGTCTTCAACCCCTCAAGGTGGGGTGGAAGTTCAACAATATTAACATTAATATATTTAGATGCCATTTCTTTATCCACATGTATTTTATATATTTTTATAATCTTTGAAATTAGTTCAGAAAAACTTATTTCAATATCTAAAACTTGAAATGAATTATTAATTTAAAAAGTAACGTCAACGGATATGAATTGTTATATACTTAACTGAACGAACCTAACTAACTTTATATGCGCTTCACATCTTGCAAGCCTAATCACATGTTTAATTACAATGTTCCCTAATTTCCGCCTAGCCTATTTATTGCTCACATTGTAAATTTTTCTTTCCTCTTGTGTCTAACCTCATCGAAGCAACATCGCAGCCGTGCTTGCGCAAATAAGACTTATAATTATATCCTAACAAGGCGTTCTTGTTTTATTAATTTAATTGGAAATTAAAAACTTTTAATTTCACGTTAAACAGTCGTCAAACAAAAATATTTTGAATTCGGAGGAGGAGTTTGACAGATGAGGAGACTGCTGCAATTGCTGGAACAGCAAATCCTGCCAAGTCTTTCCCGCGAGGTAGATGACGACTTTTCGGCAATCGAATTTGCTGAAGTTCGAGGTTTGCTACCTTACACGAAATGGTGTAGTTATCATAAGTGTAACATGTCAGTGTTGGTTCGGGACAAAGGGGTAGGTGTATTTGCCTGCTGCAAGAAGCAGTGCAGAAATAAAAGACAGAGTAGAGCGGCAGGGACATGGTTTGAAAACGTGAAACTGCCGTTCCCTCGTGTCTATTATCTTATGTATTGCTTCGCCCACAGATTCACATACGATTTTGTGGTGCAGCAGGATTACACCTCTGCCACTGAATGTCTGTCACAGAACGATTGCGGACTGGTTTAACTATTGTCGTGAGAAGACGTGTGGATGGCCATTGGGTGCTGGGCATGATTCAAGATAGATCCGAGGATTTAAGGCTTGAAGTCTGCTCGGACAACGTGCGGTCTGCCAAGGTAATATAAACAAAAATAAAACAATCAAACAAATTAATAATGAATATATTCTGTTGGCAGGTGCTTATTCCTTTGATAAGGAAACATGTTATGATTACATGTTAAGGCCTATGATTGCCTGAAGGACTACGGGTTCATCCACAAAAAAGTTAACCACAGCGATCCTGATAATCCGTGGCCGCAGACGGCACTCACACACAGCGTATAGAGTCGCAATGGAGGGTCGTCAAAAGAGAATTCAACTTCCGGAACTATACGAATGACTTCGCAAATTGGATTGTGGAGTACTAATGGCAAAGAGAAGTCAAAAAAAGTCTCAAAGCCCCGTTTGAGGGTTTGCTAGAAGCAATTTTGTTTGTGTATGGCAACCACAAATGAAAAATAAACACCAAACTTGATTGCATTTTTTTTACTTCTTTTCAGTCTTAACATTCATCTAAAATTGCTCATTCATAACGAAAAACAGTTATCGTTATGAACAACGCCCTGCACATAAACGACGACATTGTAGTCCACACAGTAATATGAATAGCAGTTTTTACCGAAAATTTATTTCCCGTTAGCTGAACGCACCCAGTTATCTCCATTTTGTTGAAGGCACACATTTTGCCAAACGTCAAAAATCACTCAACATAAACTGCAAAATAGACGAAAATTACAATTTTTCAATCACGTTTTTTAACCGTTTTTAGGGCGTTTTCGGCAATTTCTTTCGGCCACAACATAAAAAACAATGATAAGATCATAAGGTCTTAAGCCCCAGATTTTTGACCAGTGTGTTTCGCAAAAATAATATTGGTTTATGATTGCTCATCAGTGGGTGAGCCAATATTATTCCACCCAGACACACATTATTCGACTAACGTCGGCAATAAACTTATGACTTTTGCTGTAAAAACACAGTGCGAATTGTAAGAGTACCAAACATATTAATCCGCGAATGGATTTTTATGCCGTGACTAGCATGTAATTAAACAAAAAGTTATTGAAAAAAATGCACTTGCAGCAGCTACTTCTAGCTTTTGCATATGCGTGGTCATGGGGTATATGATAATTAATCATAAGATCACAAGGTCTTAAGCCCCAGATTTTTGACCAGTGTGTTTTGCAAAAAATAATCAGTGAGTAAGTGCTACAGCGTGTACGCAGAAGTTACAGTCCGTAAAACGGACCGTTGAATACCCCATCTTATCCCACATTGTAAAATGCTGATGGCATAGTTATTTTTTGACATTTTATAGTAATGCAAACTTCGAAAAGGGGCGTGGTATAACCGCCTATAATTACAAACTATTAATTATAAGACATTTCCACAGATATTTCCAAGTTACGCCTAATTGTACGTAAAAATGCAATTTTTTGGTTCAAATTCAATATTTTTTAAAAATCGGCCCCTAAAAGAGGGCGTGGCTAAAAACTTTATATGAACGAAATCTGGACGGAAGTATTGTTTACCTAACCTGCTACTTTTTTTGTATCATGCTTTCCTAAATTAGGCTCAAGGGCAGTCGAAATAAAGTTTTTCTGGAAAATTTTAGGTTTTTCTTCAATTCTGCCTCAAAATGTGGGCGGGGCCCAAAGTCTTGTATAAACAAAATGTGGAACTAAGCGTTTTCTACATAAAGTATTAAGCAAATTTTTTTCAATTTCGAGCAAAAATACTGAGTAAACTGCATTTGAAGATTTACCCTTAAAATAGATGCCACGCCCACAAGAGGAGGTTTAATAATTAAACTTGTCTTTTTTGTGTCTTATATTCATATTGTACTATGTCAGCCCCTTGGGTGAACTGCTGGCTAACGTCTGACCCTAATGAAAAGCTTCAAACACAAATTAATATCCTCTTTAACGAAAATGTGCCATTGAAAACAGTCTCTATCCGCAAAATTGGCTGCCCCTGGTTTACTTCCGATGTTATTAGTGCGATAAAAAATAGAAATAGGCTTTATACCAAATGGAAGCGAAGCAGAACCACAATAAATTGGAACGTTTATAAAGCTGCGCGAAACCACGCATCAGTAATTGTTCGCCAGGCTAAGCGCCACTTTTATCAAGACAAGCTTGATTCAAGCTTACCTTCCAAAGTTCTTTGGAGAAACCTCAGGGAGTTGGGGGTGAGGAGCAAAAATAGTAGTGTGTGTAACTTAGACCCAGATGAGTTGAACAACTTCTTTTTGGAGACCGACTCTACTATAAATAGTTTTGATTTCGATTGCTTCCCTGAAAGAAATATAGCAATGGAAATCGGTTTTGAAGTTGTGACAGAGAATGAGATACTCTCTGCACTCGCTTCAATTAAATCTAAATCTGCTGGTGAAGACGGTATACAGCTGCGTTTTATACGAATGATTTTGAATTTATTTCTCATCTTACGCATGTAATAAATTTTTGCATCACCACTTCAACTTTCCCTGAAGCCTGGAAGCACGCAAGAGTGATCCCCATTGCGAAAAAAGCGAATGCTCTTGCTCCCAATGATTTTAGGCCTATAAGCATTTTGCCGTGCTTATCAAAAGTTTTTGAGAAAGTGCTTGCTCAGCAGATTCTAGACCACTTAGCTACAAACTCGTTCCTTTACCCCTTTTAATCTGGCTTTCGTTAAGGCTACAGCTGCTCTTCCGCAGTGGTTAATATCCTAGAAGATACTCGGAAGGATTTTGATCAGGGATTTGTTACTTTACTTTGTTTGCTAGATTTCTCAAAGGCTTTTGATAAAGTAAACCATGGCATTCTCTGCTGGAAACTGAAGCATCTTTTCGGCTTCAGCGACAGGGCTATTAAGCTCCTACGCGACTTTCTTGCAAATAGATTTCAAAGAGTTGCAATTGGCGATAGACTCTCCGAATCGAAGCCATTAAAACAGGGAGTCCCACAGGGATCCATTTTGGGTCCTATTTTGATTTGCATTTTCGTGAACGATCTTTATTTGGTGTGCAAATACAGTTTTGTTTATTTTTATGCGGACGATGCTCAAATACGTATTTCTCTACCGCTAAATAAGATCAGCGAACTTGTCTCGCTTTTAAACGAAGATTTATCTGCGATCAATGAATGGGCCATAAATAATGGCCTACTCCTTAATCCTAATAAATGTTTAGCGCTGCCGATATCAAAAAGGTTTTTTGACCTTAGCTGTGTTCCGGATATTTGGCTTGCGGGCTGCAAAGTAAAAACAGTTGAATCTGCGACTTGCCTTGGCTTCGTCTTAAATCGTGATCTCTCTAGCTATAACCATATCAACCTCGTTATAGGTAGAATTTATGAGTGTTTGAGTAAACTGTGGCGATACGCTAAATATATTCCCCTAGCTACTAGGCAAAAGCTGGTTCGCGCCATTATCATGCCTTTGGTCACATATGCCGAGGTTGTTTATCCCAACCCAGATTCACTGTCCATCCACAACCTTCAAGTGGCGTTTAACGATATGGTTAGGTATATCCACACACTTCGCAGGTATGAGCGAATTTCTGCTTATGCCCATAACTTCTTAGGAAGGACCTTAACACAATATATAAATGCCAGAAATTGTATTTGCCTTCATAAAGTTATAGTAACTAGGTCACCTCAATATATTTATGAAAAACTTGATTTTTCCCGCTCCCGTCGAACGATGAATATTAATGTTCCTTCTTTCAACTATCTTAACTCTTCCCGGTTGTTCTTTATACTTTCAGTCAGGCTATGGAACTCGCTACCTTCTCGAATTAAATGCATCAACAGCGTCACAACCTTCAAGTCGGCAATCCTGAACTACTATTCTACGCCTTAGCACCCTCTTCTTCACTATAATTTTTCTCCAAACTCAATTCTGTTTTTCCTCTACATCTATATATTCTTTCCCCATGTCTTACCTTTCGCTTTCAATTTCTTCTATCTCTCTATCTCTATAGTATTAAGATATATAATGTAAAAATATGTATTTAAGTTAGTTAGTTCTATAATTATGCTAGTTTTAAAATTCATGTACCACATATTCTATATATTTTGTAAGTACTATAAGAGACCACTGTCTCATTGTACACCCGCTCTTGGTTTCTCTAATAAAAATTGAATTGAATTATTCACTAAGAGATGCTAAATGTCAAATTTCAGCCTTTTCAGCCTCAAATTTCAGAACGTCTTACAGTTTTGAACAATCTGGAGGTAGTTGCATATTAAGACCGATTGTGGGCGTGTCTTTGGGCGGATTTCAAAATTTTTACACTTGTACTGCTTCGCAGGACGTGCACCTGACGTACGAAGTATCAGCACCCTACCTCAAAATTTAAGGCCTAAAAACATGTGACATACAGACGGACGGACGGACATGGCTCATTCGATTCAGAATTCGGTCTCGATCATATGCCCTTAAGGTCTTGGGGGTCTACCATTATTATTTCACCGTGTTACAAACTATGTGACAAACTTAATATACCTCCTATCCTATGGGATGGGGTATAAAAAACAATGTTTTAAAGTTATTTTTGTCACTCCCAAAAAAACAGAAAATTATTTAGTGGTGATCGTATAGGAAAGGCGCCCCTATAAATATACGAAAACGAGCTTTAAGCAAAACTTGGGCTAAATTCACAAAAACTAAGTCCATTTACCTTAGAACAGGAGAGAACATAAAGTTTTTTCGCAGATTTAGGTTGGATAAGAAATAATGTGTAAGGATCTAAGATGAATCGCCCTAGGACTGGGCAAATTGGTATGACTTACATTAGTTAGCTTATACTTACATCTATAATAGTTTCTGGAAATCTGAGCGATAATCGGCGAGCTAAAATCGTCGAGGTATTTGCTAAACAAGTTTTTTTTTAGCAAATACCTCGCCTGAATTCACACAAACTCAGGCGAGTTGCCTTGTGCCTTAGGTAACCCCACAGAGAATGAAAATAGAGCGGGAGGATTGTGAAGGGATGTTAGGTTAATCGCCTTAGTACTAGACAGATTGGTTCGATTTACCTTAGGGCTTAGGAAATATAAAGTTTCTGGAAATTTAGCGGAAAGAATGTGTGAGTATGCTATCGATGAAACGCCTTAGAAGAAGGCAAACTATGACGCGATATAAATTTACAGTTATCAAATTTTGAGCAAAAATGTTGCCTAAATTTACAGCGACTAAGGCGATTTTCCCGTTTCCTTAAATTTGAGGAAAATATCTTACAATGCTTAAAAGTTACCTTAAGACTAGGTAAAACATGCATTTTAAGCCAATATCACCTAGGGTTAGTATTGAAAATTAGAGGCCGATATAACAACTATAAAAAGCAAACTCTCTTTTGTTTCGGCAACCGATTTTATTATTATTGATTTGATTTCAACTTATTTTGTCAAGCGCTTACAGAGGACTTACAAAAGGAACAATTATCCATCATAATCTCTTCGAACCACTCTATATGTGTTGGTGCGCATTACATACTACATTGCGTTCCACCATTGCGGCGCCAATCCTTAATAAGCCGCGTAGGCATTCTTAATAAGATCAGAGAAGGTTGCAGCAGGACACAGAACACACATACATAATATTTGTTTTTGTACAGGTCCATATGAATAACCTGTTGATTTTATGGTTTTCAACACATCTTCTCAAAAACAAATACATATACATGTATTTGTAATTCTAATTGCGTTGGCAAGTTAACTACTCTGGGAGTATAAATTACAATATTACAGCCCAACATTTGTTGCTAGGATTTGGGAAACCCAGAAAAACTCAAACAAGCCGATATAAAATTTATTCGTTTTAACATTAAAAAAAAAAATAAAAAAATCATAATCATTTAAGTATTTAGTGATAATATTTTCTTCAGGCGATGAGACCCAATTGAAGTCGCAAATCAAAAAATCGGGCTGATGGTAAAGGCTTCATGAGGATATCAGCCTGCTGCTTATCTGTAGGAATATACTAAATTTTTATAAGTTTATTTTCAACTTGCTCTCTTTAAAAATGATATTTAATATCGATGTGTTTCGATCTTTGGGACATGTCGGATTGTTAGCAATACTGATGTAACCTTGGTTGTCTTCATATATTTTGATTGGATTTTTGAATTCAATTTTAAAACTATTTATTAATGATTTTAGCCATAGAGCTTCTCTAAAATCTTCAAACAATGCCATATACTCTGCTTCAGTTGATGAGGCTGCAACAGAGTTTCGTTTCTTTGTATTCCAAAAAATAAGGCATGATTAAAACATTTTGAAAAAAAGCCGGCAGTACTTCTTCTATCACTATTACTACCACCCCTATCGGAATCTACATACATAGTAGCCCTTCAAAGTATACCCTTCAAGTATTGAAGTATTGCTTTTATACAATAAAGAATACAACATAATATAAATACATTAAACATGCAATTACGTTACGACACGTTGCATCATAAAATTCATTTGAATTAAGTTTTCGTGATTAAGTTTGCTTGGAAGTGGAGTACTAACTGGCTTACAATCATTCATATTAAATTTATTTAAAACATTTTTAATGTAAGCTGGTTTATCTGGCTATCAATTATTTCAATTCTGATGCCAATAAAGTATCGAATCTCACCTAAATCAGTCATTCTAAATTTGCTAATTAGCAGCAAATTTATAAATAGCTTTTGAAATTTTTCATTGTTTCTTAATTTGCAGTTGCTATAACTAAATCGTCGATATAAATTAAAACATAAAGGTTCTTCTGTATATCACCCTTATCGAGAATGTAAATGCAACAATCAACAGCTGAATTAACAACCCAATTTCCTTCAAATATTATTCAAAAATTTGCTGCCTGCTTGAGACCATAAATAGCTTTATCTAATTTGCAGATTTTATCACTGCCACAGGGTAAACCTTGAGAAACCGTTTTAACGTCCAGTTAAGGCAGTTTTAACGTCCATATGGTGAATGTTTAATTTGAATTGGTTCGAAAAAGACAACATGAATAGAAAACTAGAAATCCCTGCTTCTGGAGCAAATGTTTCATCATAATCTATCAAGTATTTTTGCGTGAAACCACGTGCAATAAGCCTAGCTTTATATTTGACTGCCCTACCTAGATCATCATGTTTTGTTGTAAAAAAACCCACCTGCAATCTATTATGTTTTTGTTTTCAGGTCTTTTCACAATAGACCATATTTTGTTATCAAAATGTGAGCTGAGCTCCTCTTCTATTGCCTTTTTCAAGGTAATCTATCTGTTTTCTTGTTTTAATATGTACATAAACAGTTGCACCAAATACTTTTAAGGGCTTTCTACTGTGCCACATTTCGTAAGGGGTTTTAGTAGTATCTTTAGTTGCTTTACTTGGGGTTATATTAATTAAATAATTTGCTGTTAGCACAGCTTCACCCCAAAAACTTTTACTCAATTGTGCCCCAGTAACCATAGCACGAGCTTTTTCCGTTATGGTTCTTATCATACGCTCAGACACACCATTTAATTGTGGAGTATGTGGAACTGTCAAACGGTAACTGATGCCCTTTTGATCAAAAAAGTCCCGCATTGTATTTGACAAATATTCTCCTCCATTATCTATATAAAAATTTACAACCTTAAGGTTAAAATGGACTTCGCTTTTCGCGACGAAATCTTTGAAAAACGTAAAAACATCAGATTTATGACTCATTAAATAAGTGACACAATAATGCGTATACTGATCAAAAAAACTACGTAATAGTTTTTTCCGTCAAGTGTAGAAGGAGTTATTGGACCAAAGACACGTCTGAGTGAACAACATATAGTGATCTTTTCGATAGGAAATCTAGCTTGTTTGCAATTTATGCAAGCCTCACATAAATCACCATCTGGTCGAACATTTTCCAACAGACTAGTATCAGCAACCACATTTTTTTTTATTTATAAAAATTTTCCTATCCTAACATGCCCTTATATCTCATGCCATAATCGATAATCGTGTGTTTGCACTATTTTAGATTAAAACACATTTTTATAAAGCAAAAATTCTATAATTGGAACATTTGATACATATTTACCATCCACAATAATGTCTTCGTTTTTGCTGATTTTTACACCTCCTGGGTTGAATTTAATCGTCAATCCAGCATCTTGCACTTTTTTTAACAGATAGCAAATTTTCCGGCACGTCTTCATCATCATCATCATTTTCGAACGCCACTTATCCTTTAAAAGGGTCGCGGAGCGAGGGTGGCTAAATAGTCCTTCCATCTTTCTCGATCCTCCGCCACCAACTCAAGAGACTCCGGCGCAATCCCCAGGCGGGACTCAGAGAGGTTCTTTACCTGATCCCTCCACCTGTTTCTTTGCCTACCAAGGGGGCGACGCGCTCGCATCTCGGCTAGCATGACCTGTCTAGGTCAAACAACGTGTCCAAACCATCGAAGAATCGATCGCTTCACTCGGAGAAGTAGCTGCTCAATATTAAGATTACCACGAATACTGACGTTTCTCACTCTATCCCTTAGTGTAACACCAGCAACGCACCTCAGGAAGCTCATTTCGGCAGCTCGTACCCGCGATCTAATTCTTTCGGTCATTACCCAAATTTCATGACCATAGATGAGGGTCGGAACGAACACTGAATGAAAAACTGAGATCTTTGCTTTCACTCCAAGCTAAGCTTTCCTGATGACCGGCCGGCGCAGTTCCTTTACTATTGCTCCAGCTTGTCCAATTCTACAGGACAACTCAGTATCACTGCTCCCATCTTCCGTGAAAAAGACCCCGAGATACTTAAACTTCTCCACCTGTTTTAATGGAACTCCATTTATGTGCAGGGTACACTCCATAGGAGTTCGGGACACAACCATCAATTTCGATTTTTTCACGTTTACTTTCATCCCAGCATCACCACAGACGGCTGCAAACCTATCCAGTGCTCGTTAAAGTTCCTCTTTGAATGATGCAAGGATGGCCAAATCATCTGCAAAAAGCAGATGGCTCATCCTGATGCCAGCCAATTCGAAACATTGCTTGCCAAGACTGCGCTTCACCATCCAGTCCATATATGCTATATGAAAAGGAGCGGTGACAGGAGCGGCGAAGTCTAACGCGAAGTCCGGCACGTCTTGACAAAGCAAACCTTTTTCAGTATGATCGGTTCTTTGAAATCACTGATGAGTCTTACTATGGCTTTCTTAGTGGCATAAATGAATTCTCCACACCTTGCTACTGCAAGTTTTACTGGTGGATCTAGGTTCACATATTCAGAAAACAATCCTTCATCATTTATTAAATGCTCGGAGGCTCCAGAGTCTAGAAGAAATGAGGCGTTGCCGACCTTTGGAGTATTTGCCTCACGTCTCATCATAAATGAGAAACCTCGTTCAGCTTGAGGGGGAGGGCACACGGTCAAAAATGGCCTTTTTTACCACAGTTATGGCACTTTATATTCGTTTTAAAATTGTTTTTACTCGAATTGAATTTGTACTGATGTTAAAAACTATTTTTATTATGTTGAAAATTTTGGTTTGGATTTATTAACTTGTAATATTTTTTGACTAGTGTCCTTACTGTTACCTTGTAATTTTATTTCATGGTCAAGCAAACGGGTTTTTACGAAACTTAGTGTCAAATTATCTTCCGACAATGTTTATATTGCTGTTATCACGCCATCATAAGACGATGGTAAAGTTAAGCGCAAATGAGATACTTTGTCCATCTCTTTGAGTTTTGCTCGAAGAAATGGACGAAGATAGCAAAACTAAAATGATTTAACAGCGAAGTTTTTCCTTTTAACTTCAATAAAAGGAGTTTCTTGCGGACAGACAACTGCGACGTCAAACTTTTTCTCTCATATATGTAGGCACGGCGTCTAAATTTTTAAAAATTTGTTTCGCAGTACTCCCGCTGCTTGCAAAGCCAAGAAAAGAATCACTCAAATACTACATTATTGCACTTTTCGCATTTCTCACTTTTCTTCTAGTCTTCGCTGTTATCCGGCACTTCACTATCTATAGCTTTTAAAACGTCAATTTCCGCTAGATGAGCTCTCACTCTGAATTTCCATATCGAATATTTTTCCCCGTCAAACGGTTTTATATTTCGTTGGTTTCTGTGCATTATCTATGCAGAGAGATCATGTAGGCTATTTGGACACTCGAGATGAAAGTGGGCGGTGGTGCAGATGGTAGCACCTATGACCGACAATTGGGAGGTCCTGGGTTCGAATCCAGGTCCAACCAATCATCTTTTTATTTATTATTTATTGGCAATGTGTCTTGTTAAAAAAATTATAACAATTATGATGACAACTAAGCCGTACAGGCCCCTCTATTTTTACGTTTAGTCGTAGAGTGGAGTTGAAATGTTAGCGGACGGAAGTGTCGAAAGAAAAAAACGTGTGTGGCTCACCGGCAGGGTACGATCCTGCAACCCTTACTTGTTCGGATTTTTCTATTTCTTTGCACTTTATCCATAGTTTTTTTAATTTAATTTATCGTTACTATTTTCAATTTTTTTTTTTTTGTTAACAGCAGTGTACAGCGCGGGCTGGGCCCATAACCTATTGAAAATTAAAGGCCGATATAACAACTATAAAAGAAAACCCCCTTTTTTGTTTTGGTAACCGATTTTATGACTATTGATTTAATTTAACTTATCTTGTCAAGCGCTACAAAAGAGTAACAAAAGGAACACTTATCCATCATAATCACTTCACACCACTCTATTATGATGTGCTTCTCACATCCTCGTTGGGAAACCGTCTCGAACTGGAACTCTTTATCTTCGGGCTTCTTGGGTGACAGTGGGACATCTCAGGTAACGTGCAGTTGAGTCTCAAAACCGTCCGTTTGGCTGCGAGCAACGCAACGGTTGTCAGCCATCGTTCAAGAGTCCATGTAGCTGAGTCTCCCGACCCTCCGTCTGGCTTCGAGCTACGGTTGATCAGACACAGTTCAGGCTTCAAGTAGCCGAGTTGCTAGATGCATAGGACTTCGTAGAAATGTTGCCAGATTCAGGGATTTTTCCCGTTTTTCAGGATTATTCGACCACAAAGGGAAAAATGAAAAAAGAGTCCAGAAAAAGCCAAAAGCCAAAAGAGTCCATTGAATAAGCAATCGCTTCAACTCGATGAACGCAACCCAAAGGCATATAATGCGCAACCGACTTAATGAAAAGTACATCGCTTATTCCCATTACGTTCGCAAAGGGAAGGCGAAGGCCATATGCAGTCAGACACAAGCTTAAATGGAACCGATTGTTTTCGCTCTTGCTTACTTTGTTTTTGTTCTTCCCCCAGTTTTGTATTTCCTGTTTGCAATAACATTGCTTCTTTGGCTTTCTTGGGGACGACGTGTTTTGTGTGGGAGGTGAGAAAGAGTAAATATTATTTTTTTTATAAATGTATATTATAGTATTTATTTTTTGTTCATGTTTCTTATGAAATATTTAAGTTATGTTAAAAAAAATCGTTCGGTTGCTTAAAAAAGCTTGTTAATTTTTTGGGAGTTGTGTGCAGTTTTTACCAATAAAACAGCGCAAAAAATAGGGAAAAACTCAGTCTTAAAAACTGGGAAAAAATATTTTTGATGAAAAAAAAGGGAATCGTCAAGCGAAAATTCTGGCAACACTGCTTGGTAGAGGGTTTTGGGAGAAGTTATTCCAATATGGCAAGAAGACGAAACTTTCTTCCTCACAATCAAATGTCAATTTGTAGCATCTGTTAAGGAGGAAGGAAATTGGGTAAATGCAATTAATTTGCGATGTTTTTCATTGCGGTGGTGGCGGTGTCTACTTCGCTTAATATTATACAATCCTGATACTGTTTCGGTTGTTTGCTCGAAATTCTACAACTCTTGCACTTGCAGCCTCTAGAAAAGTTGTCAAATGAAATGTGCGCACAAAATTTTATAAGATGTAGATGGTAAGTTATTCCACTTCTGAGGAGTTTACGAAGAAAATTAGAAACATTTGCGCCTACATTTGAGAGCGCCACAACATTGAAAGCGGAAATTAAAAAATAATTTGGCTATTGCAATGGCTCTGGATCCGCGTTTGAACAATTTGAACGTGTTTGAACGTTTTGAAAAAAGACAAGAAAACAAATTGAGTTGCAGTGTTGGTACGTTACGCGAGTTATACATCTTTTTACGAACTACGCGTAACTAATTCAAATAGTTACGGAACTTATGTTACCACTTTGAAAATCGATTATTCATGATCGATTATTCATGGACCGAACCCAATTGATCTCTTGAAAAAAAATAATAAGGCTGATGAAACAGTCGTTATTTGTGGCAAAATTTAATTAGTGGGTGCAAATTGCTTATATTTCTCAAAAATCTAAATTTTTCGCCCAAAGCAAATGGGTTTATTGCTACAATGAAGCCTGATGGATAAAAAATATGCTTTACAGTTTTGAACAGCAAATGGGTTAGTTTGGCCCAATATTTTTTCGGGCCTAATACATTGGGTCGAAACAACACAATCATTTTTTGGGTGAATATATATTAAGTGGGGTGCCATGTGGTTAGTGTGTGTGCTTACTACGCGCGCCGGAGGTCTGGGTTCGAATAAGTATCCTTCAATGATAGTGTTGGCAAAAAAAAAAATAGAACAAACAAATACCTAAACAAACCGTTAATATTATGGTTTAAACAAAAAGAACAAATTTTATCGCGATTTCGATTTGTCCAAAAAAATTGGCGGATGGCTGTACATATGTAAGTATGTATACAGGGTGATCCAGATAAGGTGTGGCAAAAAGCTAGAGTGTATGTAGATTGGGTGGGAAAAACTACCTGGAAAAACATAACAATTCCAGTAGAATCGACCTACCTTTTGTTGCTGCCAGGGAACATCAGGTAATTGACGTCGTTTCCAGCGGATCTTATATTATATGTTTTTACAGAATCTTACATATATATATATAACGGGTGATTTTTTAGCTGGTTTGGTTTTGGCAACACTGGTTTTGACAGCTGACGTGTGTTTAGTACCTTGTGTCACTGTCAAACAGCTTCAGTTTGGTTTGCAATTTAACCATGGATCGTCTTACAAATGAACAACGCTTGCAAATTATTGAATTTTACTATCAAAATTCGTGCTCGGTTCGAAATGTTCATCGCGCGCTGCTTCCATTTTATGGTCGGCATTCTCGACCTTCTGAGCAGTCTATTCAGGGCCGGTCAATTGGCCGCCTAGATCGTGCGATTTGACACCATTAGATTATTTTTTGTGGGGGTATGTCAAGGCTAATGTCTATAGGGACAAGCCCGCTTCGATTGACGCACTGGAAGCCAACATCCATGCATTCATTCGTGAGATACCGGCCGATATGTGTGAAAGAGTATGCCGAAATTGGACTCAGCGGATGGGCTACCTGAGACGCAGCCGCGGTCAATATTTGCATGAAATTATCTTTAAACATTAAATTGCAAGGTTCAAACTATCGATTTAAATAAATATTTCATTAATTTTTTCGAATTTTTTGTGTTTTTTTTTTAAAAAAAAGTTCTCAACCTCTTAAAAAATCACCCGTTATATATGGTAATGTACCAGGACGTTGTTAGCCGAGGCAGATTGTGGGAACTGCGTCTCCCGGTTTTAGTTCATGGTGGTAGACTCTTTGCTATCGACTTTCAACCCTCCTTGAACCCACATACAAGCCTACGCTGATGATGCCGCCGTTCTTTCTCTTGGCTCTGGCCTATGGAATGACCCAGGGACACGAAAACGTGTTACTGCCTCTTTTCCCAAAGCCCAAAGAAAGGCTTGTCTTGGTTGCACAGGGACCTTCCTTAGCACTCCAGGCTCTGCTATAGATGCTCTGATGAATCTCACCCCTTGATGTATTTATTATGGGGTGTACCCTGTGGTAGCGTTCGGTACCACGAGTCTTGGAATTTTGAAGAATTGTCCTTAGACTCCTGTCCTATGGACATGTCAGAAATCCTTTTGCGACAAAACTATCAAGTCGACTTTCCTCAGGCAATGGTACGGCATCGTTCAGACTCTGAGCAAGAAAAAAAATGCCATCGAATTTTGACAGATGGATCCATACCGGACAGGGGTCTGGTGCTGGAGTCTTTGTGGAAAGCGAGAACATTAGACTCTCGAACTTAGTCGGGAGGCTTAATGCAGTGAATTGTTTTGGGTCGCTTGTCACGTCACAATGGTATCCAGGGAAATGAGATCTCTAAAGAGGTTTTCCCTGGACCCGAACGCGAGCTAGGCCTGCCTGCATCTGTTGCCACGTCTGCCATTGATACTTGGATTTCTCGTGAACACATGGCTCGTAGGCGTGACTGCGATGGGTGCAGGCAGAATTCGACTGCGTCCGCACATCTGCGAGGGGTCAGCATCTTTCCTTCTATCTCTCAGGAGGTTCTATTCTCTCATCGATTGCAGACTTCTTGCAGGTGTCATTACCGGCACCAAGCTTTTGCTAGACACTTGAAAGTGTAAGTTTGAAACCACCACCTGTCCTGCCTGTGGAGAGGACGACGATATATTGGAACACTTGCTTTGTAGTTGTCCTGCCTTTGCTCGCAATAGGAAGCAGATCTTTGGGGCTGACGTGGTGAGTGCTGAACACCTAGGCTCTTCATCACTGAAGCTCCTTCTCATCTTTCTTAGAAATACGGGTAAACTAAATACATTAATGTAACGTGTCTGCGTGGTAGTACGATGGACCAGTAGTTGTATCTGAGTGTTTCATCGAATAGTAGCAACCTCCAAAAGAAAAGTCTTTCCATTGCAGACATTTAACTGTGAGCCAATTGATTGCTCATAGTAATAAAGTGGAGTTGTAATACGAGCGGACGAAATGTCGATTCATCGACATATTTAACCGACCGGTTAATCACTCATGGTTTTTTCTTTCGACATCTCGTCCGCTGGTACTTTAGCTCTGATCTACGATTGATAGCAGTCAATTGACTTCCAGTTAAATGAATGCAGTCAAAATACCTACTGGCTGTTAAAATTATTAAGCTATATAGAAGCTTTACAATTGAGTAAAAGACTTGAGTAAGTTAAAAATTACTGCAGTCTTTTGACTTGCAGTCAATTGACTGCTTTAGTAAACTTCCCATTCAGAATTCTCCTAATCGAAATGACTAGGGACTGCAATTTAAGTAAGATTACTTAGTCAAAGTCTTAACTTATAGTCAAAGATATTATTCAATTGACTCCGACTTATCTGACTGCAGTGCAGTCTTCATATGCAGTCTGCGCAGCCCTCTATGCGATTTAGCGGACTTTTTTTTTGCTGCCTGTATATAAGAATGAATATATAAGAATAAGAAATGAATATATAAGAATAAGAATAAGAAACTATAAGAATGAATTCCATTTTATTTAAGTAGTTATTCCATTTTAATTTTACTTAAGACGAAATCTTTTATTTTTTAGGCTTTTCCTCTGTACACAATGGATAGTACAATTGCGATTTCTTCCAAGACTAAATAATCCATGTGAAACTCAACATTGAATTAATAAGGTACTAATTGACGATTGGAAAAGTTAGAATGCGAAATCTGGAGGTCAAATTTGGAATATGTAAACAAATATAGCTGTCAACACAGATCTCAAGTTGACAAATTGACCTGCTTTCGATGAACGAATTCGCGTTTTTCCGTGTGAGTTATTAACCTGATTTGTAAAAAACATAGTTTGTCCTTTCACAAAAGCGAATTAGAAGGTAAATATCGTTCCTAAACAAATAATTTTCGTACTCGTTAGACAAATTGGATGACTAAACAGTCAGCCGTTGACGTGTTTAGGTCTTTACATATTCCAAATCTGACCGCCAGGGCTAGGCCTTCAATCGTCAATTGTGTTGAAAAATCTTTACTCCAAAGTGTGAGATTTGTGCGAACATTTGACCTTATCGTATGCCAGAGTCAACCAACTCCCACAAAGCAAAAACTATAAAAAAATTCAGATTCCTCACAGCATAAACTATCAATTTAACAATTAAATTTCTTGTTTACCAAAAAAAATTGAGTTAGGCATAGCTTTAATTGCATTTTAACACGTTATCTAAGTGCATAAGGTCTACTTTTAGTGCAGCAATAATGCAGTATTGAGAGTGATAGACTTCACACACAGAACTAAAGTCACATGCGTTTTTAGTTAACCATAGCCATAGCCAATTAGTTTTCACTGTTTTAAGGGTGATTGTTTGCAAACTAAGTGGTAGACTGTATACATATGGTGGTAAATTTTTACTGCAATTAATTCTAATGCCCATTCGCCATTAATTATATAATGATTTGTTTGTGATAAGAATCTGTGAAAGAATAACTAAAAAATCTTTCTGCAAGTATAAAACAGAGTGCAGGCGGAAAAATTAACTCAGTATTCATAAAAGCTTCCAACTTGTAGTGAAGTGCAATATTCATCAAGGTCATGATAAAGTTCGCATTTGTGTTTTCTTTGGTGCTAATTTCAATTTGCCAGGTAATTGCGGGTTTTTTTTCACATATTCCTCGAGTACCTATAGAAGTAGCAGTTCTCAACCTTTTCAAGATTTTTGACTTATAACCAAAACGTTTGCGATTTAACGACATCACATACAAACAAGTGGGAAAGTGCAACAGTGGGTATGCAAAAGCTTCAATCCATCTACGACGGGTTGCAAAATACCCGACCTTCCTAAAATTTGCAAAATGTATTTTTTTAAATTAGAGATGGTCGCACATACAGGCCTGTAGTGGGCGTGTCTGTGGGCGGACTCAGCGTATTTTCAAATTTGATCTGAAGGACTGGACTTCCAACCAACCCACAAAATTTCAGCTCTCTGCCTTAAAATTTAAGGCCTAAAAGTTGTTTACATACGGACGGACGGACGGACGGACATGGCTTAATCGATTCTCCTGTCGGTCCCATTCATATCTCTAAAAAATCTTAGGGGTCTACGGTGATTATTTCACTGCGTTATAAACTATACATCAAACTTAATATACCCTGGGTCGGTTATAAAAAGGAATCGGGATTAACCGCGATTTCGACTTTAAACGATTACCAACCGCAACGCACGTTTAGAAAGAGTTGCACCTTTCGTGGTTCCGTAAAAACTGATGAGTTCTGTATTTTGGTTAATGTGCGGTCGGTCTCTTTTGCGAAGATTATATCGGCACGTTGCTGGCCATTCTTAAGCCTTCAGCCCAACGTTGAAGTATACAACTGACAACTACAATGAATGCCCACGTTCTTATGGAAGAAGTGAGCGACGCACGTCGCTTTCCATATGCACGTGTGCATTCAACTTAGTTATCAGTTGTGTCCCTTAACGTGACAGCTGGGTCGCTTATGCTTCTATGCTTCTTCAGTACTGGGACGATGAGGGTCTTTTAAATGGACACCTTTAATTGTTTAAGAGAGGGCTTTCCTGCTAAACTGCCTTCTTAGTCCAAAAAAACAGCGATTGGCAAGACTTATCATTCGTTAGATTTCAGCACTGGTGAACACATTTAGTAGATCTCAAGTCCCTAACTCCCCGCAGGTAAGGCGCAGTAGAGGAGCACCGAAACTCAGGTGGCACACGCGGCTGATGGGTTATGGAACTGGTGATGCTCTGGTGCACTTCACAGACCAATATTAGTATGTATTAAGATAAAGAAAAATTAAAAAGTAACAGTATCTGAAAAAGTAATTAAATAAATACAACACACCAACATTAGCGTTTAAAACATTTATTTCTTATAAAATAAATCAATTCGGCAGTTTTTTCCGAAGCGAAATGTTCGATGACTTTTTTGTTAATGTGTGGTATTCTGTCTGGATTCTCCGCCAAATATAATGCAAGGAAAACAAAAAATTGTATTAATTCTTTTTATTATCAATTTCACTTTTAAAACTTCGCGTGAATGTTTTATTTTTCGTTTTGCATTCTTGTTTTAAACTAAGGAATGGCACTGGTGGTCCAGCCATTTTTATACCCCATCCCATAGGATAGGAGGTATATTAAGTTTGATTCATAGTTTGTAGCATAGAGAAATAATCACCGTAGACCCCCAAGACCTTAAGGGCATATGATCGAGAGCGAATTGTTAGACGAATGAGCCATGTCCGTCCGTCCGTCCGCGTGACGGTAGTTTTTAAGCCTTAAATTTTGAGCTTGGAACTTGAAACTTAATATCTGTTCTTTCTAGTACAAGTGTAAATTTTTTTAAAATCTGCCCACTGACACGCCCACTTTTCTTATTAGGATGAAAATTCAAAGTTGTCGTAGGAAGCTGAAATTTGGTACGCGTTATCCTCGCTTAAGTATATTGTAACTGGCATTTAAGAAAAAAGCGAAAACCGCCCCCTTGTAGTCGTGGTCATATTTAATACGCATACTAATAAACAGTTTTTATTTGATATATTTGCTTTAAATAAAAAAAATTGGACCATAAAATCTTCAGATATGTACGTAAGCTATCAAGTCAAATGAATAAATTTTTGCCGCGCCCACTTTTGGGGGCGTTTTTAAGTATAAACCAAATTTTTAATGTGAAAATGCAATCAACACGTGTATACCACTTCTGATAAAAAAATAAACAAAAAAAAACGATGTAATTGAAAAGGGGTGGATGCCACGCCCCTTTTCAAGGGAGAAGATTATTTAACTGAGAAATTCTAAAGATAGTTGAAGTTAAAAGAAACTGAAATTTAACAACCAGGATTTATGACACAATTCGGAGCTTGAAACTGTTCAATTGGGATGGGGTTACAGGCCTAAGCGGATTGTAACCCTCCCACTAGTTATTTCTAGTTTTTTTTTTCAAAAGATTTATTTTTGTTCTTAATATAGTCTATGTTTAAATATGTGCTCATTTTCACAAATAATTACAGAAACACAAAATTAAACAACCACCAATTTTATCGCAAAAACACAACATTCATGGATTCAGTTTCAGCATTGTATATAATGTCGAGTAACACGTCAGTAGGAATGCCAAAAAAATCCGGTTTTTTTACATCTCTTACATGTGTATCCGCTTGCATCCGCTTGCAACCGTCCGCTTGCAAAGCGGAAGCTCCGCTGGGGTACAGCGACGAATGCGTCGCTGTGCCTGCATCTATGTGCTCCCGTTAAGCCCTTGAATACATTAACACAACATTGATTCATTTCAGTTCCAGCCACAGTAGGAAGGAATATCAAAATTCGCGGCGAATTCGTGGATGTGCCCCTTCACGCTCAGCATAGGGGAACGCATAACGTTAGCAAGAAAATGTGTATCTGCTGAACAAGACAACCCAGCCACAGCATCATGGCCTGTCGAAACTCATCGGAAAGTTTTTTGTCGTGCTCCCGTGCGGCGCACGGGCGAAAGCTTATTACTCCTTAGAGTTTCTATGGAATGTGTTTTTTATCACGCGCCAGGCATGTTGGCTCGTTTTGTATAGAAGTTACCCAAGCAACGCCGTGCGCTTCAGCCCAGCGCACGCGGAATCATGATTTCATACGATTACATTATTTTTCAATGGTTTTTTTCGTTGGTTTTCTGGGTATAATACTAATTGCACCTACCAATAAATTTATTATTGATATGCCATTACCATTTTAAGACTATATTTTCTCTATTGGCGAAAAATAAATTGTAAATTATCAAAATGGGGTTTTTAGTGTATTTTTTTTGCCGAAATGTTGGCATAGTCCGTACCAAATCAGTTGGCCATTCTACTGCGCATCTACGCATCAAAATTATTTTCCATCTCTTAAATTTCGAAAAAAGAGTACAGAAAGACGAAAAGGGGAGGAGCCATGAACAAAAATAAACAAAAACGATCGCGGTCTCATTGAGGGTTGTTTCTCTATTTTCCTTCCTTTATACTGAAGTTAGGAGGGCAGTACAGGCATGGCCATGTTCTGCCGAGGTACAACCATTGTTTATACCCAGTTTTCGGAAAAAAATTTAGCAACCCTGGTGCGAGAGGAAATGTTAATCTTCATATGTCAACTTTACTTGAATATATAATCTGATAATAAAAGGGTCATCGTGCTTCGTTTTTTGTGTGGTTGGTTGTGTGTAGAATTTGCGTATGAAATGATGCCGATTTGGATAAATGAAGCAAAACATTTCGCATGAATTGATTGTGCGACCGTGTCTGTATGAAGGTGTAAGGTTTTAGATTTTTAGAACCTATTCGCTCATTATGCTTTTGTTAATCATTATTGCTTGTGTCGTGCTCGCGCATGATTAGGTATTGGCATTGGCCTACCAATTTTAGAGAACTAATGTAATAAGAGAGTCACAGTGTCACAGTATTTTTTTTTTTATTTATTGGGTTTGGTTCGCGCGAGGTAGGCAAATGTAATTAAAAAAATACATTTTTTTTTAATGGAAACAATTTGTGTATCCTACCCAGTAACTGAAGGTATGATTTTGTGTCAAAATATAAGGAGGGTCACGTATTTAACGGTTCCTTACAGACGAATAGGTGTACTTTCTTTTATATTTTTTTGTATGAAAAGCAGTTGACCACTTATTGAACTACCCACCACTTTTAAATTAGCAAACATACTTAATGTAAGCAGCAAAAATAAAACACCAGCATAATAAATGTGTAGTTAGTTTCGGTTTCAAGTAAAAAATAAAAACACACGTTTAATTACTAACTGGAGGTACAAATACAAATATTTATTGATTTATATTGATTAAGCTATACGAAAAAGTTACTATAATGTACATCAAATTCAATGTGAATAACTGTCAGTTTGAAGAACATTCAGTTTCATAATCTGTTGAAGAATCGTCTCCTGGATTGATAATGATTGCATCCGACATTGTGTCCCACATCAGCTCGTGGGAAAAGTATTCCTCCTCTGTCCTTATTACTTTTGCACAAGCTTGGCGCCAATCTTCAACTGTTATTTTAGAAAATTCTTCTTCAGCTCGTTTGTGAACATCCAATAGTTTAAACGTTGTGTTACGGCTTCCGACTCTTCCCTTCACGGTTGAACAGATCTTTTCAATTGGATTGATATCTGGATGATAGGGTGGCAATCATTGTACTTCGTGTCCTGCGACGTGAATCATGTCGTCAATTTTGTGCTTGGGATGGTCAATAGTTCGATGTTGCTTAATGAGCTCATAAAGTTTGACTTTGAGCATGTCTGAAGTATGTGGAATATTGTTCACGGCAAGCCATTCTAACATCTCAGATTTTACGGAACCAGAAATGATTTGTTTGTCTTCCCATTTGCTGTGATACGATGCGTTGTCCATAACGATTACTGACGGTTCCTCTAGGCAACTCAAAACTTGATCCGTCATCCATTTGGAGAAATTTTCAAAATTCATCTCATCGTGGTAATCTCCTGTTTTCGTCCCAGATTTGAATAAAAGCAAGGCATCATTTATGAAGCCCTTCTCGCCACCCGCATGCGCCATTATCAGCCTCTGGCCTTTTGAAATTAGAGCCTTTAATCCTTGGCTGGTCCCGTCAGTCCATGCCCTTGGCCTTGTGTGTGAGCTGTGAAAATAGCTTTCGTCCAAATAAATGATCTCGTATCCATTGGATCTGTACTCCCGCACCTTCCTCAGATATTTCAGGCGCAAAAGCTGGATTTCGTTTCTTTCACTGAGAACTTTACGGTTGTTCTCCGTTTTTCTATAAGAAAATCCATTTCTTTTTAAGATCCTGTGAAGTGACATAGTGCTTAGGTTAAGCTCCAAATCGTCCTGGACTCTTTGTCTCAACAGTTTTAATGTTATCATTTTTTCTTCAATGTGAAATTAGTATACAATGCGCCGAATAGTTGTGATGTCAAAATCGTCTAATCCAGTTTTCCATTTTGTATGTGGTACTTTTTTATTTGGTGTTTCAACAGTACCTTTCTCCTCGTATTCCTTGTTGATCCTTCTTACTGATCGAGCCGAAATTCCACTGAACTCCTCAGTCTGGGAGTTCGCGTATGTTGCGAGATTATCCAAAAATAAGCTCCTCGCTTCTTTTAATTTTTCGTTATATATTCTAATAACGATCTTACGGACCGGGCTTCCTATGGATTATCCTTTTCATGATGGATCCATGGCTATTTATTTTATATTTATAAACTAACGTCCGAGCAATGCTATTGTTTTCGTGAAACTGAATTTCAAATATGAAATCCGTCAATTTTATATGCGTTGAGTGCATCATAGTTTCTGCCTGATGCAAAAATCCATAATATCTTACAGGTAACAAGATCATAAGAAAGGTAAACAAATTAAAACACTAAACACATCCTAATATAAAAATAAAAAGTTAAGCAGGTAAAAGAAAACGTCGTAAAATAAACGCCCACTGAAAACGCCACCCATACAGGTACCTGGCGCTAAACCACGAAATATAAAACCCTTAAAAGGGTTGGAAACCTTATCAAATACAATTGGAGTAGGTAAAAGTCAATAAAAATTTAACAAATATTTTTCGTGAATTCTCTGCCAATCACACCCTAGATATCAGATAGCATAACATAAAGTCTTATTGCTTTTATAAGTGTGTTAAAATTTTTTGACCTCATTAAAAAAAATTTTAACACACTTATAAAAGCAATAAGACTTTATGTTATGCTATCTGATATCTAGGGTGTGATTGGCAGAGAATTCACGAAAAATATTTGTTAAATTTTTATTGACTTTTACCTACTCCAATTGTATTTGATAAGGTTTCCAACCCTTTTAAGGGTTTTATATTTCGTGGTTTAGCGCCAGGTACCTGTATGGGTGGCGTTTTCAGTGGGCGTTTATTTTACGACGTTTTCTTTTACCTGCTTAACTTTTTATTTTTATATTAGGATGTGTTTAGTGTTTTAATTTGTTTACCTTTCTTATGATCTTGTTACCTGTAAGATATTATGGATTTTTGCATCAGGCAGAAACTATGATGCACTCAACGCATATAAAATTGACGGATTTCATATTTGAAATTCAGTTTCACGAAAACAATAGCATTGCTCGGACGTTAGTTTATAAATATAAAATAAATAGCCATGGATCCATCATGAAAAGGATAATCCATAGGAAGCCCGGTCCGTAAGATCGTTATTAGAATATATAACAAAAAATTAAAAGAAGCGAGGAGCTTATTTTTGGATAATCTCGCAACATACGCGAACTCCCAGACTGAGGAGTTCAGTGGAATTTCGGCTCGATCAGTAAGAAGGATCAACAAGGAATACGAGGAGAAAGGTACTGTTGAAACACCAAATAAAAAAGTACCACATACAAAATGGAAAACTGGATTAGACGATTTTGACATCACAACTATTCGGCGCATTGTATACTAATTTCACATTGAAGAAAAAATGATAACATTAAAACTGTTGAGACAAAGAGTCCAGGACGATTTGGAGCTTAACCTAAGCACTATGTCACTTCACAGGATCTTAAAAAGAAATGGATTTTCTTATAGAAAAACGGAGAACAACCGTAAAGTTCTCAGTGAAAGAAACGAAATCCAGCTTTTGCGCCTGAAATATCTGAGGAAGGTGCGGGAGTACAGATCCAATGGATACGAGATCATTTATTTGGACGAAAGCTATTTTCACAGCTCACACACAAGGCCAAGGGCATGGACTGACGGGACCAGCCAAGGATTAAAGGCTCTAATTTCAAAAGGCCAGAGGCTGATAATGGCGCATGCGGGTGGCGAGAAGGGCTTCATAAATGATGCCTTGCTTTTATTCAAATCTGGGACGAAAACAGGAGATTACCACGATGAGATGAATTTTGAAAATTTCTCCAAATGGATGACGGATCAAGTTTTGAGTTGCCTAGAGGAACCGTCAGTAATCGTTATGGACAACGCATCGTATCACAGCAAATGGGAAGACAAACAAATCATTTCTGGTTCCGTAAAATCTGAGATGTTAGAATGGCTTGCCGTGAACAATATTCCACATACTTCAGACATGCTCAAAGTCAAACTTTATGAGCTCATTAAGCAACATCGAACTATTGACCATCCCAAGCACAAAATTGACGACATGATTCACGTCGCAGGACACGAAGTACAATGATTGCCACCCTATCATCCAGATATCAATCCAATTGAAAAGATCTGTTCAACCGTGAAGGGAAGAGTCGGAAGCCGTAACACAACGTTTAAACTATTGGATGTTCACAAACGAGCTGAAGAAGAATTTTCTAAAATAACAGTTGAAGATTGGCGCCAAGCTTGTGCAAAAGTAATAAGGACAGAGGAGGAATACTTTTCCCACGAGCTGATGTGGGACACAATGTCGGATGCAATCATTATCAATCCAGGAGACGATTCTTCAACAGATTATGAAACTGAATGTTCTTCAAACTGACAGTTATTCACATTGAATTTGATGTACATTATAGTAACTTTTTCGTATAGCTTAATCAATATAAATCAATAAATATTTGTATTTGTACCTCCAGTTAGTAATTAAACGTGTGTTTTTATTTTTTACTTGAAACCGAAACTAACTACACATTTATTATGCTGGTGTTTTATTTTTGCTGCTTACATTAAGTATGTTTGCTAATTTAAAAGTGGTGGGTAGTTCAATAAGTGGTCAACTGCTTTTCATACAAAAAAATATAAAAGAAAGTACACCTATTCGTCTGTAAGGAACCGTTAAATACGTGACCCTCCTTATATTTTGACACAAAATCATACCTTCAGTTACTGGGTAGGATACACAAATTGTTTCCATTAAAAAAAAATGTATTTTTTTAATTACATTTGCCTACCTCGCGCGAACCAAACCCAATAAATAAAAAAAAAAATACTGTGACACTGTGACTCTCTTATTACATTAGTTCTCTAAAATTGGTAGGCCAATGCCAATACCTAATCATGCGCGAGCACGACACAAGCAATAATGATTAACAAAAGCATAATGAGCGAATAGGTTCTAAAAATCTAAAACCTTACACCTTCATACAGACACGGTCGCACAATCAATTCATGCGAAATGTTTTGCTTCATTTATCCAAATCGGCATCATTTCATACGCAAATTCTACACACAACCAACCACACAAAAAACGAAGCACGATGACCCTTTTATTATCAGATTATATATTCAAGTAAAGTTGACATATGAAGATTAACATTTCCTCTCGCACCAGGGTTGCTAAATTTTTTTCCGAAAACTGGGTATAAACAATGGTTGTACCTCGGCAGAACATGGCCATGCCTGTACTGCCCTCCTAACTTCAGTATAAAGGAAGGAAAATAGAGAAACAACCCTCAATGAGACCGCGATCGTTTTTGTTTATTTTTGTTCATGGCTCCTCCCCTTTTCGTCTTTCTGTACTCTTTTTTCGAAATTTAAGAGATGGAAAATAATTTTGATGCGTAGATGCGCAGTAGAATGGCCAACTGATTTGGTACGGACTATGCCAACATTTCGGCAAAAAAAATACACTAAAAACCCCATTTTGATAATTTACAATTTATTTTTCGCCAATAGAGAAAATATAGTCTTAAAATGGTAATGGCATATCAATAATAAATTTATTGGTAGGTGCAATTAGTATTATACCCAGAAAACCAACGAAAAAAACCATTGAAAAATAATGTAATCGTATGAAATCATGATTCCGCGTGCGCTGGGCTGAAGCGCACGGCGTTGCTTGGGTAACTTCTATACAAAACGAGCCAACATGCCTGGCGCGTGATAAAAAACACATTCCATAGAAACTCTAAGGAGTAATAAGCTTTCGCCCGTGCGCCGCACGGGAGCACGACAAAAAACTTTCCGATGAGTTTCGACAGGCCATGATGCTGTGGCTGGGTTGTCTTGTTCAGCAGATACACATTTTCTTGCTAACGTTATGCGTTCCCCTATGCTGAGCGTGAAGGGGCACATCCACGAATTCGCCGCGAATTTTGATATTCCTTCCTACTGTGGCTGGAACTGAAATGAATCAATGTTGTGTT